>VDFB02193867.1:529068039-529098513 GCA_007258455.2 Sequoia sempervirens
TAGGGTGACCAAGTTGGTCCACATGGCTAATGATGTTTGGGCCACTTATAAGAATATTCATGAGCCAAATACAAATTATTCGCAAGTACAGGAGGCCTTTAGGGATGAAAGAAATGATGCCCAAAATGAATGAAGACCTCGAAGCACCCACCAATATTCCTGATATTTTTCAAATCATTGACTCAATAAATGAAATAACTACTTTCCATGGGAAGCTAGGTATGCAGCTCTAGAGCAAGGTGAAGATATTCAAAGAGATGGAGGAATGTGGTATGCCTTAGATATTGAGTCCAAAACGTGAATTATATCCATTTGACACCTGGAAGAAAGATTTGGAAGGGATGCTTGGAGCAACTATGATGAATTTTTCTGTCACCGATTATATCTTGCTCAATTCAAATATTGACGCAATGGTGGAAATTGAATCAAAGATGGACATATTTGCTAAGGAAGCCAAGATTTTAATTGATGCCAAATATTCTTAGTACATTACTAAGGTGCAGGATTTATTGAATGTAAAATAGCCCACTGAGGAGGAATATAACACTTGGTTGGATAAATACACAGAATGAATCTATGTAAGGATTATTGAATGAAGAAAATAATGGACAAGAGAAGAATAATACATAGCCCGAAGATAGTACAAATTAGGCTTTTGGTATGACATTGTAAAATGTTATTCTCTCCTCAAATTCAAATGAATAGCACGTGGTGCTAATGTGGATAAATTTTGACCTTTTTTCTGCTCTACTTATCTTGCTTCATAAGTTTTGTTGTTTTGATTCTCCCATGGTTGGCATTTTTGAATGCATGGGGAATATCTTGAAACTGTTGTAACAAACCAATGATTTTTTTGGAGGTGGGACCTTCTTTCTACAAAGAGTTGAGGTCAATTTTGCCACATGTTTATTTTCTCCACCTAAAGGCTCAAGTATAATTGAAAAGGGAATATTGTTATAAGTGGTCCAATGAAATCATGGCATGTGTGCTATCTATCCTGAAGCTTGTTTTCTCTTTCATCTCTATAAGAAGGAATTTAGGGCCAAAAGCACGGGGGTTGAAATTTTTTGAGTTAATACTGTGAAGTTGTCAAGATAATATGAAGCAAGTTTTAATGTTTTGGTCCTAAGTTTCTTTTGGAGTTCATACTTGTGCATGTAAATTTGATAATGATATAGCATTTATAATATAGAATAATATCAGTTTCATGGCTATTGTCTCTCCTTGTATGTGTATTATGAGTTATGAGTGAAAGTAATCTGGAAGATTTCTTTCATTTGTCTCTATTATTGCCTAATAGATGTTTAGTTTCATTCTTGCTTATTGATTCAATGAATTTATGTAAGTGCTTGTGTGAGATTAATGACTTATAAGAACTAGGTGCTAGGATATTTGTAAGTAGTAATGATCATGAACGTCACAGAGAAATGTTGTAATGGAATATTTCTTGAGGTTATAGGTGCTACTATTTAAATTGTTATTAGGTCACATAGAATGATATTGACTACGTGATTGGGATAAAGGCACTAGTTCATGTAGAGTATTTCTAGTTCATTTTCAGTGTTGATTCATTAGTTACTCAATCTTTAAATCATAAAATATCAAAGGGATACTATTGTTGTTGTTTTGTGTTAAAATTCCATTTTCTCATGCTCAATATATATGACATTGATAAATAAGTTGCCAACTTATTTGATGCATATTATTGAATGGTTTTATGAGAGATATTTGTTATTGACAATGTATTTGATTGTAATTGTGTAAGGTGTTTAAGTATTCATTGTGGGATCACCCTCTCGGATTTCACAGAGCCCAAAGAGTAGGAATAGAAGTTTTGCAGCCTCTATTCATTCATTGGCCAATCCCTTTAGAATTACTGATAATTGGAAATTGTGAAATCCATAGGAATTTCTAGAGATTAGTTTGGTTCTTAAAAAAATAACCAACACGTGGTTCAAGAGTGAAAATAGGTTTATTGCAAGTTTGAGGTACATTTGAAGGTGGGTAAAGGATGAGTTGGGGTTGGATCACATTAACTTATATTTTTGTCGGTTTGATATAGCAAGCCATAGTAGATGAACCTTGTGAGATGAACTCTACAATGGCTTCATCTAACATGTCAAATTCATCACTACTAAAATGCTTGAGGGTTAGGTTAACTTGGAAAAAGATATTTGGCATACTCAAATATCTATGCTTTCTCCAAGTGGTTCATCGATTTATAGGTGTTTTTGGTTTTTGTTTTCTAATGAATGTCAAATGTAATCTAAGCTTGCAAAACTATGAACTAATGTTGGAAATCAAAAGTATAGAAATCTAATTCTATCCACAATTTTAAATGAAACTAAATTAAGCTAGATCTAATGAAAAGCATGAAACAAAATCTTAGTAAAGTGAAACAAAAATATAACAGCAGCAAACTAAAATGTAGAAACAAAGTTTTAAATGTTGTAAAATGTAGTTTAAGATCTAAAATGGGACTAAATCACCCGGAGGGGCATATGTGTCCCAATTAGGGTTTTTAAGGGGTTTAGACAAAGAATAAAATTCACCAAAACTAGGAAAAACAACCTGTATTGGGACTAAATCACCTAGAGGGGTGTATGAGTCCCAGATTATGGTTTTTGCACAAATTTTAGAAATTTTATGAGTGAATATTACATTTTTTGTTTTGAATGATGTCTAGAATGAATGAAATTATAGATTTTAAATTAAATTCAATGATGCAAGATGTAAAAATGCAACCTACATGCACCTTCACTAATACAATATTTTGAAACCCTAGATGTGAATTAACTAATGCAAGACCTAGTGCAAGGTTAATGTAAGCTAGATCTAGGACTATGATGCACTCTAAATTAGAAAATAAGGTTTTCTAAATGCTAGGTTCACCATTACCTCAAAAATATGGTGTAGGGTATATATGCTTTAGGAGATAGAACCAACCAATTTTCTACAAGTTTTATTCAAGAAAATCCTAGAGATCTCAATCCTAGGATGGAATGAGGGAAAGAGATCTACAACAAGGGTTTCCTAGGGTGTGATAAAAGACCAAAAGAGGGCTCACCACCAAGCAAGAGCTTGGAAAGAATAGGAATTTAAAGATATGCAAAACCTAACTATGATCTAGATTATGAAACTGAAATATAGAATAAATGACTGAGAAAGTATGAAGGTGCACCTGGAAACTGAAGCGGCTTGAATGAAGACCTAAAATCCTAAAAATGTTGACTTTAATGCTTATTGGGACTCATACACTTGGCTAGGAAATTTAGTCTCGAATTAGGGCTCTTGACCAAATCTGGAATCTCAAACTACTGAATTAGGATCTGCAAAAAATGTTTGAATTTAGGTATACTGGGACTCATACATCACAAGTGGTGATTTAGTCCTAGTATCAAGGTTGCTTTGAAACTATGATATCCTTTAATGTACAACTTGCATGTGACTTTTTGTGACCTTGTAGTGTAGGTGACAACTTTGACAACTTGCAACTTAACACTTTTCTCCAATCTTGTTCTTCAATGGATCTTCAACCTAAACCACCTAGATCCACAAATCACACATCAAAGAGAGGGGGAAAATAGTTGTTTTATTAGTGGATATTGGTTTTCCTTAGTCAAACCTCAATTTGGTAATCAAACCTTGAAATTAAATTAAATAGAAGGAAGGAATGATGAATGAACATATATGCAATGTTGCAACTCACCAAACCCTTGATCAAAAGGATGCAATCTTGTATGCAATGGCTAGCATGAATTTGGATCTTGACTCTTTCTTGAATGTTATGGATTTTGACTTGAATGCTTGCTTGAATCATAAAACCCTACGTCACAAATGTTAGCTCAAAAACAAAAATGATGCATGATCACTTTGACATGATTCTTGATACTTGAATAATGCTCAAAAATGCTTGATAATCACTCTTGAATGCTCTTGTAAGCTCTTGTAAGTGATCTTTATCACATATTTTCTATAGGAATGCTTCAATAATTTTCTAGGTGAAATATGAGTGAAATAACCTTGTATTTATACTTGTTTATGCCAAAATTCCTGAAATTACAACACTACAAGCTGACATCAAATCTAGGAGAATAGAATCCTGCCAAGAATTTGAATTTAGATTAGGTCTAAGCTAAGTGGGAATCATACACAAATTGTGGTGTATGAGTCCCATTAGACTAAGCTTGAGACATAAATTTCAAGAAAGGTTTAATTTTATGTGAAATTCAGATCTAGGCCCCGAAACCTAGGCGGGACCCATATGCCCAAGGTGGTGTATGAGTCCCAAATCATTAAATATGGGCCATACAATCCAAAATTATTAATTTATGATTGTTCATTTGATATGTGTTGAGATTATCCTTAGAAAGATGCAATAAATAAGGCTTTTGGATGAAAAATAGGACCAAATAAGGCATACAAAAGCCCAATTTTAGTAGGGAGGGCCCAAACAAGTGTGAAAATGTAGAGGGATACATTTTCCTATACTATAGTGGTATTTTAATGATTTAAAATCTATAATCCAATTTCAGCTTGCAATATTTGAATTTCAGGAATTAAGGTTAAGATATGTATAAATACAAGGTTAGTTCACTATGTTTTCACCTAAAAATCTAAGTTTTCAAGTGTTCAAGTCCTAATAGAAAGTTTATGAGCAAGTGTGATCAAGAGAATTTTTGGGGCATTCAAGGGTAGATTTGTAGAATATTATTGCAGCAATCATGATTACATTGTCATATTAAAGATGTATTACATCATGCATGTTGTTTGAGCTAGTGTGGTGATGTAATTTTCAAAATCTATCAAGCATATCAAAGGTATTGTTTTACATAAATTTTCATGATCAATATCTATATCCATTGAGGTCACTTCATGCTAGTGTGTAGACTTATTCAAAGTTTCAAATAAGGTATCATTATTTCATCTCTTCATGTTTCATTGTTTCATCATAGGGTTTAATTACCAAAACAGGTTTTGACCAAGGAAAACCCCTATTCCCTAGAAAACAACATGTTTTCTCTCTTTGATGTGTGATTGTAGGTTTTAGGTTGAATATAATTTGGAGAGAAAAATTGAAGAAAGTGGTAAAGTTGTCAAAGTTGCAAGAAAAGTTGTCAAATCATGAAAATTGATCTACAAGTTTTATTTTCAGCTTTTCGACAATGAACAACTGGAACCTAGGAGTACAAACTGAACCAAACAGAACCTAGAAACTAATTTTCAAGAGCCTTATCCATGACCCATTCACCATATGGAAAATGAGTTCTCAGTGACGACTGCAAAAGCACTTTCGGTGAAAGGTACACAAAATTTTACCCTTTTCAGATATGCATTTAAATAGTTAGTTCTATTAGTTTTAAATTTTCCTTCTATAACACATATTTTGAATGAAACTAGAAAAATAAGGTGTGTCATAGCAATTCATCTTTGGTACACCTCTATCTATTTATATCTATTTTTTCTATGTTTCAAGATAAAAAGCTTGCATGCTTCCATACCAATACCATAATTGATGAATATACATTTTACAACATTTTTCTCCAAATCTAATCTCTTATCCCTAATAACATGCTCATATGTGTCAATACCAAAAGCTTTAAAATGCCTCAATGAAGGTGTTTTTCCTAGCCATACCTCCACAAGTGTCTTATCAACAAGAGATAATGAAAGACATGTTTAAAAATTAACAAGAAATAGCAATAATTTATATCTAGAATTTTATTCCTATATGGCCCCATTGAGCATACTCATAGCCCTCTCCAACAACTTCATATTCATTATTTGTGAAAATATATTCTATTAATGGGCATATTGAGTTGTCTTATTTATTTATATTCCATGTTCCTTACAAAAATATATTGAAATCTTTATGAACAAAACTCGCCACCATTATTGATCAATCCTCAAAATATTAATCCTTTTACCAATTTGATCACATACATATAATCCTTAAATTCATTCACTTGGTAGAAGAAATCATATTTACTCCTAAGAAAATATACCCATGTCCTACTATATGCATCAATGAAAAAACATAACAAATATACATTTTAAAATCTAAGGAACATTAAGATAACCAAAAAATATTAGAATTTATCAAATTCAATATTGTGTAAGGTTTATTAGAACTACAATAAAAATAAACATGCTTTTATTTTCCATATACATTTAATGTTCATAGAAATTAATTCTAGAATTATTATTATTGATTAAATGGAAATAGGGTTCCACCTTTTGGGAGATGGAATTGGACATATTTCGCACTTTAATCATTGGGAAACCTATATCCCTCAACTAAGTGACTCGATTGAGGGATGGAATAGGGGTTTCCTTGTGTGATTAGACAAGGGTTCACCATTAAAATGAAGTTTCAAAGGAGAAATTCAAACATTCATGCACAAAACCCTAGAAAATTGAGATCATAAAATTAGATTGATAAATAGAATGAAACCGAAAGGTACCTAGAAGAATAATGGAATCCAAACAATTTTTGCAACTCTGGAAACCTACCTTTTGAAGTGCATTGGGATTCATATGCTAAGATGGGTGATTTAGTCCCAGTCTAGGGTTTCTTAGTAGAATCTAGGATCTCTTGGTGACTAATTTGGATCTGTAGAAGTTTGGAAAAAAGGGTATACTTCGACTCATATTCCCAGACAATTGTAAAGTGTCCCAAAAAAGTGAAAAGTATCATAGGAGCAAAATTTTGAACTGAAATTTTTGAGCCTCTAAAGATAGATTAAATAAGCAAATTTTCACTAATTTCATGTAAATAAGTTGGATATCTTGCTCTAGATCTGAATTTCATGAGCCTTGACAACAAGTCTTATGACAACTTTGACAACTTTGACAACTTTTCCTTCAGAGGATTTTCAAGCTCCAATTCACCTAGATGTATAAACATGCATCAAGAGAGAAAAATGATTTTTTGTTAGGGAATGTGGGTTTCCTTGGTCAAACCCCATTTTGGTAATTAAACCTGGAAATAAAATAGAAAATCATGAAGGAATGATGAATGAAAAAATGCATGTAAAACCTCACTAAACCTTGTTGAAACCTTGGATTGCAAATCTAAAAACTAGCATGAAGTGGCCTCAATGAGTGTAGATCTTGATCATGAAACTTGAATAAGATAATGGCTTGAACGCTTGGTTAGATCTTGAATGCTACATCAACATATTAGCTTAACAACATACATGATGCACTAAATATTTGACATGATAACAAGGATCTTGATTTCTGCAATAATCTTCTACAAATCTTCATTTGAATGCCTTCTTGAATAATCTTGAATACTCTTGTGAAATCTTAGGAGGCTTGACTCAAAATTTCTAGCGAAACTAAATGAAATAGCCTTGTATTTATATTTGTTTATGCCTAATTTCCTGAAATTACAACACTATAGGCTGACATCAGATATAGGATAATAAAATCTCACCAAGAATTTGATTTAAAATAGGTCCAATTTAAAGTGGGACTCATATGCCAGGTTGGGTGTATGAGTCCCAGTGGCTTAAACCTATTACATAGATTTCAAGAAGTGTCTTATTCAATTTAGCATTTAAAATCAGGCCCCAAGACGTAGGTGGGACCCATATGCCAAAAGGGATGTATGAGTCCTAGATCCCTAGATCTGGAACACATAGCCTAAAATATTAGATTATGATTTGTCATTTGTTGATTTCGGGATTATCCATATAAAAATGCATTTAATTAGTTTGTGGATGCAAAATCAGACCAATTAAGACATAAATAAACCCAATTTTAATAGGGAGAGCCCAAACAAGTGTGAAAATGGAAAGGGATACATTTTTCTACACTACAATTATTATTTAAGCTCCTTAAACTCTTCACACCTATGTGACTCATCCTCTAGCATGACATAACATAGTTTTCTATACAATAATCTTAGTTTGTATAGTTTTCTCTACAAGAAGCTTAGTCTTCAAAGCATGATCACTCTTAGGTACCCATAAAATATGTTCATAAAAAATGGATACAAAACTCCTCTCTATTTTGAGTTTTAATGATCAAAGAAATATTGTGTAGATCACTGCAATACAAGAATAGAAGAACTGTTATACCAAACTATGTATGTTCCCAACTAAAATATAGTTCCTATTCAAACACCATTAGTAAAAAAAATAGCTTCTCTCACCATATTGTACTCTTAACTAGAGAAAATCATCTATACACTCGAATCATTCAATTTAATTATACAAACTGGGTTCTACACTAAACTAGGTATATGAAGTATACCATTTATCTCCTTCACTCATCCATTAGTGAATCAAATTAGGACACTTCCATACATCCAACAATATTTATATGATAAGCATCTCAAATATACACATTCCCATTATCACATTATTCATATTTTGTAAATCAATTCGATGTAAGTTCATGTAAAGATATACAGTGAAGTTAACGAACCATGTAGCTTTTGATGCATGTGTAGCCAATACTACAAAAAAGGCACAATTATAATCCTAGGAAGACTTCTCAAACTCATTATCATAGACTTTCTTTTTATTTTTCTTCTTCTCCTTATAGTATCTTTTGAAATGGATATATTTTTCATAGTTCTAACACTTTCTCTTTGAACTATTAGATCTAGACTTACTTTTCTTCTTATCCTTCCTCCCCTTCTATTTTTTTCTACCACAAATATCTTGGGCCTTATTTTTATATTAAAAAAAAATTCTTTTCACCTCTTTAGAAACCAACAATTATATCACCTCATCAATTTAGAACTTGGTTATCCCAATAGCCATAACAAGGTGGCTCCATGAATCTATCAAAGAATTAAACAATGTTAATAAGAATTAATCCTTAATTTTTATTCCAATAGAGTGTAACTAGGCAACAACCATATTAAATACATTCAAAAAAATTACCACATAACTACCATCCTCCATCCTAAGGGTATACAAATTATTTGTCAAAAAGAGTTTGTTAACCAAAGATTTAGCTTGATATAAATCTTCCAATTTCTTAAAAATATTTTTTGTGGAGGTATCTTCATATACATTAAACAATACTAGAGTGTATTGAAACCCTTATATTTTTTATTCATGTTCTTTTAGTCCTCTTGAGACATATTAGTCTGTTTAGATTCAAATGCAACAACCCATATATATCTCTCCTTGAGTATATCCTCCACCTTGAGCTTCCAACTTGATCAAATTTTATTCTTGAGATCAAATACTTATGTGCAAGCTCTTGCTCAAAGAAAAATTAATACAAAAAAACCTAAAATTTGAGGTGATGAAGGTTTGATACCCAATGAAAAGAACTAAAGTGCATAGAAACACTTCCTAAACATAGAAGCAATTTAGATCTTTATAATTATTGAAAGGAGAAAGACATATAATACAAAAATAAAATCATACAAAAAAGGTGTCCATTGGGAAAACAATTTTGAGAGAAAATGCCCACTCTAAAGTAACCTAATGTATTATTTAGTAAAATAATATAATCATAAAACACTTGTAGAAAAAACCTTTATAGGAGTATTACCAACTAAATATATGAAGTAATTATGAAAACACAAGAATATAAATAAACTCAAACTCAATACCCATATCTTAAGCACCCTATAAATAGGAAAAGTAGTGCATGAAATCATAAAATGATAATTGAAAACCATGAGATAAAACCACCTAGAAATGTGGTGCCTAAATTCCTATTTAGAAAACTAACATCTAAATCCTAAGATGATTTTACAATCTAAAAATAACATATTCCTTCTACCTATCACATGTTTGTCATAATCCACTCACCAACTTGAGGGTTCCATGTTGGCTTCATTGTCTCCTTTGGAATATTCCTTATAATGTGTCATATCATGCATTATACATTTTTCAACAAGTGTAACTCCCTTTATAGATCTTTTTTATATTTTTTATTCAAGTTAATGTTCCCTCAATTTTAAAATTTATTTATTATGTGTTGTTAGTATACGACTATAGTAGAAGGATATGGGTATATTTTCTTATGAGAATATAAACTCTTTTGTTAGTTTAAGAGTTTAGGGCTTTTGTAGAGGATTAGACTTGTACAAAAAAATTATATTTTAAGGACTAATAATGGTGGTGATTTTTGTTTACTAGATTTTGATAAGTTTTGTAAGAGTTATAGAATATAAATGCATAAGCCAAATCTATACACCTCTTGATAGAATAGAATTGTAAAAGTAATGTACATGATGTTGTTGGAGAGGGATAGTAGTATGCTCAACAAGGCTAATTTAGAATATATTTTAGGATTATAAATGGTTTATATAGCTTTTTATTTGGTAAATTTGTCTCCAACATCATTTCTTGTTGATATGAAACCTATGGAAGTGTAGTCCAAAGAAAGATTTCATTGGGACATGCTCATGTGCTGAGGGAGAAGAGGTCAAAGTTGGAGTACAAGACAAAATTATATCTTCATTGATTATATTATTTTTTTGAAAGGGTACATGCTTTGGGATCTTATGACCAAGACACTTTTTAATCGAACATTTATCTTTATAGAATTTAAGTCTTCTTCCACTATTTTGTAGACAACAAAAGATGAAGAGAAAGATGTAGATTAGCTACTCCCAAATATGGAGAAGGTTGAACCAAAATCCCACAAAGGAACTAAATTGGTGGAGATATTAGGCATCTTAAAAATAATTCTAAAGTAGAGAGAGCTTCCACCTCGTATCTTAAGGAGATATGTTTGGCATAGATAATAGTGTGCATGAAAATGTGCTCAATGTGAATGATTGAGACAATAAAAATTAAACAAAACACATGATTAAAAATCAAAATAAGGCATAGAAAGCTCAAACCAATACAAAATCAGACAAAAACAAAATATGTTGATCATTTGATTGATTATATTTGCACACGATAGTCAATTTGGACATGTGTGCTCACTAAATTTTGGTATCATAATGGTACTTCAAGTGAAAAAGAGATATTTTCATAAAATGGTTAAGTGAGATATATAGATTTGAATGAATGGATGAAGGGCTAGGATTTCTTGATGGAGATCAAGTGTGGAGGATGATTGGGATCTCTCACGTGGAAAATGAGAGGTCTTGCTAGGTAAATGGTACTTTGGAGGGGAAAATTATTATGTGACACGATACCAAGACCATGTCATGAGTACAAGGGGCCCATGTGCTTGATGTGATGGGGAGGGTTGAAAAATGTGTGCAACAACTTAAGGGGAGATTATAATTGGATGAGGATTAGAGGGGGAGTTGGAGGATTGGACATAAGGTGAGAGGAAAATAGGAATTAATTAATTAAATATTTAATTCATATTTGGAGGAAAAGGTATTTGGGGATTAAATTGAATAAATAAGGACATTTATTCAATTTAATGGATTCAAATCGGATGAGGGTAAGTAATTAAAGGTTATTATTTACTTTAGGCTAGGATTTGGGGATAATAGAAGAAATATATTAGGATGAAGGTTGATATAATTGAATATTAATTATATAATAGAGTATTATTTAATTAATATAGAGGATACAAAATTGGTCAAATTAGGGGTAAATTTACCAAATGAAAGTGGTCAATTTTAGGTGTCTACAATTAACTAGACATGTATAATCCTCTTCATTATAGATGCATTTTTATTTTGATTACTAACATTGATGAGTCTAGGGTTATGAAGGAGGCTATAGGTATGAATGATGTAATATGAGAAACTGGCCATGAATGAGGAGATGGTTGTGTTAAAGAAAATTGGCACATGATATAATATATTTAATTTATGGAGATAAATCCATTGGATACATATGTAAATTCAAAAATAAAATTTTATTACATGGAAGTGTTGATAAGTATAAGGTGAGATTGGTTATGAAGGGATATTCGTAGGTTGTGGGAATTGATTTTGGTGATATTTTCTCCCTATTTGTTAAGAAGGCGTCCATTTAGTTTCTATTATCTATTGCAATAAAGTTTCATGTTGAGGTTGAGTAGGTGTATGGGAAGACAACTTTCTTTTGTAGTGATTTCGACAAAGAGATTTGTATTTCATAGTTAGAGAACTATAACAAAAAAGGTAAATAAAATTTGATTTGTAATTTCGAGAAATACTTTTATGGTCCTAAAAAATCTCCTAGGATATGATACCAAAATTTTGATTTTTTTTGTTAAGATTTAAGATTTTCTAAGTTCTAGAGTATATCATTGTATCTATTATAAAATGGATAGTGAACACTATTGGTGTGAATAAATTCTTGTACCTAGTTAATTCCTATTAGGGGACTTAGGGGAATTATTCATATATTAAGTTTACTTAGGTCCTAGGATTCATTCTAGAAGTATTCATTATCTTTTCTAGATCTTATCTTATCCTAGGTAGTTATGAGTTAGTTGTCTCATGTGACAAGATTAAGACACTTGTAACGATCTTTTCTAATCCTATTTCTCACCTTGCCTTTATAAGAAAAGCATCTCTTGCATATTTTACATCATTTTTATATATTGTGAATCTTGTATCATATTATAATTCATTTTTGGTGGAATATCATATTATATTATTACTTCTCTTTTTTGCATGTGGATGTTATTTGGTGTTGCAAATTGAAGATCTTGGTTGTTACTTCAACATGGTATCAAAGCTTTCAATTTTGCAAGTGTCATCCTTTTTCATAGAGATTCTATACCATCAAATTTTTCATTGTGATTTGAGTTTCTTTCATGATATTATAAATTCATGTATTCTCTTCTCTTGTGTTTCAATATGATCTAGATAATTAGAAATGAATTGCAAAGATCTATTGATCCTATATTGTAAGTATGTATTTTAGTGAGATGGTGATTGTAACTCTTTTGACTATAGTGGCAGTATTTTTTTGTTGTCCTATTGTATCCAAGAGGCTCAAGAAATTCATTTCTCTCTTTTGTTTCACTCAATTTGCCACCATTTGCAACATTGGCAAAAAAGGGCTTAAAGCTCAAATTTGGAGAATAATTTTTTATAGATGCAGTTTTGGCCCAAATGAACCTTTTCATTGCATTTGGAAGGTTGATTCCATGAATTTTGATATAAAAAATTCCTATATTTTGAAAATTTTATTTTTGAGGAAAAAATTTTTGCAAGGAAGTCATATGGCCCCCCTACGTAGTCACCCAAGTAAGGCATCAAGTGAAAATTTTCATAAAAATAAAATAAAATTTTAGTGCTTAGAAAAGTGCTCAGCTCCCTTGTTACAGGAACTTATGCAAAGCATTGTTTATAGCACTTAAAGCACCTATTGAGTGTTGTCTATAGTACTCAAAGCATTCAACACCAATGTCTAAGGTGCAAGTGCCTAGATGATTATCGTTGGCACTACCCACCAAGTGGGGGATAACTGCTAGTGGTTTAATAAACCATGACATAAATTTTTAAAAATTGTGCCCACAATTAGCCCAACTATTTCCACATTGTTGCTCGCCTACTGCCTAATGACCATCACTATCGATGGCACCACCCAAGGGCCCACCAGTGCCCTCCCTCTAGGCCAAATTGGGCCTTTTTTTAAACTTGCACAAATTTTGCTTTGGTTTTTGGATTTTAGTGAATGAGATGACTACAAAAATTTGGTTTGATGAGCTTCATAGTGGTGCAAGTTCCTTTTGCTAATTTTGTTAATTTCTTATGATTTCTACTAGCCTGAAGGTATATTTGCGTTTATTACTTACAACCAACATAACTTTGCATACAAAGTTAAAATTGGATTTTTTTTAAATTGCTAAGAAAATCACAAGGAATCTATTTGTAACATCTATTTTCTAATTTTACAAGTCATGTTTCTAAAAAACGCAAAAATCATCATGTGTTATAAATGATTGTTTTGAGCTTGTCCCTTATACAACTTGCCAAAAAAAAATCATTGTAATTTTCTAGGGGCATTGCAAATATAGGTTTAATAGATTTTGAGTGGGTAATAGGCACAATTTAAGTTCCCATTTGTCTTCTTTATCTTGTTGTTCTTTTGTTTAGCATGATCAATCTAAGGAAAATTGAGCTCCTCACTCCACACAACTATCATATAGAAAAGTAAAAAATGACCCAATTACTATAATATAAAGTCTTATAGAAAATGTTAGATTCTCAACAACCCAAATTCACAAGGGAATTTGAAAAATTTACTCATAGAAGTAAGTTAGATGAAGCAAAGGGTCTCATATGCTTGCACATATATGATAATTTTTTATTTCATATTGTGGATTATAAAACACCTAAAGATGTTTGGGACAAACTTGAATAATTTTATGGTCGATTCAATCAATTTAGAATATTGCTTCTTGACATAGATCTAACATCACTCTCTCTAGATGCATTTCCTACTATTCAAGATTTCTTTGCACAATTCAAAATGATTTTGTCACAATTGAAAGGATGTGGGAATGATAAATATGAAGAATCATGTATCTTCTTGATTATTTCTATGTTGAGAGGTCCTTATCAAGTGCTTTCTTCTACTTTCTATTCTACTATGGATGCCATTGGGAAAGATTATTAGATGCCTACTTTTGAGTTGTTTTATAAGTATCTTACCAGGGAGTAGGCAAAGTTTATTTACATGGATGCACTTCCTAGTTCTAAGAGCAAAGCTCTAATAGATCAATCTTCCAAAGGTAAAGGAAAGAATAAGAAGAGTCCTAAGACACAATCATCTTCAAGTAGTGAGTCTCCCTCCAAACTAAAGCAGAAGAATACTCAAAAGTCCACTCCTCCTTCTTCTAACTCTAGAGATTCTTCTTCCAAGTCTAAGAAAAATAAAGGAGAGCCTTGTTCTTTTTCTTAAAAACTAGGCATAATGAGTCTCGTTGTTTCAAGAGACTAGAGACTTTGGATGAATCTATGGGGAGACATAATATTTTAGTTCCTAAGTCTTCTTCCATGGGCAAAGGGCAAGCTCTTTTAGCATGTTCCTTTCATTCATCTACTAATAGTTGGATTCTTTATTCTAATGCTTCACATCACATGAACAATTTACATGATCTCCTTGATTCCATTTTTCATACTCATACTCCTCATATTTTAGTTGGGAACTCTTCACATATTCAAAATTTTGGAATAGGCTTTGTTTATATTCTAGATGATTGCATTGATATTTCAATAAATTTACTCTCCATATATCAAAATTTTCATTCTAGAGATTGAAATTTCGTTGAGTTTACTCCACATAATGTTACTATTTGATAGTAACATGATCCTGAGAAGGTTGTTGCTATAGGGATAGTTCATCTAATAAGAACCATTTATTTTGGTTTAATGGCTTTGAGTGTTCATTGAGTTCTTCCTTTATTGCTCATGTTGGTTCGGTGAGAAAAATTTGTCATTAAAGGTTTGGGCACTTGAACTATAGATATCTTCAACAGATGCACACATATAACTTAGTGGTTTGTCTTCCTAGGATCTCTTGCACTAATGGATTTTTTCAAGATTTTGTTCTTGGAGAAAACATCGGGATCCTTTTTTTATGGGTCAAGCCACACTTGCAACCACACTCCTAGAGTTGGTTCACAGTGACCTCATGTCATTTCCAACTCTTTCTTTTTCAGGGGATAAATATGTGATCACTTTTATTAATTATTTTCATGATGCACATGGGTCTATTTTTTGAAGTACAAGAGTGATGTTCTCACCACCTTCAAGATCTTTAAAGTATTTTTGGAGTAGTCCAAATTTTCTCTTTGATGGATATGCACAAATAATGGGGGGAGTATTTCAATCATTCATTTCATGATTTTTGTAGTGATCATGCTATTCTTCATCATCACACAATTTTACACTCCTAAAAAAAATTATGTGGCTGAGAGAAAGAACATGACTTTATGGGAGAGCCAATTTTATGATTTAATCTATGTCCATGGATGCATCTTTTTGGACTGAAGCTATCAATTTTGGAAACTATATTTAGAACCATATACCTTGCAAGGTAGTTTGAAATATGAATTCTAAGGAGGCTTGGTCTCATAACAATCCTAATGTATCCTTCTTCATAGTATTTGGTAGTGAGGCTTGGGAATTCATTTCAAATGGTCGACATAAAGCAATAGATAAGAAGAGTTAATGCTTCATTTTTGTTGGCTATTGTGATGATGTGAAGGCATACAAATTGTTTGATTCTAACACATCAGAGGTTTATTTTTTCCATGATATTTAGTTTGCTAAGTTATTCACACAGATAGGTCCTCCTTGAACTTCTTCTTCATCACTACCTACAACAACCAAGATGGATTGCTAATTTAAGAAAGAGAGTGTGTGTTTTTAATCAAAGTGCATCTAGAGATAAGATTAGTGATTAAAATAAAATGATATTGTAGCATCATAAATTTTCACCCTTGAAAATTTCAAACTAGATTTAGCTCCCCCTATGCAATTGTACCTAATTATGCTCTAAAATTACCCATTTTATAATCATCTTCGAAAATTAGAATTAAATTAGGAATTAATATTTAATACTTATTTGATGACACACAAAGCCCCAAAATAGGTCTGGTATAGGGTGCTAGTTCCCTTTTCTAGCCTATTTTGGCTCCAATTTAAGTATATTATTTATTGGTATTTTAACATTTTAAATTTTAAATTCAATTTAACAGTTTTTGACAATTAATTTTATGGGAAAACAAATTAATGCATATAAATATAAGTATTTTTCACCATTTAAAATATTAGGGAATTGAAATCATAATTGAGCATCCTAAAAAGAAGTCAAAAGAAAAATTAGTATATGTTACAATATTTATGATTAGTCAAGGTTCATGTTTGCAATGCATCAAGTCTTCATGTGAGTTTATTCATTTTTTATATTTATTTGTTTTGTCAATATTAACACTTACACAACTTCAAATCAAGCAATCAATTCTTCTTGAAGGTGATGAGTACAATGAATTCAATCCATCAAGGAAAGAAAGTCTAAGTGGTAAGTTGCAACATTTGTCAATTTATCATTTTTTTTATTGTTTTTACCTCTACTTGATCGAGGGTAAGCACTCTTTACTGTTGAACAAGACAACTAAGAGGGGGGGTGAATTAGTTGTGACAAATTTTAAACTTTAAAAATTCCATCGGAAACTAGATCAATTACAAATCCTTTACTCTGCTAAAATGATTAATCATTAAGTGTGAAGGCAGAAACTAAAAAACATCACACATACACAATAACACCAGATTTACGTGGAAAACCCAATAAGGGAAAAACCATGGTGAGGATTAGCTCACGATATAAACAATATCAAAACCGATTACAAAGACTCACAACTAGAGAAGGCTCACTACCAAAATAGGAATCACTATCCAACAAGGGTTAACCATCTAGAGGGATCACTACCGCATAGATACAAAGAAGATAGAAGAGATATGTTAGAGAGTGAAGACAATATCAATGCAATAGAGATTTCCACCACAATTCGCTCAATCACTTGCAAACATGCATGAATGATAGAGTACACCTTCAGCTCACTACATCCAGAAACTCAGCAATTAGATTTCACACTAATTTTCCAAACTCGCATCACATGTGCACTATTTCGCATCTAATTCACATCTATCTTGCTCTATTTCTTTGCATTATATCTTCGTACACATTTCACCAATATATCATCATGCATTTATACTATCTTCAACTTTGAAACATATCCAAAGTCGGCCATACAACATTTAAATTTAAATTAGGTTGATGCCAAAACATTATAAGGTGGGATTAGAATGAGGGAAACCCAAACACACACTCGATAAGGACCTAATTAAGTTCCAGTTACACTTTTCATGAACTTTGTAAGTAGTGTTTAACACAAGGTCAGATAAACTAGTGTAAAGCACATAGAAAAATTAAGCACATGCAACCCTTAACACAATCCATTCTTTCTAGACAACAAAATTATCTTCAAAATGATCATATCAGCTTAACTCCAACACTACAAGACATAAAACTCGAACAAGAAGAAATCTAGAGCAACTACATTTCTCCTAAACCTTAGCTAGATACCCTAAAAATCACAGTTCACAACTGGTGAGTTTATAACTCACACTATACAACAATCTAGAAACTCAAAATATGGATACAACAACTTCCAACAACCATGATCATCATATCTAAACCACACGAACATATGAGAAAATCCCAAAGAAAAATCCAGAGCAACCATTGAATACTTGCAAACTTTTTCCTTTACAATTTTCTCAATATCCTTGACATATACAACCAATAACCTTCATCAATGACATTAATGACAACAACAACCAATTGATAACCTGTTAACTATTTGACATCAATGACAACACCTTCATTCTTGCAACAATCTCCCCTTTTTCATTGATGACAACACATGATGTGAAAAACCATCAAATCCAACACAACAACTCTGAATACACTTTCCATGATTTTACTTTCTCCCTCTTAGCAAACATTCTCTTTTTTTTTCACATCTATCTCTCCTCCCCTCCCCCTTTGACATCAATGGCAAAGGACATCTTATTTTGCATTGATTTCCCCTTTGACATTGAGAACAATAATACTCTTTCAATGACAACACATGACACTACCTACTCCCCATGAGAGGTAGCCACCAAAAAATCAGTCCAAAAGAAAGATAGATCCATAGACCCACTGGACTGATGCATCTCCATATGCATCTAGTTCAAGAAATGAGGGGCAATAACCCTTAACTTCTCCCAGAGATACTCAAAAATATCTTTAGGAAGAGCCTTCGTAAATATATCAGCAATTTGATCCTTTGTAGGTACATACTCAAGTTTTACTTCATTCTCCACAAACTTCTCTCTCAAAAGTGATACCTGATAGATATATGCTTTGTCCTCAAGTGCATCATTGAATTCTTTGAAATGTTAATTGCACTTGTATTATCATAGAAAATAGAAATAGGATCATCATACATTACTCTGATATCTTTAAATGTTTGTCTCATCCACAAAACTTGTGTACAGCAAGATGTTGCAGTAATATACTCAACTTCAACAGTGGATAAGGAAACCAAATCCTATTTTTTACTCAACCAAGCCACCAATCTACAACCAAGAAAGAATGCACCACCACTTTTACTTTTTCTGTCATCTACATAGCCAACTCAATCTACATCTGTATAAGCACTCGGTGTAAAATCAGTATCCCTAGGATACGACAAGCTATAATCTAGAGATCCATTCAAATATTTGAATATTCTCTTAACAACATGTGTTTCTTTAGGAACTTCTTGAAATCTAGCCACAAGACAAGTTACATGCATGATATCTAATCTAGTAGCAGTCAAATACAATAGTCCACCAATCATAGATCTATATTTGCTTTGATCATCCTTGGGTGAATCATCATCTTTACTTAATTTGTAACCAGTCACCATAGGATTGCATCGGCTTGGAACCATCCATCACAAACTTCTTCAACATTTTTCCTACATACTTTGACTGTGAAATAAAAATCCCTTTCTCTGTCTGATTGATTTGTAGCCCAAGAAAGAAATTCATCTCACCAAACATGGACATCTCAAACTCTTTTTACATTTCTTCATCAAACATCTTACACATAGTTTTATAATTTCATTCATGTCATCAACATATACAACTACTATCAAGATCTTGTCATTTTCAATTTTAAAATATAGATTACTATCTATCATACCTTTGTTGAAACCTTGTTGAATCAAATACCTATCTAACCTTTCATACCAATATATAGGAGCTTGATTCAATCCATACAAAGCTTTCTTCATTCTACAAACCATATCAAATTGATATGATAACTAAAATCCTTCCAGTTGTTCCATGTAGACCTCTTCTTCTAGCTCACCATTCAAGAATGCAAACTTAACATCCATCTAATAGAGATTGAGATCTTTATGAGCAACAAATGCTAAGAACATCCTGATATCTTCCATTCTTTCCACCAAAGAAAAATTTTACTAAAAATATATAACTTCTACTTGTGAGTAACCTTTACACACAAGCCTTGCTTTATTTCTAACCACTTCTCCATTCTCATTCAACTTGTTTCTGAATACCCACTTTGATCCAATTATTTTTTCATCTACTGGTCTAGGGACCAATTCCCAAGTTTGACTCCTCTCAATCTACATAAGTTCTTCTTTCATAGCTTCCATCCAATACTCATCTTTACATGCTTCACTTATGGTCTTTGGTTCAACCTCAAAGAGTAAACAAAGATTTATCTCACCAGCAGTAGCTACGCTTCTTGTCAATACTCCTTTTGTCTTATCTCCAATGATCTAACTTTCTGAATGATTTTTCTACACATATTTAGGTGTCTTTGGTGATACCACCAAGGCTTCTTCTTCTTCATTCTACATTTCTTGTTCATCCCCCTCCTATTCTTCCACAATTTCTTTATCTCTTACGCAATCAGGTTCATTAGATAAATATCCATCAACTTCAATTGAATTCTTCATTGCTTCATCACTTTGAAATTTGAGCTTTCTACAATATTTCTAAGTATTTTATTGAAACATATGTAAGCTTTGCTTCTAGTAGAGTATCCAAGGAAAATACCTTCATCACTTCTAGCATCAAACTTCCCTAAATTTTCTTCATCCCACCTAATATAACATTTGCTTCCAAATACCTTAAATACTTAATAGTAGGAATTATTTCACACCATAGCTCATAGGGGGTCTTAGTAATGTTAACTCTTGCTTAAAATTGATTGAACACATAAACAACAGTGTGAATAGCTTCTCTCCAGTAAACTTTCGATAGACTAGCTTCAATAGCCATTGATCTAGCAACTTCTTGAATTGTTATGTTCTTCCTTTCAACAACTCCATTTTGTTGAGGGATTCTCAGAGTACAGATAACTATCTTTTTATTCCACGAACTTAACAAAACATATTAAACTCATGGGAGGTGAATTCACCACCTCTATCAGACCTCAAATATTTTATTCTCAAATTTACTTCATTCTCTACCATAGCTTTGAATATCTTGAATCTAGCTAATGCATCAGATTTCTCTCTAAGAAAAGTGACCCATGTATACCTAGAGTAATCATCAATCAAAATAATAAATTACCTTTCACCTTGTAGACTTATCACTCTTGTGGGACTAGAGAACTGTATGAATTAAATCCAGTAGTCTGATTGTAGATTGTTCCTTTGATCTGAAATTATTGCTTGCTTTCCAAATCTCTCACAGTTTGCACTACAATTATCCTTGCCATGTTATCAAAGTTCATATGACACATTCTTTGGTGCCATAACCAACTTTCATTAATCTGATTCATAAACAAACATTCATCAACACCCTTAAGTTGATATATATTTCCTTCAGACTCCTTTCCTACAACAATCACTATTTTAGATCCTTTCTTGATTTCACATGATCTCTCATCCTTAAATACAAGATCATATCCCTTACTACACATCTATCCAACACTCAAGAGATTATGTCTTAAACCCTTAAAATAGTTGACATCATCAGTATTATGCTTTCCATCAAAACTTATTGAACCTGTCCTACAAATCTTAGCACTAGTATCATCTCCAAACATAACTAAGACTCCATCATGTTTTTCAAGTTTAATGAACTTACTCTTATCATCGGTCATGTGATGTGAATAGCCACTATCAACAACCAATTAGTTCTTTTCTTTTTTAGCATGTAGGGCAGAGATTACATTATCTTTATCTTTATCTTTCTCTCGAGGGCATTCCTTCACCTATCTTTCAAAATTAGCAAAAGTAGGTTCATCTTCTATAGCCAATAACAAGCATTCATTTTCAGCAAAATCTCCATAACCATATTTATCATTAGAAACACTAGCATCCTCATTCACATAATATGCTTTGCTAATCTTTTTACCTTTTTTTTCTTTGCTAAATTTTTGTTTATTCCTCTTAGCTCTTTCTAGACATCTCAAAGCATAATGACCTATTCCTCCGCAACTAAAGCATTTAAAGGGTAACTTACCTTCATACTTGTTGGAGCCTTTCTTCGTCCTTCTCACAAAGTTAACTTCTACTTCATCAAGGTTTTCTTCATGTGAACTTTCACTCTTGTATCCTTAAAAGCAGTTTCTGATTTGGATCCATTTCTCAAATTTGATTTTCTCATCTCATAAGATGTTAGAGTTCCCAATAACTAATCTTTAGAGTAAGTCTTGTAATTCACATATTTTTCAATAGTAGATACCATTTCACTATATGCATTGGGGAGAGTTCTAAGAATCTTCTTTACAATCCTAGATTCATCTACTGTAGCACCAAGTCCTTGCATTTTTCCTTCCAACTCATCCACTCTCTATACATAAGATTTAATGTTCTCATCTTCATAAATATGCATGACCTCAAACTGCGCCTCCAAATTTTACAACTTTTCTTCTTTGATCTTTTCATCTCCATCATGTATCATTTCTAAAGCATCCCAGACTTCTTTAGCGGTTTTCAAATTTTGAACTTTAATCAACTCGGAAAGTGAAAGACTATTCTTCAAAATGAACTTCACCTTATCATTTGCTTCATGTTCCTTTATTTCATCAGCTGTACTTGGACCATTAGGAGGAGGAGTGTAAGTAGTCTTATAAGCTTTCTCAACCTAATATCCACAATACTCTAGATATCCTTCCATCTGTATTTTCCAAATAGCATAATTAGTTCCATCGAACCTAGGAGACTCAAATGTGATCTTTCCTAGCATCCTGGACCTTCCTTAAGCGATTAAGCTCTCTTCCAAGGAACCAAGCTCTGATACCAATTGTTGAATAAGACAACTAAGAGGGGCGTGAATCAATAGTGACAAATTTTAAAATTTAAAACTTCCACCGAAAACCAGATCAATTACAAATCCCTTACTCTGCTAAAATGATTAATCATTAAGTACAAAGGAAAAAACTGAAAAACAACACACATACACAATAACACTAGATTTACTTGGAAAAACTAATAAGAGAAAAAACTTAGTGAGGATTAGCTCACAATATAAAGAATATCAAAATTGATTACAAAGGGTCACTGCCAGAGAAGGCTCACTACCAAAACAAGGCTCATTGTCTAGATCAGGACTCACTATCCAACAAGGGTTAACCACCCGGAGGGCTCATTGCCACACAAATACAAAGAAGATAGAAGAGATATGTTAGAGAGAGAAGACAATCTCAATGCAATAGATATTTCCACCCTGATTTGCTTAATCACTTGTAGACATGCATAAATGATAGAGTACACCTTCAACTCACTGCATTTGAAAACTCATTAATTAGATTTCACACTGATCTACCAAAATCGCATCACATACACAATTTTTCACATCTACTTCGCATCTATCTTGCTCTATTTATTTTCATTATCTCTTTGTACACATTTAACCAATATCTCATCTTGTATTTATACTATCTTCAACTTTGAAACATATCGAAAGTCGACCATTCAACATTTAAATTCAAATTAGGTTGGCACCAAAAATTTTTAGGGTGGAATTAGAATGAGGGATACCCACACATACGCTTGATAAGGACCCAATTAAGTCCCAAAACTTCTCATGAACTTCACAAGTAGTGTTTAACATAAGGTTGGCCAAAATAGTGTAAAACACATAGAACAATTAATTACATGCAACCCTTAACACGATCCAATATTTCCAAGCAACAAAATTATATTCAACATCATCATATCAACTTAACTCCAAAACCACAAGACATAAACAAAAAACAAGAAGAAATCCAAAGCAACTACATTTCTCTTGGACCTTAGCTAGATACCCTAAAAAAAATAGTTCACAATTGGTGAACATAACTCACACTGTACAACGATCTAGAAACCCAAAATTTGGATATAACAATTTCCAACAACCATGATCATCATATATAAACCACAAAAACATAGGATCAAATCCTAGAGTAAACCTCAAAGCAACCATTGAATAACTGCAACCTTTTTCCATTACAATTTTCTCAATATCTTCAACATATACAACTAGTAACCTTCATCAATGAAATTAATGACAACAACAACTAGTTGATTACCAGTTAACTAGTTGAAATCAATTACAACACCTTCATTCTTGCAATATTTACATCATCATAGACGTTATGGAGGTGGAAACACCAAAATAGGGTTCGACTTAGGCAAGCTCCTATATGACACAACCCTTTCTCTTCTCTCTTGGGTGTAGATGATAAATCTGAATTGGATTTGGGAAAGGATTTGAGACCTAATTTCAAGATAAAGAATTCAAGCCTTCAATGACAACAAATTAGGGAAAGTGGGTTTAATCATCAACAGATAAAGTTTTGAAGTTGGGTCCAAAAAGGAAGAACCTACAAACTAGGACCATCTAAGATCTAACTTTTAATTCTTAAGGTCTACATTTCCAAGTCTAGAGTGCTAGCACCTCTATCCACCCAGCTTGAGCTCAGATTTATATGCTAGCTTCCTTTGTCTCTACAGTCTATTGTTTTTTGATCCTTTGCGTGTTACAATTCTATACTTTTTAAAAACCATAACAGTTTTTTGTAGTTTCATAGTTAACCTAGGTACATATTTGCATTATAAATTAAGTCAATTATCAATCAGTCTATTAACATCAATCATTCCCACATAAAAAGAACCTTGAAACCCCGATCCACCATTTTGGTTCTTCGATTGAGGTCAGTAGCCAAGTGGGTATTTGTGATCATTTTTTGTTCCTTCTCATTGTGATGTAGGAGAGAGTGTGATTTAGATCCTAGATCCCTTTTTCCTATCACATATATTTGATAAGAGATTTGATAAATCCTCAAGATGCTCAAAGATACAAGATAAAAAGAATGATATTACTTGTAAGGCTTGATCAAGCCAAGAGAGCAAGAGAGTAGAAAATAATTCTATGTGAAAATATGTTATGGGAGCGTTTTAAAAAGCTATAGAGAGTTGTGTATGAGCTTGAGAGTGAAAGAGAGGTGAGAGATAGCTAAGAGATTTTCTAAAATGAAATATTGATTTCAAGAATGAGAAGAGGAGGGAAGAGGAAGATGAAGATAATTCATTACAAATCATTTTGATTTGTTTTCACTGACCTAGAAGGATGACAAGTGGAAAAATTCTCATAATGACCACATTTTCATGCTAAGCACTAGTGTCTAGACAATTTATGCTAAAAAATGATGTGAGACAAGAGAAACATAAGGCTAACACGAAAATGACACAAAAGGTGACTATTAAAAAGGAGGCTTGACCATCATGAGAGGGGAAAATGTTGATTTAAGGGCTAAAATGAGCCTACATAATAAATAAGGGAATGAATACCAAAGTGGGCATGAAACAAAGTGTGAAATTGCAAGGGTATGTAATTTACTACTTAAGAAAATCTCTTTACTATTACAAGGTGTTTGAAAAGTTGGAGATTCTTACAACATTTTCCTTAACCTTGCTCCTATTGTTAAGATTATATACACATCTATATCTATATATATTGGATATAAAATAGAAAAACTTAATTTATGAGATATAGGGTTATTTTTTGGCCAAAATAATTATTTTAAGTTGTGCATTGGATTAAAGTGATGCGAACCTCTTCAAGTTCTATAATTAAAAAATAAAAGTGGCCCACTCAACCTCTTAGATTAAAATTTAAAAGTTGGGCCTCTCACATTAGAAATGTAATAATATATAAGACATAAAAAAGAGTTGTAAGTGGGAATTAAACTTGCTAACCAACTTATGATGTGGGTTATAATACATCATAAGGCATCTTTGGTTTGAGATAACGAATCCAAAATGGAACACTTGAGTTAGTGAGTGGATTATTATGCACTAATGATGGGCGGAATGAATATGTTATTTTTAAGTTGTGTACTCATCTAAGAATTTGGGTATTGGTTTTCTAACTAGATATTTGGGCACCACATTATTTGCTATTTTTAGCTCATTAATTTGTGATGACTATTTGATGGTTTCATGTACTATTCCTATTTATAGGATGCTTGAGATGGAAGTATTGAGCACGAGTTTGTGAGTATTGTTATGCTATCAAAATTACTCTAAATTTCTAGTTGGTGATACTCCTATAAATACTTTCTTTAGAATTTTATTGTAACTATGTTTAGTTTATTAAATAATACATTGGACTACTTTGAAATGCGATTTTTTCTTTTAAAATGGTTTTCCTCGAATACACCTAAGTTGTTTGATTTTGTTTATATTTTATATGTGTTTTTTCTTTTCGTAATTTTAAAGATCTAAAACTTTCACAATAATCTCCTCTAATATTAGTGTAGGGAGCATTTGTACATTCCTTGCTTCCTCTCACACATATGTATGCAAACTAAAAATATCTTCAACAATAATGTGTATCCATTTAGAATAGATAGGAATAAGCATAAGTATTAAATTGTTTGATCATAACATATAATCAATGGTACATAAAGTGCTAAACTAATGTATTATGAATCAATGCCCCTCAAGAAGCCACACAAGAAACAGTAGCATGAGAACACAATCCATCATAAATGATTTAAAATGTTGATAGAGAATTAGGCTTTACATAGAAGTTAGTTAATGTTGATTGTTTTGATTTTTAAAATTAGCTTATCTTGTTAAGATTAAGGCTTTTGATGAAATTTAATTTGATTTCTAAATAATTTTCTAAATGTATATTTTATTTTTCTTTTCTAAAATTTCAATGAACATAGGTTACAAAATTGTTCTTTCATAGTCATTCATAATTTTTTTTCTTACCAATTAATTGTGTTTAAGAATTTTATTATATATTTTTTTATGTTGTAATTTAATTTAAAATAATTCATTAACGTTGGTGATTTTGCAAGGGGCATTATGGTGCATGTATTAGAAAATAAGAAAATCATTATTTTTTAATTCTAATTTTAAAATTATTTTTATTTTATTAATTGAATAAAATAGAAAAATAAATATTTTTTAATGAATTCTTCCATTAAAATTATTAAATTTAACTCTAAATTTTAGATCAAAATGAATGTTTAATTTTGAAAATCAAACGTTGATTTTGAAGTGCAAGTGTTGATCTATAAAATTCTACACAATTTATTTGTTAAAAATAGATTGAAATGTATTATTGTTTAACCAATGAATTGTCCCTTTTGCTTATATGTTGAATATATGAAATATATCTTTTGGGACTACTACTTTGTAAACAATAGATTGTTGTTTTACAGATTTTATTTTTCATTGTTAGTTGAATTGGAAAGAAACTAATTTTGGTCTTAGTATGCATAATAACGTGATTATTTATTCCATCAAACAAGTCATTTTAATGCATATTTAGACAAGAGTTGCAGAGCAGCGAAGTTTCTGCCAAAATGTTGAAGAATAGACCTGTTTTAATTTTTTGTGTGTTATATTTCAGCAACAATGTTGATACTATAATCGCTTTATAATAATCTTGAATTTTGTCAAGATGTAGACTGACTTTATCTTAACACTCTCCTAGGTAAACCTAGATAAACGCTCCCCCAAAATCCATTTCAAACTAGTTACAACATTGTGTCTTACACTTGTATGCAAAAAGGATAGACGACTGATTTGCCCACGTCATTGGATTATCTTAAAGATATGAAAAACACCCGTATGATTGCAAGAAGCTACTTGCTCCAATAGCGCATTTATAGTTGGTAGTCTTTCCTAAAGATTGATAAATATCAAATGATTGTGTTTTGAGATTTTTCTCTTTGATAATAATGTGTATTGTTTCAAGGTTGGTCAAACCTTGAATTTTCTTGTGAGCTTTATAAGTTTCCTTGTCATTTATTTTTTCCTTAATGAATTTGGTTGTGTTCTAGTTCAATGTGGAGTTAATTTAATTCTTTATGTTCTTCAAGGTTTTATAACAAGAAGCAAATATAATGCATTTTTTTTAGTAGATTGTAGTTGGTACAACAAAATCACCAAATGAGTCTGAATGAACATGATTCCCAATATCTTAACCTAAATTGATTTCTATAAATATTTACAGACTAATATTCTAAATTAATAAATATTTCTATAACAAAATATCATAATAAGATGATATGTTATTATAAATAAAATATTAAATTATATAGAGAACTATATAAAAATATAATAACAAGTCAAATAATATCATCCAATATATTTTAAAATTTTAAAACACCCAAAAAATAAACAAATAATATCTATTCATAAGTAACACAAATAGGATAAACAAATAATGTATACAATAGTTAGAAGGGACAAGTTAAAATGTGCATCCTTTATTCTTAAATAAAAAAATGGATATGTAAACTATTTTTAAAAAAACTATTATCTTAGTCAAGTAGTAGAAAACATTAATAAACTTATAAAAGAAAACATAATATTACCTAGGGTTAAATCATAGTTAGAATTAATTTTTAAATTAAAAGCATGAGTTAAAAAAAAAAATCAAGAAAATATATGGATTTGAAAATGTTCAAAATTATTTTAATTAGGTTACTATTAGAATTAGGGTAAGCATTAGAATTATGGTTAGGGTTAGGGTTAGGGTTAGAGTTAAGATTATGGTTTAAGGTTAAAATCATAGTTAGAATTAGGATTAAAGGGTTAGAATTAGGATTATTGTTAGACTTAAAATTAAGGTGATAGTCATAGTACAATACAATCAAGGTTATGATTAGAATTAGGGTTCACGGTAAGAGTCAGGATTATGATTTCTATTAGAATTAGGGTTAAAATTAAGGTGGGATACTATTAGAATTAGGTTAAGAATTAAAGTTACATAGTGTTAGGGTTTAAATTAGAGATAGGGTTAGAGTCCAATAAGGGTTTGACAACTGAATGCTTTAATATATGATATGCATTGAACTCATTTTTTAATCTATTAATGAAGAACAAATTACTTGTGACTTCTATAAGTTTAGTTTTATACATATTATAATTTTACAAATTTATGTATATTTTATTATTTGGAAATTTGATCAAGTTATCAAATCTAATTTAATTTGAATCTAATATTTTTTTACAAGTCCAAACTTTTGAACTATGGTCAAATCGTTTGATATCTCTTGGATGATGTTCATATTTCAATTATGATGTTTTTTAGTTTTTTATTTCTTAAGTATTTATTTCTTAATTTTTTTAGAAATTTTATTCTTTGAATAATTTTTTTTTTTACTTTCATGGAAAAAATGATGTTTCCTTATTTTCCTTATTTTCTTGTTTATTAAGTTATGGACTTTTTTTTTTTACCTTAGTTTTTTTATGAATTTCTTTGTTTAGCATTTAGATTTTTTAGGTGGTCCTTGTTTATTTGTAGTTTATTTTTATTTCTTAATATTTTTTAGTTTTATTTTAGAATTACATTTATTTTCATTGATAAATCTTATTTTTAAAATAAAAATTTAATAGTTGTGAAAACATTTGTATGCATTTATTTTCTTAATATTTTTAGTTTTTATTTCTTAATTTTTTTGTTATATTCATTAAGAAATATTATTCTTTAAATAAAAACTTATTACTTTCTAAAAAGAAAAAAATCATGTTTTTTGTTTTTTTTTTAATTTTTCTTCTTGTTAATTAAGTTATGGACTCTTTTTTTCTCTGAATTTTATAACTTTCTTTCTTTTAATAGATGCATCTTCGTTAAATTATTTATTTTTTAGTTTTTTAGTTTTTATTTCTTAAATTTTTGTTCTTTAAATAGAAATTTATTACTTTCTAAAAGGAGAAAATGATGTTTCCTTATTTTTTCAGTTTTCCTTGTTTATTAAGTTATGGACTTTTTTTTTTTATCTCTCATTTTTACAACTTTCTTTCTTTAACTTTTAGGTTTTTTAGGTGGTTGTTCTTTATTTTTAGTTTTTTAGTTTTTATTTTTAGTTTCTATTTTTTAATCTTTTTGTTATTTTCATTTGATAAATCTTATCCTTTAAATAAAAATTTAATAGTAGTAAAAATGTTTGTATGCATTTATTTAATTTTTTAGTTATAAAATATTATCTTTATTTATTTAATTTTTTGGGAAAAGAACATAGTAACTTTGGATGATATTGATTTTTTCTTTGATAATAGGGAAGATACTTATAATTTTAATGTGTTGTGATGACTAAAATGAGCACCAAACAAAACAAAACTATTGAAAACCAAAGATCAAAGTCAAAGATTTCTTAGAATATAAATACTATGGTGTACACACATGTGATGTAGCAAGGAAGATTGAAATCTTGGAGAAAAAGTGAAAAAAATATTTGTTTTTCCATCCAAAACATAAATTACAGTTATTAAACCTGTTGTAAGGACTAGCAATTTGCCTCACATGTAGCATAGAACAAATATTTGGATTGCAAGACAGTCAACCTTACCTCATTAGCTTCTTTTTTGGTGTTGAGATAGATTAGATTATTAAAAGGGAGGTGAAAACTAACATCTTTGTAGAGAGAGGAGAGTCTCTTTCTTTATGCGTTTTATTTCCTTCTCTTTATGAACCTCACATGAGTTACAAAATATTAATAACTTGCCTAAAAATGAATGTTGATATTTGATGCTAAATGTACAACATTTGAATTGATA
>VDFB02193867.1:529100549-529127597 GCA_007258455.2 Sequoia sempervirens
AACACGTAGCAGCTTGCACTTCTCACTTACCCTCTGCCGCCTCATTAATGTGTCTGTGTTTAGTATAATAGAATATCATGCTTTTGAATGCACATTTGACTGCATTTATATAGATTAATTGCAAATATAAAATGCCTTTTATTTTGATTCTGGAATTTACATTTTACTAATATCTCTTAACAATACTGTCTGCACATTCAGAATGAAGTGCTGCTGTTCACTGAGGATTAGTCAAGTTTGATAAGGGGTTCTTCACCCTTTATGAGTTGTATTTAACTGTTGATAGTCTATGACTGATTTTAGCAACCCTCTGGTTCTATTTGTAATTTTTATTATTATTGTTTGGTTGTTTCAATACCAAAAAAAAAAAAAAATTACAAAATTATAGTTTGTATTAGATAATGATTTAAATTGTTAATTTACACTTATTTAATAATTATAGTTTATAAAATACTATCATATTTTTATTTGTACAACTCAGTGTAGCTATGAGTTGCAGGTCCATTATTTCTAAAATTAACATTTTATTGGTAGGGAGGAGAGAGATTAGTAGTTGTGTCAGGTTCAATTGTTGTTATAACACTTTCTCTTTCACATATAAGTTTTTCTTTTTTTTAACATTCGTTAGATTTATGATTCTAAGTGTTAATTTATATATATTTTTTATATTGATCAAAGTTGAATTACAAAAGAAAAATTGTTTAATAATAATACTTTACAAAATTATAGTTTGTATTAGATAAATATAGTTGAATCATATGAGATAAAATATTGGTGGATAGAATGTTGTTGACACTGCAATAGAATTGCTTCATTGGTAGCAATGAAAGACAAGTAGAAGGGGATGAAAGATTAAGTTATATGAGCAGTTTGATTTGAACATTTATTATTTTTTCTTATTCATTAAATTTTTTAAAAAAAAATTAAATATGGATGGATAATATTGATAAATTTAAAACAGTTATTTGAAGTTTTTTTACTATGAAAAATAGGATAAGTTCAGAGTAGTCAATGTGCTTTTGTAAAATGATTATGTAGTGATAAGGATATTTTAGAAGCTATATAGTCATTGTTATTAGGATTTGTTTGGATATTACAATTTATTTTTAAAGTGTGGATTTGTTTAGATATTATAATTTATTTTTAAAGTGTATTAATATGTTTAAAATTATTAGTCTTGTTTTAGAAATAGTAAACTCAAATTTAAAAATTATAAAGTTTGGAGTGTGAATATAAATTAAAAATATATATATTCAATTAGCTTTATGAGTTGATTTATAATCAGCTTACAACTCATATTGATGTTACTAAATTGTCTAAGTTCTAAAATTGAGACAAAAAGAAAGAATTAATGTCATTAAAATCTTCCTATTCTTCACAAGTTATCATCCACGTAAAGACTTAAATTTGAGGATTGGAATGCTTGGAAGATACTTAAAGATTTATGACAAACAATCTACATATAAGAAAATTGATCTATTAATGCAATTGTTAAATACTTAACTCAATGATGATTATTATGTTATAGAATGCATCCTTAGGGTAAAAAATGTAAATGTAGTGCTCCTCCTGTTTGCACCTTATTGATGTGAGATCAATGTTTTGACTTTATTGTTTTCTTATGATTTTTTTGATGGTTGTATTCTTTCCTTGAATGGTGTGTATGAACCACCACATGTTCGAGATGAGGTTTGTGAACATGTCAATTGGCATTTTGTATGTTTATATGCCTATCTTATTGGTATGCTTCAGTTCTTAGATATGTCCATTATTTATACAATGATTAAATGTGAACTTGATTATTGATGTTCAAATGATTTTTTATATATAATGGATGTTACTTTTATATTTTATGTTGTTGTGTACCCTATTGGGCGATAATGTTATTCTTCAACTATATATACATTGAGTAGGTACAAGCTTGATGTGCGTTGATTGGTTATAGGTATGTAGGGTTATTTCTCCACCTGATTACATAGGTCAGAGTTATTCCCCAATGATGGTTAATTCAAAGATGTCACATTAGGACTCCCTATTTATTCACCGATCCTACTTGAATCGAGTATGGTTGTATCATATTGACCATTGTTGACCTGGATCCAAGTGAGGATTTATTCTAGAATCTCTACATGTCATGAATGACTAGTAAATGTCTTATTTAAATAATGGTTTAAATTTTGTGTTTTTCCTAAATCAAATATTAGGACTTTAAATGATTTCCTTATATTGGTTTTTGAAATATTTTTTGAGTTTTGGGAAAGGGGAAAAATATTATTAAAGCAGAAATGAAGTTAAGTTATTGTTTAATTAATTTGTGAAAATTCTTTGAGTTGGGAAATGTAGGTTATGCTTGATTCAACTATCCTATTTAAATTTTGAATTCCATAAATTTAATTGAATCTACACTTATATGGATTTAAATCATGAATATAAATGATATAGGTTATTTAGGAATGAATTCAAATGTGTATTTGGAGTTTGTGGAAAATAGAGAGAATTGCAAATTAAAGAATAAAAAAAAAAATTGCATTGTCTTTTAATTTGAAGATTGGAAAAGGGTAAATAGTGAAAAAGGGGTTTTCTTTTTCATTATTCATATTTATGAGGAAATTGGGAGAGGAGAAAACCCTCTTCTTGAAAAAAATGTTTTATGGATTGTGGGAGCAATTGTGAAGGGATTTGGATGATATAGGATACAATAGGATATGAATGGGAAGGGGGATGTGCTTACAAGTGATCTTGTACATTCATTTAGCATGCTTGAGGTATTCTCCAGTTTAAAATTTTGTCATAATTGAGGTAATTTGCTAAATTCTTGTCATTTTCTCATATGATTTCATTTTGAAAGGTTGTATTAGGATTGGGGAGTGAATTTCATAGCTTAGAATGGGTGTTGGAAACTTTTGGTTCCAAAGGGTATTCTTGAAGTTTTAATTTTTGAATTTTAATTTTTGGAAAAAAAATTAATGGAGTTTGAAGAGAATTTCTTGGTTTTTTGGTTATTGAAAAATAAGAAAAATTAGAAGTTTTATGTGAAATATGATGTTTTTGAATGTTTGAAAAAAAGTGTACTTCATGAAATATTGAAATAGATTTTTTTGAAACATGTTACGAATTTTTGTTGAAAATCAGAATTGTGCATTATTTTCCATGCCACTCATTGGTGAGTGTGAAGAGCTTGGGAATAAAATACTAGAGATGGTATGGGAGTGACCCCCACCATGGGTGATCCCACAATAGTGGTTTACAATTTCTGGCCAAACTTGACACTGAAATTATTGTTTTTAAATAAATCTTCATTGAACTTTATAATTGGCTAGCGAGTGAATTTGAAGATGATTAAAGCTATGAATACCGATCACGTTTTGTCAGGTAGATTCAAAATAATTTTTCAAAATTTTTGGAATCCAGTTAGCATGCTTTTTCCATCTCCCACAGCTGGTTTTAAGAAACAACATTTTTTGAAAAGTGGTACACACCTATAGCAGCATAATTTTCCGTTAAGGATAAAATTCTAATTCTTCGAATTTAGATTTGTAACTTTCAGAGTATATAGTTAAGCCCACTTGGTTAAGATACTCTTTTTAGTGAATATTTTTTAACAATCAAGTTTCAAAGCGGAAACCAATTACAGGTCGGACATAAATAGATTGTATGATCATTATCTTTTTTTTGCATATATATCAAAATTCATTTTATTTTTTACTGTTAGATCAAGGACAATATCGGTACGCTGTATTTTCAAAAAAATGATGTCTTTGTTTTTTTTTTTTTTCCGTAATTAGGAATAGAGACCTTCATTTTCAATGAAAAACCTATGTTTAATAAAACTAAAAAAATAAATACATAATAAAACCAAAACATATTAAAATTTTATTCATTGGATAGCTCATTCCGAGGACTACCTGATTCCAGTTGGGTTTGTGAAGATTCCTCCATTTTCATCCTCAACCTAAGCTCTAAAGTGCCAAAATTTAGGTTTTTTTTGTCTCAGGGGGGGATAAGGGATAAGGGGAGTTGCTCGAACCAACGTTCAGTCAAACCCTAGTTTGAGTGAACCCATTCAAAGGGGTTCACTCGAACCCCTTTGCTATGCATTTTTTTTTGTTTTTTTGGCAATCAAAATTCAAAAGGGTTCGATCGAACCAGTAGGTTCGCACGAACCCCCAAAATCACTTTTTTTTTGTTTTGGAGTCATTTTTTGTGAGTTTTTCTTCCTCAATTGAATTGTAAACCACTATTCTGGCTTCACCCCCATGTACTCGGCCCAAAGTGGCTTGTAGGTTAATCATGAGTGGATAATCATTTAATCAAGGGGAAATTAGTGAAATTCGAGTAATTAATTAACAAATAGAATGGATGCCCCTCTCATGCCTCGAGTGCATGTAAAGGTTAAGCATGTTTGGAAAATATGCCATCTCAGGGAGCTTGAGTCTTGCAAGATCAAGTATCCTCATCTATATGAGAGAAGTACTGTATTCCACATGTGTCATACTAGTGAGCATCGTGATGGCACTCCCTACTATCTCTCTAAAATCTTACCCTAGTGTCCTGTGTGTTTGTGTTCTAACATTGGTGAGTTGGTCCAACGATGTTCCTTATTCTTTAGCCAATGGTGAGTTACCCAAGATGATTATGTGATGGGATATTAGTGAGTTTTCCCAATGTTGATTTGTGATGTGACATTGGTGAGTTTTCCTAATGTGGATTTGTGATGTGACATTGGTGAGGTTTCCCAATGTGGATTTGTGATGGGGTGATCCCACAATAATGGGTTACATTTTTTGGTGAAATTTGACATTGAAATCAACATTTTTCACCAGATCTTGAATTTCTTACACCTATAGTAGCTAAACCATTAAGAATTTGAAAGTGAAGCAAACTAGTGATTTGTGAAATTTTGTGTGTAGATTCTAATTATATTTTTTAAAATAAATTGTGAATTCTTTTATGTAATTTTTAATAACTTATTTTTTCTACTAAACAACATTTTTAAAAAGTGATGTTTATTTCGTACTGCATTACTTTTTTTATAGAAAGGATACAATTCTAATTTTTACAATACAAATTTGTCACACCAATATCTAGTGCATGGATATTTTTTCATAATTTTTTGTTGCATATTTTTTTTTAATTAATTTTCCAAGTCAGAGTAATTATAATTTGGATAGGGGTATACTTCAAACCACATAACTTTTTTTGTATGCATTTGAATTAACTTATTCTTTTTTTGTTGGAATAAGGACATCAATACCTATTCTACATATATTTTTTAGATTTTTTTTTCTCTATTTTTCTAATTTTTTGCATGTGTGAAACAAAGACCTTGATGTTCATTGAAAAACCTACATTCACAAAAAATAAAAAAATAAATATAATAATCAAATTAAATAAATTTAAAATTATAGATTTTGGTAAGCTTATAATAAGGTCTACATACTTACAAAAAATAATTTTAAATGAATTTATTTGATCACCCAAAAGGTAAATCAAAAGTTGTTTTTTTATCAAAATTTTGATAGGTGTAGAGGAGACTCCATTATAAGTATGGTTTAAAACTAACAGGGTTCTATCCAAGGGGGTTTGATCTACGGGGGTTTGATCAAACCCTTTTTAATTAAAATCCTTTAAATGAAACTTTTAAAGGCTTAAATCATTATATTTTCCAAAAATATGTGATTTCAGGCAAAAAATCAAGATGTCCTAGAAAGTGTAACCCATTACTGTGGCAACACTCGATGTGACATTGGTGAATTTTCCCAATGATGGTTTTTTGATATGCCATTCTTATTTATGTTCAATGTGGACTTGTATTTGATTGTACTTGTGATCGATCAATCTTGTGATATTGGGTGAGTGTTTTATATATGAAGTGTATGTTGAGTGTATACTTCATGTATGGCATGTATGTAAGACATCTCCCAATGTGTTTGGTGTGAGTGTTGTGCTTGTGTCCCATGTGACTATTTCCTACTATAGTGGGAGTGGATCCTTTTAATTCCATGAGGTTTGGTGACATGGAAACCACTATTGGGGATCGAAGGGTCATGGTGAAGTCGAAGATAACTTCATGTGATAGAAATATTTCATGTTTTCTTTCATTTGGTTCATTTGATGCAAATTGTATATGTAAAGGACATTTGAGTCCTTCTTGATATAATTGTAATATTATGTTATTTTGGACCTCTCATTGAGATAGATTGTAATCAATAGGATAATGGATAACTTGGTACTAATTGGTAGTTATGTGACTCAATGTTGGAGTTGAGAATGGTCGCCTTATGTTGTTTATATGTGTTATGCAATGCAATGGTAAAATAAATATAGCAACATTTCAACTGGGCTTAAAATGAGTGTAGTAATAGTTCAATTGGGGTTAAAAATAATTGAAGTGTCTTGGAGTAGTATTGGATGGTGTTGTGGACCCTTTGTGTAGTCATCCTACTCTTAGGATCTCATTCTTAAATTGTCATGTTGTTTAGGACTTTCTTGAAGCCTCTTGTGAAACCTTGTAAAATCCAAAATGTGTTGTATCTCCAAATTCAAATGTTTTTTTGCTTACGGTATGAGTTTGGGGTGTTGGAGAGGTGATTACACTCCTCCCTACCTTCTCCTTTGATTGTAAACAGTTTTCAATGATTGGGGAAATTAAACTCTCTGTTTGACCTTGTCACTTTTTGTTGTTTTAGAGTTCATAGGGTGTTGTTGACTTGTTATGGTGGTTCCTTAGTGCTTGGCGGTTCTAGGGTTCATACCCTAGTGTGGGGAAGCTCACTGCGTAGGACACTAGTGCCCTTACAGGGACAACAACACATGGAATGTGTAACAGGGACACAAGTGCCTAAAGTGAACTCATGCACCCTAAATGGACATAGGCACACTTGTTGGACACCATTGTTGGGTACTAGTGTCCTAGGATGTGTTGTTTTATGTCCTTTTCATTGATAGTAGGTGCTTTGGGGCCTCGTATGAGGAATCTTTGTAAATGGAAGTTGTTCCCCATGGTCTTAGGAATATAGGGATGTTTTGAGCATGTCCCTATGTGTTTTCATTGAGAATTGGTGGCATATCATTGAATTGGGAAGCATGTGGTTGTCTAGAAGTGACTTATCATCATTCTAGAACTTATGGAGAGTTTTTGGCTCTTGGTTAGGTGCAATCTCCTGTGAAGGCTAGCCTTGGTGTTTAGAGTTTTTAAGTATGATTGGATCTAGATTGGAGGTTGATGATTCCCTCATCCTATCCTAGATTGGTGTATCAAGAGAACACAATCATGGTTTAGTAACTAATTGTCATGTAGGTGTCATCCTCTCTCGTATGTTCATCGTGGAGGATTTATCCATTAGTCGTTATTATTTTTGTTGTTACCATCTTTCTTATGTAATGGTGAGGCTTTCTTGTTGGTGTTGGTATTGTTTTATGGTGTGTCACACAACACTTGTGTAAGTTATTATGCAAGTGTAACATGTTGTTGCATTAATGGCATTATTGTCATTATTTCCAACAAAATTGGTTATGTCAGGTTCTATTCTAAGTGTGTTATATTAGGGAATTATAGTAAATCAAGAATATAGTTCCATAGGTGGTAAAATTGATGACAATATATATTGATCTCTATTTTTTGAATTGACATAATTCCAACAACACAAGATTATTGAAAATGTTATAACTTGGTGATAAACCTAATAAGGCAACATTTGATTCAATTTGTGAATTTCTCACTCAACATGAAAGCCAATATGTAAAGGAAAAATATTTTTATAATGAAGGATCTTATGTTGCTTCCAAACAAAACACTGTTGAAAAATGAGGTGTTTTCTTAGCTTAATACTCTGTAAAACTTTAATATTGTTGATCTAAATAAGCTCTTTCTTTATTACATATATTCTTTTGTCGGTGATTATCTTGATTAATCAATTTTACTATTGTAGAATGAAGAGAGAAGTTGATAGAAGAACTAGACAAGATATTAGAAAGATTACACAAGATATAACTTGGAAAAACCCTTTCGGGAAAAAAATCAACCAAAAATTATTCTATTATTCAATCTCTGAAATACAATAGCTTCAATTCTTGCTTGAGAATACTTCTTCTGTCTTTACCAATCTTCTTCACACCTACAAATAATAATTATGAAAACTCTCTTCAACTTGAATGATATATAGAGACAATATGCAACCTTGTAATCTCCAAATGGTGATAATTACAATGCACAAGCTCAAACCTTAGAAAAGGTATGCCATATTGCTTCAAGTTGAGTTCTACCGTGAAGACCAAAGCTTATAACATGTGATTTACCCATTTGGGCGTCCCAAACTAAAGCTACAACTCATCCTTCACTTTGGTGATTGTTGATGTGTTTTTTATGCATTTTTCAACACAGGTAATGCGTAGGTGCATTACCTCTCTTGAAAGACAATCTTCCACAATCGGATTGCAGAACACTATCCCAAGGTCTCTCGGATGTCAGGTCATGACAATGCTTAGATACCTCAGTAGTTTGATGTGATTTGCTGGAATCACAAGGCGGACTTACAGATGAGTTACAAAGCATGGAAGTTGGGTTTGCAAATGCAGTTTTAAAATGCTGAAAGTGAATGAACAGTGGTTGTTCACTCAAAATAGCAAGTTAAAACTCATCAAGTTCATCTGATTTGGCTTTATGGTGATGCTTTGGGTCCTACTCTAACCAAGGATTAAAAGAAACAGCAAAAAGAGAAGGGTTAAGAAAGCTATTCTAATCCTAAGCTACGAATGAATAGTAACAATGGTGGTTGCTAAAGTAGACAGGCTTCCTAAATTGGGTTTTGCTTGGCCAAGAGAAACCTACAGTTGCACAAAACCAGTGCAATCTTTTAAGGACTGTATATTTTCAAATTGCACATGCACATCATGCACATGTAATTGAACTAAGTTGCAGCAATGAAGTAATGAGCTCAGACTAGCTTTGCAAAGTGACTCATCATCAATGAACCACAAAAAGCATGAGCTGGAAAATCCATCAAATACTAAAACAGCAAACACCATCACCACTCTCATTCAAGAAACTAACACTAAAACTAACATGGAAGGTGAACCATGCATACATAAAGAGCAAACTCAAAAGGAACACCCATAAATCATGCAATGTTGCTTTCTATTGCTGCAGAATGTCTTTACATCAATTCTCCAACCCTTACAAATGAGGGGCAAGCCCCTATTTATAGTTTTCCAAAGCCCAAATGAATGGCTAGGATTCAATTACAATGAGTGGATCAGATTCAATTACATTAGGGTTTCACCTACCCTTCATTATCTAGCAATTTTAAAATACATTCTTTGTTTTTTCCTTGTTTTGTCATCTAGTGCCAGTTAATGTAGCAACTTTGTCATTTAGTTGATTTCCCTTTTCACTGTAGCTAAAACTGCCTGAAAGTTGTCTTTTGCTTGATGTGCTTGCAGTGTTCTTCCTTTGATCAAACGAGTCCGTCGACGATTGGCATCAATGGATTGGTGGCCCCTGATTCGGGCAGAAAGCTCCTTAGAAATCATCATCTGGAAAAAGGACAACTCCCTCAATGGGCCTCTTCGATAGACCTGCGGAAAGCTTCTTGACTCCTGCAAATACGAAGTGTCGTAAGTGCATTTATACATAAGTTAAGGAAAATGTCAGTAAAACCTACAAATTCCATGTTAGATCTATCCATGCATCATCAAAATATCTTGATATTCATATTTGGAGCACATTTGGACCATAAACATTAATGCGTGCTTCAAGGGTGCGAGCGCCAGAGGGCGGAAAGATGGCGAAAGAAAACCAGAAGCCAGACAGTGGACGGAAGCCAAAACAGCCGGGAAGGAGGCAGGCTCCCGGATGTTCAAAATAGCCGGGAAGAAGGTGAGCTCCCGGATGTTCAAAACAGTTGGGAGGAAGGCAGGCTTCCGGATGTTCAAAACAGTCGGGAAAGAGGCAGGCTCCTGGATGTTCAAAACAGCCAAGGAGGGAGGGAATTCCGGAGGGAAAGTTCTGAAACCATCGAAACTCAACCAAACTTTGAAAAAACCTTGGCAATTCATTTACGCACATCAAACACATCCCAGATCCAAAAAAAGGGTGACCCCAAATTCAAAAATGAGGAAACGGGGGCGACGGGGGTCCATGGATGTTTCCGAAACAGCCAAAGCAAGACAAAAGGCAGAAAGGGGATGGGGGACTTCATTTCTCTGTGGATTTGAATATCCCAAGTAGGTGAATTTGGGTAGGGGATTTGATCGTTTGAAGGCACATGACCAATTTGGGCTTGGAAATGGGGCACACAAAACAAGACAAGAGCAAAGCAGCCTGTCGGGAGCGAAAAAAAGGGGGGTCCCTGCCTACGGCGGGGCGTGTGTGCAAAACATGCACAACAGTGATAATTAAAAAGCTCTTCCTCAAAGATGGCGCCCAAAATAGGGTCCCACTTAACAAAGCCTTCAGAAACATCTTATAATGGATTGGAGTTAATTCCAAGAAAGCATCTTGGGCACCCAAGTTAGCTCCAAGTGATTTCTTGTTAACTGAAACATTTACTCAACACCATTCATGCAAAAATGATCATCCCCTGTTAACTGGAGGTAGTCCCTATTATCTGTCATACAACTCAATGTTATTAGCCATGCATTCCAAGTTAACTGAAGTTAACTAACATACAACTAAAATTAACTGAAGACAACTGAACCATAACTGAATTGAATTGAAGTAAACTAATTCTGAACTAGACTAAACTAAACTGAACTTCAACCATGCAAACATCAAATCCTAACTCCTAGGATCTTTACATGCATTCAGAAGTATTATCTCTTACTTTGAATAGTTAACTGAACTCAAGGTGAGTGTCACCTTACCATGTGTGCACCCACATGCTCCTATTATTTAAGAATAACTACAAATGTCAATTTCATGATTTATTTCATCCAAATAATTAATCTCATCCTAATCTTAATGTTGTTGAACACATTCCAAGAATCTAGGAGATACATGAAATAATTAATGTTTAGGATTTACAATTAAATGGCATCCTATTTCCAACAAAAACCACCTAGATTATCAAAACATAACAAAATTGCATCACAATTATCAAGATTATCTTATAGATTATTCTTCTTCTAAGACACATTATTTAATAGGTTCAACATTAAGATATAACACTATATTATAAAATAACAAGTGGAAAATGAATTCTTACAACTATGACCACTATGGTGGCATGTAAGCTTGATACCCTATTAGATTAAGGTCCATGAAGTTCAAATAAAAGCTCTAAATGAGATCATCCTCAAATTGAAGGGGTTTAGTCCTCTATCACATAGAATCCACAAGGGTTATTATCCTATAAGTGTTAACAAATATATAGGTTTTCATCCTCAAATATATGTATTCAGACATAAGGTCTCAAAATAGGGTTTTTTTGGTTAGGGATTTATGTAGAAGATTGCATAATTATTCTCATGTTCAAAATTTGAATCCTTAACATATATAAAGAATGTCAAAACTTACATTAAATACCAATATCTAATGAATGGTGGATGGTAGAGATAACCCATACCTAATGGGTGTGGTTTTCCCCTTAAATAATTCTTGAAATTGTGACATGTGTACTTATAAATGGGTGCTGGCAAAAAGTTGAGTCCACTTTTTGGCCAAAAAGTGAAGTGTTTTCCCTAATTTTCAGAATTTGACACATTTGACCTTAAAATTTGAAACACTTAGAGATAAAATCTTCAAAAAAGTCACTAATCATAAAATGTAATACTTAGAGTCTAGTTTTCAAATATATAATTTATTTCAATACCCAGATTGTACAAATTGAGTTTCAATAAGTGTTTCTAAAAACCACTGTTTAAAAATCACTCTTTTATAACATACCATGCACGTGTACGACATCCATATTTTGACCTAAATTATCATTTTTTTAAAATCCTTTTGAGAAAATATTTGTGACTCACTGAAACTTGTTTTTAATATTTTTTAATATTTTTTTATTGAATATTTTATTTTTGTTAAAAAAAATTTAGGCATATTTGTCATTTTGAAAAATCGCCGTGTACAACACGCATAAAATGACCTAAACTTATCATTTTTTTATTTTTTATTTTTTTAAATTGAAAAGAATTATTTGAAGTGTGTTCTCGTGCAATCCATTCGTAAAAATGTTATGTTGATCAAAAGTTATTAAAATACTAAAAAAACCTAATAATTTAAATTTATGGACTAGTTTCATTAAAAATTAATTGAAAAATATAAAAAATTAATCAAATTAAAAAAAAAATATTTGGAATCTGCACCAAGCTTCATCTATAATGGTTTTTAATTTCAGTAAATTCCGCAAAATAGGTCTCTGACATATGTCCCAAAGTCACTATTTTCCTGTATTAACAAGCATCAAGTTGGTAACAAACTATGACCTTAAAATTTGAAGCACTTTAGATAAAATCTTCAAAAAGTCACTAATCATAAAATGTAGTACTCAAAGTCTAGTTTCCAAATATATAATTTATTTCAATACCCAAATTGTACAAATTGAGTTTCAATAGGTGTTTCTAAAAACCACTGTTTAAAAATCACTATTTTATACCATACCATGCACGTGTACGACATCCATATTTTGACCTAAATTATCATTTTTTCAAAATCCTTTTGGGAAAATATTTGACTTGCTGAAAATTGTTTTTAATATTTTTTTGTATTTTTTTATTGAATATTTTATTTTTGTTAAATTTTTATTAGGCATATTTGTCATTTTGAAAAATCTGTGTACAATACGATAAGATGACCTAAACTTATCATTTTTTAATTTTTTATTTTTAAATTGAAAAGAATTGTTTGAAGTTTGTTCTCGTGCAATCCGTTTGTAAAAATGTTATGTTGATCAAAAGTTATTAAAATACTAAAAAAACCTGATAATTTAAATTTATGGACTAGTTTAATTAAAAATTAATTGAAAAATATAAAAATTAATCAAATTAAAAAAAAATGCATATTTGGAATCTACACTGTCTCATCTATAATGGGTTTTAATTTCGTGAAAAAATTCTATAAAATAGGTCTTCAGACATATGTCCCCAAAGTCACTATTTTCCTATGGCATTAACAAGACCTTCAAGTTGCAGGTCAAACTAGGTCCAAAGCTTAGGTTCGGGTCCCCAAGCCATTTCCCAAACCAAAAAAAAGCCAAAAACCCGCCCAAAAATTTGTAATTTAAAAAACGGGATCTCGCCACAAAAAAATATTTTTTATGGTTCTATGAAACAAGATTCGCTTTGTGTAACATATCCCGCTTTGAAAATTTGCATAGAAAGTTTCCAAAGGGAAAGTTTTCCATTTTTGAAACTTTTTTTTAAAAATTTCAAAACGAGATCCTGTTTTGAAAATTTTCCAAAAAAGGCTCAAGATCCCAAAGCTAAAAAGCAGGATCCCATTTTTTGCAAGCCAATTTCTTTTTATGCATAAGGAAAAAACTTCCACGTTTCGTGGACTCATCTTCTTGCATTCACCTATATACCCAAGAGGTATGGAGAAAAATTTCCTACGACCTTGTATAGGAGTGAATTTGCACCCCCCTTGCAAATTCCCCTTTCACACCCTCCACCTTAGAAAAATAAAATCCAACCAAGTAATTCCACATCCTCATTTCGTAACCCATCCACTTGGCACTTGTTTTTAGTGTCGATGGGGGAATTTTTGTCGAGGATGTGTGCATGATGTGTGAATGTTTGTGTGACACGCTATCCTAACAGGATTCCTTCCTCTGGAACCTATATAGGCATTATGTTCTCCATTGGCGACAAAACGTAATTCCCTTACACCTTCCTGCCGACCTTTGCACGGCTCTTTCCCTCCCAAACCTTCTTCAAATGGCTATCTTTCACTTTCAATCCATCTCCTTCACGATTCTTCACACATTTTGAAATCTTCTTGGCAACCCTCGATCTTCTTCACATTCTCTACGCATTTATTCACTCTAGCTTCACGTTTTGCTCCATACTCTTGCTACTTGCTGCACTATTGACTTCACAACTCCAACAATCACAACATTCTTCATATCTACCACAGAAGTTGCAACTTGGTGTCTTGCGAGACTACTTTCGACGTTGTTGTGGCTATGCTGACTATGCCATGGTTATGGACTTTCATTCCTCTTATTGGCCTTGAGTGACTTTGGTTGAGGGTGGTAACTCTTTTGTATTATTACTTTGCTGTTGGATTTGAGTAGCATAATGTCTCTCGTAGTACTTGGTTTCATTTCCGTTCCAACATTGTTTTCTTTATCATATTTCTACATATCTATCTATATGGCTGTTTGTGGAGGTGGAAACACCAAAGCGGGGGTTTGACTGCGGAAAACCCCTATACATCCCCAACATTTTTCCTCTCTTGGCTATGTGTAGGTACATGAGCTTGCTGGCGAACTAGACCCTTCGTGAGTTCACTTCCACCACCTTTGTCCTTGTCATTTTCTATATCACCTTTCTCGTCATTTCAATTGTTCTATTATTTGTTGCTTTAGTCATCATTAGTAAACTTTTAGCTAAGCTATTTAGTGGGCTTTTATCACTTTGTCTGTGTCATTGTACTTTCTTTTTGTACAGACGCTAGGGCACCTATGAGATGCCAATGTGTCACACTATCATCCTTGATTTGCACTGTTGTCCTCTTGCAGAGAGTTGTCCAAGGTACAGTTTGGTTCCAAAAACCTGCTCACTTATCTCGGGGTAGTAGAGTGACAGAAGCACTGAGAATGCTCTTCATTCTCTATTCCTAGCATAGAACACCTACACGATTGAGGAAGATTAGGGCAGCCTTCCGCTCTCGGCTCTCCATGACCTAGAGCCTTGGTGTGGCTGGTCCCCCTACTCTACATTTTGGTGAACTTGACGCGAACAAAGTCTATTCATTTCTTTGTGTTGAGACTTTTTCCCTCACACTTGGTGACTGTTGTAAACTCAAGTGTTGTGGGGTTTTATGAGCATCACAACCTAGTCTACGACCTTCAGGTATGTTGTTAGAAGTAGTGTGCAACACTTGCAAATGGAAAAGATGAAAGTCACTTCCACTTTTACTACTAGTTTTACCATAGACTTTACATATGATATGGGTTTCATTTATGAGACCACTCATGCACCCACTCCTCTAGTGTCTCCTACAGCTTCGTTTGTGGATGAGGATGATGTTGTACATATTCCTACATAAAACCTTTTGGCATTAGACAGGAGGCTGTTAGACCTCGTGAATCATTTGGAGAAAGCATTGAATATGACAAGAGCCACTAGGCTTGTTAGCAAGGTGAGATACATGTTAGGAAAGGATCGAATACGCATAGAATTCTTACGTAGCCTCACTGATCTAACCAAAGCATACATCCCTTCATACAACACTAGACCAGGTACTACCCGAGGAGAGGTGCTCAACGCCTATGAGAGACAAATAAGTGTCTCAATGCCTACCATGTTTGTATGCATGGTTAAAACAGGCCCCTCAATCAAAATTTCCTCTGCTTCTCAGAAACCCCACACTATCAAGGCGAGTAGAATACCCCTTGGTTTCACTTTCACCCCTCCTACTACCCCTGGTGGTGGGGGATCTAGTGGAATGAGTGGTGGTGGTTTCAACAGCGGTGGCAGCACTGGTGGTGGTGGCTCTAGTTGAAGCCATGGTGGTGGCTCTAGCAAGGGCCATGCTAGTGGTTTCGATGGTGGCTCCAACTATAGTCACGACAGTGGTTCCAGAGGTGGTTTCGATGGTGGTGGTTTTAGGGGAGGTTCCACTGGACCTTTGTCACTATTTTGAATGCTCTCCTTTAGAATATGGGCCAAATGCAAAATCAATTGGTGAACTTGTCTCAAGCCTCCTCCCAGCCTATCTTTCAGCCGTTCTCCTGACATAGTCTGTTGTCGGTAACAATTCTAGGCACTCCTTTCTCTCAGGGAATAGAGATTCCTAAGTTCAAAAAGTATGGTGGTAAAGGGGATTCGTAGACACATGTATCAACTTTTAACGCCATGTTTACAAATTTCTTTCACCACGATGCCTTGATGGCGAAGCTTTTCCCTCAATCTCTTAAGGGTACAACACTCAATTAGTACTATTCCTTGCCTGACAATTTTATATTCTCATTTGACCAGCTCATCAATTAGTTTCTCTAGCAATTTCAGGCTAACATCAAAGAATGTGGTCTCATGGTGATGGGCCACATAATAGTAAGCAATAGCATAGAAAAAGCAGTGAGTTGTTTGAAAAAAAGCCTCAAAGAAATGTGGTCTCATGGAATGCCATGACAAGCAAATGCAATTGGCAGTTGCTCCTAGACTGCTTATCTTAACTTTGTAAAAAACTATATTATAATTGAAATTTTGTCATCTATCTACATCTAGTTAATAGTTATGCAATGTGAAGTAACGCTTTGAGTTTGAAAAATGTGCAATGCAATGTAATCAACTATATGAATATAAACTAGAAAAATATATTTTCTACAATTCATTAGTTACTCTTTATCTTATTACTCGAGTGAAGCTTCGATGTCCACCTCCACTGGGAGGTGTTGCTGTCAAATCTCCAAGATTAACTTATTCAACATCCAACATCAATATAAGAATATCATTCATATAGCAATACTATCACATGTAATATTTATAATTATTTTCTAGATACATACTTTGATAGTACATGTTGTCACGTAATAAGGTGGAGGACCGTTGAAAACTGAATGGATGCTATGACCTTGAAATTTCATAAATCATTAAAATAATTAAGTTAATCTTGCATTTCAAAAACGGAATTTAATAAATTAAATTCAATGTACTTGCTAACGTTTACCTGATTATCAAGGTCGAATGCCTCATTAAGGATGACATTTGTCATCACCATCTTATTAGCTACAGATGCACCCTGGGCACCTGCATCCTGACTATGTGTGGGGTCATAACCATAGGGTGTCCCGCAAGCCTGATAAATATGAGGTGGAACTCTACTCCCTGAAGATTCGCCCTACTCACCTTGTGTTATAGGAATGGCATGTTGTACGAGGCTTTGGGTCGGGGAACTAATTCACTGCAATGTCTCGACCTCAACAATCTCCTTCACAACGGAAGGGATAGCCACATGCTCATATGTTGTTCTAGCGGGTGCTCATCTCGTTGCCTATTGTGGGTCAAGACGTGCCTCTACTCTAAAATGTGTGGAGCCTCCACCTCTACCCTAAAAGTCCTACATATCAAAATAGTTAGGGATTTTATCGAGGGTAATTTCATAGTACAGTTTCCTGAAAAAAATGATGGCACCTCATTGTTGTTGCATGGAGGATGGTCAAAAACCATCCACCACCTCTGCCAAAAATGGCTCTTTATCCCTTGGTGGTTGCAACAATAGATAGGGAACCTCTTGCTTGAAGGGTGTAAAGGTTGATTTGTTTTAGGGTTTGTGAATAGGGAACACAAGTCAAATTTTGTAATTTTTTCTTTCACGTTTTTAGAGGATAATTTATCAACATAAAATTATCTATACTCTCTTCTCTTATCTGACCAACTAGTTTTTTTCTTGCTAATTGAATCTACATTTGATAACATCGATTCAAGTAGTTGAGCAAGCATGGCTCTATGCAAGGTTGAGCTTCTAGGATCTTTCAACCTTGCAATTATATCCTCCATTTGTTTTTTGTTATTTTCAATTTGCCCCATTAAATTTTCTTGAATTCATGGAGCATATTGAGGAATTGTTGGAGGTGTTTGTTAGGGTTGTTCTTCAGTAGGTATTTGGGGTTGAGGTGTAGGAGGATTTTGAGGAGAATGAGGTACATTATCATTTCCTGCAAATTAAATAAATTTACATCAAAAAACATATTAAATCTAACTATTTAGAAATAGATTATTCACACAAAAAAAAATCAAAATTTACTCCTTTAACCTCCTGACGTCAAGGTGGCATTTTGGCGAAGATTTGACGAAGAATTAGCTCTCCAATAACGCACGCACACTCTTGAGGGTTTGGGGGTCGTGGGTTAGCAAAAAAAATAGAAATAAGAATGAATTCAAAGTTGTTTTTTCTTTTGTTTATAGAGGCTATAACATGAATGCATTATAATGCGAGCACATTTATGACTTTTTAAAAAATTGAAAGATAAGCCACTTTTTGGCCCCCCATCTTTCTGCACCCATCCTAGACCTTGTTATTTCACTTGTCTACACAACTCTTGTTAATCCAACAAAAAAGGACAAAAACACCATCATAGGTTCTAAGTCCATTCATAATGATCAATATCTCTCAAATGGCTTGGGAAAACCATGATGGTGACCTCTCTCCTTCACTCACTAGTATAGCTCTTCCAACTTAATAGATAATTTGTTTTTCTTTCCTTTTGAACTTTGTCATTGATTTTTGATGGTGTGATTTCATTTCCCATCTTTTATATAAATTATGTATCACCTTTTATGTCTCTAATATAAAAATATATTATTCATCATAAAAAATAAAATACAAATTTCTTAAAACAATATAATAATATAAAAATAATTATATTATAATTAAGAATATATTTATTAAATATTTTGACTAACAATTAATTTCAAATCTCTATCTACAAGCATATCTATATTATCATTATTATTAGATTGCAAGAGTCACTCGAGTACCCGTCCCCGTCCCCGTCCCCTTATAAACTGCAGTGCACCTGGTAAACTTTTTTCACGTGACTGGTGGGGCTGGCATGATACGCCCTTCGATACCATGAGTTTGGGGGGAGACTAGACCTCGTGACCTCTTACATGCAACAAGATGTTTTAGCCAATCAAACTAGGCCCCCCTCCCCTATATTATTATTATTTTTATTATATTATTATATTATTATTATTTTACCATCTTTATTTTATCCTACCTTATCCTCATTTTTTTTATTTTATGTACACAAATCCCATTCTACTAGTGTAGTTGACAATCCATAGCCCACAATTTCAAACATCCATCTATAGGCCTTCGTAACATGAAATAAAAATGCATTATATTATAATTAAAAATATACATATTAAATAATTTGGGCCGGCAAACAATTCCAAACCTCCATTGTAAACATTCCAAGCACTAAACACAGTACATTAAATTGTAACTAAGAGCATATATATTAAATTATTCGGTAGGCAAACATTTTCAGACATTGTAATTATCTTCAAGCGTAGGTAAACCAAATAGGTAAAGATTGTCAACTATCGCTAGTAATGTTCCTAGCTGTATCCATTCCTTGTCTGAGAAGGGATGAGCTGGGGATGAACATGGAAAATTAACAACCAACAACAAATATAAGTAAGAAGAAAATTACCTTATAAGAGTTCGAAAGAAGTGCTAATTCTAAACTTCCAACTTCCAATTTTCACCTTCCATAAACTTCAGCAAAGAAGAGCTTGATTTCCACTCTGGGGAATGAAGTTGAAAATGGCTGTACTGTTGCCACCATGTCATGAAGCTACTCTGCTCCAAGAAAACCTCAGCAGAAATACTCCGATCTTGGATCATGCTCCACACACGACCTTCAAACTCTTCAAGGCTTTCTTTCAATTGGGTATTCATGGCTTGATGTTGTTCTTGGTCTTGTTGGAGGTTTGTTAGGGCTTTAGAAGCCTCTTCTAGATGGGCCCAAAAACAGGAATCCTGAGTTAAAGATGCAAACTTTGTGCGAGGTTTCTTGTCTCTAGCAATGTGAGTTTGGTCTTTTTCTTCCATCCATTTCTCCAGAACTATGTAACGATGGGGTCTAGCCCCTTGTAGAAGATAGCTTCCATTACCTTTGTGTTTGCGATAGAAGTATGCAATGTCCAGAGGTTCCACAAGTCTTCTGTAGGTAGTGCCAGCATTGATCCATTTATTTTGGAATTTAAAGTCACTGGGCAGTTCATTATTCTCCACCATTTTAACAATCTCATCCCAGAATGATCCCACAGATTTCCTATACAAGTTTGCTTTGAAATCCTTCTTGTCAATTTGCTGTTTGAAAGAATCATAATAGCCAATGCCTTTGTCCTTACAACGCCCTTTATACCACTCCAATCCTGCCATTGATTTTTGGGTTTTGCTTAACATGTCATTTAGCTCCTCAATGTTAATATCATGCTTGTTTTTCATCTCTCCAGCTTTTTTGAGGGCGAGGAATGCATGATCAACCTGCTCAAAAATCAAAAGCCATCAATTTCAGTGTCCAGAAAAAGAAGATGAACTCAAACTGAAACAAGACTTACAACTAAGCAGCTAGCAAATGTAGCCAAACAAGGAGATGAGAACAACTAAATGGATGCAGGTCAATGGAGATGCTGAAGATATCCTTAAACTAAAGCCGTGTTACCAGAAATGCGATGTGATGGCCTCCTTTCAATTTTGAACTGGTAAGATTGATGGTCGCCCAAAATTATGAGGATCCCACATTCAGAAGAATGACTTGGAGGGAAGGTAGTTGGCAAGAAGGTCCTGGCCAAGACCAAACTGCTGAAGGAATCAGTCCTGAAGTAAAGGATAATCATAAAAGCTCACAGAACCAATTTTGCAAGCCTTAAGGACAGACAGTCTTACCCGTTAGGCATTGGCCCATGATGGAATTTCATTCCAACTTAATTCTTTCTCTGTTCTCTCTAGACAGTTATATCCTACATCTGACATGACCGGCTGCGATGGCAAAAGAGCACTGATTTTTCGTTTTTACATAGTTTGTTTGCTTTGCCTATTATTCTGACTAGAAGAATTGAACTTCAGGGTACTTCCTAGGCAAAACTCAGAAAGACAGAGCTAAGTTCTGGTAAGACTTAACTAAGGAAAAAACTTACAAACATGTGTTAAGATTGTTTTGTACGTCACAACAATTTGGCTTATGGAAGCCCTCTCTACAAGCTCACATGTGGATTTATTTCTATTTAACTTACATAATTTTCAAATTTATTTGATATATTCAACAATGAGTTTTTGAATACTTTATTTAAGTTTTTGCAGTCTGTTTCACATGAGTGCCATATACAAAAATGAGTAGAAATAATGAGATTACCTGAGCCCCAATACCCATTGCTTCCAATTGTAATGCTATGGCCATCTCAAGGGAGGATTTTGTAATGGGGTTTGCAATCTTGATTGTGTTTAGTAAGTGTGCAGTGACAAATCCCAACACATTGCCATACCCAATATGCTCTGAAATACAGGCACCTGCAAATTCATCAAAAGACATTCCTTCTTTGCTTTGCATGGTAAAATGAAGCATCTTCAAGACAGCTTCATTGTCCTCAATACAAACAGCACCATGCTTTGAACAGAACATATAAGTACCAAATGGTCTATAAGGACTTCGAAGATCAGAATCTCCTGCATAATTGTTTGCTATTGTAGAAGTGTATTGTAAGACATTGCTAAGAAGAGTCTTGCAAGCTTCTTGAATGGAAGGATGTGATACAGCCATGGAAGCATTTCCCATTAAGCTCCCATAGTGAGGTAAAATTGCACTTAAAGGCTCGGAAATTGATTCGAGTGGTGCAAGGAGCAGTCGAGGAACAATATCATACTTGGAGACAACATGACAAAATTTTCCTGACCAGTCCTCGCGGCCAATTGCTTCCCCAAGTCTAACATCTCCCACCAAAGGAGAACCAAATGTAATGCAAAAGGGTGAGATTTGTCTCATTCTTTTCTCCAGAAACCAGATTGTCGCCAAGGTTGCGACTGCAGCTCCCATCGAATGACCCACAAACAGAATGGCTTGTTCTCTTCTTTGCTTAGTAAAACTCTGCATCTGATGAGAAATACAAATAATCTGGGTTAAGTTAAATTTTAGAACTTGATCTCTCTTAAACCAAAAGAGAAAATATAGGTTCTCTATAACGATTGATTTCCATTTCCAGTTTTATTTAATAAACAATTTTTTTTTTCTTTACCTTGATATGGAAGTCCTGTTTTTTGTTTGCTAGGTGAAATTGCTTTCTAAAGAGTACAAAACTTGTAATTGCAAAAGTTCTCAGCATGGCAAATAAAATTCACAAAATTAATCAATATAATATGTATGGATGATGCAAAATATTAGCATTCATAATCATAGAACTTAGTATAATATTTGGAGCAACAAGACATAGATCACAAGTTTTATCATTTCTCGGGCTTCTGGATTTCATATCATGGAAGGAGCTTCAGTTCCTAATTGGCAGAATGCTTGAAGGAAAGGAAATGATAACAAGCGTTGTCTGGAACTTCTTCAAGGGCTCTAATTTTCATCAAAGATAATGTCTATAGTTTCTATTAAGAATAGGCAGTGAATAGGCAGTGATTTTATTAAGAATAGGCAGTGAATTTGGATAGTTCTTAGGGTTTCAACTATTTGTAGACTAACTAACAAGATATATCAAAAAGGCTTTTAGCATGCATCTTTATTTATGAAGAAAAAAAAAGGATATGCCATGCATAACTATGTGCAAAGAAGGCTTCATATATATAAGCAGATTAGAAGAACCCTTGGGTGTTGTCTGATCATTCAGATTTCCGCAAAATCAAGGATGATAAGCGTTGTCCAGGAGTTCTTCAGGGGCTCTAATTTTCATCTAGGATAATGTCAGTAGTTTCTACATAGAAGTTTAATTGAGGATAATAAAAAAATCTGGATAATTCCTGTGGTTCCAGCTAATTGTAAACTAATTAGCAAGGTATATCAAAAAGATTTTTAACTTGTATCTTTATTTATCAGGGAAAAGGGTATACCATACAAGACTCTGTGTGAAGCAGGCATAACATATATAGGCGGGGTAAAAGAACATGTGGGTGTTGTCTCATCATTCAGATATCCCATAAACAAAACGCATCAACATCAAAGAAAATAGCATAGACTCAAAACTGCAGCTGGGTATTACAATTGTATTTTAGAAATGAAAATACAGAGATACTGCGCACAGACAGTGATAGATAAATCAAGTTAATGGATCTATTTTCAAACAAGTAAAATAAACTAAACACAATAACCACTACCAGCACTTCGGGCCGCCATGGCCATCGTCCAGTCACCCCATAAGCATAAATGCCCTGAATCCTTCAAAAAAGAAACACTGTCCTTACAATTAAAGGGGTTTATAGAACTATTTACCTTGTCTTTGAAATCTGAATTCTTCAAAAAAGAAACACCGTCCTTACAATTAAAGGGGTTTATAGAACTATTTACCTTGTCTTTGAAATCTGAATTTTCCAGAATATACAGGAATCGCCTGAGAGCTCCCTTGTGAACAAGGGCAGGCTGATCATCATTGCCCTTGAGGCAGGGAGAGAAGACTCTGTTCTCGTTCTGTATCTGGCATTCTCCATATTTGCTATCTTTCACAATGAAATCTTCTATGTACAGGGAGGAAAAGACCACATATATTACACCTTCATACTCTTTGAGAACAAAAGTATCTACATTATTTACAGAAGCACTGCGTATTTCTTCCCAAGCTTTGTGCAGGAATCCAGAGGAAGCAAGAAACGTTGAAAGCTCCTGGCCGACAGTGAACCTGGATCAACGATTCCATGTGGACACAACAGAAATTAAGACTTAAAAATTTAAAATTTCATAAAGAAGGCTCAAATTCCAACCAAAATTTTAGCTGACTTTCTACTGAGGCCACTCCAAACTTGCTATAAATGAGATTTACATTATTGGGTTCCCTAAACGCTTAAGAAAATGACAACAGAAGTAAATAAGTGGAACTACAAATTCATAGCCTAATGGAAATTTCCAAGCTCATACTTACAGTAGAGTGGACGACTCTGAATCCATAAGCAGCAATCTGATAGTTGATTGGTTTCAATGCGATGCCTATTTGAGTTTTTTAGCGGTTGCATTTATAGAGTATAATGGCTGTGTATGGAGGAAACAAGCGAGCAGCATCTGCGCAAGACAAACCTCTGAAGGCATTCTTTACAGAGAAAGGAAAGGGGGGAAGAATGTGACAATGTCAATGGCTCATAGCCGAAATTATTTTTTATTGGGCAGATTTGCTTTTATCCACAAGGAAAGAGATAAGAATGTAACAACGTCAGTGTCCTACAGCCGAAATTGTTTTTCCTTGGGTAGATTTGTTATTATCCACAAGGAATCTTCAGGGAAAACACCCAAACGAAATCAGATAGGTAAAAACGTAATCTGGGGAAGCTTCGTTGGAAATTGCGATCGCTTTTTGTTCGATGTCGGCTATGCAAATAATAATTGTAAATTGCAGACCTATGCCCTTTTCTACCTAAATGGTATTTTACTGTGAATTTATTTCATGGTATTTTTAAATTTTTATTTTATTATTATTGATCTTTAAATATCTGATCACATCTTTTAGACTTGTAGGTGTAGATTTGATTTCAGTACCTTTCGTAATTACAAATTTAAATTTAAAAATTTAAAAATTCAAAATTAAAAGTCATATTTTACTAAATACGTTATTTTAGTTGTTATGAGTTGATCTAGCGCCATCTTATGTTAATTTGTGTTATATGTTTTTGTATTAAAGGCAGCCATTCATTCATTTAAAGCTTATGTTGGAAAAACATAGGAGCATGTTAGGTTATTGAAGAGTATTGATATAGAACATTTATAAAAGCATTCTAGCAACATTATTAAAGCACATCATCGAATATATGGACATTTTCTTGTTATCCTTGATATTGATTCATCATCATTGAAGTGGTCCAACTAGGGATTTGATTAAGGAGAACTTGACCCCCACAATTTAGCGCATTTCCTATAAGTGTTCCTAGCACCACCAATTCTTATGAATATCTAGACATTAAAAATCAAGGCAAATGAATTATAATAGGCCACCTTCTACCAATTAAGATCCATGAGTTATAGATGAAATCTACACATAAGTTTTAGTCCACATTTATGTAAGTGAACCAATAGTAATTATAGTCAATTTGTAGAATCTTATATAGTTATTTGTGCAAGCCCTAAAACTATGATACTATGAAAAATTCATTTTTGGTATCTTTAGGTGCACCTTTTCCATCTTCAAAATTCACCTAAGTATTGTGTTTGATTTTTTTGAATTTTGACATATAAATCTAATAATTTCAATTATTGGCATCAACTCATTTATCCAAGTTAACTATTCAATAATTATTTTAATTATTTTATTAGTCGTGATAATTCTATGTAGAGGCATTTTTTCATCTACATTTTGGTGAACTCAACATATGTTACACTCCTTAGGGTTTGGCCTTAGGATTTTTTGTTCCTTTATTAAGGGTTTTAGATCTTTTTTTTTTGTAATCACATACTTTATATTGTAAATATCATTAGGGTTTAGATTCCTTTGATTTGTGCTTTATAGCTATACTTTTCTTTAGGATTTTTTGTGATCAATTATGTCATTATTTTTCACCCGCCCTTATGTTCACTACTAGGGTTTCATTTCTTAATTTTTATGTTATTTTCATATCTAAGGCCATGTTGGTTTTTCAAAATGTAAATCATAGATCATACCTTCATTTTTTATTATTTGGTATTTAGTTTTTTGAATGGTTTGTGTGTCAAGGTATTACCCTGATCCTCACGTTCCCTTAAGGAAAGTCCTCATTTGAACCCTTAAATGGCTCAATCTAGTGAAAATGATACTCATATTTATATTTCTAGTGATATTCCTAATCATACTCTTATTACAAAAAAACTAAGGAACACAATGACTATGATCATGATGCATATGTAGCTATGCAAGATCTTTCTCTTATGAGATAATTACTTATTTATGCACTTGATCATGTTAACCGTCTTCACTATTTAGATAGTATCTTACATAAGTCATTAGTGGGTTTTCCTTATGGAACACATATTCTTTATAGTATGAACACTCTCATGGACTCTTCCAATGGTGTATCCTATCATCCACCTCCCTATTCCTCATCCTCTCTTGATCCTTTCTATTCACATCCCATAGTTATCACTTCCATAGCCTTCATTTCTCATGCCATTTCTCCTAGTGTGACCCCTTCTTCTTTCATTCCTACCTCTAGTGTTACCACCAAATATCCCTCTACTAGTGTTTCATTGATGTAGAACAACAAACAAGAATCCTGTGGGATTGTTGGTTTTTGCAGCACCCAACTTCAATAACTGATAAAAAAAATCTCTTTTAATGATAAAATAAAAGATTGAAGGCCCAAACAAAGCTTCCCAACATAGGTTGAGACTAAAAATGACAGAGTAAAATGATAATTTTATTAATTCAAACTCTTCAAAATTTGCAATAGCATATATGTGAAGAAAACAAAAGACTCGGGAAACCACTAGAGGCACAATTCTTCCTTTCACATCAGAAATCTGCTACAAGACTGTTACAAGCAGCTTCAAAATTTGTTAGATCACATAAAAAAACATCTTCCTTTTCATTCATGGGTGCCCTCATTGAATTCTTGGGTAATTCTTCCACTCCAACTTCTGATTTTTCCAATTGTTGGCCCCCCTCTTCTCTCCTGAGTGTTAGATTTTCTCTTCCTACAACTAGATATAACTACCCTCAAAACCTCCTAGGCATGGCCATTTATCTCCATTCCATTTTTTCCTAGAAAAGTAACTAAATGTTTTCCAAGAAAGGTCCTTTAATCATTTCAATCTACTGATTTGTTTGTCAGATGCCCAGATTCCACTTCATCCACAACAAGATAAAATTTAGAATGGATACAAGAGTTATCACATGCTAGCAACAGAATCCACCAAACTGGGCATTGGGCTTTGTGTAACTCCCAAATCCCAATAATTTCTAAATTTCAGCACATTCATCTCCAAAATTAGATTAAATTCAAATTTTATCCAATTAATTATAATTTATATAAGCTCAGAGGATATATTTAATAAAAATGATATCCATGCCTACAAAACACAAACGTAAAAAGATAATTTTTTGGGTGTGTAGGATTGTCAGTGCACCTACATGCTCTTACATCAAACACCCTGGGTAAGAAGAAATGTTTCATGAATTGAAAATTCATGAACATTTAAAAATTGTATGTGTATTTTTGATCAACTTGTTTTCCTTATCATTTGATTTCTCTTCTTCTTCACCTTAGTA
>VDFB02193867.1:529127697-529576648 GCA_007258455.2 Sequoia sempervirens
GCAGACCACGAAGAAAGGAGTGAACCATGGAAGAGGTGTTGTTTCCATATTCGAACATTGAAAAAATCATGGTATACTTGCAACAAGGAGGTAATTTCAATCTTTTGGTTTAAATGTTGTTTCTTTCTCTACAAAAAGGATGGTTTTATCTTGCTCTTACTTCAACCCTAATCAATAATATAACGATTGTCTTGATCTTGTTTTTTCAAATGACTCTACAATCAATTTTCTCTATTCACTAGAAAACCTTGCATTTGAACCTATTTTCTATGTGAATCAAACCTAATGCATCCTTTTTTCGATGTGTAAGGTGGGTAAAACAACTATTTATCTATTATGTCTCATTTTTTCTAAAAAGAAGAAAAAAGGGGTTTATGGTGGATCAAAATAGGGGTATGAACCACTTAGGGACCTATTCTTCCTTAATTCAATAGGAAATGAGATTCTCAAATAAAATTAACTAACAACCCTTAGGAGAATCAAATTAAGGTGTGAATCTACATATTTCATTTTTTTTTGCAAGGATAAGGGTCCTAGTCAAACAACACTTTGGGGAGAAAAAATAAAAATAGTAAATCAAAACCAAAATGCAATCTACAACTTGGAATTTCTAGGTGAAACTCAAAATATGTAGAACCAAAAATCATATCAGAGATCAGAGAAAGATATGATGATATGTACTAGTCACCAAAAGTAAATTTTTGAACTTGATCTGGGCCTCATTCACCCAAGGGAAAATGGATCTTGAGTTATGATTTTTCTACAACTTTTGGGAGCCTTTGCTATAGATATAGATCCTTCAATTTTTTCAAGTTTTAGGTTTGGAAAGCCAGAAATAAATTTTGTAGATGAGTTTCTGTGAGATGATAACTTTTGCAACTTTGACAAGTTTTTTAATTTTTCTCTTCAAGATATCTTCAATATTTCTTCCACCTAAATTTGCAAACAAAAATCAAGAGGGGAAAATGTTTTATTTTTTGTAAATGGGGGGTTCCCTTGTTCAAACACCATTTTGATAATCAAACCTTGAAATGAAATGAAATAGCATGAAGGAAATGATGAATGAACAACTTAATTTCACAACTAACTGAACCCTTGAATAAACCTTGTAATGTAAATCTGCAACTTGCATGAAATTACTTCAATGGATGTGGAATGTGAACCTTGAATCTTAACTTGAAATAATGCTTTGAATACTTGAATGGGTCACAAAACCGATATCATCATATTAGCTCCAATAACATTCATGATGCAAGGAGACTTTGATATGATAATTGGATCTTGATTGCTACAATAAATATTCCTTTGAATGCCCTTGATCACTTGTGAAATGATCTTGAAATTGCTCGGATATTCTCTTGAAAATTCTAGGTGAAACATAGTGAAATAACCTTGTATTTATAAATATGTAACCTTAATTTCCCAAAATTTAAATATGGATTTGAAATTGTTAAAATACCACCAAAAATAGAATTTAAATTTAGGTCTTACATCTAAGGGAGTACCCATTCCCCCATGGGTGAGTGGATCCTAGCTCCCTAACCCTAGGACACACATTGCTCAATTATAGTAAATCAAGCTCAATTAATTAAAGGATCCCTAAATAAGTGTGAAAGTGTAAAGGGGTATACTTTACAACATGAAAATAAGGCACAATTAAGTCCAAATTAATATTAAATCCAAATTCAATATCAAAATTTAAAAGGGATACATTTTTCACCACTACATTTATCCCCCACTTTAGTGAGCAGATGAGCACAAGTGAAAACTCACACTAAAGTAGACATTCAAAAAATATGTATGTAGCAAGAACAATATTACTCAATCATACAACATCAAAGCCTAAAAGGAAAGGTAAGAAAAAATAAGGAGGATCAAGCCTCGAGTATCCAATGTGAAGTGGAACATGCCTTAGTTATTTTTCCAAAATGTTCACAAGTGGAACTCAATGTACACTATGCAAATAACAATGCACACTCACTCCGAGCTAATGGAACTTCAGGTCATCCACTAGGTGATCCCCCAAGGGGGTGGAAAATGAGAGAATCTTATTACAATCCAATACCATATCAAAGATATCCCTTTGACAACTTCAATAAGGAACCTCAATACAAAATTAAAAACTTTGAGCTTCATAAGGTCTAACAAGCTACATTATGCTAAGCACCTATGAACAAACAAGGAAAGGCTCCACTAGCAAAAAAGGTGTGTTATGCTTGGTGGCCTTGAAAAAGATTCGAGCTTCACAACGTTAGCAAGCTATGTTATGCTAAGAACTCATGAAAAAAAATTCAAACAAACATGTTCAAAGGTATTTTAATTAGTTCATGTAAGGTCTCCTCGTAGGGAACATCATGCCTAATGTCTCCAAGAGAGGACAAGTCAAGAATAAAAGATTCACAATCTTAGGGTGTAGACACTTAAAAATGGCCTAGGCTTGCAAGCTCTATTTTACCACTTTTGTCCTAGCATAATTATGACATCTTAATTATGTCCTTGGTCCACTTTCGACTATTAATTAAATAATACATTATTATTTAATTAATTCATGTCTCTTATATTCTTCATGATTATTAAATAAATAAATTATATTTATTTATTCAATACATCACTAAGGGCCTATTATCTTCTTAAAATTAAATAAATTTATTAATTAATTTAATTACCATTATTCATTTATTCTTCTTGATTATTAAATAAATGACTTTTATTTATTTATTTAATATGTCATTAATTTTTATAATTAAATGAATTTATTTATTTATTTAATTATTGATCATATCCTTTAAACTAAATAATTATCTTTAATTATTTAATTTCCAAAATTAACATTTCCCTCATTTTAAATAAATGAAATTATTTAAAATGATATCACATTCTTAACTGTAGTTCATTTTAGTAAATAATCTGAAAATTGATTATTTATTATCACACAAAATCAATATTTTGAATTAATTTAATTCAAAATGGTAATCTTCTTCCAAAAGTCAAGTAATTGGGAAAATTCTTGATTTTCCGGATCTGCTTTTTAGTTCAACCTTTATCCTCTTGATTTTTTGAATCTCACAAATCAAGCAGTCTTTATCTTCTTGATTTTTGAAAATCTTTATCTTTTTGACTAATTATCACATTTATTCTCGAAAGTTGATTCAATTTTCTCAGATGAAATTTTGGCCACTCATTTAATAATTTTTCCCTAATCCTAATTAGGGATTGTCACATGAAATCTTGTCCACTGATTTTAGGCTTTGTCAACTTTCAATCTCATTCATCCATCCAAAATTGCATTTTCTATAAAATGCCAATTTTCTCACACTTTGGCACCACTTCATTATTATAGATATTTTATGCTTAGAATTTACTTCACACTTAGCTTATTTAATTGGGTTACTTGTCATAGGCATAGTCATTTTTTTTGTCATTTGTCTTTTTTCATAGTCTTTATTGTCATTCAAATCCTTCAAAACTTGCATAAGACATTGTCATAGTCAATTTGCTCACAAACTCAATCTGAGAGAAAGAATCATACACTGCAAGCTAGGAGGTGCTATGAAGATGAATCGTGGAGGCTTCAATGAATAATTGGTATAACCTTTCTTGTTTTAGTTTTCATTGTACTTGATAGCTTCTTTGGGTTTTTATACTTATTGAACTAATCATGCTAACCTTCTACCTAAAATTAACCCATTGATACATTGGTGAACCCAACTTCTTTAGTTTCTATTTTTCATACAGTTTTTTTTATATTATATCATTTTTGCAAGTACAAGTACAGAACAACACATTTGCATTTTCTTGAGCCACATACATTGTGTCGAGATGCATTTGAAAGCCATAACACCATATTTTCTCTAATGAACAACAATCACAGTGCGTAACACCACATTTGACATAATGAGCCGCATTTGAAGCTTTAATCGATGCATCTGCTTGTCAGAACATAACACAAGACAAAGGTGCATTTGTTGCATAGAAAGACGCATTTTCTCTACTATGACACATTTTCCTTATAACTTTTCCTTCTTTCTTTTTGCATTCAGGTTTTTTTGTTTTCTCTTCTTTTTAGTTTGGCATTCTAGTTTTCTTCTGCATTCTATTTAGCATAGGTGTTTTTTGGGTTACTAATCTTTGTTCATAGCGTGTGGCACCAAGATTTCATGAGTCCAAGACAATTTAATCAAACTCCTAACTTGTGATTTTACAGGTTCAAGTGTCCAAGACTCACTTCTAAACATTGTGCTTGTTAATTTTTAGAATAGAAAACATTTATTTTTGGTGTTCTTAAAATGAACATGTCTTCCATTCTGTATGATTGTGTTTAAAGGTGTTAGGTGAATATGCTCTCACCCTATGCAAACTAGGTGATCAGAAAGCCAAAACCACTTTATCCCTATGTAACCTTGATGCAATAACTGAAGTATCCTCTCCCCTTACATAGTCATGCGATCTTGGGTGTAAGAGAAATGATTATTGCCTCTAGAAATTGGGTTTTCCTGGGGATTTCATCACCCCAATCTGACTCAAACCAGTAATGGAGCTAAATCCAAGCTACCCCCAACTGGTATATAAGTGTGAATCTTAAGGGAAAACCTAAGATTACAAGTACAGATGTGTCATACGGACCAAGTAGTACTCCCCAAAACCCTGTTACTCAAGCGTAACCTCTTCAGGCTAGAGTTCCTCCTAAACAGAGAATAATATTACGCCACATGTATGACCACTCGAATAGGGGTCCCAAATTAAAAACTCTTGTGTAGTAAGCCCAAAACCTTCTATTTTCTAATACAACACTAGTCGGTGTGAAGCCATCCACATCTTTGCAGTCTTTAGTAGAGGTGATCAATCTACCATGGGAGTTTCATGGGGGTTGGAAACTTGGTTGGCCTCAGAAGAGAGTGCACTGTAAGGGGTAGCCCATGCAACCAAGCTTCTGGATTCACACACTACTGACATGTGGTTTTGGAAACCCATGTGGAGTCTAGCGAATACTATCTTGGCTTAACCATAGGATCGTACTTGTTTCTTGTGTGTTTGTTTACTTTTTAAAATATCATTCTTGCCAAGTTTTTGTTGGTTACTAAAACAAAACAAACAACACCCAAACATCTAGAAACAAATTGTCAAACTTTCAACAATTTGGGTTTGTGACCACAAACATCAAAATTTTGACTTTTTGTATTCTACATTTCATCTGTTAAACTGCAATCACTCTTTCACACCACATTTGCAAGACTTCAAAATGCATTTGCTTTGATAAAACACATTTGCTACTCCAAACACAACATTTGCCTATATTGAAATGAATTTTCCTTCTATAAAGCCACATTCAAAATACTAAACTGCATTTGCCATCTATAAATGGCATTTTCCATTTTTTGAGCCACATTTGATAACTTCAACACATTTGTGACCTAAAACGATGCATTTTTCTAGCAAAAAAATACATCTTGTTTCAGAGAAAAATTAAATTCCAAAAATATTAGCCTACTGTCAAAACATATTTTTCAAAAGTCTCTTATAGAAACCTGAATCGAAATTGTTCAAAACATCCTTCATTGCATTCATTAGCTCGCATCTTAACCATAGGTTTAAAATTTCCAAGTTTTTACTTGCATTCTCTACGCATCATAATCGTCATTGTTAGCATAAATTTTTCCTTAGGTCTCATCGTGGTAAACCTTGGATTAGACCAACTCATCAAAATTTGCAAAACCATTGTTTCAAAACTAAGTTATCTTGGCACATAGTCACTATTCCTCTTTTCAATCATTATCCTTTTTGTGAGAATCTCCAACTCAACAGTCTAGTTAGGTAGGCTCACTTGTCATTTCAACCTCGTCAGTCAATCCCCTTGGAAAGTCCCTTGATAAACTAAATTGAGATATAAGTCAATCTTAGAGTGGTTAGGCAAACCTTTTTCCAAATATTTTTCAAAATTAATCCTCATTTTAAACTTAAACTTTGCATTGTCCATCCCTAGTCCTCATTTTTAACCTAGACTTTGCATTGTCCATCCCTAGTCCTCATTTTGAACCTAGACTTTGCATTAATCATCTTAAGTCCTTAGTCAACATTATCTTAGTCCTTATTTGGCACTTTGGCTTTGGCAAACTTGTCATCTTGCATTAATCATTTCCTTAAGAAAATGTCATCATCACCTTGCATTGTCATCCTTTAGACAACATTGTCACATTGTTATCCCTTATTATCGAAAATTCAAAAACACAGTCTTGCATTTTCATCCTTTATCAAAAATACAAAAACATAGGCTAGCATCATCCTCACATTTAGTTTTCATTCTCATCACTTTCATTTGAGAAATTTCCTTTTATGGTGGAAAGTAGACTCCAAAGAAAGAAATGACAAATGGAAAATTTTGAACAAGACTCCAATTCCAATGTCACCAATCACACATATGACCCAAATTGGACGTTTGACTACCGATTTAGCAACATGACTACTCAACCTCTCATGACCATACCATCCTCATCAAACAGCCCCTTCGAACCATTCTTATGTAAGGATGAATATGGACAAATACTTGAGGAAAACCTAGAAGTAGTAGAACAAGATCCAGAAGCAGACCACTTCATAGAACAAATGGTCTTATATGATAGAGACAAATATTTGGCCATACTTTTAACTCAAGGAGCTAAATGATCCCGTGGGTTCGAAATTGATACTTTGAGATCGACATCTCCTAACCATAACGCGAAAAATACGCTTAACATGTCCAATAGTGGTCAACCTCCAAACACTACAAGAAATACCTTTTTTGATGCTACCTCGTAAAATGTCACAACTACCATGACTACTACCTCCAACATTTCAAAAAACTCCAATTCAATCAACGCTACATCCATTGGTGGAACATAATCTTTCACATTGCCCACAATATCTACAATATCATCACAATTATTCGAATCCTCTCTTTACCACTTTAGTAAATGCCATGGGGGCATCATCAAGCCATTCAAATCCTCCATTTACGACTACATCTGGTACCAGAAATGCATCCTCATCATATTATCTCATTGGTACCTCACATAATCCTTTGGGAGGAAGTAAACAATGTATCTTGATTCAAGGACCACAACATAATGTTAACACATCAACACAACTTAATGCAATCACTTCCCAAGGACAAAATATGAACATTCCCCTTGTACAAACCCAACAATTTGGACAAGGCAATCAAAACACACAATCTATGGCATCATTTGCACATCAAAATATTCATGGTCACCATATTCCTTAAATATTGACACAAATGGTTGGGGGACATGTTTTGACATACTCATCCCATATTCATACCCATCAACACATCCCAAATTCAAACTTTCAATTTCAACAACACGAAAACTAGAACACATCATATATTCCACAACAACACATTCCTCAATAGTACACCAACATACACTCACAACAAATGGGGACCCATGGTCTACCAATCAATCCAATGTATGGGGTTGCAAATGACCCTATAATCGATGCCTTGCAAGCAAACCTGATAAGTCTAGAGAAGACCATAGGAAACATTCAAATATCCACCAAGAAATCTAAAGTGTCATATGATTTATCTGTGTACCCCTTTGACATGAACTTATACATGCTACCATTTCTTCCAGGATATATGTCACCAAATTTTACCAAATATATAGGAAAGACAAACCCTATCAAGCATGTCCAAGAATTCACGGCCAACTGTATGGATATTGCCTATGAACAAACATACTTGATGAGATTATTTTCTAAAAGTCTTGCAGGCCATACCCTTGAATGGTTCTCCACTCAAAAGGATATCAAAACATGGGATGAACTTAAACACAAGTTCATAAAAAATTACTCATATAAGAATGACATGGACACCTCTATTACTTGCCTATGTACTCTCACACAAGAGGATGTAGGTGAAAATTTTATCTCATTCTTCCAAAGATGGAGAAGTCTAGCTAGTCATTGCCACATCGACATACCTAAAAAATAAAAGGTTGGAATCTTCGTTCAAACACTTTTGGGCCCCTTGAAATATGGATTACAAGTTCATTGTTGCACAACTTTTACAAACCTAGTCAAAAAGGGCATCTAGGTTGAGAAGGATTTTATTGAAAAAGGAGAACTAAAGTATGGCCCTAAAAACACAAACGCAAATCCTCCCACTGAAAAAAACAAGTACTGGGTCAAAAATAAACATGTTACAAATGACGGTGTTTTTGATGCCAAGGATGTAAACACTATAGGTCCTATACTAGCTCTAAAAGGGGTTCAACCACCAAAAAAACCAACAAAAATATTGACATCCCCTACCAATGTCACTCCAAACAACCAAAATGGTCAAAATAGTCACAATCAAGGATAATACCATCAAATAAGACAATTACCTAGGAGTCGCACATACAGTCCCTTGGGCGATCCCATTGAGGAAGTCCTAGAGAAATTCCTTCAGAATGGTATCATCACACTTCAAGAACTAAAACCATATGATCTAGGACAATCCAAACCAACATGGTGGGATGATAATGCATTTTGTGATTATCATCAAGCAAAAGGACATAAAACTTCTTTCTATCGACAACTAAAAATTCTTGTACAAGACCTTATCGAGAATCATATCATTGAGGTAGATGGACCACAATTTGCCTCTAATTCGGATCATACCATTCATAAGAACCCACTGCAGGACCATGGTTCTACTAATGCTTCCACGTCAGGTCCTAAGACAAACAATAATCAAGCCAATCATGCCCACACCAAGTATGACTATTCCGGTGGACCTACTATAAACAATGTTCAAACTGATGATGAATGTGTCAATGCCATCACAATCAAAAGAGAACCCCAATGCAATGCTACTACTCGAAGTGGAAAGATCACCATAGCTGGTCTGCCTCTTGCTAGGCAACCTAAAATCACCATACCTGGTCCATCTCTTAAGCAACCGCAAACTGGCTCATCCACAAAGTAGTGGCAACCTAAGAGTCAGTTTAACCTTATCAATCAGTTAGGTAAAACCCTTGCGCATATTTCCATAGTTAAGCTACTTCATATTTATCCCACACATAAGGCTATACTAGATAAAACCCTACAAGAGTCGTCAGTCCCTACAGATATTGATGTCAACCAATTTGAGATAGTGGTGGGATACCTCACAACACCTCACCATGTCACTTTTTTTTATCAAGATTACTAACCACCCAAGACCAACCATAATGATGCATTACACATTGAAACTTTCATCCATAAGCATAAGGTCAGAATATTTTTAGTAGATGGTGGAGCAGGATTGAACATATACTCCTTAAAACAAGTTAAGGCTCTAGGATTTTCTGATGTGTGCATAGAGCCTACAAAGAGTATAGTCATAAAAGCATATTATGATGAAGAACGTTCTTCAAGAGGCGTTATTTGTCTTCCTATCATAGTGGGACCGGTTATTGTGGATACAACTTGCCAGGTCCTAGATCTAGAATTACCTTACAACATCTTGCTCGACTTCCCATGGATTCATGCCCTAAAATTCGTTCCCTCTACATATCACCAATGCTTGAAATTCCCATTTGATGACATAAAAGTCACCATATATTGAGACCCCAACCCTTTTCAATATTTTACCAACCTAAGGGGTATTTCCAAAAAATGAGTGCCCATCAATCAAGAAGCTCCTAGCTCCTCTTCTTCTAAATACATTGACCCATCCACACTCACATCATCTTCCACGTCCACTCCATCCATGATTTTCACCACTCCACCATCTTCCTCAAACCCTAAGAATGAGTCCAATGTCAAGATCCTCCAAGACCTCGGCTATGGAGAATTTATAATGCATATGACATATAACATCACAACAATACCCAAGTCTCTAAAGGTCTATGGTCGGCCATGTTTTAAAATGGAACCCAAAGAAATCTTCAAAGTTCCACCAAAAATAGTTTTCAACAAACGGGGAGACATGAGTAATGAGGACCTTGCCGATATTACAGGATGGATCTATAAAGAAATGGGAAACCTACCCCCATTACCAGTTAAGAAACATGGCAAGGGATATGACAAAATGAAGGCTAAGGCCTAGGATGGCACTAGTGGCCTACGTAGAAACAAAACTAGATGAAGAGAGCCCATAGAACCTTTCAAAATACCAAAGTATCTTAGTTTACAGTATGGATTTCCCAACAATGATGACCGACGTACCAATGGAATTTCGAGTGAGTGAGTGCATGCTTTGAAAAGTGTTGATACCATCAAGGAATCCCTTACTGAAATCGACTCCCATGAGTGGGAATTTGGCTCCCAACGATCCTTAAGTGACTGTTTCCTTGTTGATTTGTTCCTTGAAGCTAGTGAGCTAACCTCTGACCAAAAATTTTGGTACACATTTAAAATTGATCAGGCACTGAATAGTCACAATCCCATTTACCTTCCCCATGACATACAAGCCCCACCATCTAAATCTAATAGCCATCAGTTGAATACATTTGAATTGACAGATGACACTAACAACAACTTTGAGTCATGTATCCCCTACTTTGACAACGAATATGAGACAAGTGAATGGGAATATTGGATAGATTCCGATGTGGAATTGGATGAGAATAATCTTATCTACAATATCTCTAAATCCATCTACATGCTTTTTGCATCCTCCCCTCAATTCACCAACACTGACGATGGAATTTCTCTAGTTTATCTTGAACTAATCAATTGGGACCAACAAGGAAAAGCCAGTCCTGGACACCTTTCAGAATGATGAGGCCATTACATGATTTATGGGATTACATGAGGCCATGCCTAGTGGTGATCACAAGGCAAGATTCACCATTGATCTAAATTGTGCAACTTACTTTGGCGAGACTGCTCTATCCTCCAATCACAAAATTAAAAGTAAAAATAAAGCAAAAAATGAAACATATTTAGGTGAAAAATGAAAGGCACATTCTAATGACAAAAAAGTAAAAACAAAGGACATATCTATGGGTGAAAACCTTTCTAAGGTGCCTAAAGATGGAGGACTGGACTTTCTTCTTGTAACTCATGAGAAATCAATTATGCTCATAGAGAACACCATAGAAGACAACATATCAACCATAGAAGATCCCAAAATGGTCCTCTTTGTTGCATCCTTGACTGAAGAAGAGAAACTAGAATTTCAAAAATTCTTTGTAGAACATAAAATCAACTTTGCATGGTCCTATACAGACATGCTTAGACTAGACCCAAAACTGGTTCTACACCATCTACCATTATTACCAAATTCCAAACCAGTTAAATAGAAGTTACACAAAATGAATCCTCAAGTTGTTCTATTAGTCAAGGCCAAGTTGAAGAAACTTCTAAACACTGGGTTCATATGGTCTATTGATTCTGCTAAATTGATATCTAACCTGGTGCTAGTAACAAAGCTAAATGGGATGATCTGAGTCTGCACAAATTTTAGAGACTTAAACAAGGCATGTCTAAAAGATAATTTTCTGCTACCAAATATCAATATCATTGTTGATCTCAAGATAGGGTATGAGATGTTGTCCCTCATGGATGGATTCTTAGGCTACAATCACATTAGTATTGCCCTAGAAGACCAACATAAAAAAGCATTCACTTGCCCTTGGGGTACATACTACTAGAATGTCATGTCATTTGGTCTTAAAAATGCAGGTGTCACGTATCAGAGGGCTATGACCACAATCTTTCATGACATGACATATAAGATAGTGGAAGATTACATAGATGACCTTTTGGCTAAATCAGTGACAAGAAAAGGTCATCTAAAAGTGTTAGACACAATTTTTAAGAGACTAGATGAAAATAAGGTCAGACTGAATCCTAAGAAATGTGTCTTTGACATAACATCGGGAAAATTTTTGGGATATATAGTTTCTCAAAGAGGAATTGAGGTCAATCTAGCCAAAGTAAAATCTATCATGGACATGCCTCCTCCCAGAGGAATAAGCGAACTCAGAACCTTACAAGGCAGGTTGTAGTCTATCTGGTGCTTCATAGCACAATTGACCGACAAGTGTCAACCATTCCAATATCTTCTACACAAAGGAATTCAGTTTGTGTGGACAGATAAATGCCAAGAATCCTTTCAACAAATAAAAGAATACCTACTATCACTACCAGTCCTTATGCCTCCCATTCGCATAAAACCAATGATCTTATACATCTCTGCCACTACTTCAGCACTGGGGGCATTACTAGCGCAGAATGATGATGATGAGAAAGAAAGGGCCATATATTATATCAGTTAGACATTGGTTGGGTATGAGATGAATTACAAATCAATTGAATGGGCTTGTCTAGCAGTGGTCTTTGTAGCTCAAAAGTTAAGACATTATATGTTAAGCCATCAAACAAAACTAGTAGCAAAGTTTCACCCCCTCAAATATCTATTAAGCTATGCAACATTGACAGGATGTATGGAAAAATGGGTAATGATATTCAATATGTAGAAAGAAAGGAAATAAAGGGACAAGTCATAGCAAGCCAATTGGTGGACGTACCTATACAAAGTGATCACCATTTAGTGGTAGACTTTCTAGATGAGTCAATATTCCATACATCACCTTAGAGACTCTACTTTGTTGGATCGCATACTAATCATGGCTCATGGGAAGGAATACTATTTATCAACCCTCAAGGAGATTTCATTCCTAAATCCTTCAACATAGCCTTCCCATGCACAAATAATGTGGTGGAATATGAGGCACTGATCATAGGACTTAGAATGGAAATAAAATAGAAATGCAGAGCACTACATGTCTATGGGGATTCTCAGTTAGTCATCAACCAATTTAACGATGTCTATGACACTAAGGATGAGAAACTCATGCCCTACAAACAAATGGTTGACAATTTTCAGACATATTTTCACATGGTGACTTTTGAACACGTTCTGAGAGCACAGAACAAGGCATCAGATGCCATCGCTATGATTAGCTCTCTCCTTGACATTCCAAGCAATATGCCTCAGCTAGAATTCATAATAGAACAATTGCTAGTCCCCACCTATGACATTCCAGAATTAGAGATGGTCTACAAGATTGTTGGTCCTAATGCTTCTTGGTACCAAGAGATTCATAACTACCTTAAGTCCCAAACCCTTATGCCCAATATCTAGAGGAAATGTTTTATCTGAAAAGCTGCAATATATGCCATCGTTAGTGACACCCTTTACCACCGTAGCTTTGACAACAACCTCCTTAGATGTCTCGACACCAACGAAGCACACACAACCTTACGTGAAGTACCTGAGGGTATATATGGGTCTCATTCGAGTGGTCCTACTCTTGCCAAGAAGATAACGAGACTTGGGTACTATTGGCTGACCATTGAGAAAGATGCACTAGAATATGTCAGGACTTGTCACCAATGTTAGAGTCATAGTGATTTGATTCATGCTCTAAAGCAGGAACTTTGGCCAATCACTTCCCCTTGGCCCTTCACACAATGGGGACTTGATCTTGTGGGTAAGATCGATCCTACCTTGTCAAATGGCCACAAATTCATCATCACTGCCACTGAGTATTTTATGAAGTGGATTGAAGGCATCCCCTTGACATACATAACTGGTAAACAAATCTCCAAATTCATTCTTAACTACATCATTTTCTAGTATGATCTTCAACAATCCATCATCACTGACAACAGATGTTTGTTTAAAAGCCAAGATGTTCATGAGTTATGTGAGCAATTTCACATCCAACATTTTTCCTCTCTATATTACCCATAGGGAAATGGTCAAGCCGAGGCATTAAATAAAACCATTGTTCAAATTCTAAAAAAGACTATCAATGGCGCTAGCCATAACTAGCATATTCAACTCAACCCTACTCTATGGGCTTACTGAACTAGCATTTGTACACCCAAAGGAGCCACTCCATTCTCCCTGGTCTTTGGAGATGAGGCCATCTTTCCCATCAAGGTTGAAATTCCTTCCCTACGAGTCTCCTTGAAAGGTCTAACTAATGATGAGTAGTAAACACAGCCACACCTACACGAGCTGGAGATGCTAGAGGAAAGAAGGAAAAATTACCTAAAACATCTACAAGCATATCGAACTATCTTTGTTGTAGTTACAACAAGAAATTCATGGTCAAGAAGTTTGACATTGGTGACTTAGTCTTCATGTAGAACCCTAAGAATCAAGCTGGCAGAGAAAAGCCAGGCAAGTTTGAACCAAACTGGTTGGGTCCTTACATCATCATATCCTCTTTTGGTTATGGAGTGTATCAACTAGCTATTCTAGATGGTGAACAATTGATGGAGCCTATCAATAGTCTACATCTTTGGAAGTTCTATGCATAGCATCAAAAAGTTGAATCAAAAACTTTAAAAATACAAAAAAATTGAAAAAAAAAAATTGTTGCCTTGATGAAAACCAGGAAAACAGACGTTCTATGACAGCAAAAAACAAAAAAAAATTAAAAAAACAAAAAAAATGACAAAAATAATAAAGAAAAATAATTCATCCAATAGTGAAAACCTAGCAAACAAGCGCTTTGGATAAGTACCATTTTGAAAACCTGGTAAATAGGCACCATGCATAGTCAATCATTGCTCTGCCATCTACTATCACTTTATCTGCCTTGTCCTAAGATGGAACACATTTTTTGTCACTACCACAACACTTGATAGGACATCATACCCTACCTCTCATGGTTGACAAATGATTGACATCAAGTCCTCCATACTATCCATTCGACATCGAATACATATCCCTTTTCATGTCCTTTAAAATTGGCTAAGTCTTGGACTTGACTAGGGGAAAAAATTTTATCAAGTGACTATAATGGGTATCACACACAGTCTGGGAAATAATGAAAAGTCCTGAAAAAAGACAAAAGCATCATAAAAAGCCTTTAAAAAAGACCAAAAACATCACAAAATGTCCTAAAAAAATACCTCAAAACCAAAAAATGTCCTGAAGAAAGACCTAAAAATTGAAAAGTGTCATGAGGAAACCCCAACAAAGTTGAAATGTCTAGAAAATGTAAAAACAAGTCTTTTCTTGTCAAGTCCATCAAAACAATCAGTCTTTGTCATTTGTCTGAACTAGGTTGTCTCTGCACATTTGCTACATAGGAAAGACTCATCTTTGAGTCCCTGAGACAATAGGTCAGTCCTTTTAGGTGTGTCAAAAATAAATCACGGCTCAATCTTTGGTCATCAAGATAAAGTCATTGGTCATGTCGAACTACGAGGTCTTTGAGTGCATGACGTAGGCAAGGCCATCTGTCGATAAGCCCCCAAGGTTGCACTAGGTCAATCCATTCAGGTTCATAGCACTACACTGGCACACATGTCAAAAGTCTTCAAGTCAAAGCAGATCATTAAAATGAATTATGGCGATCACTTATTCAAAATGACAATCACACCAACATATCAATATCAACATATGTCCAACACAAGTCAAACTCAGTCAAACTTGGTAAAAAAAAGTCAAATTGTGACAACTAATCAAACTATCAACTCTTAGTTATCTTTTAGATGAGTCCTTCTAAAGAATATCTTTATTCATTTATACCTTAGGATGTGTCCTTCCTAGGCACTGCCATGGTCATCAGACATTTTTTTTTTCTTTTTTTTTGAGGGATCTTTTTGACTTTTAAGGATCACTCCTTTTGACATCAATATTTTTTTAGATGTGTCCTAAAGAACAACCCATGTCATTTATGCCTTAGGATGTGTCCTTCCTAGGCATTGTCACTGTCCCTATTGCTAGCATTTTGAGGGATCCCTTTTGACATTTAGGGATCAATCCTCTCGACATCAACATTATTCAGGATGTGTCCTTCCTGAATTTGGCAATCTTCGACATTTTTCATCTTGGCATCGCCAAAACATGACACCTTGGCATCTTGACATCATAAAACCTGACATCTTGACATCAAAACACTCAGCATCTAGACACACTTAGCAAACACTTGGCACTTGTATTTTGGTTTTTCATCATGTTACTAGTTTTTTAGTGAGATCCTGACAATAGGATTTAGAGAAGCAGTGATATATCATGACATTTCTCTTGTCTTTTGACATGCATGTTACTAGTTTCTTAGTGATGTCCTGACTACGGGATTTAGAAAAACAGTGATGTATCATAATAATGTCTTTATTTTGTAATTTTGCAATCATGTTGTTAGTTTCTCAAGGATGTCCTCAAAATAGGATTTAGAGAAGCAACGACATTTCATGACTTGTCCTTCTTGTCTTTTCTGCTTGTAGTTGGTTATGACAAAAATACTGGGGCAACTATGCTCTTAGTATGAGTCATGATCATCCTTGTCTATGACTACTTGTCTTATGTGATGGTACGATCTAGCCCACCTTGATCTATGTCATATCATGTTGTTTGTTGGACATTACAACAATTTTCCCAATGACGATTAAGAGCAATAAATATTAAAGTCCTATGGTAAGGTTTTGAAGGATTTGTTCTAAGAACTAACATGCATCTCCTTTAGTCTGGTCATCTTATCTCGTCCATCTCATGATGATATCTTGTGACATACAAAAACATAAGTGCATACATACATCATCCATAGCTTTAAATCATATACATTTCATTACATATTGCATTATACATAGTCATGTATTAACATAATCATAAACATGGCATCCATTCGAATAAATACATTATGCATATCATCATCATTCATGGCATAACATCAGCATGACATACAACTAAACATGGAACTATCATGGGATCACATCATAAGTAACCATCATAGGACATACATGAGAGAAAATATAAATAAATAAACACCACCATTCATCATAAGTGCATACCATAAATAAATCATACATCATCCATCATAGTGCATAAATCAAATAACATTTCATAACACACATGTAGGCCACATAAAAAATGCATCATATATATAGCATCATCTCAAAAATATAATGTCACATGATAGAGTCAAAAGATATCCCAAAAATGGAGCTCGTAGATTCAATGGTCAATACATAATGTGTCATAATATAAAGTATGAAACATGAAATCAAATGTAGTAAGCATGTCCCTATGAAATGCTCTGCTCATCCCCTCATGGCGAAGAGTGTGGTGACTAAGGACCTATGCCTAGCACTGAGGTAACAAGTGTAACTATAGCGGCCTTTGTCTATGAACCCAATGGAACTGACACTAAGGGAATCATCTCCATGGTAACATGCATCTGTGATGACACTACAGTGTAACTCTATGAAGTTGAAGGATCTATCACTAGAGGCAGACCAGGTACTGATCTATGGACTGAACTAGATGATCCATGTGAATGCCCTAACCTGTGACTGGAGGAGTGTCTATGATGGGACCTATGACTTGAGGTATGCCCTGAAGAGGTCAAGCCCCCTACACTGTTATGGCTACCATTGTCACTCCCTGACCTACTACTACTACCTATCCTCATCTAATTCCTGGTCAAAGAGGGATCTTTCCTATCGATTGGCATGTCCTGTTGATATAATTTTTTTTATTGCCCAAGTCATACACTAACACTACCAAACTCCTATGCCAAACCTGTCGATGGTCCTGTACATAGTCATGCAAACTATGTGCACCATTGTGCTGCTTCTTGCTAGTAGATCACTGCCTGATCCCTCTCTACTCAAATCATCCCTAACTTTGACTACATTGCTCTGACATGTGCGATACTCTCACCTAATCTCCTCTGCAAGTCAACCACCCTCTGATCTGTTGTGGCATCATGGGGCAATGCCAAGGTAGATGGTATCTCCTCCTCACCCTCTACCATCCTCCATCTCAGGAGCCTCTTGGCCTCATCTATAGCCTCATCATCATCTCCACCATCATCATCCTCCTCCTTTGTGACCTCCTATCCACTGACTCCCTCATCCTGGGTCACATCCACATCCATCTCAACCTCCTGCTCCTATCTTACCTCCTCCTTGGCCACACTCTCCTCCTCCTGCTCCTACCTTGGCTCCTCCTCCTATCTCTCCTCCACCTGCTCCTACCTCGGCTCCTCCTCCTGCTCCTGCTTCAGCTCCTCCTCCTCTCTCCCCCTCCTTGGCCACCTCTAGAATAGTATCTAGTGCCCCTCTCATTGCACAGTGTCTCACCCTCTAGACTTGCCTCTGGCCATCTCTTATCCTCCTCCTACCATCTCCTCCATCATCCCCATCTCTCCCTCCACCCCAACCTCCGTCTATTCCACCATCTCTCCCTCCACCCCGGCCTCCATCTCTACCGCCATCTCTCCCTCTACCTCAGCTCTGTCACTGCCTCTACCCCCTCACCTTGCTCATGGCACATGAGGTATAACTGATCTCTTATCAATCGATACTAGCCCATTTGGATCTATCAGTGGCATTGGTCGATGTGGCTACTACCACAAGTCATAGTCAGCAATAGTCCCTTGATATACAATCCCACCCCTCCATCCCCATGGTTGTGCCACTAGCCCATCAATCTACTACATGAAAAAAGATACAAGAATTGATGGCCCCCAAGCTAACTCCCTAGAAGATCTGGCATACTTGGTTGTGCCTACTAGTACACCCTGCTACTCCCCAAACTATCTCAGTACACATTGTGGTAGGTACATCTTTATGATGAGTTGACTCTACACTGTCCTCCTGATCAAGTAATGGTATTGCCTACAAAATTTGAGGTGGTCATCCTCATCATCCCACTACAAGTAGTCTCTGTAGGGCCTCTAGATGAATGAAACCATGGTGTCAATCCAATGGCACCACCATCCTACCTCTTTGACCCTCATTTGTTGTAGAGCACTGGCATAGTAATAATCATAAGGCATCCCCACAGCTAGTTGTGGTCTCTAGATGGGAGGTTAGAATATCACCACATGCTCCCAGGCCCATATCATCAGAAGTTTTGTGCCACAACCAATGCTTTGTGCCCTCCTATAGGCCACCTCGTGAAGCTGATGATAGAGTATAGCTAACAAACAGGGCCCCTAGACATAAACTGTCCTATCTCACCTCATGCCCACTATCACATCACCACAACCAATAGAAAACCTATGTCCACAATAGTCAGGAATTAGTATCCCGTCGATCAATGTCGCTAGTAGTGCATCAAACTAGCCATAATGCTCTGCCATAAACTCCCAGCGAATCTCGTATCCCTCAATGTCAAGTCTAGTACCCTCATCTTGATAGTAAGCTATAAAGGTTTGATAGCCATGTTGAGGGTTGTAAATGATCCACTCTCCTCAGATTAGTAGACATAGATTACGATAAACATCCTCAAGCATAACTATGGCCTCTCCTATCGGTAAATGGAATGAGCATGTCTCTGAATGCCATCTCTCACACAAAACAGTCAGTAGTCCCCTATTTTCTCAAATAACAAGCATATAGGCAACACAATATAGATCCTGCTGCATCAACTATCGTCGCTCTTGTGGACTCAACTAATCTCAGAACCTAAAGGTCGATGGCCTACTCTCCCGAGTATAGATGGGCACTAGTTGCCTCTACACATGGTCAAACAATGCGTCAACACCTTATAGACAATCATCATTATTATTTGTTTCACTCAAAAAAGCATTCAAAATTTGAAACCCATCAAAATCAGCCTTAGTCAAAGTCAAATTCAAATGTGTCATGTTGACTTCAAATACATCACAAAGAGGTGATTGCATCGTTCCATACTTCAATTGTGTCATGATATTTTGAATGCATTGTTCTGAATATCGTTCGCATTGCAACAGGGCATATGTGTCGCAACCTTTGGCATATGCATCATTTTACACCTCAAATGCATCCCATTATTGCGAATGCATCATCTGGCCTATCAATAGCGGCTCACTTTGGAAAATGTGTCACAATTTCTTTTGAATGCGACATAATTAGTGAATATATCCTATAAACATTGTGTAATTGTGTCATGGCACATCAAATGCATTGAACATGAAAGAAAATGCAGCTTACATGCATGCATATGCATTGCAGCACATCTGTTGTTGACCCTAAAACCCTAATTTTTGCACGAAAAATGAGAAAATGACAAAGTGGGTTAGGGGTACATACCACTAGCTTTGAGCCCTTAGGTCACCTGAAGGTCCACACAATCTCTTTGCGATGCTAAGTCACTAGAATCATGTTGTTTGCTATAGTCCTCTTCGCTCTGAGCTCTCCAAATTGCTAAGGTGAATAGTGAAAATGAATTGACTTTTACCCCATTTTTCAACCTATTTATAAAGTCAAAATGACATTTGTCAACTAGGTTATTACTAGATGCCCTTTTAAACAACTTTGACCACACTTTTGGCCACTTTAAACATGAAAGAATCTGAAACTATTTGCACCATTGTCTTTCTGGTCATTAACTTGACTTATCGAGACACTTTCCAAATTTTTCTATCGCCAACCCAAAATTTGAAAATTTTCCCGAGGGGGCATCGATACTATATACCTTCATTGGGGCATGACTTTAACTTATTTTCTTTGTCACAATGCAACATGCTACATTATGACAAAGAGGGGCAAAATGTACACTTAAAAATGACCTAGGCTTGCAAGCTCTATTTTACCACTTTTGTCCTAGCATAATTATGACATCTTAATTATGTCCTTGGTCCACTTTTGACTATTAATTAAATAATACATTATTATTTAATTAATTAATATCTCTTGTATTCTTCATGATTATTAAAAAAATAAATTTTATTTATTTATTCAATACATCACTAAGAGTCTATTATCTTCTTACAATTAAATAAATTTATTAATTTATTTAATTACCTTTGTTCATTTATTCTTCCTAATTATTAAATAAATGAATTTTATTTATTTATTTAATATGTCACTAATTCTTATAATTAAATGAATTTATTAATTTATTTAATTATTGATCATATCCTCTAAATTAAATAATTATCTTTAATTATTTAATTGTCAAAATTAACATTTCTCTCATTTTAAATAAATGAAATTATTTAAAATGATATCACATTCTTAACTGTCAGTTCATTTTAGTAAATAATCTGAAAATCGATTATTTATTATCACACAAAATCAATATTTTGAATTAATTTAATTCAAAATGTAATCTTCTTCCAAAAATTAAGTAATTGGGAAAATTCTTGATTTTGCAAATCTGCTTTCTAGTTCAACCTTTGTCCTCTTCATTTTTCTAATCTCACAAATCAAGCAGTCTTTATCTTCTTGATTTTTGAAAATCTTTATCTTTTTGACTAATTATCACATTTATTCTTGACCATCGATTCGATTTTCTCATATGACATCTTGGCCACTCATTTTATAATTTTCCCTAATCCTAATTAGGGATTGTCACATGAAATCTTTTCCACTCATTTTAGGATTTGTTAGCTTTCAATCTCATCTATCCATCCAAAATTGCATTTTCTATAAAATGCCAATTTGCTCACATTTTGGCACCACTTCATTATTATAGACATTTTATGCTTAGAATTTACTTAACACTTAGCTTATTTAATTGGGTTACTTGTCGTAGGCAGTCATTTTTTTTCTCATTTGTCATTTGTCATAGTCTTTATTGTCATTCAAATCCTTCAAAACTTGCATAGGACATTGCCATAGTCAAATTTCTCACACACTCGATTTGAGGGCAACAATCATACACTGCAAGTTAGGAGGTGCTATGAAGGTGAATCATGGAAGCTTCAACGAATAATTGGTATAACCTTTCTTTTTTTAGTTTTCATTGTACTTGATAGCTTCTTTGGGTTTTTATGCTTATTGATCTAATCATGCTAACCTTCTACCTAAACTTAACTCATTGATACATAGGGAATGTAATGTGTAACATCACCACTAAGAGGAAAGCCACATGACAAAAAATATCACAATCTTGGAGGACATCAAACCCAATGAAACCACTAAGAAAAATACACATCAAAATAAGAAATAAGAAAATCACACAATGAAACATAACCTAAATGCCAAAAAAATTCAAAATAATAATGCCAATGTATGCCCCCACTTTAAAGAAATTGCTAACACCATTGTTGTGAGAAATTTACATTAAAGTAGAAAATAATAAATACTAAACAATAAAGAGGAAATGGGAGCTTATTCAGAAAGCCATATTCCAAGTCATATGTTCCTGAATGAAGCTTCATCATGAAAAAGAGAGGAAGGGGTTTCCGCATAAATGGAATCATAAAACACATAAGCGATCTATGGATTCAAGGTCAATATATCTTTGCTACAATTTGTTATAGAGCACGAAAATGTCTTCATTCCCCAAATACTCATAGAACAAGAAGAATGACACATAGAGAGCAAAAAAAAAGGAAAAAGCTTTCGGGTCAACATGGAAGAGACCTAAATGTCTCAACGCCTTCCATCATCCCAAAAAGAATACACAAGATAAATGAAAATACAAATGTTTAAAACATATAGAAGAATGTAGGTACAAGTAGAGGAATGCACATGAAAAGAGATACATCATAGAGAATAGTACTAGGAGATCACATTACATGCATGCAATCACACAAAGAACATCTAAACTAAAACAAAACAAGACTAGTAAGGCACATGCAAGTCAACTTATAGTAGGTTGTCTACATCCCAATCTTGATTGATATATGTGGAAGGAAGATAACTAGCCAAAGGGACAACATCAAGTGCCAAACTAGGACAAGCACCAAGTTCAACATTCTTATTAGGAGGATCATCGTTTAAGCTCATAGAAGATGAAAATAATGAATTCAACTCATTATACACTTGTTCATCAATCTTTGCAATTTCATTATCATCATCCAAATTAATCACAATAGAAAGTCTAATGATAATATCTATAAAATTTTGTTTATGTTTTGAGGAGGGCTGAGAGGTATCATGCATTTCTTGAAAAAAAATTGGATTTTGGTTTTCTTTTTTATTTTGTTTGTAACTAAGGGAAAATTCTAGGTATGCAGATTAGTAGCTAAATAAATCAAAACCCAAAGTAATAATGAAGCACAAAGGATGAAAAAAATGAAAACAAAGAGAGATATCACCTTGAGTCTTCAACCTCCATGATTGACCTCCATTACACCTTCTCTATTTTCAGAAATACGAAGTTTTCCCTCAAAATTTGTGTGAACAATATGTGACAATGCCAAGACCAAAGCAAATGTTGAAGGATTTGATGACAAAATGCAATACTATGTAACTATGCAACTTGTAACAAACTCTAAGCTATGACTAAAGTATACGAAAATGACAAGATAGATGAAGTATACCTAAGACAAGAGCTTAAAATAACATAAAATTGCAAGAGCATGAGATGAAAAGATTGCAAGAGATGTGAGAGATATGAGATGTGCAAATGAGACCAAAATTGCCATTTTATAGAAAATGCAATTTTGAATGAATGGCCAAGATTGAAGATGGACAAGTGCCCTAGAATCAATGGAAAAAAATAAATATGACAACCCACAATTAGGGTTAGGGCAACATTAGGTCAAATTTGAAATGAGTGGACATGATTCAATTTAAGAAAATCAAATCAAGGGTTGACAATGCATGTGATAAGGAGATAAGAATGGCACAAGAAAAGAGAGAGTTGGAAAATCAAATAATATTAGAAATTACTTGATTTATGGAGAAAAAAGACGATTTTGAATTAAAAATTAATTTAATTCAAAAGGTGGGGTCATATGAGGGTAAAAAATTAATTTAAATTATTTACTAAAAGAGGGAAAATTAGAAAGTGAGACCATTTTAAATAAATAATTATATTTAAAATGGGGAAAATTCCAAGGTGGACAATAATTAAATAAATTAATAAATTTATTTAATTATGAGAAGACATTTGAATTTAATGATGTATTTAAATAAATAAATAATAATTATTTATTTAAATAATTAGGAAGAAATTAGTGGACAAAGATAATTAAATAAATTTATTAATTTATTTAATTATGGAAAGACATTAGATAATGAGTGACATATTTAAATAAATAAATAAAATTTATTTATTTAAATAATCAAGAGGATTGAAAAGACATGAATTAATTAAATAATTAAAAATTATTTAATTAATAGTTGAAAGTGGATCAAAAGACATAATTAAACATTTCAATTATGCTATGAAAAAGTATGGTGACAATAGAGCTTGTAGGTCTAGGTCATTTTTGTGTCTACATTTTGCCCCTCTTTGTCATAATGCAGCCTGCCGCATTGTCACAAAGAAAACTCAGTCAGAAACATGCCCCAGTGAAGGTACAGAGTATATATGCCCCCTCAAGAATATTTTCAAATTTTGGCCCAGTGACAGAAAAATTTGGAAAGTGTCCCAACAAGCTCATTTGATGACTAGAAAAGAAATGGCATAGGCAATTTCATATTTTGACATGTTTAAAGCGGTCAAAAGGCTAGCCAAAGGTGGTCAAAAGGCTAGCCAAAGGTGGTCAAAAGATTTGCTAGTAGTAAAAAGGTTGAAAAATCCCACTTGAACCCTATAAATAGGTTCAAATGGCACATTGTCAGGATGTTTCGACGACCAAAGGACGTAGACCCGCTAGTAAGTACCTCATACCCACTTTGTACTTTTATTGCTTTTTGCACATTTTAGGGTTTTAAGGTAGTTAAACAAATGCGTCGCAACTCATATGCATTTGCGTAAGTCACATTTGTGGTCACGTTTGACACATTTGATGTGTTGCGACACAAAAGAAAAGGGTCCATTAGGTTTTTGATTTAGTGCAACATATTTGCCAAATGTTGAGATGCATTTGCCATCTTGTAGCACAAATGATAATTTTAGCAATACATTTGAAATATTATGATGCATTCGCGACATAGAGTGATGCATTTGATTTAACAATGATGCAACTAATTAAAGATGATGCATTTGTGATGCCAAACGATCAAGCTCCTTAGTGTAATGCAGTTGTTGTATAGAATGATGCAAACACCAAACTATGATGCAAATGAACTCAACGCAATGCATTTGACTTTGACCAGGGTTGACTAGGGTTGACTTAGCTTTAGAATCACTTTTTTCTTATGTTTAGTTAGATAGATGGTAATAATCATTTGCAAGAATGTGCTAACTCTCGTTTATGTATGTGCAGAAATGATTAGCACCGAGCTACACTCAAGAGTTCAAACCATCTACATGTGTCGGATCAGCAAATAGACTAGAGTAGAGATAACATGCATTGTATTATGTCACCTATATGACCATTATTTAGGCTAATAGGGGACTGCTGACAACACTAGTTGAGAGATGACACTTAGAGACTTGGTCCTTCAACTTGCTGATGGGAGAGGCTACAATTACTTGGAGGACGTGTACCAGATCTTGGATATTCTAATCAGAGGAGAGTGGGTGGTGTACGATCCTCAAAAAGGAGTGTAGGCCATGATAGAGTTATATGAGTTGGATGATGGTGTGGGCCTCGGTTTCGATGGGTATGAGATTCTATGGGAGTACCTAGTCAAGCACTTCCCACAGTGGGATGCTATGCTATGTACAATGATTGTTGGGGTCCTGATTCTAGAACATCGAGGGTATGGATTCCTATTCAAATGGGGTGATGTGGTAGTCCAAATGCAATGGGACAAAGTAGTTTTTTCCTAGGGACCTTGTTTTCTTGGCATGTTATACCACAAATTACATGAGGTAGCATACAGGGGTGGGAGCAGTCTTAGCTGTGGCACGACATTACTCATGATCTGGGCCTAGAAGAATATTCCCATCTTTCGGACACCTATTTAGAGGCCTTAGTTAGCTGATGGGATGTCATATGTATATCTATATGCAAGAGCATTACAACAAACTCGGGTCGGAGAGACAAGCTTCTGGTGACACAAGGTAGATACTATGATTGGATTTGTCTGGAGATCATATAGAGATTGCATGTAGTAGGAAGATGAGGGAAATCACTTGGAATTTTGTATATAGTTTCAATATTTAATTGGTCACACTATTTATTCCCAACTGATTATAGAGATGTACCTATCCCGGCAAGTTCTTTGACAGTTTGGTGAGCAGCAAGATGTGCCAATGGGGACAATAGAGTATGTGAGGACATTGAAAGAGCCTACATGGGGTCTGACTATATTAGTGCCATTTGCTTAGTAGCATATTAATGGATTGGTGGCACAACCATGGGGTTGGAGTGGAGGAGTGGCAGATCTAGGGATGATGATAGATTATGATTTGTGGTGGCAGACACATAGGCTAATTCCCCTGAAAAATCCTGATGCACTAGCATCAGTTGACCAAGCATTTTTTATCCCAAGGATGTAGTGAAGAGGATAGAGAGGCAGGGGGAGAGGCAGAGATAGAGGTCGGGGAGATGGTGGCAGAGGAGATGGAGGGTGAGGTGGCAGAGATGGGGGAGGAGATGATGGAGTAGATGGTGGTGGTGACAGATGAAGGAGGAGAGGAGGGGATGGAGGGAGATAGCTAAGGAGGGTCAGATAACAAGTAGAGAGAGAGGCCCTAGATGCCATCCCTGAGGTACCAAAGGAAGAGAGAGGATGGGGGGGAAAGGAAGGAGAAAAGGAGATAGGGGGAGGGGAGATAGTAGGAAGAGGTTAGATAGGAAGAGGGGAGACAGGAGGAGGGGAGACAAGAGGAGGAGGTGCATGTAGTGTAGGAGGCTCTTAATGTCAAAGGAGGAGAGGAGGGAGTCATTGGGGGTGTGGAGGATATTGGTGATAATAAGGAGGAGCTAGATATTGGGGAAAAGATGGATGAGGTGGAGAGGTAACTCCATGAGAGGATGATAGATGGAGATCCAGATATGTCTAGTGCTCCTCCATTATCGCGGGATGCAAGATTGGATCATCATTTGGATAACATGTAGAGGAGGTTGGATGAGGCTATTGCAGAGATCTAATCCCTATGGGAAGAGCTTGAGGTTACTCAGTTTGGGTGGGATTAGGCAGAAATCTAGTGGTGAGAGACAAAGAGTTGATGCGGCCATTTTGTTGAACTTTGTATAGGGCCAATTGTAGATGGTTCCAAGGAGTTGGCTAGAGTCAGCGCAAGAAAAAAACAATATAGGATGTTACATGAGTGCACAGTGTCGATTGACCAGAGAGAGCCTAGGTTATCTAGATCATCTAGGAAGATAGGGACAAGATCAAGGAGTAGCAGCCACAATCATAGTTCTGTGGGTGGCTCTACTTCCACAGGGCACACATCAGGTCACAAAACTCATCACTCTCACAGGAATTCCTCTAGTCACAGGTTAAACCATAGCCATGGATCATCCGTCTAGGTCAGAGCATAGATTAGAGCACAACTAGCCTCCAAACAAAAATCCATTAGCCTCACAGACTCATGTTGTAGTATCCTCATAGCCTCATGTCACTGTAGAGATGATGCCATTTGTATCAGTTCCACCAGCCTCACAGACGCATGCTACCATGTCCTCATAGGTTTCATCAATTCCCATTATAGGTCATCAGTCACCATACCCTTCTCCATGAGGAGATGAGGAGAGCACTTCTTAGGACACTTGACATTGTTATCTTGATAATATGTTTCAAACATTCATGTTATGACACATTATTTATTTTGATCATCGAACTTGCTAGAGCTCCATTTTTGGGATATCTCATGACTTTATCTTATGACATGATTTTTTTTGAGATTATATATATGTGATGCAATTTTGATGTGGCCTATATGCTTTAAGTTATTTAATGATGCATTATGTGATGATGATGTTTATGATATACGCTTATCTGATGATGATTATGATGATGTAGTTATGATGACCATATGATGAATATGTGATGTGACTTATGCATTTATGATTCCAATGATGATGTTTTTATATGCTATGCCATGTATGCATTTATGATAGCTAGTTATGATGAGATGCCATGATGATGTGATGGTTTTTTATGCTTATATGCCATGACGATGTTATGTTCTAATGATGATTATATGGATGCATAATGTATGATTATAATGGATGTGATGTTTATGATTATGGATGTGCTAATGCATGACTATATATGTATGGAAAATGCAATCTTATGATGATGTATGCACCTACATGTTATGTGAATGTGTAGAAACCTAATGCAATGCCTATATGATCATGTATGCACTTATGGTTTTGTATGTCATAGGACATCATCATGAGATGAATGAGATGAGACAACAAGACATAAGAAGATGAATTTTAGCACAAACACCAAATCCTTCAACATGTTACCACAAGACTTAACAATTATTACTCTTAATCATCACTGGGAGAATTATTGCAATGGCCAATAAACACCATGAAATGACATAGATCAAGGTGTGCAAGGTCATGCCATCACATGAGACAAGAAATCATAGACAAGGATGACCATGACTCATACTAAGAGCATAATTTCCCTAGTCTTTTTGTCACAACCAGCCACAAGCATAAGACAGACAAGAAAAACAAGTCATGAAATGTCATTTCTCCTCTAAATCCTATTACTAGGACATCCTCGAGGAACTAGCAACATGACTTCCTAAAAAAGATAAAACAAGTCAATTATCATGAAACGCCATTGCTTCTCTAAATCCTGTCGCTAGGGCATTGTGGAGAAACTAGTAGAATGATGAAAGACCAAAGGAAAAAATGCCAAGATAATGTTTTCCAAGTGTTTACCAAGTGTGTCTAAATGTCAAGTGTTTTAATGTCAAGATGCCAGGTTTGACGATGTTGAATGACGAAGTTGTCAAGTTTGACGATGTCAAGGTGTCAATTGTCAAAGTTCACCAGATCCAAGAAGGACACATCCTGAATAATGTCAATGTCAAGAGGATTGATCCTCAAATTCCAAGAGGATCCCTCAAAATGCCAGATGATGGCGATGATACCTAGGAAGGACACATCTTGAGGTATAATTAAATGACAAGGTTGATTCTTCAGGACACATCTGAAGAGTAACCAAGAGTTGACAATTTTGACTAGTTTTGACTAAAGTTGATTGAATTTGACTGTTGTTGACATATTTGACTTGTTTTGACAAGATTGACTTGTGTTGCCAAAATTGACTTGTCTTGACAAAATTGACTACATGTTGATGTTTGACATACTGATGTGCTTGACGTCTTGATTAAATAATTGCCAGAGTTTGGTTCAGGAGTTTGTCTATTTTGGAATGACCTATTTGACTTGAATACTTTTCACATGTGTGCCAGTGTAGTGTCATGAAACCTAATGGACTAACTTAGTGTGGCCTTGGGGGCTCATCGATAGATGACCTTTCCTACGTCATACACTCATGACCTCTAGTATGACACGACCAATGACTTTGTCATGATGACCAAAGATTAAGTCATGATTTTATTTTCACAAAACCTAAAAGGAATGACCTAATGTCTCTAAGGCTCAAAGATGAGCCTTGCCTACATAGCAAATGCGCAGAGACAATGTAGTTCAAAAAATGACAAAGACTGACTAACATGATTGACTTGACAAGATACAACTTTGTTTTTTGTTATTGAGATATTTTGAGTTTTTGTATTTCTTCCAGATGTTTTTCAATTTTTAGGTCATTTTTAAAGACATTTTTTTTATTTCTAGGTCTTTTTTTAGGACATTTTATGATTTTTAGGTCTTTTTTAAGGGAGATTTTATGATTTTTAGGTTTTTTTAAGGACATTTTTTAATTTTTAGGACTTTTTGAGGACATTTTAAGAATAACAAGACCATGTACAGGACCCAAATGTGCATTCAGGTGATAAAGGAATGCCCCCAGTCAAGTCCCAGACTAGCCAAGTTTGAAGGATGCATAAAGGATGTGCTTGGGGTGATAGATGGACGATATGTAGGACTTGATGTCAACTATTAGCCATGAAAGGAATGGCAGGGTCTCATGATGGGGTGTCAAGATAGTGTTAGAAAAGTGGGTGTTTATTATGGACTAAAGTAGATAGAGTGACAGTAGATGGCAAAGCAAAAACTAACTATGCATGGCGCCTGTTACCAAGTTTTCACCATGGTACTTATCCAAAGCACCTATTTACCAGGTTTTCACTATTGGACTAATTAAATCTCTTTACTATTTTTTTCATTTTTTTATTTTTTTGGTGTCACCAAGACACTTGTTTGCTAGGTTTTGATCAAGGTGACAATTTTTTTATACTTTTCAATTCTTTTTGTATTTTTATGGTTTTCAGCCATACTTTTTGATGCTATGCATAGAACTTTCAAAGATGTAGACTATTTATAGGCTCTATCAATTGTTCACCATTTTGAGCAACTAGCTGATATGCTCCAGAACCAAAAGAGGACATGATAACATAAGGACCCAACCAATTTGGTTAAAACTTGCCAAGTTTCTCTCTGTCAGCATGATTCTTGGGATTTTGCATGAGGACCAAATAACCAATGTCAAAAATTTTGACCATGACTCTTTTATTATAATTGTGATAGAGTTGATTCTGATATGCTTGTAAATGATTCAAGGAATTATGTCTTATTTCATATAACATTTCTAACTCATTCAATCGTGACTATCTATATTCCTCATCATCAATTAGGCCCTTCATGGAAATTTTCAAAGATGGAATTTCAATCTTGATGGGCAGGATGGCTTCAATACCAAAAAAATAAGGGAAATGGAGTAGCTCTTGTAGGCATACATATGTTGGTGTGGTAAGCAGATACAACAAGCTTAAGTTGAATGTGCCAGTCATGACCAATGTCATTGATAGTCTTTTTAAGAATTTTGATGATGGTTTTATTGGACGCCTCAACTTGACCATTTCCTTATGGGTAATATGGTGTGGAAAAATGATGTTGGATATGGAAACATTCACATAACTCACAAACTTCTTGATTTTTGAAAGGACGCCCATTTTTTGTGATGATGGACTGGGGTACACCATACCAGTAGATGATGTAGTTAAGGATAAATTTGGAAATTTGTTTTCCATTTATGTATGTAAGGGGGATGGCTTTGATCCACTTAGTGAAGTACTCAGTGGTAGTGATAATGAATTTGTGGACACTAGAAAATGTAGGATAGATTTTCCCAAAAGGTCAAGTCCCTACTATGCAAAGGCCCATGAAGAAGTAATCGGCTAAAGTTCTTGTGTTGGTGTAGGAATCAAATCACTATGTATCTGACATTGGTGACATGTCCTGACAAACTCAAGTTCATATTTTTCCATAGTTCACCAATAATACCCAAGTCTCATTATCATCTCGCCTAAAGTAGGACCACTTGAATGAGATCCGAATATACCCTCATGTACCTCACGGAAGGTTGTTTTTGCTTCATCAATGTCAAAACATCAAAGAAGGGTATTGTTGAAGCTACAATGGTATAGGGTGTCACTGATGATGGTGTAATAGGCTACTTTATAGATGAAGGACTTCCATTGGTTGTTGGATAGGTTGGGGGGAAGGGTTTGGGATTTGAGAAAGTCATAAATGTATTGATACCATGGAGAATTAGGACCAACAAGCTTGCAAACCATCTCTAATTCTGGAATGTCATATGCAGGAACCAAAAGTTGTTCCACCAAGAATTCAAACTAAGGCACATTGCTTGGAATGTCTAGGAGAGAGCCAATTGTAGCCATTACGTCTATTGCCTTGTTTTGTGTCCTCAAAATTTATTCAAAAGAAAGCATGTGGAAGTATGATTAGAAACTATCAACCATTCACTTATAGGAAATTAACTTCTCATCCTTGGTGTTGTACTCATCATTGACTTGGTTGATGACCAACTAAGAGTCTCTAAGGAAATTAAGATTTTTGGTTTTCCATTTTGTGGCCATTCTAAGTCCTATGACAAGTGCCTCATATTCTAGAATGTTATTTGTACATGTAAAAGCAATGAAAAATGACTTAGGGGTGGAGTCTCCTTACGGTGTGATCAACAGTATTCCTACTCCTAAACCATGACTAGTATGAGACCCGTCAAAGTAAATTTTCCAAGGCAATTTAGGTTCTGTGTGAAATATGGTCTAATCAAGAAAGTCTACCACCAATGGGTGATCACTTTGTACAGATGCATCTGCTAGTTGATCTACTATCACTTTTCCCTTTATATCTTTTCATTCCACATATTGGATGTCGTATTCACTCAAAATCATGACCCATTTTTCTAGATGACCTTTCAATGTTACATGACTTAGGAGATATTTTAGTGGATCAATATTTGCTAGAAAATGTGTCCTATGACTCAACATGTAATGCCTTAGCTTTTAGGCAACGAAGATAACTACTATTCAAGCACATTCAATGGATGTGTAATTTAGCTCATATCTGACTAGTGTCTGACTAATGTAATATATGGCCCTTTCCTTCTCATCATGGTCATTTTGTACTAGTAATGCCCCTAGTGCTATTTTTTTGCAAAAATGAATAGAATCAAAGGTTTCCCTTCATTTGGTGGCATTAAAATAGGTGGTGACAATAGATTCCACACAAAGGGGATACCCTTGTGCAAGAGATACTAAAATGGTTGACATTTTTTAGCCAATTGTGCTATGAATCATTAGATAGATTGCAACCTACCTTGCAATGTACTAAGTTCACTTATCCCTTTTGGAGGAGGCATGTCTAATATGGCTTTCACTTTGGTAGGATTGACCTTAATGCCTCTTTGAGTAACTATGCATTCCAAAAGTTTCCCTGATGTCACACTGAAGACACATTTCTTGGGATTCAAGTGGACTTTATATTCTTCCAGTCTCTTGAATATTTTTTCTAACACATTCAAATGATCTTTTTGTATCAAGGATTTGGCCAAAAGTTCATCCACATAATCTTCCATTAGCTTGTGCAACATGTCATGAAATATTGTTGTCATTACTCTCTGATACGTGGCGCCTGCATTCTTGAGACCAAAAGGAATGATGTTCCAATAGAATGTACCCCAAGGACATGTGAATGTTGTTTTATGTTGATCTTTAGGGGAAATAAAAATCTGATTATAGCCCAAGAATTCGTCCATAAGGGACATCATCTCATACCTTGTTGTAAGGTCAACTATGATGTCCATGTTTGGTAACAAAAAGTCATCCTTGGACACACTTTATTCAAGTCCCAAAAATCTGTGCAGATACAAATCTGACCATTTGGCCTTGTGACTGGTACAAGATTGGATATCCACTCAGCATAGTGTATAGACTATATCAATCCCACATCTAGCAGTTTCTTGAGTTCTTCTTTAACTAATAGGAAGATCTGAGGATGCATTTTATGCAACTTTTGTTTTACTGGCTTTTCATCTAGAAGTAATGGAAAATGGTGTAAGACCAATTTCGGATCTAACCTAGGCATATCAGCAAAGGACCATACAAAATTAATTTTACACTCTAAAAAGAATGTATGAAATTCAGGTTTCTCTTCTTCTATCAAGGATGCCGCAAAGAGGGAAATTTTAGGATCTTTTGTTGTAAATATGTTCACTTCCATGGTGTCCTATATGAGAATTTCCAATCTTTCCTCAATCATGGGGAGAAAGTCCAGTCCTCCATTTTTGGGCATGTCAGAGAGATTTTCACCTACAAATATATCCTTTATTTTTACTTTTTTATCATCATAAGGTGCCCTTCGATTTTCACCTAAAGATGTGTCATTTTTGTTTTATTTTTTATTTTTCATTTTGCAGCTAGAGGATGAAGCAGTCTCCCCAAAGTAGGCTACACAATCTAGCTCAATAGAAAATCTAGCCTTGTGATCTCCACTTAGCATGCCCTCATGTAGTCCCATGAATTATGTAATGGCCTCATCATTCTAAAATATATCAATAACTTGCGGGCCTTTTTGATCCCATTTCATTAGTTGCAGGTAGACTAAGGAGATACCATCATCAATATTGGTGAATGGTTGGGAGGATGTGGAAAGCATGCAGATGGACTTAGAGAGGTTAAAGATAAAATTATCATCATCCAAATCCCAATCAAATTCTATCCAATATTCTCAATATTCCAACCCAGACAACTAGTTTATGAGTTTTCTAGATATTAATCTGATAGCTATAGAACTTTTGTTAGTTTTGTCCATGAACTACTTCTTTCAAACATATTTTCTAATGTGCCTGTCCATGTACAAATGGCTTCATAAGGATTTACCAGCTTATCAATATTCAGGATGTAACCACTAGAAGCATACGGTCTCATTTGTTCTATTTTTGAGATTTTTTGTAGCCGATTCTTCCATTTCAATATCCATGGAGAGCTTCTTTAGTGATTCCTAAGGTTCTTTTTCTTCAATATGCTTATACCTAGAAAAATATAATTCTATTTCTTCAAAATCATTATTTATAGATGATTCAGAATCATGTTGATCCCAATAGATTAGTTGTGGGTAGACTAAGGAGATACCATCATCAGTATTGGTGAATGGTGGGGAGGACATGGAAAGCATGCAGACAGACTCAGAGAGGTTAAAGATAAAATTATCATCATCCAAATCCCAATTAGATTCTATCCAATATTCTCCTTCACTTGATTCATACTCCTTGTCAAAATAAGGGACAAAAGTACTATCATTGGGGTTAGTACTATCATGTGGAAATTTAGATGAATCTAAATGATGGTCATTATTTTCAAATGGCTAGATAGATATGTCGGGGTTATGGCTAATAGGATTAGAAGATGATTCAGACTTGTCATTATTCCTTGGGAAAAAGAGTTTATCCCAATCTTCTCATTTCTTTGGGATCTTAGGATTGTCACTATTCAGTGTTGGATCAATTTTAAACATTTGCCAAAATATTTCTTCAGAAGTAAGTTCTCCAAGTTCAAGGAACAACTCATCAAGAAAATAGTTACTTAGGGATCATTGGGAGAAGAATTCCCATTCATGGGAGTCAGTTTCAGTAAGGGATTCCTTAATAGTCTCAATGATTTCTGAAGCATTCATGCTCTCACTTGAAAGTACATTGGTATGTCTATCATAATTTTTAGGTAGTCCATACCCTAACCCAAGAAGTTTTGGTCTTTGATGAGGCATTATAGGTTCTCGCATTCTAGTCTTATTTCTGCCAAGGCCACTAGTTCCATCATAGCCTTTCCTGTATATCTGAACTAGTAATGGGGATGGATCTTCTTGGTCCTTATAAATCCATGTGGATATATCCTTGATCTGCTCTTTGCTAATTTCTTCCCATTTTATAAAAATGTGTGATGGAGAAACCCTAAAAAATTTCTTAGGCTCCATTCTAAAATAGGGTCGACCATAAGCCTTAGGAGACTTGGCTATTTTGGTGATGTAGTAGGTTTTACTTAATTTAAATTCTCCATAACCTAGGTCCTAGATTTTAACATTGGAATAAGCCTTTAGGATAGAGGGAGATGATGGTGTGGTAGAAGATGTGGAAGGAGTGGATGTGGATGATGAGGTGAGTGGAGATGGGTCAATGAATTTGGAAGAAGAGCAACTGGGAGCTTCTCAATTGATAGGAACTAGTTGTTTTGAAATATCCCTTAAATTGGTGCAGTACTAAAAGGGATCGGGGTCTCCATATATGGTGATTTCTATGCTATCAAAGAGAAACTTTGGGAATTGGTGGTGTGTGGATGGGACAACTTTGAGGGCGTGAATCCAAAGTCAGCCAAGCAAGATGTTATACGATAATTCAAGATCCATGACTTGACAAGTTGTGTCCACAATGACTAGCCCAACTTTGATAGGAAGAGTGATAATTCCTTGGGAGGAATTTTCTTCATCATCATACACCTTTATAACAATTCTCTTTGTAGCATCTATGCAAGCATTAGAAGAGCCTAGAGTCTTAACCAGTGTTAAGGAGCATATGTTCAGTCCAGTTGTGCCATCTACTCAAACTCATTTAACCTTATGCTTATGGATACAAACTTCAATGTGTAATGTTCCATTATGATTGGACTTTGGTGACAAATAATCTTGATCTAAAAATGTTACATGATGGGGTTTAGTGAGGTATCCCACCATGGCTTCAAACTGGTTGACATCAGTGTCTTGAGGGATAAAGGACTCTTGCAAGGTTTTTTCAAGTATAGCCTTATGTGTAGGATAAATGCATAACAACTCAAGTATAGAAATTTGAGCAGGTGTCTTGCCTAGTTGATCAATAAGGTTAAATTGTCCCTTAGGCTATGATTGATTGGTGGATGGGTCTGATTGTGATTGCTTAGTGGATGGACCGAGTATTGTAATTTTATACTGCCGAGGAGGAGGAGGACCATCTATGGTGACTTTTCCACCATAGGTAGTGATATTGCATTCATGTGCTCTTTTGACAGTCATGGTATTGACATATTCATCATCAGTTCGGATGTAGTTGATAATAGTTCCACATGAATAGTCAAATGTAGTACGGGTATAGTTGGTACAATTATTATTTGTCTTAGGACCTGATGTGGAGGGACTATTTGAACCATGGTCTGGCAGTGGATTTTTTTGAATAGTATGGTCTGTGTTTGATGCAAATTGTGGCCCACCCAATTCAATTGTGTTATTTTCAATGAGGTCCTGCACAATATTTCCTAGTTGTTGACAAGAGGAAGTCTTATGCCCTTTAGCCTGATGATAATCTCAAAAAGTGTTGTCATCCCACCATGAAGGTTTAAATTGTCCTAGGTCATATGGTTTAGGGTCCTCTAGTGTGATGAGACCATTTGAAAGAGCTTCTTAAGGATGTCTTCGATTGGTTCCCCCAAGGCAGTGTATGTGCATCTTTTCGGAATTTCCTTGGCTTATGGGGTTGTCCTTGACTTTGACTATTTTGATTGTTTTGGTTATTTTGAATGACATTAGTAGGAGGTGTCAGTGTAGTCATTGATCTATTTTGTGACTAAGCTCCTTTAAAGCTAAGCACTGGACCTTTCATATTTGCCACCTCAGCGTCAACAACGCCATCATTGGTAATGTGTTTATTCTTGACCCAGTTATTATTCTTGTTTGTGGGTGGGTTCGTGTTCATGTTTTTAGGGCCATATTTTAGTTCTCCTTTAGCAATAAGGGCCTTCTCCAATTGGACACCCTTTTCAAATAATTCTATGAAGGTTGTGCAATAGTGAACTTGCAAGCCATATTTCAATGTTCCTAGGAGTGTTTAGACAAACATGCCAACTTTTTCTTTCTCAGGTATGTCAATATGGCAACGACTTGCTATACTTCTCCATCTTTGGAAGAATGGGATAAAAGTTTCACCAAAGTCTTCTTGTGTCAGTGTGCATAAATTGGTAATGGAGGTTTCTGTGTCAATGTTATAGGCATAATTTCACACAAATTTGTCTATGAGTTTGTCCCATGATTTTATTCCTTTTTGCAAAGTAGAAATCCATTCAAGTGTGGGGCATACAAGACTCTTAGGGAAGATTCTCATCAAGTAGGTATGTTCATAGGTAATTCCCACATAATTGGTCATGAATTCTTGAATGTGTTCAATAGGATTTTTCATGCCCTTGTATTTAGTAAAATTTGGTGCTACATATCCAGGAGGGAATTGTAACCCTCCTATTACTGTTTGGACTTGTTATTTTTCTATGCTTTCATTTGATACTTTGTGACTGTGATAGTACTATTTATTCTTTGGTTTGGTGGAGTGGATTGTTAGACTGTTTTGTGATTATGCTGCTTCATTTGAGGACATGGTTATTTGATATGACATTATGGTTTGGTGATGTTAATTTGATTTCAGTAATACATGGTGATGCATTGATTTAGTAATTTATTTTAGGATGTGATCAGTTAGTTAGAAATGTTATTTCATCATTGATATTATAATTGTTAGTATAGTTTTGGTGACAGGACAGAGTAGCACCAATCATTTGTCAGTGCCCTACTACGTTGCAATTCCTTCTCACAATGTGATGTTTTGATTTTATATATATACCTAGATTGGCATATTATTTAAATAAAGTTTTATGAGTTTTTGAAATATTTATTTTTGGGTCAAATTGAAATAATTTTTATTTAAAAAAAAATATGTTTGCAATAATTGTTCTTTGGGGTTTGCATGATGGGCGTTACAAGAATGGTGGCATGTATAAACTCATGTCAAAAGGGTATGGACATTGGTCATATGACATGTGTGAATTTTTATTGGACATTTTCATAATCTCTATTGTTTTTTGCAAGTTTACCACTTGTGATGTCAAGGCATCAATTATAGGATTGTTTGTTGTATCACACATGGGAGTGATGGGTATCTCATGTGTCCCCATTTGTTGCCAAGAGATGTTATGATTTTGTTTTGGGATGTGTTGTTGTGAGCTATATGACATGTTTTTATTTTAATGTTGTTGGTATTGCAAGTTTTGGTTAGGGACATGTTGATGGGTATGGATGTGTGATGCATATGTAGGAATGTGCCCTCCAACCATATTAGTCGATATTTGTGGGATGTGTTGGCCTTGAATATTTTAGTGTCCAAATGAGTTCATATCTGTGTATTATAATTTCCTTGTCCAAATTAGTGAAATTTTCCATTGGGAATGTTGGTGTTTTGACCTTGGGAAGTATTAGTATTAAGTTGTGATGATGTGTGGACATTTGGTTGTGGTCCTCAAATGAAAATACATCATTTACTTCCATAAAAGGGATTGAATGAAGACCCAATGAAAGGATTTGATGATGATGCTCCCATGGTGCTAGATGAAGCACCAAATAGAGGGTTCAAAGAACTTTCCCCCAATGATGAGGATCCAAAGGTAGCTCCAATTGATTGTGAGGATGTCATTGAAATTGTTGGCATTGATTGTGACATGGCTTGTGACATAGTTAGTGTCCCTCCAAAGAATGTTGCATTTATTGAATTCAATTTTTTTTTATTGGTTGTGTCATTAAAGGTAGTGCTTGTGGCAATTTGTGAGGTAGCACCAATGAAGGAATTTCTTGCATTATTTTGAGGTTTACTAATGTTGGACATGTTTGTATTTTTGTTGTTGGCATTGTGATTGGGAGAGGTTGGTCTCAAAGTGTTATTATCAAAGCTACGTTGTAATTTAGCCCCTTGGTCTAAGAGCATGGCTAGCTATCTTTGTGGGTCATGTAAGACTAAGTCTTCCACGAAAGAGGCTATGTCAGGATTTTGTGTTGCGACTTCTAAGTCTTTTGCATATACTTGTCCATTTTGTTCCCTTTGTATAAATGGTTCGAAAGGGTTATGTGACAAAGATGGCATGCTCATTTCATTGAAAGGGTAGATAAAGGATGTGTCTTGATTCATGTTTTGATTCATGTCATTGGAAAAGATATAAGTGTTGTTGTTGTTGTCTTGTCCAAAATTAGCCATTTGTCTTCTTTTGCTTTGAAGCCTAGTCTCAACCATATAAGGAATTTCTCAAATAAGGAAGATGATGAAAATGAAAACTAAATGATGACACTATGTTTTTTGGGATTTTTGAGTAAGGGATGCAAATGAAAACTATGTATTTTGGATTTTTGAATAAGGGATGCAAATGCAATATGACAATGTTTCCTAAAAGGAAATGACAAAGGACAATGATGACTATTTTTTTGGATTTTTAGGAATAAGGTATGCAAAATGAGGACTAAGATTATTTGAATGTCCTAAGGTATGCAAATGCAAAGGTCTAAATGATTTGGAAGAAGGTTACTCAACCACCCTAAGTTTGATCTATGTCTCAATTTGGATCATCAAAGGACTTACTGATGTGACTAAAAGACAAGATGACAAGGTAACAATGTGAGGTTTTCTAACTAGTCTTTTGAGTTGGAAAGTCTCACAAAAAGGACAATAACTAAAATAAACAAAGAGGACTAATTGCAATGACCACCTACTCTTGAAGTAAATGATTTTTCAAAGTATGGTAAGGTTTCCTAAGCCAAAATCTACAAATGAAATGAGGACCTAAGGAATAGTTTATGTCTGAAAATGAAGATGAAAGGAACCTAAAGGATGTAACTAAAATTTTGCAAAGTTAGACCTATAGGTAAATGCAAGCTAAAGATGCAAATGATAGAGGATTTGAGCAATTTTCTTTCTGGTTTTTGACAGAGGCTACTAGCAAAAGATGTTTAATGACAAATTGGACAAGTTTGGTCTAGGGTTTTAGAATGCAATAATGTTTTGGATTTTTCTAGGAAAATACATCATTTTAGGTTGCAAATGTGTTGTAGTTTACCAAATGTGTCACAATTTCAAAAAATACAGTTTTACAGATAGCAAATGTGACTTAGAAAATTAATTGTGGTGTTCTATTAAGTGAAAGCAATTCATGATAGGAAAATGCATCACTAGAAACAACAAGTGCAACTTATTAGAGAGAATGCATCATAGTATATGGAAAATGCAGTACAGAATGGCGAATGGTGAATGCATTTCAACAAATGCATTGCAGGAAAAATATGTCAAGTTTGTTTGTAATTTTTGGCAAAATTTTGAATTTTCCTCAAGTTGAATGTTTTGTTTCCAAATCTGTGAAATGGTGTTTGTTTGTTTGAATGTTTCAGAAAACACTTGGAAATCACAATATTTTTTCTTGATCATGCACAAAGAAGACAAGTACAACCCTAGGTTAGGAAAGGACAATATTTGCTAGATTCCACTTAGGTTTCCCCAACCACAATTATTCTTAGCAAATGAATCTAGAAGCTTGGCCACATAGGCTCCCCCTTACAGTGCAATCACTTCTCAAGTCAACCAAGCTTCCAATCCCCATAAATCTCCCATGGCGGATTGATCACCTCTACTAAGAACTGGGAGAATGTGGATACCTTAGCAACGAACATTGTTGCACTAGCAACTAGAAAGGATTTTGGCCACTACGCAAAAGGGTTCAAGTGAATACTGGGGGACATGGCACCTCACAAACATATAGAAAGCCACTCAAGGCTTTAACCAATTTACTAGGGGCTCTTATACCTTTAAAAGAAAAGGTAGGTACCCATTTTTAAAAGGCACTACACGGCTAAGGCCTACATACTGTGAGGACTTGAAAATTTAGACTCATCCTTTTATATATCATCTTGAGCAAAAAAATGGTTGGAGTCATTCCCTCTTTCGAGCTAGGCCCCTCTAAGGCTCAAAAACATAAATAGATGGGTCTAGTTTTTTGATCACCTAGTTTGCATAAGGTGAGAGCATAATCATCTACCACCTTCAAGCACACTTAAGGAAAGTTCTTTAAAACTCCTAATTAAATCTAAGTGATACAAGAAAATTTTCTTCTTAAAGCACCAATGGAAGTGTTTTCTAATCTAAAATAAACACAAAAGCTTTTCAAAACAAAAATCCTTGGACATTTGAACCTACAAAACCACTTATTAGTAGTCTCAAAAAGATGCCTTGTACCCACAAAAATTCAAAGCCACATGCTACAACAGTAGATTAGTAGCCAGAAAAACCCCTACACTACTAGATTCAAATGAGAAATTAGGAAAATTTTGGAAAAAAATGAAAGCAAAAATTTACTAGTTGAATGCATCGCAGTAGAGCGAATGTGTCACTCTACATAGCAAATGCAGCTCAGGTTTGTATCTTGGAATCTGTCAGGTGGATGTGTCGATATATAGAATAGATGCATCACAATCGAGAAATGTGTCGCTATTTATATCAAATGTGTCGGGTTCTAGGAGAATGTGTCTTTATAGATAGAAAATGTGGTTCAAGTCTGCAAATGTATAGTTCTATTGGCCAAATGCATCGTGACACAACGATTGCAATTCTAGAAACTATGAATGTGGCTCACCATACCTGTACCTACAAAACACAAAAAATGTCATACAGAAAAAACAAAAAATACACGATTTTCTCGTTAGGTTCACTAATGTAACTAAGGGAAAATTCTAGGTTATCATATTAGTAGCTAAATAAATCAAAACCCAAAGTTATAATGAAGAACAAAGGAGAAAAACATAAAAATAAAGAGAGATATCACCTTAAGTATTCAACCTCCATGATCGACCTCCATTACACCTTCTCTATCTGTAGTAATATGAAGTGTTCCCTCAAATGTTGTGTCAATAATATGTGAAAATGCCAAGACCAAAGCAAATGTTGAAGGATTTGATGACAAAATGCAATACTATGCAACTAGTAAACAACTCTAAAGTATGACTAAAGTATGCCAAAATTCCAAGAGAGATCAAGTATGCCTAAGAAAAGAGCTTAAAATAACATAAAATTGCAAGAGCATGAGATGAAAAGATTGCAAGGGATATGAGAGATATGAGATGTGCAAATGAGACCAAAATTGTCATTTTATAGAAAATGCAATTTTGAATGAATGGCCAAGATTGAAGATGGACAAGTGCCCTAGAATCAATGGAAAAGATTCAATATGACAACCCACAATTAGGGTTAGGGAAACATTAGATCAAATTTGAAATGAGTGGACAAGATTCAATTTAAGAAAATCAAATCAAGGGTTGACAATGCATGTGACAAGGAGATAAGAATGGCACAAAAAAAAAAGAGAGTTGGAAAATCAAATAATATTAGAAATTACTTGATTTATGGAGAGAAAACACTATTTTGAATTAAAAATTAATTTAATTCAAAAGGTGGGGTCATGTGATAGTAAATAATTAATTTGAATTATTTACTAAAAGAGGGAAAATTAGAAAGTGGGACCATTTTAAATAAATAGTTTTATTTAAAATGGAGAAAATGCCAAGGTGGACAATAATTAAATAAATTAATAAATTTATTTAATTATGAGAAGACATCTGAATTTAATGGGGTATTTAAATAAATAATTAAAATTTATTTATTTAAATAATTAGGAAGAAATTAGTGGACAAAGATAATTAAATAAATTTATGAATTTATTTAATTATGGAAAGACATTAGACAATTAGTGACGTATTTAAATAAACAAATAAAATTTATTTATTTAAATAATCAAGAGGAATGAAAATAAGTGAATTAATTAAATAATTAAAAATTATTTAATTAATAGTTGAAAGTGGAACGAAGGACATAATTAAACATTTCAATTATGTTAGGAAGAAGTATGGTGACAATAGAGCTTGCAGGCCTAGGTCATTTTTATGTGTCTACATTTTTCTTCTTTTTATTACAACAAATGAGCAATAGCAAAATATTTACAACTGTGCTCTCTACCATTTCAGTCTCTTTTCATTTAGTTTTCAAGTTGTCATTATGTAGGAGAAGGTTTTCCAAGCATAGGGTTATTTTCTTCCCTCAAGGGATGAATGGAAGGAACCATGGAAGGTTGTTCAACCACTTTGTCTTTAGCTTTGTAAACTTATTTGACTTTAGGAGGCACAGCAGGATTTGTCTAATTATCTCATGGTCTCTTACATGAAATAGGTAAAGGATTTGTCATAGGTCTATCTTGGTTACTTAGAAGGGATTTTGTTTCAATCACGGTTTTGTTAAGGATAAGAGGCTCAATCATGGGTTAAGGCATATTGGTAAGGGATAATTCTTCTATGCACTTTTCCTTAAACTTTTGATAGGATTTGAAAAAGAAGTCTTCACAGGGTCTAATAGGCTCAATAGGCTCAAGAAAAAAGAAATATAATGAAAAGTTCCCATGGGAAGACACAAGATTAAAGCTACTATAATGCACATTAAATATTTCATTTCTAAATGGAAACTTTACAAATGTATGCACAACCAACAGTATGGAATTCATGGAGTGAAGCCATGAATAGCCTAACTTCACACAAAATTTGAATGAAGTTGAGAGTATGGTGAATGATACATTTAATTCTTTTGGTCCAAATTTCAAAGGGAGATTTATCAAACCAATCATAGGGCAAGAAAAATGATTATTCATTTTGATCCATGATTTTGGTCTTTTATATGATCTTGATAAAGCTCATGCACAAATAGAAATTCTTCAGTGATCACATTCTCTTCACAGATAGGATCAATTAATATCCCATTAGTAGGCTTATCATTGATTCTTCCAGGTATACAAAAAGGACCATCAAGTGCATGCTTAAGTATGCATTTTTGTGAGAAAGCAATGTCAAGCGACATCTTAGTTAGGCCCTTATGAGGTTTCACATTAATAAATATGAATCAAACCATCTATAAAGTTATTCTTATTGTCTTTCATGATTCCATCATCTCTTTCAACATTCATTACATCATCTTTGTTTCACTAGCTTTGACAAAGGATATATTATGATTACGCTAGGATTGGTAAGGATTTGCAAATTTTAATTAGGAGGGGATATAGACTTGTTACCTTGATCATTAACACATCCAATTTGAATATGATTAGAATCAATTAGGTCTTGCACAAGATGTTTAAGATGCTTACAATGTTCTATATCATTTCCATTTTATTGTTAGAAATGACAAATAGGAATTCAGTCTATAGTTTGAAGGTAAAGGCTTAGAAGGATTAGGAGTTCTAACATGAGGTAAGGAAATCAAATTCTTTTCTAAGAGCTGCAACATAATATTATGAAGGGTATCAGGTAGAGGTGTAAATTTTCTATTTCTATCCATAAAGACATATGGTTTTTTCATATTTATAGAAGCCACTTGGGTGTCAACATTTTGATTTGATTGAGGGGGATTAAGTTGTAGAGAGCCCTTATTTTGTTTCTTGAAAGGTTCATAGTTGGTTTGAGGTGTGGATTTGGACTTTTTAGGATGGTTAGAGGGATTTTTCACTTCATGACTACTAACTAAATTTTTGGTAATCATGTAAGGTTGTACACAACTGTGTGAAGGAAGGAAATCTCAACATTTCTAGCTTAGTTTCAATTTTATCTTGTAAATTGGAGAAAAAAAATTGTTTGAATGTAGACATTAGGGATCTTAATGTTAATTTGTGTGTAGAGTATCTAGTATCTTGCTATGAAATCAGTGACCTTTTCATCATCCTTTTGTTTACATGTCATCAAATCAGCTAAGGTAATCTTAGGACCCATGTGAATTTGGAAGTGGTTGTAAAAGACATCAATAAGTTCATTGAACGAATGAATTGAATTATTCAATAAAGAGAAAAACCACTCTAAAGTAGTATCTTTCAAGAATCTAGGGAAGATTTTAGCCAAGAATTTATCTTCAAAAATAAAGTCACTACTAATTAATAGGAAAAGGGGGGTGGATAATGTCACCCTTCTTTCCACAAATCACTCAAGAATGTCTTAGGAGTTCTAATTGGATTGACTAGAAACCTTGTAAGGTGAGTCAATTCTCAATGAGGATCTAGGAAGGGGTTCTTTTAGCCTTTAGGGGTTCACCACCAAGAAAATTCTTGGAAAACACAAATGAACATTTAACTCACAAAACCTAGTTACGAAAGCTAAATGAAGGATGAAAATGATGAAATTATGCAACATTGAGTTAGGATGTGTGCACTTGGGAATTTTGGAGATGTTTTAAGGATTCTAGAAATGCAAAAAAATTGTCCAAATATGCTAGGGAGGACAAAGACACCTTTACTATTGTCTTAGTCCCACTACTATTTTTTGAGGTAGAAGTAGAATCTTTAGATGCTGGATCAAGATTTGAAGGAATCTCTAAAAAATATGCCCAATATTGAGGACTAAGACACCCAAGGTGGTGTATTAGTCTCATTTTTAATTTTTGAAAACTCTAAATGTGGTCTTGAGCTCCAAGGTCTACACTTGCTTCTTCTCCAATCTCATGTTTTGAAACTTCTAGATTTTCCCTATAGGTTAGTTTTTGTGAGCATAACAACTTTGCAATGCAACTTTTCACTCCAAATGATCTTCAAGCCTTCAACCTAAATCTATAATCACAAATAGGAAAGAGGGGAAAAACTTGTTGATTATTAGTGAATGGAGGTTTTCCTTGGTCAAACTCCTTGTTGGTAATTAAACCTTGAAGTGAAATAGAATAATGAAGGAAATCGTGAATGAACAACATGCAATCCTACAACTCACCAACCCTTGTTGTGAAATCTATAAACTTGTGTGAAATGGCTACAATGGATATGGATTTTCAATCAAAGGAGTACTTGATGGATACAAAATTGAACTTCTTACTTGAATCAAAGCCGTACATCACAAATGTTAGCAAGAAAACCCACATGATGCAAAAATATCTTTGATATGATGCTTGAATCTTGTCGATGACTCCAAATTCTTGATGAATTTCTCTTGATCTCATAAAATTTCTTTAGGAATGAATAATTGAATGCTTGTTATGAAAATGAGTGCAAGAACCTTGTATTTATACTTATCTATGTTTAATATCCCAAAATTACATCACACCAAGCCGACATATGAATTGATTAAATAAAGAAGGCTAAATCCTATGAGAAATTTGAAATTGTGGACATCGCAAATGGATGCTTCACTTCCTTGTACACACAAAATGGATGCAAGGAAAGGGATCCAATTTCACACTATTCACATTCAAGAATACCTTAGAGATCTCAAGCCAATGAAGGATGTGGGAGATCTGACTATAAGATATCCTTGGGAAATGATTGAGACAAGAAAGGGGTTCACCACCAAGTGTAAACTTGGAAAATACGAAATATTTGAAAACACAGTGTGATATGAAAAAAGACCTATAAATGCAAGTAGAATGTAATAGAAAATTATGAAACTAGAAATGTGCACCTAGGAGACTGAAGAAGATAGGATAGAGCTCTAGAATCCTTAAAAATCTAATGTTGAAGCCAATTGGGACTCATACACCAGTTTGGGTGAATTAGTCCAGTTTCAGGAAAATTTGTGTCAGAATAAGTTTTAGCTAAAAGGGTACTCAAATATGCAAAAATATTGTTTAGGCCTAGGCTGTGAGACTCATTCACCAATAATGGTGAATCAATCCACCTTTGGATTTCTAGAAATTCAAAACAAGAAATTGTAGCCCTCGGTTTGCTTTTCTACTCCCAATTCAAATCCAGGTCCGAAACTACAAAATTCAACCTATAAACCATCTCTAATCTTCTCCTAGGACTTTGAAAACTTTGACTTTCTTTGACCACTTTTCCAATCTTGACTTTTTGGTAAATCTGCAACCTAGCCCTACAAATCACACACAAGAAGAGGGAAAAATGTTGTGGGGTTAGTCAATAGGGGTTTCCCTTGGTCAAACCCCGTGTTGGTAATTAAACCCTTGAAATATGGAAAGAGAATGATGAATGGACAAATAATCATGTTACAACTCACCAAACCCTTGCAATAAGATGTTGGAAACATGTAAGTAATGGCTCTAGTGTGTTGAAGACAATTTTACTCACAACAACAGGGTGAATAAATTCTTCACAGATAAACTGCAAATAGCCTATCCTTCTTGAAAGATATGGAACAAAGACAATCTAAAGGGTAAATCTATTTTAATAGGAAAATATTGACTCAGTTCAATCCCAAGTCTTTAGTAATCAGGTCTTGATTGTACTAGGTTCACTCTTGGATATAATGTGATATTGTTGTTAATATCAAAGGGAATATGGTTGTTTGAAATCATATATACCAAGCAATGAGTTTTCAATTTGATCTTAAGAACAAATATCATGAAATTGAAAGATTTGACACAATATTTTATAAACATCAACAATTTCTTTGTTATCACTTAAGTAGATTTAACATTAAGCATTTAGTAACTTCAAAGAAAATGAAATACTTTTAATAAATTTCTATCCATTCATTTTTTTTTTGGAACATTTTCAAAAAATTTAAACATCTATCCTAAAATAAAGCATAAAAAATAATTAAAATTAAAATTTCTCCCAGTTATTCTCCATGCATGCCCCAAAGAATTAACTAAAATAGAGAAAACTACTTTATACTTCACCATATTGCTTCACAACTACATATAAAATGGTGCAAGCTTTTAAAGAGAGGGGTTTTAGTTTAGACACCAAGTAGGTTTCGTATGCACCATTAAATGGCACAACACAAAGTCTTGTTTAGATGAACTAACAAAACCAACTACAAAAGATTCATGAGATAGGTAGCTATCTAATTGGCTCTGATATTAATAAATGTCTATGTGCATACAAAGGTTTACACCAGAATGATTCAGTAAATAGGAAAAAAGAACAAAAAGAAGTTTTGACTCTTTTGACGTCCACAAATTTTGAGCTTAAAATGAAAATAAAGATCCGCTAACCTTTTATAGAACACAAGACACAAATAGGATAAGACAAATACATGAGAGGAAATCTAAGGGAAAAATCACATCAAGGAACATGGAATGTAGTGATTGATAAGAGAATTGCAATCTAAGTCAATGAAGGTCAACTCCAATCATCAAGGTTACTTCTTGGAACCAAACAAATCCGCTCAAAAAAAATGTAGGAACTTTCCACAAATTCGAAGTGGTCAGGTGGAATTTTTGCCACTACATTTCAGGTTCTTCCTCGATTTGAACATTTCAAGAATGAGCCACCCCCATAATAGGTACACTTCTTTGCCACATGCTTGAACTCTAGAGTCCTAGGATCTCATACCAACACATCTTTGCAATGAACTCTATTCCAACATGGGCTTTTAAAGTGTATTATTGAACCTAGAAACACCATCAGATCTATTCACAAATTTGATTTGCCTGACCTTCCATACCTGAAATTTGCATCACAATCTACATCTTCTGCAATCACAAATTCCACTCATTAAATCCCTTTTAAAGAAAACATTTATAAACATCTCATGTAAATAAAACCATTATTCAAATTTTAGTACATAAATCTCATAAATAACATGCTTTTTAGTTGTAGACATGAAAAATATCCTGATCAACTAACTTTGATTCTTCTTTAATCACCCCTCTATTAACCATTTAATTAACTCATCTTTATTCCTCTATTAATCAAATAAATCAAATTTATTTGAGTAAATCACTATCCTCTTTTGATTAAATAAATCATTTTATTTATTTAATCATAAAGTCCCTCTTTAATTAAATAAATCAAGTTTATTTAATCAATCTCTAAAGTCCTCCATTTAAATTAAATAAATTATCTTTAACACTAACATCATCCCCTTTAGCGAAATAAATCAAAATATATATTTAAGTCTAAATCATTTTCCATCTCCTTTCGATTTATTTTAATCCATAAATCTAAATCAAATGGGTCAAATCACCTAACCTCCTCTTATTTAATCAAATCATGATTAAATCTAATCTTAATCCATGCCACATCCTCTAGCTTTTCCCACTATGACAAATAAATTAATTTAATTAATTTATTAAATCTTCATATTCCATCAACATGACATAAAAGTGGAATATTCTCCCATTTCAAATCTTCCTCTCAAATGACTTGTCCATTCAAAACTAGCATTAACTCCCCTCTTACATGTCCCCCACTTGGCATTTAAGACCCTTTCTTCTCCCTCCAACAAGCCAAATTTCAAATTTGAAAATTCACCTAATGTCATTTATTGGCACATTCATCAAAACATGCACTTCCTTGGCCCATTCACATGGTGACAAGTGGCTTCTTACTATAGGTTGGGTTTTTATCACACATTCATCCCATTTGCCTCTTCTCTCATCAAGTTCTTCTATAAATGGAGAGGTTATCCATCATTTTGATCATTCACAATTTCATGCAAAGTTACTCTCTTCATATTGAGAGCTAATTTTGTCCACTTCATAGCATTGCATCTTCATCATTGGCTTGTCAAGGGTCAGGAAAGGGCCACTTTTCACATCAAAGTGGCACCAATCCACTATGGAATAGGTATACATTGTGCTTCTTTTATGCTTTCAATTAGTTGGTTTTGTTATTTTGTTTATGAGGCATAATTTATTATTTCATAGGAGCATTTGTAGGATTTGCATAGTTAAGAATAACCCATGCTAATGAGTGTTGGAGTTTAAGCTATTTGCATATTTATGGTGCTCACATTAGCATATCATAAATACTTTCATAATTATCTCCTACATATACTGGGTTACTGGACTATCAGAATCATTAGATAACCTTAAGATTTTAAAATTGCATTTCACTTTACATCACCACCCGGTACCCGGTATATGATATTCAACTTTATCCATGAACCTTCCCCAAACTTTGGTTTTACAGGAACTGCCATTTTATCCAAATCCAAATATCAAATCAAAACACTCTACTCATATTTGCACCACCTTTTTCATTTCAAACTTTTCTAGTTCCCAATATTGGGTACCCAAAACACTTACATTACAAAGTACTCTTTGATTAAAGATTTCTCTTTAATTTTCACTTTCGGTGATCTTTTCAACTTGCTAGCTCTTGGCATAAGAGTTATTATTTTTTCAATTGAGTCCCCACATCTTACAGTCTTGGGGCGTGTTGTGAGACCACACAACTTGCAACCAATAAAGCCAAATTTAAACCAAACTTGAAATTAAAACATGAGTTATAAATTATAATTTATACATATTTTAAAACAATAACTTTCACCTTTACCTAGATTTTAGCATAAAAAGTAAAACTCTACCGGAAACATATGTGTGTTCTCTGATTAATTCCAGTTTTTAGAACTTAGTGAAAAGAATCAGTTCATTGAAATTTAACTACATAATATGGTAATCCTCCAAAGCCAACTAGGGATACAGCCTTGCTGCCAGTCAAGAGTCCATAGCCTTGACAAGGTTATCTTTGTAATTCCCCCCCAAACATAGCTCTACTACCAGCTAGGTTCCTATAGCCCCGATAGAGTTATTTGGATAGCCTAAAGAGTTGATTTTTTTTTAATATTATTATTATTTATAGATATTGCAATGATAGCTCATTTTTCTTCTTTTGATATTTCAATGATAGCTCATTTTTTAACTTGCAGACAATGAAGTCCACTATTAGGTTGGGAATTATAGTGGTAGTGAACGTTACCTTTTGATTTTTCATTCAATACAAATCCCTTCATCAATTCACCATTTCCCAAAAAATCATTTAATAATTCCCTGTTGGTGCATATTTCTAGCTAAATTTTACCACCTTATGCCAAATCCTAGCTAACTGTGACTCACTATATGTTAAAAAATATGCATAAATTAAAATTTAGCAATGAAAAATTTAATCACCAAATTTAATTCTAAATTTAGAAACATTATTTACCACCCTTTTGATTAAATTTTATGGAAACTTCTAAATATTTGGCTAGCAGTACTGATTTGACAGTGTTGCATCTCATTAATGGATCAGAAATGTCATGATTACATTGAAACATGATCAAATTATTTTGTATTAAATTTGCACACCTTATTTCACACTTATTATTTCTTTCAACTTACTTGGGTGATGGCGTGTGTTGCCTTACCGACTTCATTTTCCTTTCTACTCCACACACATAAGCACCTCCATAATTAATACAACTCAAGAAAAATATATGAAATGACCACTATTAACTTCAAAATCTTCAACTTGCTTGATTTGCAATCTTCATACTCCTCAAATTTGAAGCAATTTATCACCAACTATGTGCAAATAATTAATTTTATTTAGCATTATGCTCTGAAGATAATTATTCGGTTGCCACCTTACTTATGATTTCCAAGACTTCACTTGAGGAAACTATGTACCACAACTTCCTCATGGCTTTCTAAAAATTTTGCACTTCTCAAATTCTTTACACTTTTTCTTATCTTTCTTTTCTTGTTCTGCATTTTTGCTTTCCTTATTCTCACTTGCTTCTAGGCCATGTATACTCCAATTTGCTTAAGCTTCTCTAGTTTCCAAAATGTTTTCCTAGGAAGTATCACACTACAAAGGCTTGAAAAGGTTGTCTTAATTCAGACTTCCAATTTCACTATACAAAATTTGTGCTTAGTTCTTGGGGAAAAGTATGTAGAATCCAACCTCTACTTTCGCTTTTACTTCAATGTGGCTTCTCGTTTTGTAGCATCACTTCTAGATATTGGGCTACCTGTTGAAGATGTTTGCTTGGCTGCTAATTTGATAGTAAGGCCTAAATATTTCGAGAATCTGAATACTTTTGTTTGTTGCACACCCGACCATTGGAATCCCTTCCATGGATGATATTCCTCGGTTCCTGGAACATAGGGAAGTGGTTCCACTCTGGCCTTTCCTCACTGACCTCCATATTTGTGACTTTGAATTTGATAGGGAACTCACCTAAATAGGATATTTATCCCTCATAAATGAGGCGTCCAATATCGACTGAATGGCTACTACTACATGTAGCTTGACTCACTCTTTTTGGCTTTTTTGATCTTTTAAAGCAAGAATTTGTATACTTCATGTATATAAGTGATATACACATACATATATATAGCTTTTAGTTCATCTTAAAGTGTGTTTCTAAAATTTATGGTTTTATCATTTTTCATTTCATAGTTCCATTTTACAAATGTTTGAATTAACTCTCATGTGTAAGATAAGTTAAGAAAAAATTGCTAATGTAGAGGCCAAACGAAAAATAAAGGAAAAGAAAGAAAAAAAAACAAAAACACAACAAACCCTACAAAAATAAAACTAACCCTAACTAACCAAACTTCTAATATAACAAGCAATTAATTTTAACAAAATAACTTATTTTAATTTCTACGACTATTTCCATTGCTTTTTTTATATGAATTACAACAGGTTTGTCCTTAAATTCATTCAAAAAAAATTCAACAACTCTACTGTAACAATGAATTATTTTAATTTTTTTGTGTTTAATAATCCAAAATTCAAAGGTGTACTTACCAATGAATTGACTCATATGTATGAAAATTACTTCATTAAAGGTCAATTGCACACACTTTGTTTGATGTGACCATACTCTACCTTCTTCCAACCCTAGTTCATTTCCATGAATGACTGTGTCAATTTCTTGACTTTCTCCTCCAAAAATATTCATGTCTTTGGTCCTGTCCTCACTTTGCACTTTCTTAGACCAAGATATATCACAATTTATATTGTTATCAGAGACAGAAAAAGTAAAATTTTGAAACTCTGTATCTTGCATAAAATCAAGGAAATTTCCTTTTCTAATTTGTGAATTTTCAACTCGGAGCAAAATACATGTGTCTCCCACTCGATTTTCTTTCTCATTTTCCTCATTTGTGTTTTCCATGTATAAGGAGAATGATGACTCATCAATACTATTTCCTCATTTCTAATGTGATGTCTTGGAATCTTGGCATTCTCACTTATTTTCTTACAAAATGTTAGGATTTTCTTTATAATAATTGTATTTTTCAAAATGTCTTGATGTATCAGATAATTTTTTAATGTTTCTAATTCCACTAGGGTTAATTTTTTTCTCGCTAATGGTTCCTTTCTTCTAGCAGTTAGAACTTCTTCTACTAACATAATTACTTTACACATGGCCAAGCTTACCCTAGTTAAAAAAAATTCACACTCGAATTCACCATGATCAGTTGTATCATGAATTTTACACTCAATAACTCTACCAAAGGTGAATAAACTCAAAGGATGTAATATCTAGATAAAAAAATTCCAAATTTTATCAACTTCCATACTAAAAACCTAGCCTACACTCAATTTAACTTTACAAGCTTCCTTCCTAAACTCAGGACTAATATAAAATTCAAAAGAATATGCCCTCATTCTAGCACCAGTTCCTATTGATGACGATTTTACTTGCAACAATAGGGTGAATAAATTCTTCACAGATAAACTGCAAAGAGCCCATCCTTCTTGAAAGATATGGAACAAGGACAATCTAAAGGGGAAATTTGTTTTAACAAGAAAAGATTGACTTAGTTCAATCCCAAGTCTTCGGTAATCAAGTTTTGATTGTACTAGGTTCACTCTCAGGTATAATGTGATATTGTTGTTAATCTCAAAGGGAATATGGTTGTTTGAAATCATCTATACTAGACATTGAGTTTTTAATTGGATCTTAAGAACAAATATCATGAAATCGCAAGATTTGAATTAATATTTCATGAAAATAAATAATTTAATTTCTATCACTTAAGTAGATTTAGCATTAAGCATTCAACAACTTTATAGAAAATGAAATATATTCAATAAATTTCCATCCATTCATCTATTTTTTTGAACATTTTCATAAAATTTAAACATCTATCATAAAATAAAGCATAAAAAATACTGAAAATTAAAATTTCTCCTAGTTATTCTCCATGCATGCCCCAAAGAATTAACTAAAATAGATCAAACCACTTTATACATCACCATATTGCTTCACAACAACATATAAAAAGGTGTGAGCTTTTAAAGAGAGGGATTTTAGTTTGGACACCGTATAGGTTCTGTATGTACCCTTAAATAACACAACACATAGTCTTGTTCGACTAAACTAACAAAACTAGCTACAAAAGATTCATGAGATAGGTAGCTATCTAATTGGATTTGATATTAATAAATGTCTACATGAATACAAATTTTTACACTAGAATGATTCAAAAAATAGGAAAAAAGGACAAAGCTTAAAGGAGTTTTGACTCTTCTGACATCCAAAAATTTTGAACTTAAAATGACAATAAAGATCCTCTAACCTTTCATAGAACACAAGGCACAGATAGGATAAGACAAATATATGAGAGGAAATCTAAGGGACAAATCACATCAAGGCACATGGAATGTAGTTACTAATAAGAGAATTACAATCAAAGTCAGTGAAGGTCAACTCCAATCGTACATTGAATCTCTTTGGGTTTTAATCTTTAATCATTAGGTTTCCTTCTTGGAACCAAAAAAAACCGCTCAAAATAAATGTAGGAACTTTCCACAAATTCAAAGTGATCAGGTGGAATTTTCACCCCTACATTTTAGGTTCTTCCTCAATTTGAACATTCCAAAATGATCCACCCCAATAATAGGTACACTTATTTCCTACATGATTTAACTCTAGAGTCTCAGCATCTCGGTATCCGAAACATCTTTGCAATGAACTCCATTCCAACATGCACTTTTAAAGTGCATCATTGAACCTAGAAACACCATCAGATCTGTTCACAAATTTGATTTTCCTGACCGTCCATACCCAAACTTTGCATCACAATCTGCATCTCCAGCAATCACAAATTCCACTCATTAAATCCCTTTTAAAGAAAACATTTATAAACATCTCATGTAAATAAAACCATTATTCAAATGTTAGTACATTTATCTCATAAATAACATGCTTTCTAGCATATCATAAATCCTTGCATAATTATCTCCTACATATATTGAGTTACCAGACTATTAGAATCATTATATAATGTTAAGATTTTAAAAATTCATTTCACTTTACATCGCCACCTAGTACCTAGTATTTGGTATTTAGCTTTACCCATGAAGTTTCCCCAAACTTCAGTTTTACCGAAACCTCCATTTTACTAGACTCCAAATATCAGACCAGGACACTCTACTCATATTTGCACCACCTTTTTCCTTTCAAATATTTGTAGTTCCCAGTATTCGGTACTCAAAACACTTACATTACGAAGTACTCTTTGATTAAAGATTTCTCTTTACTTTTCACTTCCAGTGATCTTTTCAACTTTGTAGCCCCAACCATAAGAGTTATTATTTTTTCACTTGGATCCCCAAGTCTTACATTCTTGGAGCATGTTGTGAGACCACACAACATAGTGGATGTGGACTTGAACTCTAGCTTTATGTTGATAGATCTTGAATGCAAAGCTTTCCTGAATCACATAATTGTACATCACAAATGTTAGCTCTAAAACAACATGATGCAAACAATCTTTGACATGATGAAAGACACTTGAAGAATTCTCTTGAAATCTTGATAATCTTCCCTTGAAATTCCTTGAATGCTTTTATGAACTATATGCATGAATACTTGAATGCTAGGTGTTCAATATGAGAGAAAGAAGCTTGTATTTATACTCAATTATGCAATAATTCCCAAAATCACAACACTTTTGAAAGGCATCATTTGAATCCTTTTAGTTCACAAGGGTTTAAGACCTAATGTGAATGTGTTTTCCACATTACAACATTAAATCAAGGAAATATTAAGCCAAAATCACAAGGAGGGCCCAAATGAGTTAGAAAAAGTAGAAGGGTTACTTTTTCAACGACCACAGAAATTAAATCCCAAAAATGACTCAAGGAGGACTAACATGCCCTAGGTAGTGTCTTAGTCCCAAGGCCTAAAACTTGGGGCACAAAGACCAAAAATGGGACCATTTAAGATTCCTCAAAATCAAGGTCTAGAGACCTTTGGGGAACAAAGACACCCTAGGTGGCATTTTAGTCCGACCCAAAAATCAGGGACACTTCTATTAAATCATTGAATTATCATTTATGCATTGGAGAATGTTAGGATTAGCCAGAAAAATATATAATTCATAGGGCTTGTAGATGAAACTTAGGACCAATTAAGATATAAATAGGGATAAATAAAGCAAGGTGGGCCAAAACAAGTGTGAAAATGCAAGGGTATGCATTTTACTATAGTACATTTATCCCCCTCTTTAGTGAGTGGATGAAATTGCTTCAAACTCACACTAAGTAGCCAACCATGCAATCAAGAGGGGTTCAAATGTAGAAATGTTAGTAAGATAGGATGACAATAACCAAGAGGGTTGTCAAGCCCCTAGGATCAAAATCCTATGGAAAAACAACATAGGCACAAAAGAACATGCTTGTAGATGACCAATGCAATGGACCAGGTCTAGGCTATTTGTCCAAAAAGGTTTACAAGTGGAATGCTTTGTCCACTATGCAAAAAAATGCATGCCCACAAGGGGAAACAGACTTATTACCTTGATCACTAACACCTCCAATGGATAAATGACCAGATTCAATGAGATCTGACACAAGATGTTTAAGAAACTTGCAATGTTTCATGTCATTTCCATTTTGTCGATGATAGTGGAAATAAGCATTCATTTTAAAGCTTGGGGGTAAAGCCTTATTAGGGCTAGGTGCTTTGATGGGAGGCAAGTTAATCATTTGATGTTGTAAAATTTGGGACATTATGTTATGAAGGGTGCATGTTAAGGGTGTGAATTGTCCTTTCGGATCTCCATAACTAAAGGGCACCAAGGTTTTGATAACAGCTACTTGGTTGTTGACATTTTGAGGTAGTTGTTGAGGGGGGTTGAATTGAAAGAACCCTTTTTTTTTTTTCTAAAAGGTTGGGAATTGTTTTGGTTGGCAATCTTGAATATCTCAATTCGGCTAGAAGTGGAACTTGTATCTTGACTACTAACCAATTTTTGATAGTCACAAAGGGTAGTACAAAAGTGTATGAAGGATGGGAATTTCATCATAGTAAGCTTGTCCTAAATTTTAGTTTAAATTTTTTCTCTGAAAATATTTTGAAGGTGTGGGTTGGGGATCTTTACATCGATTTAAGAATAAAGTGATTGGTAGCATGAGATAAAATTAGTTATCTTTCCTTCCTCATTTTTCTAGCATCTCATCAAATCAGCCAAGGTCTTCTTGGGAGTCATATGCACTTGGAAATGGTTTACAAATGTGTCAACAAGTTCATTGAATGAACAAATTGAGTTATTCAATAAAGAAGAAAACCATTCCAAGGCAGTACATATTGTAAGGACCTAGGAAAGAGTCTTTCCAATAGTTTATCATCAAGGACAAATTTAATGCATAAAGAGGTGTAGGCATTAACATGGTTAGAAGGATCTTCCTTCTCTCGTTTCTCTCAAATCCAGGAACCTCTACACCATGTGGCATTGGTGTTCACAATATCTCCAAGCATAATGGGCTACTTTTGACATAATATGTGGGTGGGCCATTCTAATTTTGGTGTATGGTGGAGATTTAATTTTGCATGAATTAAATGGTTTGGAAAAGTTGCATTATGAGAGGATCATTATAAGTGGTATGAGATGGAAGTGAAAGTGGTGGAGTGTATCTATTAGAAGTGAATGGAATGTAAATTATAGGTGGTAATGTGGTAGAAGATAGAACATATGATGCCACATACGAACTAGGGATCTTACCAAGAATACCCAAGGAAGGAATCACATTAGTAACTTGTTGCATTGTTGTTGTGTAAGAGAGGGGGACAAACCATGTTCAAGGCCCCAAGTCATAGAGAGCCAAGAGCATAAGGTTTCCCTAACTTACCTCACTCTAAAAGGATGTTTTGAAATAGGGGACAAGAATGATGAGGACTATAAGTTCCTTCAATCACAATGTAGACCTAAAATCTAGAATGGAGCTAAGTGAGTTGGTTTTTAGGTTCAACACTATACCTCAAGTATCTCTCTACTTATGGACAAAAGCCAGGTTTCGGGATGATAGTGTCGCAAATTGGCATCTATATGAACAAAAGACTAAAAATAGAGTAAGAACCACTAGAAAATAAGCTAACGACCTAGCTAGTAATTTTTAAGGGAGCAAAACCGAACTATGAAGTAAGAGAAAATACAAATGAATGTGATAAAATAAATATACCAAAGCTAAGGTGAAAAAGATGATCTCAAAAAGGATCATGTTCTCCAACTAGCTTCAAATGTACATCCACATACACACAAGAAATATGGAAAAAATTTGGGACTTTATAGGGGCATACCTCAATCAGACCCTCGTTTTAGTGTTTCCACCTCCATGGAAAACAAAGATAGCAATGATAAAGAAAGATATAATAAAGGAGGAAAGAAAGTAGAGAAAAAAATAAACACTTCAAAGTATTAAAGTGATACTCAACCAAATCATAGAGAAGAGGAGTAAAAATTCTTGCTACCTCCACCAAGAAGTCACTAGCTAATGGATGAGAAAAGATGGTGTAGGAGCACCTAGTTGAGTTTATGCCTCCATGAGGCCATTTTGTAAATTTTGTTTTATTTTGTGTATAGTTCATGTAATAAGGTATTTTAGACCATTTTGAATCTGTTTGATTGTAGTTTAAGTCCTAGGATTTTATTTTGGAGTCATATTGCAAATATTATAAAAGTTGTCAATTCTTGCAAAAATTGTCATGTTGTAAAATGCAAAAAAATGCAACAAGAGGAAGATGAAGGGTCAAAGTTGGTTGGAATTAAAAGTTGGTTTGTAACTATTGAAAAAAGTTTGGAAAGGTTAAAAATTCCTAGTTCCATCATTTTTTGGGTTGTTGAATGAATTGGAGAGAATTTGGAGCAATAAAATACTTAAATTTATGTTTTTTTTAGTGTTCCTAACTGTTCCTCTCAATGGCACGTGCTTGTACGGAAAAATAAAGGTCTGAAATCAATGGGAGATGAAATTTTTTTTAATATAATTTCCATGGTTTTTTGTTTCATTCCATTTCATTGAGAATTAAGGAAGATATGACATTTTCTTTATAAACCATTTAAAACCCTAGTTTGGTTAACCAGTGGCATAGAAAAATGCATAACTTTAATTATCTCCTGTGAAAATTCACAAAACTTGTTGTACAAGTCTATATAAACATGATATTTATGTTTCCTAAGTTGTAGGAGTCATAAATAAGGTTTTATGCAAGAATAATGATTCCTTGGGCTAGAAAAAGCATGTTTTTGAGCAATGTTGGTGCATAGAGGTTATCGTTGGTTAAAAAACTCTTGGAAAGTGATTTGTAAAGGTTTTGTGAGAATGTGAAGATCATATTTGATGTTTTTGAGGTGTTGGATTAGAGTTTTTTCCCTTGGAGTATACAAATTCAATAAACCCCCATGCATGCAAGCCTAATTAGGCCTTTGGGACAACGTAGCAGCACATTTTTGAGGGATATGTTCCAAAGTAACTCCACCTATAACATTTAATATATGTTATAAAAGGGATTAATTGGTATCCAAATAAGTTTTTAGATAATTTTTTGAGTTATCTTTTGTAAATTATGACAAAATTACCTTATTTACTACTCTCATCAAAGGATGGTGGAAGATTATGAGAAAAATCACTAGTTTGAAGTGTTCGAGTTTTTGTCTTGAAAAGTTCATTGAATTTGTGTTAGTTTGGAGTTTCCCATAGGCTGCTCTACATCAAATTGGTACCAGATCTAGAATTCAATGGGAGGAAGTTGTGAGAGAATTTTTGGTGTATCGTCTAATAGTGATGAAGCTGGGTAGAAGGTGTGCAAATTTCTTGTACTAAGAGGAAGTGTGTAGAAGAGGTCTTGGAGAGTGCATCTTATAGAATCCTATTGGGTAGAGTATAGTTGTGTGTGTGAAGAATGGATGTGTGGAAGAGAATGTTCCATGGAGACTGGTAGAGTAAGGGTTTACTAAACAAGACACAATAAATAACAAGAGAGGAAAGGGAGATAAACAAAAAGAATGACAAGGTCAAGCAAATGGATGCTGAGAAATAGATAGCATAATTAAAACAAGCCTTGGAACAAATGAAAAAAGATATAGAAAGAATGGATCTTGAGATCCAAATGGAGATGCAACTTCTTGAGAGAGAACAACAAGAAGGTGGTTAACATTTACCCTTGAGAAAGAGGCTCAAACAACCTATCAAGAAGATCATTTTGAAGAGAAGAAGGAAAAAGGAGACAATAGAACCTTTGTTGATGGAGGAAGATAAAGAACAAGCCAATCAAGATGATGTGATGATAGTTGATGGGGAAGAGTTCATCAAAGTAGAAGAAGAAAAGCACATGGAGGTTGTAGCTATTTAAAATATTGAAGGTACTAAGACAGTAGAGGTGAAAAATGATATGATTCTAGAGGGAAATGTTATTGATTTAGTGTCAAAGTCTGATTTGTTGAAGATCAAAGATGAAGTAGCTCTTTGGATTCAAGATTACCTTAAGGGGTATGTTGATACGGTGATGTTTTCTTCTTTGTTTTTAGAAAAGGATAATGGAAATTCTATTTCAATTAATTTAGAGGTTCCTAAACCTGAGAAAACTACAATTGTAGTGGCAAAGCATCATGTGGAAGAGGGGAAAACAAAATTGAATAGTGTAAGGAGGAGTTACAAAGGAAGATGGGAAAGTTCAACCATGCACCTAAAGTGAACAAGAAGAGTGGAGGAGGTATATTTGTAGTAGGTTCAACAATATTTTTATATGAGGAAGGAAAACACAAATTTCTTGTTGAGATTGTAAGGAGGGATAGACCCAAGTTCAAGATGAAGCAGTTACATGTTGAAGTTGACAAATGCAATCAAGGGAAAAATGTAGAAGTTGCAGCTTTACCTTTTTCCTTTTTCTTTTCAAAAGTGATTGTAGTTGCAGGTTGTGGTGCAAGTTCTTGTGTATTTACAGGTCCTCACTTAAGGGACTTGAGCTCTTTTTCCATGGGGAGTATGATGCAGGAGCACCTAGTTGAATTTATGCCTCCATAAGGCCATTTTGTAAATTTTGTTTTAGTTTGTGTATGGTTCATGTAATAAGGTATTCTAGACCATTTTGAATTGGTTTGAGTCTATTTTAAGTCCTAGGAGTTTATTTTAGAGTCATATTGCAAATATTCTAAAAGTTGTCAATTCTTGCAAAAATTGTCATGTTGTAAAATGAAAAAAATGCAACAAGAGGAATTGATGAAGGGTAAAAGTCAATTTGAATTAAAAGAAGTTGGTTTGTAACTGCTGAAAAAAGTTGGGAAAGGTTAAAAATTACTAGTTTCATCATTTTTGGGGTTGTTGAATGAATTGGAGGAAGTTTGGAGCAATAAAATACTTAAATTTCTACCATTTTTAAGTGTTCCTGACTATTCCTCTCAATGGTACATGCTTGTATGGAAAATAAAGGTCTGAAAAAAATGGGAGATGAAATTTTGATGAATCTAATTTATGTAGTTTTTAATTTCATTCCATTTCATTGAGAATTAAGGAAGATATGGCATTTTCATTGTAAACCATTTGAAACCCTAGCTCAGTTAACTAGTGGCATAGAAAAATGCATAAATTTAATTATCTCCTATGAAAATTCACAAAAATTGTTGTATATGTCTATATAAATATTCTCTTTGTGTTTCCCAAGTTGTAGGAGTCAGAAATAAGGTTTTGTGCAAGAATAATGATGCCCTAGGCTGGAAAAAGCATGTTTTTGAGCAATTTTGGTGCATAGAGGTTATGGTTGGTTTAAAAACTCTTGAAAAGTGATTTCTAAAGGATTTTTGAGAATTTGAAGGTCATATTTTATGTGTTTGAGGTGTTGGCTTGGATTTTAGACCCATGGAGTATATAGATTCAATAAACCCCATGAATGCAAGCCTAATTAGGCCTTTGGGACAACATAGCAACAAGTTTTTGAGGGATATGTTCCAAAGTAAACCCACCTACATTTAAGATATTTTATATAAGGGTTTAATGGGTATCCAATTCCATTTTTAGATTGTGAGTTTAATTTTTCTTCTGAAAATTATGAAAAATTTACCTTATTTGCTACTCTCATCAAAGCACAGTGGAAGATTCTGAGAAAAATCATTTTTTTGAAGTGTTAGAGTTTTTGTCTTGCAAAGTTCATTGAATTTGTGTTAGTTTGGAGTCTCCCACCTACTATGCATCAAAATATGGGACTCAAGCCTTTGCTACAATGGTATGTTCCATACTTGCTCTATGGAGTTCATGTAGTGTTGTTGTTGCTGCTATGGAGTGTCAAAGTATTGCTAAGAGTGCAAGAAGTGACTGTTACAATGCTTAGTGGATACAAGATCTTGTGAAGAGATTAAATGAATGAATAATTAGTCCTTTTCAAGGAGGAATGAGCAAGAATAAGGCATTTTTAGGTCATTTGGTTGAAAAGGGACGTTACAATTTGCTCCTAGTGGGAAGTGTAACACCTTTCCAACTTTAGATGCAGGAATCCGTCAGGGATGTAAACACGCTGCATAGATGTCTACACATCGCATGGGAATCCCTAACAGTTAATCTTCTATGGATGCAAAAAATGGATTCCAATTGGAACAAAGGTAGTATGCTGAAGTGGAATTTCACATTCGGATTTGGTTTTCTAAAGTGAGGAATTGTAAAAGGGGAATTTGTGTAAGGGGTGCAAATTCACTCCTATACATTTTTCCTCCACTTTAACGAGCATGAATACTGATGAGTGCTTCGGTAAAGTACATCAAAGAGTGAATAGGGTTAGAAATTTATACCTGACCATTTGAGGAATTAGACCTCGATCTGGCAAACTCGAGACTGTAGGAAAAGTAAAGGATTTCATAGCCCCACAAAACTATAAAGCTGAAGAATGAAAGTGTCCTATAGGCCCATGGACCTACAAGGAGGCAATCCCCAAGATATTTCACATGAAGGAAGATCTAAGAATTAAGTCCTACACAAGCCCGCAGACTCATGAGGAAGGTATCCTCCAAGATCTCTCACATGGAGGAAACCTAGAAAAGAACCTTTTAGACTTACAAACCTACATGGAGGCATCCCCCAAAATCTCTCACATGGAGGAAACCTATAAAAGAACCTTATAGACCCATAGACTTGCAAGGATGCATCCCCCAAGATCTCTCACATGGAGGAAACCCAGGAAAGTGGACTCTATGGAATTGAGAAGCAACTTCACAAGTGCACCTATAAAGCGACATGTTTACCCACAAATAAAACATGTCAAAAAGTGGCCACGTAGGAAAATAAGAAAAAAATCATGCAAGCCATCGATAAGTTGGAAAACTTTCAAAGGGGTCCCTTTGGAACCTGACATGAAGAAGGGGTCTGCTCAAGGGACTCACTATTTGCAAGTATGGAAGATATATTTTCTTTCTCAAATTGATTCATCATCAAGGAATCCTTTTGAAAGATGTTCACTTGATCAAGGAATTTGAAAGGAAGTATATGCCCTCATGTGAGGGGAAGGTCAAAGTTGCTCTCGCCTTGCAAGAAGGTTCTCAAGTTCTTTCTTTGCTAACCCCTGATGAAGGAAACATATTCCATTACGGTTTCAAGTGGAGAATGTGATTCTTGAAAGAGTTTTCAAAGATTCTCAAGAAAAGATTAGTTGACAATGAATGCATTTTCTGAAAATCAAAATTTTCTAGAAGTGGCATTGTCTCATATGAAAGGGACAATTCAAGCAAAGAAGAGAGAAATATAAAAGAGAAATGATCTAAAATTTTGGGGTCAGAACTACTCATAAATATATATAGGGTTGATGACAATTCATTTTATATACCAATATATATATATATATATAAGTATAATATTGGTATATAAAATTAACTATCATCAACCCCCTACTATATCAGACCATGTGAAGAATGCACAAGAGGAAAAATTCAAAATAAAAAATTGGGTCAACATGGAGGGGAAGCTAAATGCCCCCAACACTTTGCATTGTCCCCAATTTTCTAAAAATCAATCACAAACATGAAAGAATGATGATACAAATAGAAGAAGGTTCATGACACAAAAACTACTCCTATATCCAAGCACCAACAAGGGTGGAAAGGTTCGTCTAAGAACACATACCACAATCATGGGGGAACACATCACAACGTACACACACACACACATCTACTCTAAAGCTAAAGAAGAGGCATCCCTTAACACTGAACGACCAAGAGGTCATATGCTTCCCACTCTAGATCATCATAAGGGAAGGAGAATGAGCCTTAAGTTGTGGGATGTTAAGGGGTGAAGCTTCTGACCCTCCCACAACAAGGGCTAAGGAACAGGGCTCTGCAAGGTCCTCTCCACCAAGCTCTTGTGGAGCAAGGTCAACAACTTTACAAAAATCGTTGGCAAGGTCGAAACTTCATTAATAGAGTTAAACATGCACTTTATAGGAGTTCTATGTTTTACCTCAACATACAGAGAAGGTTGCACATAAGATTCACTGCTAGGCTCACCAAATGATTTGACAGTGGTGACAAACTCAGGGGAAGCCGAGACTGGTTCTGTCACTAGGATAGAACAGGTCATCACAAGACCACCTTACGAAAAAGTTGGGCTCCTCTTATGTCCTTTGTTGTTGGAAGGACTACCCTCCACCTTTTTCTTCATTATGGGATGTGAACTCCCCACAGACGAGGAAAGAGGCACTAAGGAAGAGGAAGAGGAGAAAACCATAGTAGTTACCACCGAAGTGTTTGTCATATCTACGGGTTTTGGAAAATGTGGGACATTTGGAAGGGATATCAACAAAGGTGGCTACACCAAAGGAGTGATGAAAACCTGCACCTTTTTAGGGTTAGGCACATTCATACTCACAACGGAAGCTAGAAGAAAGAATGAACTAGATTAGATTGAAGTAGAGGGGAGGAGAGAGGAGGAGGTGATAGGAGGCCTTGAAATAGAGGTGGTTGAATCCTCTTCCTTCCTCTGTAAGGCATCCTTCTCAGTCATGAGATCCTTTCACTGTCACTTGCACTTACACGCAAGCTAGTTTATGTGACTCTTTGAACCAAATGTTGGAGGCTGCAAAGGAACAGAGGATTCCTGCTCAGCCATGGGAGTGTCCTCCACAATTGTTTCTAGTGGAGGGACAAGCTCCCAGATGGGAGTAGGAGTAGGTTGGGAAGTAACAAAGGGAGTCAGTTCAAGTTCCTTACTAGTAGGCCTCTCCTACCTACTGCTTTTAGAGCAGGAGTAGTAGGATGTCACGAAGCAAATTCCCTTTGTGAACCTTTCTTTTTGTCGTATAGATAATACCAAGGCCCAGGAGACTCAGTAGGGAGATTCGATATCCTGATTTTGGTTATATGCTAGGGAGGTATCATCAGACTTAGCGGGTAAAGGCTAGGCTTGCTCATCCAATACTCCTCCCAACAAAGGGGAGCGGACGAGTTAGCCTAAGAGGATGCAAACTTCTCCTTTCCTTTTTGGGAAGGGGAAGCAGCTAGCTAGTGTGTTATAGGAAGAGCCAATTTTTGCCATCTCTTGTCCTCAGTCTTGTCCTTTATGTAGTTTTTGTAAATTAGGTCCATTCTTGGAGGAAGCAGACCAATCGAGGTAGGCCAAAAGTGGTCTAATGAATATCCCCATGGGACACATGCATGACACCTTCATGTGAGAACTTTAAACATTTATTAATAACAAAGGTGATTCCATTTAGAGAAGCTAACAAAGGTATTCCTAGCTTCATCCTAAACAAATTTGACTTTGGAATGACATCGAAGAACAATTCAACAACCCTAGGTCCAACTACAATAGACAAATTTATTGATCCATATGGTTTTTAGAAAAAGACCATCATGCGTGCAAATGGTGTATTTTTTCCATCATATTATTTTCTATGTAGTGAATTAAGCCACAATGTCTCTTCTATAATAGCATTCACTCAACTCGTAGGGTCTACTAAGATTCATGTCACAATATTTCCATTGAGGCGAGCGAGAATGTAGAGGGGAGATGGCTTGTTATTTAGCGGAAAGTTCTACAAAATGAATGTCACATTTGGAGAACTAGGCACAGGTTGTACGGTAGGAGTAACTATGACCATGTTAACATAGGCCTTGGGCTAAGTGACAGAATCAGTGGGATCGACAATCATGTTCACAGAATGTGATGGAAATGGGTCTATGTATATCTATAGTTCACTATTTTCTTTTTCCACCAACTTGTTTGTATTTTGTTTTCTTCCATCAAGATGAATAGTACTATCCTCGATGCGGTCTTGTATCCCATGATGTAGGTACATGCAATGTTTGGTATCATGTCCATTAACCCGATGGTAGTGACAGTAGGTATTTCCATCATACCTACTAGGGTAGAGTTACTTAAGAGGTTTAAGGATTGGAAAGATTACGATCTTATCTTTCAACAAATTTTGCAAGATGGAAGAATACTATTTCATGAACTTTGTGAACTTGTTGTTGCATTTGAGGTCATTGTCATCTACAACGGCTACTACATGATGGAGCTTATAAAATTTTGAGGAATTTTCTCTTTTCCCCCATGGGATTAGTCTCCATTCTAAACCCTTGTCCCCATGAATGAGTAGGGTTTTATTCATAACAAAATGCAAGCATTTTAATTGTAAGTTGACCTACCTTGTCTATCACCGATCTCTTAAGTCATCACTTGAGCCACATAACATGTCAATTTACCAAACCTATCTGCCTGAAGCACCGATCATCATTTTTCCCATCACCTTATGCCTTTTTCCTAAGTCCGATTTTAAATTTAACCTAGGGACTTAAGCTTAAGTCATAACCCCCCAGTTGTCATATCACAATTAGCTAGACCAAGTCTCGTCCATTAAATGCTAACATTATGTGAAGTGTAGGTTTCAAAGATTTGAGGATTCAAGAGGAGATGTGAATCATACCCTACCAGCCCATGTGAATTAAGTGCCAATAGGATAAATGCAACAAGGCTGGCAAAAAGTGGATGCATGTCCCTAGACAACTGCAAGACCCACTCCCCACTACCGTGCCTATGGTCTAGAATCTTCAACAAATAGTTGAAATTAAATCTACAGAATAATCTTCACCATTCCCCACTGGCTCGCTAGATGAAAATAAGCAATGGTTAAATTTAGCGAGATCAGCGAGATCTCGACACCTATCTTGGTCTATTCAGTTTGTGGAGCCCCCACACTATGAAGATGTCATTCAATATGGTTGAAAATTATTGGTTGTGAACACTTCAGTGAAGCACTGCTGGAAGTCAAAGGTAGTCAAACAAAGGTTGGCTATTTGATCAGCCACCAAGGTAGAGGATCGACTAGTAATATTCAAAGTTGGAGAACAACACATGATGGTCATTTTACTCTATGCAACCAGCTCACATTAATGGCCAACCTTCTGTAAAGTGATCGAGTTAATCTCAATTCGTGTGGAGATGCAAATTTTGGTAATCATGAAGAGTGGTCTATGGATTTCCATGCAAATGGGGAATTAAATGATGATAGTACATCTACCAACAAGCTACCTGGGTTACACATGTGTGCTAAAAATTGATTGTGGGTGCCATCTCTTCACATGATAAATTCAGAAAGAATAGCAGCTATTTGTGTCATTCACACTTAACAGTGAGAAGTTTCTTGATTGAGATCAGATGAGTTTAATCAATTGTCAAATAATGAAAATGAGTGAACCAGCAAAGAGGATCACCCAATTGTGCTCGTAGAGGTAGGGTTTGAGTATTCTTGGACGCAATTCAATAGTAAGAATGGATGCTTTTGCTGGAAAATCCTAGATTGCACCCACCAGATGCAGCCGAAGGTTTCAATTTCAGAGTGTAGTTATAGAGAAGGTTGACAACAAAGGAAAGTAACCATTGCATTATGTTACTAGTATTGACAAAAATATAAGGTATGGGTATGGCTCCTTCGGATGCTAGAATTCACCCATTGACCTCACAAGAAGCTCATTGAATAGTGAGACATAGACTGATTTTGACTATTGTCAGTAGCTCACCCTCTTGAGTCAAGGTATACCTTCTAGTTAGGAGGTAATATCCATCTCACCATTGGTAGCCAAAACTCCAAGCTAGCAAATTGTTACTATGTTAGGTAAAGGAAATGATGAAGTGGAAGCTGAGGTTTCTTCTCCTCCTCTTGCGATGACTTAGAGCAGGTGTGTATATCACAGTCTGGGCATTTGTAAAGGTGGGTAGCTAGTAAATGAAGAGTTTTTGTGTGTATGATTTGAAATTTTTATGTTGTTAATGTTTGTTGTGGTGGTGGTTTTGTTTATGTGTGCATGGCACTTTTTGGTGTTGAACGTCGACTATGTTCCCTTCTGGAAATATAGATGCTTGGTTCATTGTGGCGTGGATGGCGACAAGGGGGATTTTGGTGATACTTTGTGTTTTCCCTTTCTAATGGCAATTACAATTTTGGCTTTCCCCATTTACACCATATTCTTGCAGATTCAACACATGAGGAATTTTGAAATGTAAAGTAAATGCAGATGAAATTTTGCATGAAATAAAATTTGTAATGAAACTGCATTTCAGCTTGAAGCTTGTCGCTCCCTTACTCTATAAAAGGGAATTCAGGGCTTACTTGTGGGGGGGATAGAAAAAAATTCTGATTAGGTTTTTTTTGAGTTAGGTGTACATGAATATAACTATAAGAATATAATGGCTTATTCTTTTTGAGCTTTTCTAGAAGAAACATGTGCATGTTATCTTAATTTTTTATGCAAATTTGACTAATAAGCATGAATGAAAGTATAATTGTGATATATCTTCTCTCCTTGTTTGGATTTGAGTGAATTTTGAGTGGAACATTAATAATATTTTCATTCTTCTTTGAACATGTGTTCAAATGTATGTCTCTATTTTATGTTTTGATTCAAGTAATCAATTAAATGCTTAAATAGAGTCATAGATTTACAATTATTTGTAGAGGATTTGACAAGTAGTTGTATATCAGAAATAGTGAGCTCCATAATGCAAAGTTATTATTAGGGTAGTCCACCCCCTTAAATTTTAAAGTAATTTTCTACATTATTGATTCTTATATATGTGACTCCGTCGTCCAATTTAGTAAGGCACTTATTTGTTCCTTAATGATTCACCTAAAGGGTTAATCAAATAGTTGTATGATGACTAGCCTAAAGTTAGAATTTAAAATCACTTCAAATTTCATAAATAATTGTACAAATTTTGTGTCAACTACCATGAGAGATACCTTTTGATGAATGGGTAGCAGGTTACTTAGAAACGAGCCAATTTCTTAGTAATTGTTGCACAATCATCCCTTATTCAAATTGATCTATGAAAATCATGTGTTTTGTCATGTACAATTCAAATGAACACTAATAAGAATACCCTCCCTGGCCCCATAGAGCCTAAAGTGTAGAAGATCTCAGTCTTTCACTAGATCTTATTCATTGGCCAGTCATTTTTAGGGGTTTTGAACATAGGAATTGGCTATTCCTTAGAAGTTCCTTTAGGTGCATTGGAAAAAGAACCAATAGAATGGCAACTCTGATGGGGAATGCAAGCAGAAGTTTAGTTGCATATTTCCTTGTCCTAAATTTATTTGGATCTTGAAGAATCAAGCCCTAAGAGTCATTACATAGAGTTATACTATTTTCCATTCTAAATTTAGTGTATTTGAAAACCTTTGTTCGGATAATTGAGAAGTTCTTGAAGATGGAAAAGATTTATTGCAGAAAAGATCAAAGGATGTGAATGCGACTCCATTGTTGGAGAAGACCCGGAACAATATTTACTCTTGAAGATTATTCCTCTATGAAAAGAGGGGGAGACTCTATCCAAAGAACCAATCCAATTGTGAAGAAGGTTTCCAGATTTGCAGAATTTGCAGTTAGGAAGAAATAATAATGGCTGCTACAAATTTCTAGGTATTCTCATAAATCTAGAAAGCATATTATTTTATTTTAAATAAGTCTATGAGAAATATTCAATACTTGAGATCATAGATGGTTCCCTATTAGATGAATGTTCATTAAGAAAAGGAATATTAGTAGTTATTTTCATTCTTATGTGCAAAGTTTGTAATTATCCGAGAAGTATGCCATTCTTTTGAGTACTACATTTTAGATAATTTCCTTGTAAAGAATTAAGAAAAAGTATGCAGGGCGAAGAAGCTATATCATTCCCTCAAAGGGATTTTATTATTGAAAGGTATATGCCATTGATTTTTAGTGGCATTAGAGGTTTCCCAAACCTAATTCCTCAAAAGGTTAGAAAATATTTTCCTAGATTCACAAGGAAAAGTTCAAAATTAGCCTCTAGACATCTACAAATATTCATGGATGTGATGGCGGATTATGAAGTGAATCATGAGGATGTTGTCATGAAACTCTTTGTTCAATCCTTGAAGGATGATGTCAAGGATTAGTTCTCATATTTAGCAGTGGGTTCCATAGCTTCATGGAATCAGTTCATGACAAGCTTTGTCAAACAATTCAGTGAAAGGGTGAATCCAAGTGCAGTAAGGAAGAATTTTATGGAAATCCATATAAGCGAAGGGGAGCTATTCCTTGTTTTTAATCTCCGATTTGCAAAGGAAATCAGAGAAATTATAGGAGAAATAAGGCCAAGTGATGTAGAGTGTTTGATTGTATGTCTAGGAGCATTTGACAAGAAGGTGAGTTTCTTATTGAGAGACAAAGAGCCCACAACCCTGCACCAAGCATATCAGATTGCAATTGATATTGAGAACAATTTGAATATTCAATGATGAGAGGGTCTACAATTTGTAGAAGTAATTCTAGCAATGTTCAAAATTTTGAACCAAGTAGATCAAAAGGTAAAAGGGTTTATCAAGGAGGAGATCTCATAGATGTCATATCCTTTGTACTCCTAAGAAATGTAGAATGTGATCAAGCATCAACTTCACATCAGCCAAGGATGGGAAGATCTGATATAACCATTTCTATCAAGAAGTTACATGAGATAAGGAGACACACAAATGAGTCTCCATGTGACTTATTTTAAAGATTCTTGGATATCTTGATGGAGATACCCAAGAGTTTCAGGCCTAATGACCTGGTGTGCATCAATTTGTTTTGTGAAGCATACATATCAGGATCAAGCCAATGGTATAAGGACTAGAAACCTCACATCCTAGCTTAAGCAGTGGATTGGATATATGTTGTAATCAACATGGAATAGGGTCACATGCCCCTGTATGTTTCTAAAAATATGGGAAATGGTTTCCATGTTGAAGAAATTCAAAGGCTAAGGTTGTCTAATCAAAGAGAAGCATCAGATTCAAAGCAATTGACTATTGGCTGCTACCACTTCACTAGCAATCTAGAAGTAGATGCATGTAGTAATGATGAGGATGTAGAGATGGAATATGCAAACAAGGAGGTGGTGCCTAACTATCTTCCTTGGGATGTCAAAATCTATGAGAAAACACAAGAACAAGGTGAAATTTCACAAATTGATTTAGCTAGCAGCCATCATGCACCCGTCAATGAAGGGAATACACTTGTTCTCAGTGATATGATACAAATGAGAAACCAAAATGAAGAGAACAAAATTGGGCAGTCCACAATGAGTATGATTCCTCATATGAAGTGGAGATGGAATCCTTGCTTCTAGTAGAGGATATGTTAATAACCTTGAAGGTATATGTTTCCTAGGAAGTGAACAATTCTTCTCATGTGAAGAATTATTTGAATGCGGATCAATTGTTGCAGACATGAATGATGAGGAGAATAGTGAGATTGTTTCTTTGTGTTTTTCCAATGACTTCATTGATTTTGAGTACAGTGATAACATGAATGGTTGGCATCCTAATTTTAAAGATGATGAGATACATCCAATTAATGTATGGAAAAATCTTTTATTTAATGAAGATGACTTGGATAATGAGCTCACAAATGACAATCCCCATTGGTGGAGTAATCCTCTTTTTGAGGATACCTCTAATGATTATTCGACAAGAATTACCAATGGATGTGTTGTGGATGGTCCGTATAAAGGTCACATTCATGTTGATGTACGTCATTTTGTCAGTGAAGATGTCACTTCTAACTTACCTAATTTTCAACTTCATGGAGGGCATGAAGATGTAGATATCAATAAAGGTATATATCATCATGTGATTGAATAAATGTTACTTGGCATGTGTGCTTCATCTTCCTTGGAACCTAGGTGTGACAACAACTTGCATAATGCAGAGGCTCATAAATGTCATGGCAACTCTAGAAATAGTATGGATATCCAAAAGAGTGCAAATGATTGCATTGTACTTCCCATGGTGGAGGATTGTGCACTTGAAAAGGGTGCTGAAATGTCAGCTATTCAAGTCCCACTTGATTGCATGGATATTCCAACAACTCTTCCATGCGATGAAAAGAATGAATCACTTGATGATTTTACAAAGTATGCCAATACTTTAGCATTTTTTCAACCATGTAGGGAACAATCCAAAGACATGGGTAACCATGAAAGTAGTACAAGGTAGTATGAATCTATAGTGGAGTTCTTTGTATACATCCCTTATCTGATGAATTTAATTATGAAACTTCTTTCAGCTCATGATACCAACACTTGTGGCAAGCAGGCTGATAATAAGCCTGATCATGCTCTCTTTCTTGAGTTTGTGAAGAACTATCCAGATTTGAGCCAGAGTGTATATGAGCTTTTCAAGTTTGATGAACAAATTGAAGATGATTATTCACCTCATGACAATGTGGAATATGAAGGATTCGCTTTCTTGATTCGGTTTGAGGAACCTATAATGGAAAGGGATAAAGTTGGCAATGTTGCTCTGGGTGACATAAGCAGTGTTGATCTTAGTGATACTAATGATTTGAAGTTACATACTACTCATGTACATTCACTACAAGGTAAATAGGCTAAATTTTTTGATATAGGAGAAATTGTCCCTAAATTTTGGGGCCTGGGGCCTCTGCCTTGTAAAATAATTCACAATGTATATTTTGTAAATATTGTATATATGTTGGTCTATTTTTTTTGGTTCCTATTGGGTTTGTTTGCCTAGTCCGGGTGAGTTCCTTGGTTTTGGTCTTCTTCCCTAGTTTTCTTCAACCGAAGATTCAATTTTCACCATACCTACCAGGGGTATGCATCCTCAAGCATGAGCCACTGATGGAGCTTATAAAATTCTAAGGAATTTTCTCTTTTCCCCCATGGGCTTAGTCTCCATTCTAAACCCTTGTCCCCATGAATGAGTAGAGTTTTATTCACAAGAGCATGCAAGCATTTTAATTGTAATTTGACCTACCATGTTGGTCACTGATCTCTTAAGTCATCACTTGAGCCACATAATATGTCAATTTACCGATCATTTCTACCTAAAGCATCGGTCATCATTTTTCCCATCACCTTAAGCCTTTTTCCTAAGTCTAATTTTAAATTTAACATAGGGACTTAAGGTTAAGTCATTAACCCCTCAGTGGCCATATCGTCATCGGCTAGAACAAGTCTTGTCCATTAAATGCTAACATTATATGAAGTGTAGGTTTCAAAAATTAATGGATCTAGGAGGAGATTTGAGATGTAGACCACCAACCCATGGGAATTAAGTGCCAGCAAGATAAATGTAACGAGGCTGGCAAGAAGCAAACGTGCATCCCTATACAACCACGGGACCCAATCCCCACTATCGTGCCTATGGCTTGGCATCTTCAACGAATGGCCGAGATTAAATCTACAAAATGATCTTCACCATTCCCTGCTGGCTCACTAGATGAAAATAAATGATGGTTAAAACTAGTGAGATTAGCGAGATCTCGACACCTGTCCTAGTCTACTCAATTTGTAGAGCCCCCACAATGCAAAGATTTCATTTGAAATGGATGAAAATTATTGGTCGTGAACACTTCAGTGAAACACCTCTAGAAGTCAAAGGTAGTCAAATGAAGTTTGTCGATTTGATTAGCCACCAAGGCAAAGGATCAATGAGTAAAATTCAAAGTTGGAGAAAAATGCATGATGGTCGTTTTACTCTATGCAACCATCTCGCATTAATGGCCAACCTTTTGTAGAGTGATCAAGTTGATCTCAATTCATGTGGAGAAACAAATGCTCGTAATCATGAAGAGTGGTCTATGGATTTCCATGCAAATGGGCAATTAAACAATGATAGTACATCAGCTAATGTGTTTCTTGTTTTACACATCTGTGCTAAGCATTGATTGTGGGTGCCATCACTTCACACAATAAATACAAAAAAAATAGCTACTATTCATGTCATTCACACTTAACAATTAGAAGTTTCTCGATTGAAACAAGGTGAGTTTAAGCAATTGTTAGATACTAAAAATAAGTGAACCAAGAAAGAGGATCACCTGATTGTGCTCATAGAGGTAGGGCTCAAGTAGTCTTGGGCGTGATTCAGCAATAAGAATGGATGCTTCTACTGGAAGATCCTAGATTGCACTCACCAGGTGCAGTCGAAGGTTGCAATTTTAGAGTGTAGTTATGGAGAAGGTTGAAGACAAAGGCAAGCAACTAGTTTGTTCTATTACTAGTGTCAACAAAAAGACAAGTTATGGGTGTGGCTCCTTTGAATGATAGAATTCACCCATTGACCTCACAAGCAGCTAGTTAGATAGTGATACAAAGACCGATTTTTACTATTGTCGATACCTCATGCTCTTGAGTCATGGTCTACCTCCTGGTTAGGAGGTAATATATGTCTCACCATTGGCAACCAAAAATCCAAGCAGCCAGACTATTACTATGTTGGGTAAAGAAAAGGATGAAGTGAAAGTCGAGGTTTCTTCTCCTCTTGTGATGACTCAGAGTGGATGCATATATCATGGTCTGGGCACTGATAAAGGTGGGGTGGCTGTAAATGAAGAGTTTTTTTGTGTGGGATGTGAAATTTTTGTGTTGATAATGTCTATTGTGGTGGTGGTTTTGTTTTTGCATGCATGGCACGTTTTGATGTTGAACGTCGACTATGTGCCCTCGTGGGAATATAGATGTCTAGTTCGTTGCAGAATGGATGGTGACAAGGGGTATTTTGGTGGCACTTTGAGTTTCCCATTTCTAATGGTGGTTAGAATTTTGTCTTTTCCTATTTACACCATATTCTCGTAGATTCAACACATGGGGAATTTTGAAATGTAGAGTAAATGCAGATGAAATTTTGCATGAAATGAAATTTGTAATGAAACTACATTTGAGCCTAAAGCTTGTCGCTCCCTTACTCTATAAAAGGTAATTCAAGGCTCACTTGGGGGGGGGATAGAAAAAAAATATGATTAAGTTTTTTTTGAGTCAGGTGTACATGAATAGAATGATAGGAATATAATAGCTAGTCTATTTTGAGCTTTTCTAGAAGAAACATGTGCATGTTATCTTAAATTGTTATCTAAATCCGACTGATAATCATGAATGAAAGTATAATTCTGATATATCTTCTCTCCTTGTGTGGATTTGAGTGAATTTTTAGTGGAATATTAATAATATTTTCATTCTTCTTTGAACATATGTTCAAATGTATGTCTATGTTTTATGCTTTGATTCAAGTAATCAATTAAATGATTAAATAGATTCAAAGATTTATAATTATTTGTAGATGATTTGACAAGCAGTTGTATATCAGAAATAGTGAGCTCCATAACGCAAAGTTGTTATGAGGGTAGTCCACCCCATTAAATTTTAAAGTCATTTTCTACATTATTGATTCTTGTATATGTGACTCCATCACCAAATTTAGTAAGGCACTAGTTTGTTCCTTAATGATTCACCTAAAGGGTTAATCAAATAGTTGTATGATGACTAGCCTCAAGTCAGGATTTAAATTCACTTCAAATTTCATAAATCTTTGTACAAATTTTGTGTCAATTACCATGAGACACCTTTTGATGAATGGGTAGTAGGTTACTTAGAAATGAGAAAATTTCTTCATAATTGTTGTACAATTATTCATTCAAATTGATATATGAAAGTGATGTGTTAGATGCCATTTACAATTCAAATGAACACCAATAGGAACACCCTCCTTAGTCCCATAGAGCCTAAAGTGTAGAAGATCTCAGTCTTTGACTAGATCTTGTTCTTTGGCTAGTCATTTTTAGGAGTTTTGAACATAGGAATTGGCTATTCCTTAGAAGTTCCTTTAGGTGCACTAGAAAAAGAACCAACACTACATTTGCAATAGCCTTACCTTTCCCAGAGATCAATATAATGGACTTTCCTTCAAAATGGGAGCATGAGGAGGATCCCCTGAACTAAACTACTGCTTGTTGATACTCTTGTAGGGTATTTCATAAGGGAAAATTTTTCCTACCAAGGCCTTTGCAAGTTCCCTATGAATACCTTTTGCAAGTCATAATCGGGCAGCAAATACAAGTTTTTTGAAAAGAGCACTTAATATCAAACTATAAAATTAGTAATCATTTCATTATCACCTTCTTTGCATCAGTCGAGATATGAAAAGGTCATCTTTAGTCTGATGTTAGCTTGGAATTATTGTAGGAATTGGTCTACAAGTTGATTAAATGAGAAAATGAAATTATCAGGCAAGGAATAGTACCATTCGAGTGTTGTATGCTTGAGAGATTGAGGGAACAACTTTGCCATCAATATGTTGCGATGGAAGAAATCTATGCACAAAGTGTTAAAGGGGGAAACATGTGTTTGCAGGTCCCATTTGCTACCATATTTTTTGAATTTAGGAATATCAATTCCTTGAAGGAAGGGAGTGTTTAGAATTGTGACGGACAATGGGCTTACTATAAGAAAGGGTTGAAAGATAGGCTAGGCAGAGGCTTGGGAGAGACTCGCCAACTGGCTCTACATCTTACCCATTTTATGAAGAAGAGTGTTCAAAATAGGGTCATTAGAAGATATAGGGCCAAAGGAACCTCCTCTAGAACCACCACCAGAGCCACCACCAAAACCACTAGTGTGACCACTGCCAGAACCACTACCAAATCCATTGCTACTAGTATGATCTCTATCGGAGCCACCTCTACTTCCAAAGCCACCACCATGACCTCCACTGGAACCACTTCTACCAGTGTTGCTCCCACCCCTGAAGCCACCACCACTACCAAAGCCTCCACCACTCATCCTGCCAAAACCTCCACCGCTAGAGGTAATAGGAGGGGTGAACCTAAAACCCAAGGGGATCTTGTTCACTTTGATAGTTTTGGATCTCTTGGAGGTAGAGGGAGTGCCGATTGAGGGTACAACATCGGCCATGTACATAGACGTAGGAGGCATCGAAATTCCTAGATGTCTCTCATGATCCTCAAAATTGGCCCCTTGTACAATGTTAGGATTGTTTGGAGGAGCACACACTTCAGCCAGACTAGAGAGACTAGCCAGGAGTTCTATGCCTGTTTGGTCTTTTCCCACCATATTCTTTAGTTTCCTAATAACCTGAGCAGCCCTAGCCAACTTTGGGTCTTTTTCCAATTCGTCTTCCAAGTCACCCAACCCTTTGCTAAGGGTGGAGACATACTTTGAAGGAATGTGAAAAATATCATGCTCATATATCGATAATGGTGTGGGAGATGTAGGAGGAGTAGGGATTTGGTCAGTCTCATTAGAAAACCCTATATCACACCTCAACAATTGCTCATGTGTGGCAAGACCAACTATCGATCTAGAAAAAAGGCCTATAGAGAAACTAGTAGTGACCTTCATCCTCTCCATCAGAAGGTATCGTATACTTCTCATAACAATATACCCATAGGTTGTGAACTAGGTTTTCATGCTCATAAACCTTCACAACACTCAAGGACACAATCACAAAGTATAAGGGAAAATACTCAACACCAAAAAATGAGCAAATGTTGGTTCATGTCAAGTTCACCAAAAATGTAAGAGAGGGGGACCAACCACATTCAAGGCCCCGAGTCATGGAGAGCCAAGAGCAGAAGGATGTCCTAACTTACCTCACTCTAAAGGGATTTTTTGAAATAGGGGATGAGAATGATGAGGACTATAAGCTCCTTCAATCACTATATAGACCCAAAATACAGAATGGAGCTAGGTGATTCAATTTTTGGGTTCAACACTATACCTAAAGTAGCTAACTTCCCAAGGACAAAAGCATGGTTCTAAAATGACAACATGGCACATTGGTGTCTCTTAGGTGTGCTAGCATCTATATGAATAGAAGACCAATAATATAGTAAGAATTTCCAAAAAATAAGTTGAGGGCCTAGCTAGTGTTTTTAAGGGAACATAACTAAACTATGAAGTAAGAAAAATATAGATGAATGTGATAAAGTAAATATACCAAAGCTAAGGTGATAAAGATGATCTCACAAAGGAGCCTATTCACCAGCTAGCTTCAAATGCACACCCACCTAAACATAGGAAAGAGGGAAAAATTTTGGGGTTGTATAGGGGCCTACCTTAGTCAGACCCTCATTTTGGTGTTTCCACCTCCACAGATCCAGCCAAGATAGAAATGATTGAGAAATATATGATAAAGGAGGAAAGAAAGTAGAGAACACAATAAACACTTCAAAATAGTTAAGTGTTACTCAACCGAATCATAGAGGAGAGGAGTGGAAATGATTACCACCTCCACCAAGAGCTCACTAGCTAATGCAAGAGAAAAGAGAGGACTCAAGCCTCTACTACAATGGTCTATTCTACAATTTCTCTATGTAGTTGATGGAATGTTGTTGTTGCTGCCATGGAGTGCCAAAGTGTTGCTAAGAGTGCAAGAAGTGACTACCAAAATGCTTAGTGGATACAAGAGCTTGTGAAGAGATGGAATGAATGAAGAATGAGTCCATTTGAAGGAGGAATGAACAAGAATTGGGAATTTTTGGGTCAGTTGGTTGAAGAGGGACATTAAAATTCACTCTCAATGGGAAGTGTAACTCCTCTACCAACTTCAAATGCAGGAATCCATCAGGGACATAACCGTGCCGTGTAGATGTTTGTGCATTATGCAGGGATCCTTGACAATTATTCTTCCACCAATGCAAAAGACGGATTCCAACTGGAACAAAGGAAATGGGCTGATGTGGAATTTTTCCTTCGGATTTGGTTTTCTAAGGTGAGGTAGTGTAAAAGGGGAATTTGTGTAAGGGGTGCAAATTCACTCCTATACATGTTGTGACTTGAGGAGTGGTATCGGTAGGTATTGAGGCTATTGTTGAGGGAGGAGTAATATGAGTTCCTCCCTATTTGGAAACATTTTTTGTTGGTATAGGAGCACTAGAGGTTGAAGGAAGATGTTTTCAAAAGATCTAAACTATGTTTTTCACATGGTCAAGGCCATCTTCATTTTCAAGCATGCGGTGAATATTTTGTACTATAGGAATTGTAGTAGCCAAAATGTTTTCAAGGCTTATTTGATGTTGCAGGTTTACTAAGTCTTCATGAATTTGAATTATTTTCTCTTCTGGGATATCATCATTCCTTGGTTCAACTTGCATGCTACTTGAAGGAAAAGAGTTGCTAAGGGTATTATCCATACCTAGTGTACTAGTGTCAATACTAGGAGTGGAAGTTATAGATAACCCATGATCCACAATGAGTGTGTTATTGCAGGATGCCATGAGTCTCAAACTTCTTCTCACTATGGTATTAGCAATAGGACACCAAACACTCATGAAAATACTACTAAATGCAGGGTGAATGCAAATTCAATGTGAGCTAACAAGAATAAATTGCTTGAAATTGAAATTCTAGAAAGTGAAATAGAAATGTGTGAACAACAAACAAAAACTTAGAAAATGAAGATTAAATGCTAGAAAATGTAGTGCCAAATGTGCAAAGGGACTAATTCGCCCAAGGTGGAAAATGAGTCCTGGTACTAATTTTTTTGAAAATTTTCAAAAATTTTGAAATGATTTTTATGATTTTTATGTTTTTTGATGCTAATCTAAGATGCAAATGTAGATTTTTACTTATTTTTAATGGGATTAAATGGAATAACAAAATCTAAATGATCTTTTCACTAATTAAAATTTTGAAACCCTAGAATTCAAAATGCAATGCAAATTGCAAGATAAATCTAGGATGTAAATGTATTCCAAATCAGAATTATGATATTCAAAAGTTGGGTTCACCAAAATGTGGAGAAAAAAATTTTCTCTTAGTCATAGAAAGCTAACTCTTCCAAAATGGCTCACACATTGATGAACACAACTTTCACACTTCATCAAATCAAAAGCTAAATTAGTAGATATCACCATCAGATCATCAAAAAAACAATTCTTTAGATCTACACAAGCATAGGATCAACACAGGAGAATTGTGGAGCACATTCTGAAGAAATTCATAAATTTAACTTCTCTCTATTAATTTTCTTAAAATCACTAGGAAACTCATCAATTCAGAAAATCTATAACATCATAAGGATAGCTCCATGTACTCACAACATCTCAACAGTATCTCAACTAAACATGTAAAGTCTGCAATATACTGAATTATGTTGACATCAATGGCAACATTAGTGAAAACATCACCAAATATGCTCATACTAGCAACAATCTCCCCCTATGTCATTGATGGAAACACATGATGTGAAAAAAAAAATCAAAGACAACATCCTACACAATATTCCGAGAGGACACCTTTTCTTCCTTTTCTTACTATTTTTCACATGACTTTCTCTCCCCCTTTAACATCAATGGAAAAGATCAAAAACTCTAATCACTTCCCCTTAGGAGCGCACCTATTCAACTCATACTGCAACAATGAAAACCTTTTCTACTCCTCCTGTGGAGTAGACCTATTCATCAGTCCAAATAAATGAAGAATCTATGAATTCACTGGACTGATGCACCTTCATGTGCACCTAGTTTGAAGGGCTAATGACCCCCAACCTCTCCCTAAGATACTAAAAAGTATCCTTTGGAAGACCCTTAGTAATATCTACATATTTTTCCTTTGTTGTCACATACTCCAACTTGACTTCATTCTCAAACACTCTTTCTCTTAGGAAATGATAACTGAGAGGTATATGTTTTGTTCTTGAATGCATAACTGGATTCTTTGAAATTTTTATAGCACTTGTGTTGTCACATAATATAGGAATAGGCTCATCACATATTACTCCAATGTCTTTCAGAGTTTGCTTCATCCACATAACCTGTGTGCAATAGGATATTTTTTGCAATTCTTCTTTCATAGCTCTCGTCCAACTCTTGTCTTCACATGCTTCACTCACAAACTTAGGTTCAATTTTAGAGAGTAAAAACATATTTACCTAACTTGCTACTTTACTTCTTGTCTTCACACCTTCACTCTTATCTCCAATTATTTGTTCCTCTGAATGATTCTTCTGCACATGCTTAGGAGTCTTAGAAATAGGTTATGGTTCATTTTCTTCTTCTTCTTCTATCTATTCTTCTTCCTCTTCCTCTTCCTTCTCCTTATTCTCTTCAGGTACTTTCCCACATATAGGATCATCAAGTTCAACTTCACTTATCTCAATATGTTTGTGCATTTCTTCATCAACTTTCACATTAACACTTTCAACAATCTTCCTCAATCTTTTATTGAAGCATCTATATGCTTTGCTAGTAGTAAAGTACCGAAGAAAAATTCCTTAATCACATCTAGCATCAACCTTCCAAATATTTTCATCATCTCTTTTAATGTAACATCTGCTTCCAAATACCTTGAAGTACTTTACAGTAGGAGTCTTACCATTCCATAACTCAAAAGGAGTCTTTGTGTTGTTGCCTATAATCTTAACTCTATTAAAAACATAAATAGTAGTGTGTATTTCCTCTCTCTAGTACACATCTAGTAAATTTGATTCTTTCATCAATGTTCTTGTAGCTTCTTGTACCATCTAGTTTTTCCTCTCAACTACCCCATTTTGCTAAGGGATTCTTAGAGAAAAAAACTATCTTTTTATGCCATGATGTTCACAAAATGTATTAAACTCACCAAAAGTGAATTTTTGACCTCTATCAAATCTCAAACATTTGATTCTAAATTTCACTTCATTTTCCACTCTTGCTTTGAACACTTTGAACCTATCCAGAGCCTAAGTCTTCTCTCTAAGAAAAGCAACCCATGTCATTCAAGAATGATCATCAATAAGGATCATGCAATACCAATCACCATTCAAGCTTCTTATTCTAGTTGAACCACAAAGGTTAGTATGAATTAACTCCAACATTTTGGTAGTAGATTGCTCTTTTCCCTTAAAGTTGCATCTTGTCTATTTCCTTAACTGATAACTTTTGCAAATAGTATTAGAAAGCTTTGTGATTCTAGGTAGACCTTAGATAACATCTCTTGAACAAATTTTGACCATATTATCAAAGTTTACATGTCCCATTCTCTAGTTCCATAAAAAACTTTCATTGATTTGAGATACAAGGCACTGGTCATCCACACCTTTAAGCTGGTAGATATTTGCATGAGTTCTCCTTCTGGAAGCAACCATATCTCTAGATATTTCTCTGATCTGGTAGGTATTATTCTAAAACACAAGTTTAAAACCTTTGCTACAAATCTTTCCAACACTCAAAAGGTTAGGCCTCAAACCCTTTACATAATATACATCATCACTGTTGTGTATTCCATCAAAACTAACTGTACCTTTCCCAATAATTTTTTTACTTGAATCATCACCAAACATGACCAAGCCTCCATCATACTTTTTAATTTTAGTAAAATTACTTTTATCACTAGTCATGTGATTAGATCACACACTATCAATCACCTAGTAATCTTCATCCTACTTAGCATGACTGGTGGTGACCATAGTACCTTCCCTCCCATTCTTCTTGTTTTTTGAAACATTCTTCCTTGCACATTTTCTAGGGTTAGCAGACATAAATTTATTCTCCAAAGCTAAAAATAAGCATTCACTATCATCAGCCTCATAATTAGATTCATCGTTAGATATTTTGGCTTCTTCTTTAGCATAATACAACTTCTTATAGTTCTTATCCTTTCTGTATTTATCTTTATAATCATTGTTATTCTTATGTACAACTCTCTTCGGACATCTTGAAGCATAATGACCAATATTACCACAACTAAAACATTTAAAGGGCAACATACCTTTATACTTACCAGTCGCTTTCTTCAACTTTCTGGTGAAATTCACTTCCAACTCATTAGAACTATCACTATCTAGATCATCTTGAATCTTCATTGCCTTAAATGATGTTTTTGTCTTTTCCTTTTTCTCTCCAAACTTTCTCATCTCAAATGTTGTTGAGGTGCCAAATAAATGTTCTTTAGTATACTTGTTAGGATCATACATTTCTTCAATAACTGAGATCTTATCACTTTAGCAATCTGGTAGGGTGATCAAGATCTTCTCAATTATATCTTCATTGGCTAGGTTTCCCCCTTGATTCCTAACTTTGTTTGCTACAAGTTCAACCTATTGGAACTGTAAAAATCTAATGATTTTACATATTTTTCCTACCCCTGAGTTACCATATCAGTCTTTATCATAAGCACAAGGGCCTTCCATCATGACATTCTTCTCACACTTTGCATATATTTATCCCATAAATCTATCGAGTCATGCATTTTTCGCGTTGTGGTCCATATCGGCATAAGTCTATCTATATCTCCCTGACCCATGATGCTTTTGTGTTAACATATCTTTGTTGCAGGCATATCAACATGACTTCTTCATTGTTATAGTGATCAACATTCACCTATGAATATGTATCGGCATGACTCACATGTGGTTTTGGTGACAGAGGAAGGGTCTATTGGCAAGAGTATTTTTCACCGGGGTGAGGTCTCCCTGAATGGGTTGGGTCTCACCGACTAATACATGAGGAGGTTTATCAATGTGAGAAATCCTTCATCGGCATTGTGTCTTGGCGAGTTTGAATTGTTACATCGACCGACAACAAAAAGATTCATCTCAGTGAGACTTATGTAGCATCGGAGTATTGTCATAACGAACCCTTTTTGTCTCACCAACAAACACATTAAAGATTCACTTCGGCCAGAAATGTTGCTTTCAGTGTGAGGTCATAGCGAATTTACATTGTCACACTGACCAGTGGCAGGAAGATACATATTGGTAAGAGTTAGAGTTATCGAAGTGAGGTCTTGGCGAGTGACCTTCGGTCTTCCCAACATTACACATGGATTTTCTATCAAGAGGAATCTTGGTGAGACTAATGTGACTTCGGAGTAAGTCCCAGCGAATTAAAGTTGGTCTCACCGATGGAATACATATGGACTTTGTTGGCATGAGGACTAATTTGTCTCAATGATATGAAGGTGTCACAGGGTAGATCAGTGTGACTCTATGATTTCTTTGAGACATCTCCCCGATTATGATTTTTTTTAGTGACCCACATGAGATAAAGGGATTAATCGATGAGAGAACCAATATGTCATAGTGACAAGTTTGATCATGAAGACTATCGGTAACACCTAGGGTGTTCTATGGAATGTATCTCTAATATCATGAGGTCACAACGATAGTGAATGAAACAAAAGTGTATCTCGGTGATCGATGAAACATAATGTAATCTATATGATGCTTCCCTGACTCTGATGGGTCATAGCGAAACACAATGGGACAAAAAGGATTCTTCTTAGTTTCGGCATAACAAACAGAATGCGACAGCGATAAATGTAAAACAAAAGAATATATTTCAGGGAAACATTAAGTGATCTAAATGACATCTCCCTGACTTAGATAAGTCACAACGAAATAGAAAGAACTAAGGGACGACTGACAAGGATATAATTTCCTTCAGCATACTTACAGGGTTGTATTGGCGACTGTTAATAGAAACTCAAACACTGTGGCTGACATGTGAATGCTCAAATACCATTGCAGGCCAACATGAAATGAGACCGAATTCAGCTGTGGCCGACATGGGATCTCAATATGATATGTTTTTCTGATGCTGGTGTATAAATATGCATTTTGTGATTGTAAAATCATCATCAACTATTATTTATTTGATGTACAGTAGGCAAATTAGATGGATACAATACAATAGATTTATCAGAGCAAAGACTATGATGCATGTTTTCAAAATGGAGGTACTTATGAAAGTCAATTGATGTTGTTGCACATTTCTAGTGTCAATTATCTGTTGAATTTAATGAAAGTATTACTAAGCTGTCTCCAAGATGGATTCTTTCCAATTGTTTAAATTGATATAACAAGTTTATATTCAATTCATCAGTGCACATTTGTTGTATCTATGTGGTTAATCGATTGGTTATTTCAAGCAAAGATTAATCCCTTTTAGTTGATCATGGTAATTAGAGAGATTCATCTGGATTATTAAAGTAGAGCTTAGTGGTCACGGTCTTGCATGTTTATACAAGTTGTAAATAGAATATATGCCAGATAAATTGATTTTTCTCCAGATAAGTGTTGCTCATCTTGATTTCATTCGACTCTGCATACCCATTAATGCACTAATCTCTGCACTTCATCATTTGGATTCATTCAGTTGCTTTACATTTATTAATTGAGCATAAATAGGATTTAGATTAGAAGATTGCTATTGCACTTGGTTTCATTTGTTCACTTCCTTGTGCCATTGTGGACAAATCATTGCAAGAAGGATAATCATAAGTTAAAGTTTGCTTCATTCAGAAAGGTACACCTGCCTATGTTAGCAGTACCTGAAGAGTAGAAGGTAAAATTATTTTGACCTTGTCTATTACCCTGAAACATATCAAGAGATTACTAGCCTCTTGAGGCATTCTGCCTGCATTTTTGAGAGCTAACAAATTGGCAACTCCGCTAGGGATACATACAGAATCAAGGCCTTAATCATAGAGTCAGGAATTTTATACAGACTCTGTTGGGAATAAGAAACATCAAGTATTTTCTCACTTTTGACATAAGTGAGTGGCGACTCTGACATAAATTTTACAGTTGTTCAAACTTTAATGGAAGAAGATCTCAATACAGGGGAGGTTACACTGGAGCTCCTACTGGCAGTAGTAAGTGGACACACAAAGATGACAAGCTTGATAAGGGAAAAAGAATAAGTGAGGACATGTGCATGACAGATAAAGATAAAACAACAAGAGCACATTGTGAAACATATGATCATTATGATGCATGGAGAGATAATTCTAGTGTAGAACTTTGTACCCCTGAGGAGCAAGTAAATCATTTTCATGATTTTCAAAAATAGGCTGAGTTTGATGCTAGACTTGAAGCAAGAGGACTCAGATATCAATAGGAATGTGAACAAAGAATGGAAAATAATCAAAATCAGATAAGTGAGAATATGATTCCTCAAATGATTATGAATCTTTGACTTATGAGGAAGTCAAAGCACAGTTTGAATCTCAGAAAAGGGAGAGGGAGGAGCAGGAAAAAGCCTAGATGATACAAGCAATGAAAGAATTTGAATTGCAGAAAGCTCATAACACTGCTCAAATAGTTGGTTGCCCCCAAAGTATGTGCCACCTCATAAGTAGGGTAATCATGGTGCAGGGCCTTCTAATCCACCAAGGGTTCCTCACCATCAAGTAGGGAATCAATACAAGCAGCCAAATCATCCACCTCACATTCCTACTCAGCATACATAATTCAATAATCCCATGCACCAATATTCACTCAACCTTCCCCCTCATCAGTATACAACAATGATCAGACAGTTTGATTTAGCAGGCTTTCAATTATACCCTTACCCAATGGATGGTAGTTGGAGGGGTATGGTGCCTAAGTTTACTGGGAGTAATGCAATTTATGTTGAGGATCACTTAAGGAGTTTTAATGCCTTCATTCAGGACTTGGATGTTCCTTATGAAGATTTACATATGAGATTATTCATGATGTCACTTACTGAAGAAGCTAGATATTGGTTCAACAGCCTAGCAACAACCTCTATTGATTCTCTCCAAATATTTCAAGATAGATTCTTAGAGCAATATGGGAATCAAAGTGCACCAGATGCTTCTCTTCATGAATTGATGCGAATACAAAAAAATCAGAATGACTCAATTTTTGATTTCAACCAAAAATTCAACAAGTTGCAGACTAAAATACCTCTAGGATCAAGGTTGCCATATTTTGTAGCATTGATTGTTTATTTGAATGCATTTGATCCTAAAACAGGGTATGAATTGAGAAATAGATTCCTAAGAGATTTGGTTGAAGCTCAATAGATAGCACTGACAATTGAAAATAACATAAAGGTTGTTGGTATAATCAATAAAAGAGACAACCCTAGGGCTCCTCAACAAAGCAATAGTTATCAATACAGACAAGAGAATACATACAAGAGTGAAAGGCCGAGGTTGCATGACATGCCTTATAATACAGACTGGAAGGATGGAAAACCTATAATAACTAGGCCAAGAAACAAAGAGACTCCTGATCCATTGAGGTAGAAGGGAACCTATATGGTGAGTAACAATTATTTCTGTGAAGCTTGTGATAAGCCACATTCCCCAAACTATTGTGTTGTAGCCCAAAGGATACAAGAAGAGGGAATGTTGATGGAAAACAATGGAGAAGATCACACAATGTATCTGACTTCAAATACTTTTCACCATATTAAGGAAAAGTACTCATCTTCAGAGCATGAAGGATATGAGTATGATGTTTCAAATCAGAAATATAATGTCCATATGGCTTAACAACAAGTTCTTTCTGATTCTGAAGAAGATTATATAGAACCACATTCTATTGAGGTGCCTGCTCAATGTAGTATGAGGAGACTCACCAAAGATGAAAGAGAGACTAACTGTTGTTGCAGTTGAAGAAGAAAAGAGTAAGTATTGGTTGAGAAACAGGATAGTAAATGAGAAGGAAGGTGTTCCTAAGGGAATCTTTATGAAAGATTAGAAGGTGACTCAAGGAACTATGAAGAAGTCAGAAAATAAACAGCATGATAAAAGTGAACCAAAGCCTGTCCAAAAGCAAGAAGCAAAGGAATTACACAAAGAGATGCAAAGGCCTGACCAGCTTAGTAAAAGAGAAGAAAGCAAAGGAGAAATGTTAGAACAAAAGAAAATTGTTAAGGTGGAGAGCTCTTCTTTTGACTTCACTCAAGCGTTATCCTAGAATTACAATGGCGTATGGAAGATGTATTTTGATGGAGTCTGCAGCCAGGAAGGTAATGGAGCTAGGATTGTATTTGTTTCACCTGAAGGTATTACATTTAAATATTCATTTATGTTAGAATTTGAATGTACAAACAATGTGGTGGAATATGAAGCTTTATTGACAGGCCTGAACATAGCTGTGAAACATAAAATCAAGTTGCTTGTTGTTTTAGGAGATTCTAAGTTGGTTGTTTCACAAATTAAGTCAAAGTATGTTGCAAAGTACAAAAGGCTGAAACAATATAGGAATTTTGTATGGGACACAATTGAGTTGTTTGATGCCTTCTCGATTGAGTGGATTGACATATCAAAAAACATAATGGTTGATATTTTAGCAAATGTGGCACTGAAAAGAGATGATATCACATTGGCTGGAGTATCACAGATTGAGTTCAAGGCAAGGCATGTTGTTCCTGATAACATTTATAGTTGGCAAGTCTTCAATGATGATACTAACCTTTTGAAATTCCTTCATTGTATAGATCAATATAAGGCCCAGGAAATTGACTTCAATGCTTTTGTTGAAGAAGTGGATGGGAAGCAAATAGTGTTTGGAAAGGAGATCTTGCAGCTCAAAACAAATAAGCTTCCTAAGGGTTTAGTGGCATTAGATAGGGTGTATGATGGAAATGATCGGTCCCTCATGAAGCAAACACCAGTCAAAAGGGAAGATGTTGAAGAGATTAACTTGGGGACTGAGATGGCACCAAGAAGGGTATACATAGGGAAGAAGATAAGTCCTACAATTAGAAGAATGTTGATAGAGTTGTTGAGAAAGTATAAGCATGTGTTTGCTTGGTCTTATGAAGATCTAAAAGCATACAGGGAAGATTTGTTTCAACATGAAATACCATTGAAACCAGAAGCTAAGCAATTCAGACAAAAGAAAAGACCCATAAATCCAACACTAGAGCCTAAAATGCAAGAAGAATTGGCAAAGCTCAGAGATGGAGGAATCATTAAACTAATTAGGCACTCATGTTGGGTTTTGAACTTGGTCCCTGTGAGAAAGAAGAATGGAGACATCAGACTATGTGTGGACTTCAGGAATCTCAATATGGCATCTCTCAAGGACAATTATCCTCTACCCAATATGGAGGCTATATTGCATAAGGTAATGGGGTGTGAGCTATTGTCCATGATGGATGGGTTTTCAGGTTACAACTAGGTCAAATTCAAGGAATCTGAGCAATATAAGATAGCATTTACAACTCCTTGGGGAACGTATGTATACATAAGAATGCCATTTGTTCTCACTAATGTAGGAGCAACCTTCCAAAGACCTATGGATGTGGCATTTGCATATCTGATCAATGCTATCATGATGGTGTACCAGGATTACCTGACTGCCTACTTGAAGAAGGCTGAAGATCATGTGCAACATCTAGAAAAGGTATTTATTAAAGCCCTAGAATATGGTATCAGCTTAAACCCTAAGAAGTATCATTTTACAGTCACAGAAGGTAAGATTTTAGGACATATTGTCTCAAAAGAAGGGATTAGGATAGATACTAAGAGAGTTGAAGCTATTGACAAAATCCCTATTCCCAAAACTATTAAGGCTAAACAATCATTATTTGGAGAGATTAATTTTGTTAGGAGATTTGTTTCTAACTTTGCTAAGATCATTAAGCCCATATCAAAAATGTTGAAGAAAGGACAGAAATTGGAATGGACTGCAGAAGCCTTGTAAGCCTTTATATCTATCAAAAGAGTTATCAAGGAGGCTCATGTTCTTAAATCTCTAGATTTTGCAAAGACTTTTCAAATATTTTCATTTGCTTCAATGCACACAATTGTTGTCGTTATGCTACAAAAAAATGAAGAAGGTCATGAACAGCCTGTTTCTTTCTTTAGTAAGTCATTACAAGGGTCTGAATTGAAGTATGATATAATGGAAAAATAGGCGTTTGCATTAGTGAAGGCTACTAAAGCATTCAGACCATATCTTATTGGAGCAAAGGTGATTGCTTATGTCCCTCATGCTTTTGTCAAAGATACTCTGACACAATCTGAAGTAACAGGAAAAAGATGTAGGTGGATTAACAAGATCCAAGAATTTGACATGGAGATATAGGTTACCAAACTAGTGAGATGTCAAGGCTTGGCTAGGTTGATGGCAGAATCGAATATTGAAGCAAATCAAGTTCGTAATGTAGAAGAAGGGACTGAAATTGCAAGCATTGAGTACACTCCTTGGTATACTGATATTATGCATTACCTAAAGTACATGAAGTGTTCAGAGGGATTGAGTGATAGCCAGAAAAGAAGCTTGAAGTTGCAGGCATCTAAATATTTTTTCATGGATGGTGATCTATTTTGGAAGAACAGGGATGATATACTGTTGTTATGTCTGGATTAGTCTCAGGCCAAGTGTGTCCTAAGTGAAATGCATGAAGGAGTTTGTGGAGGACATTACTCAGCAAAAAATATTGCACACAAAATTCTTAGGGTAGGTTACTACTAGCCTAAGGTTTTCAATGACTCTTTTACACATGTAAGAAAATGTGAAGCCTGCCAAAAGTTCTCTGGAAAACTGAAGTATCAAGGAGCTTTTCCACTTCGACCTTTGTAGGTTGATGCCCCTTTTCATCAATGGGGAATTGATTTCATTGGAGAAATACAAGAAAGATCAAGTGGAGGACACAAGTGGACACTAGTAGCCACTGATTATTTTACCAAGTGGCTAGAGGAAATCCCAACTAAACAGGCTACAAGAAAAGTGGTGACAAATTTCCTAATGGACAACATCATCACCAGATTTGGTACACCACTGAGGTTAATCACAGATAATGGGATGTGTTTCAGAATCAGATGAGTTCAGAAGCTTCTGTGACACATATGGAATTACCATTTCTTATGCAACTCCTTACCATCCTCAAGCTAATGGTCAAGCAGAATCTAGCAATAAGAGTCTTTTAAAGATTATAATGAGGATGTTAGGTCAAAACAAGAAAGCTTGGGATTCAAAATTAAAACTGGTTGTGTGGGCTGATAGGATTACTGTTAAAAGAGCAATTGCAAAATCCTCATTTGAATTGGTGTATGGAGCACAAGCCAGGATTCCTTTGCAGAATTTGTTTTCAATCCACAGGTTTGTCCTTCAGGAAGATTTGGATGTTCCTGAACCTATGGAGGAAAGAATGGAACAACTAGTTGAACTTGATGAAATAAGGAGAGTGGCCCAAACTCAAAACTTGAAGTTATAGACACAGATGAAATATCTATTTGACAAGAAGGCAAAGGATAGAAAATTTGAGAAAAATTACTTAGTGTTGATGTGGAATGCAAGGTGTCGGAAGAAGGGTAAGCATGGTAAATTTGAAGCTTTGTGGCTGGGACCTTTTGTTGTTGTTGGAAAGAAAGGTGAAGATTCATACTATCTACAGAATATGGTTGGTGAAGATTAGGAATTGCTTGTTCATGGGAAGTTCTTGAAGCATTTTTTCTCTTGAGCAACACAGAGGATTAAGGGTTACTAGTGCATGGACAACTCTTGATGGTCCTCTTTAAAATTCTTTTCCATGCACAGTAGTTTAGGTTTGTCCATCTCCATTTCACTTTCATTTTCCATTCATTCCATCATGCTACGTTTCCATTTCCATTTTGCTCACTGGTTCATCATTTTTTTTCTGGTCTGCTCACCGAAAGATCAGGATCCTTGCAATGATCTTACTCTCATTCATCCCTAGATGGAGCCACTATTGGAACTATAAAAATCTGATGATTTTACATATTTTTCCTACCCCTGAGTTCCCATATGAGTCCTTATCATAAGTACAGAGGCCTTCCATCATGACATTCTTCTCACACTTTGCATATATTTATCCCATAAATCTATCGAGTCATGCATTTTTCATGTTATGGTCCATATCGACATAAGTCTATCTAGGTCTCCCTGACCCATGATGCTTTTTTGTTAACATATGTTTGAGGTAGGCATATCGACATGACTTTTTCATTGTTATAGCAATTGACATTCACCTATGAATATGTATCGGCATGACTCACATACATGGTTTTGGCAATAGAGGAAGGGTGTATGGGTAAGAGTATTTTTCACCGGGGTGAGGTCTCCCCGAATGGGTCGGGTGTCACCGACTAATACATGAGGAGGTTTATTAGTGTGAGAAATCCTTCATCGACATTGTGTCTAAGCGAGTTTTAATTGTTACATCGATCAACAACAAAAAGATTCATCTTGGTGAGACTTATGTAGCATTGGAGTATTGTCATAACGAACCCTTTTGGTCTCACCGACAAACACATTAAAGATTCACTTCAGCCAGACATGTTGCATTCGGTGTGAGGTCATAGTGAATTTACATTGTCACACTGGCCAGTGGCGGGAAGATACATATCGGTAAGAGTTAGACTTATCGAAGTGAGGTCTTGGCGAGTGACCTTCGGTCTCACCGACATTACACATGGATTTTCTATCAAAAGGCATCTCAGTGAGACTAATGTGACTTCAGAGTAAGTCCTAGCGAATTCAAGTGGGTCTCACCGATGGAATACATATGGAATTTTTCAAGCATGAGAACTGATTTGTCTCAATGATATGAAGGTGTCACGGGGTAGATCTGTGTGACTCTATGATTTCTTTGAGACGTCTCCCCAATTATGATTTGTTTCAGTGACCCACATGAGATAAAGGGATTTATCGGCGAGAGAACCAATATGTCAATACGACAAGTTTGATTAGGAAGACTATCGGTAACACCTAGGGTGTTCTATGGAATGTCTCTTCGATATCGTGAGGTCACAGCGATAGTGAATGAAACAAAAGTGTATCTCAGTGATTGATGAAACATAATGTAATCTATATGATGTTTCCCTAACTCTGATGGGTCAGAGCAAAACACAATGGGACAAAAAGGATTCTTCTTTGTTTCGGCATAACAAATAGAATGCTACAGTGATACATGTAAAATGAAAGAATATATTTCAAGGAAACATAAAGTGATCTAAATGACATCTCCCCAACTCAAATAAGTCATGGTGAAATAGAAAGAACTAAGGGGCTACTGACAACGATATAATTGCCTTTAACATACTTACAGGGTTGTCTTGGTGACTGTTAACAGGAACTCAAACACTGTGGCCAACATGTGAATACTTAAATACCATTGTAGGCTGACATGAAATGAGACCGAATTCAGCTGTGGCCGACATGGGATCTCAATATGATATGTTTTTCTGATGTTGGTGTATAAATACGCATTTTGTAATTGTAAAATCATCATCAGCTATTATTTATTCGATGTAGAGTAGGAAAATTAGATGGATACAGTATAATAGATTTATCAGATCAAAGACTATGATGCATTTTTTCAAAATGGAGGTATTTATGAAAGTCAATTGATGTTGCTGCACATTTATGGTGTCAATCATCTGTTGAATTTAATGAAATTTTTGCTAAGCTGTCTCCAAGATGGATTCTTTTCGATTGTTTAAATTGATATAACAAGCTTATATTCAATTCATTAGTGCATATTTTTTGTATCTGTGTGGTTAATCGATTGGTTCTTTCAATCAAAGATTAATCCCTTTTAGTTGATCACAATAATGAGAGAGATTCATCTGGATTATTAAAGTAGAGCTTACTGGTCACAGTCTTGCATGTTTATACAAGTTGTAAACAAAATATATGCCAGATAATTTGAGTTTTCTCTAGATAAGTGTTTCTCATCTTGATTTTATTCAACTATGCATACCCAATAAGGCACTAGTCTCTGCACTTCATCATTTGGATTCATTCAGTTGCTTTACATTTATTAATTGAGCATAAACATGATTTAGATTAGAAAATTGCTATTGTTCTTGGTTTCATTTGTTCACTTCCTTGTGCCATTGTGGACAATTCATTTCAAGAAGGATAATCATAAGTTAAAGTTTGCTTCATTCAGAAAGGTACACCCATCTAGGTTAGCAGCACCTGAAGAGTAGAATGTTAAATTCTTTTGACCTTGTCTGTTACCCTGAAACGTATCAAGAGATTGTCAACCTCTTGAGCCATCCTGCCTACTTTTTTGAGAGCTATCACAACCCTCTGGAAATAACTTGTTAAAACTTCACCTTCTTCCATTTTTAGGTTCTCATATTTGCACTTTTTCACCAACTTCTTTGTCAACTTTACTTTTTCATTTCCTTCATATAGTTCTCCCAACTTCTTCCATACTTCATGAGCAGTGCCTAAAGAAAGAACCTTAGTTCGCTTAGTTTTAGATAAAGCACTGAAAATAGCATACCTCATCTTCTCATTCTCATTGGAAATATATACTTCATCTCAATAGCCTTCTAGGTCTTGAAACCAAGAGAGATGATGTATCCTCTCATCTGTGCTTTCTAGTCATTGTAATCAGATCCATCAAACATAGGGATTTCCAACTTATGTGCCATCAGATCTTCCTTAAGTGGTTAAGCTCTACACCAAGGAACCAAAGATCTGATACCAATTATTAAAAGGTGTAGGACAACTGAGAGGGGGGGTGAATTAGTTGTCACCAAAATTCAAATTCAAAACTTTAAATACTTATTAGCTTCAAAACCATACTATTCTATTATTAGGTATGAACATGAAATGTAGATAACATAAATTAAAATCAACACAATGAACACCGAATTTTACATGGAAAACCTAATGAGGGAAAAACCATTGTCAAGATTAACTCATAATATAAAGAGATAGCAAAAATTATTACAAAGGCTCACTACCCAGAAGAGGACTCACTGTCCTAATACAAAGGCTCACTACCTATAGAAAGGACTCACTATCCAATAGGGAGGCTCACTGCCTATTAATATCAAAGAAAACAAAATATCCACCACACTAATTAACACACATCTACAGCCTTGATCAAAAGATTGTAGAAACCTTTAGCTCACTTCCTTCAGGAATCTAATACAATGAAGTACTGCTACCTCAAATAACTTTCATACACTTATACTATTTTAATTTGTGGCTTAATTAATTTCTTTCCATCATCATTAAATTCTTTGCAATTCAACTTGCATTTATACCATCTTCAACCTTATAAACTTTCTCCATGGTCAGCCACATACACCTCATTTCATATATTCAAATTAGGTCGTCAACTCAAAATTCCCATAGTGGAAAGGAATGAGAGTGGACCAATAAAAATAATTAACCAAGACCAAAAATAATGTCTCTGATCAACCACATGCTTCCTTAATTTAATTCTTCAAATGAAGTGTAAACACCAGGTCTTCCAAACCTAATGAAAACAAAAGTGAACATTGATGTACATGCTTCCCAACAAGAAGATAGCATGTGGATGATGCAAAATGTTTCATTATGCATGAGAACACATCTTAGGTTCCTTCATATACATCCATAGCAAGTGAAACAAACTTCAAACATTGAACTCCTTCCATCAATCCATCTAGACTGTGCAAATAGATATAGCAACTCTAAAACTTGACTTCTAAATCACCAAACCACACACATCTTTGCCAAAACCAAGAGAATACCATTATAAGACACATTCCATAGCCACAAGATCTAAAATAGAATAATAGAGGACTATGGAGCAAAAAAATTTCTCCCAATCATAGAAAGATAACTCTTCTAGAATGGTTCACACACTGGTGAACACAACTTTCACACTTTATCAAATCAGAAGCTACAAATAAATAGATATCACCATCAAATCATCAAAAAACAACCCTTCAATCTATGCAAGCATAGGATCAAAATAGGAGAAATGCAGAGCACATACCAGAGCACATTTTGAACACATTCATAACTCTAACTTCTCTGTTTATTAATTTTCTCAAAAGCACTTGGAAACTCATCAAGTCAGCACATCTACACCATCATAAGGATAGCTCCATGTACTCACAACATCTCAATAGTATCTCAACTATACATGCACAATCTGCAATATACTAAAATGTGTTGACATCAATGGAAACATTAGTGATAACACCACCAAATATGCTCATACTTGCAACACAAAGAAAAAATCCTTTGAATGTACCTTCAATTATTTTGCATTTATAATAAATTTTATATGAACACCTTGCATAACACACTTTTCTTGCCTGTGGATCCATCCTATTTCTTCATGGGTGTTAGCATATAAATATTTTCTTGCCTCATGAATCTTATTGTTCATGTTGTGTGGTGCCTTATCAAAGTGATCAAAAGGTATATAGCTTTAATATGGTTAGAATATGTGACCCGAACTTAGGCAAGACTTTCCTATAGCCACTTTCTTGTATGTGTCTCTATGGGCTCACCTGGTGGACAACTTGAGCTTTCACTAGCCCTTATGAGCATGTGTTTGGTTTGCATAGTGGACATCGCATTCCACCAATAAATTTTTTTGGACAAACAACATAGATCTGATCCACATTTTGTTGGACAAATAGTCGAGGCTTGATCCACCCTCTTTTTCTTTTCTTTTTTTCTTTTTTTTTTCTTTTTTTTCTTTTTTTTCTTCTTTCTTTATGTCTTTGGTAGCATATGCTTGTACCTTGTTGTTACTTCATAGATCATTCACATCTGTGTTCTTTTGTGCCTATGTTGGTTTTCCATAGGATCTTGATTCTAGGATCTTGATAATCTCTCTAGATCATTGTTGTCCTATCTCACTAGCATTGGTAAACTTAGACCCCTCTTAATGTAAATTTTTCTACTTTAGTGTGAGTTTGAAGCAAGTTCCTCCTCTCACTAAAGTGGGGGCTAAATGTAGTGTATAAAAATGTATCCTTTATATTTTCACACTTTTTTGGTCCCTCCCTATTAAAACTAGGCTTCTTTATGCCTTATTTGGTCCTATTTTGCATCCACAAGCCTTATTGAATGCATCTTTCCAAGGATAATCCTGACATTTATTAACTATCCAATCGAAATTCATTTTTTTTGGTTGTCCAAATCTAGTGATTTGGGACTCATACACCACCTTAGGAATATGGGTCCCACCTAGGTTTCAAGGCCTAATCCTAAATATTGAATAGAACTTAAGATTTCTTGAAATTTGTGTCCCAAACTTAGGCTACTAAACTCATATGCCCCAACTAGCATATGAGTATTACTTTAGCTTGGACCTATTTTGAATTCAATTCTTGGTAGTTTTTTATTCTCCTAGATTTGATGTTGGCTTGTAGTGTTGTAATTTTGAGAAATTTGGCATAAACAAGTTTAAATACAAGATTATTTCACATAATTTATCCTAGCAATTTCAAGTATCTAAGCAATCTTATGAAGTACTCCTATATCAAAGTTTATGTTTAAGAGTGATTACGAGAGAATTAGAGAGCAAGTTATGAAGCATTTTGGAGCATCAATTCAAGATTCAAGCATCATGTCAAAGTCTTCATTAATCATGTGTGTTTTTGAGCTAACATTGGTGATGTAGGTTTTCATGATTCAAGTAAGCATTCTATTCAAGCACTCAAGCATTCGATCAAGATTCAAGATCCAAATCCATTGGAGCCATATCATTCAAGTTTGTAACCTTTATTTAAAGGGTTTGGTGATTTGTAACAATGCATATTTTTCATTCATCATTCCTTCATTCTATTTCATTTCATTTCAAGGTTTGATTACCAAAACGGGGTTTGACCAAGGAAAACCCCTATCCACTAACAAATCAGAATTTTTCTCTCTTTATGTGTGATTGTAGATCTAGGTTTTTTAGGGCTAGAATATCCTTTGAAGACAAAGTTGCAAGATTGAATAAAGTTTTCAAGAATTTTCATCTTCACAGAAACTCACCTACATATCAAAAATCTAAATTTTCATACCTAAAGATTGGACAAGACAAAAGCTACAGAAGATCGCTCGAGGCTACAAAATTTTCATTCAAACCCTAATATTGGGACTAAATGACCACCTTGGGCATATGACTCCCAGTATACCTATTTTTAGCAATTTCATGTAGATCTTAGTTTGTCAGTAGTAGATTCCAAATTCAACATAGAAACCCTAACTAGGACTAAATCACCTATTCTAGCATATTAGTCTTAGTGCACATCAAGATCAACAATTTTTAGAGTTCTCAAGTCTTGCTTAGTAATCTCCAACCTTCTAGGTACTTCTTTGTTATCCTTAGTTTATTATTTTTATTTTGAGTTCCAATTTCTAGGTCACATAACAAGATTTGCATATTGCTTTCATATCCTTCTTTCTAAGCATTTTCTTAGAGGTGAACCTCTCTCTAATAACACATAAGGAGACTCCCTTGTGTCCTTCCCTCAATTGATTCACTTGGTTGAGGCATCTTAATTCCCCAATGAACTAAGAGTGAAATAGGTCTCCTAATTGTTTCATCTCCCAAAAAGGTGGAACCCTATTTCCTTGTGTTCACTTTTAAGAGATGTGGTTTTTAAATGGTTAAGAATGGATTGCATAAATATAATATACCCTCTTATAAGTTCAATTTAGAGTAAAAAATTAGGCCATTAAGAAACATGTTAGCCATCATTCCATGATCTTTCCTAGATATGAGAACATCTTAGAGACAAAGAATCTAACCATTGACACAATCCTTAATATCACCTTGCCTATCACTCACACAAACCCTACTGTCTCTCCCATTTGTGAGGATGATATTATACAAGAAGATACAATCATAGATAATCATGAAAACCATTATTTTTCTTCTCTCGATACCTCTCCCATTGGGGGTGAATGTATCTTGGTGAAAGAAGATATAATCATTGAAAATCATGAAAGTCTTATTTGTCCCTCTCCTCCTCCCCCTTGGGAATATATTATGACACAAGAAGATAAGATCATTGAAAAATTCACTAATATTACTCTACCTAATCTCCATTCATCTCCTAACACCTCCCCTACTTGTGAGAACACTTTAGTGAAAGTGGATACAATCGTGAATGATCATGAAAAACACATTTGTGAGGAGGAGATGTCAGTGTTAAGAGATCCAATTATTGAGAGCTATGAAAATCCTACCTCACCTACTTTTGAAGATGTTATAGGACATGAGGATGTAATTGTAAATAACCATGATAATCACATTTATTCTTCTCCTAATATCTTTCCTAGTTGTGAAGAAGATAGTTTAGTGTTGGAAGATACACTTATTGAGAATCATGGAAATCTCGTTTCTCCCTTTCCTAATGCTCCTAGAATTTGGAGAGATCTATTTGAATGAAAGGATCCAAACATTGGTAAGCATGACAATGATAGTTGTTCCTCTCTTAATACCTCCCCTATTCATGATGAGGTTAATTTACAAAATCTAACCTTGGAATGTGATGAACATATTTTTTTCTCCTCTCCTAAACACTCTCTTACTAGGGTAGATATCATGGTGCAATAAAATTAGAACATTAAAAATAGTTATGTATCCTCCTCGAATGAAGATGATGAAGTGACATTAGACTCCCCTTCACTAAGAGATTACTAAAATAAGGACAAGCATTTTTAGGTTATGCACATTAGATATCCCTTGCAATGGTCTCTTGAGCCACTTCTTACCATCTACCCACCCTCACAACATCCATAAGTTTGAAATAAACTCATTCCTATCTTAGAACCACATAAAAGGGTAACTTAATAGTGATAATGTTTCATAGTAACCGAGTTTTCAATACCATTTCTCACACATATAACACTAGAAAAAATATACAACCAAGAAAAAGAACTCCAACATCCCTCCCATTACCTCAACCTATCTTTCCTAGTGCCCCTCCTTTGTCTTTACATATTGGAAAGGTGTATGCCCTTGTTGGACAACTTAAGAAAACTCTTGCTAAGATATCATTATGGGACCTTATTCAAGACTCCCCTCATTATCATAACATGATTCAAAGTTCCTTACAATAAGTTCCCAACCCCCAATGTGCAATCAAATGATATGGTAGCCCAAATTCAAGCTATTACTCAAGTAAACTTATACATTAATTTCCATCAAGATGAGTTACCTTTTCTATAAGTGCAAAAATAAAATGAAACTTTCATGATAATAGCTATTTTCAATAGGACAAGGATAAAAAAACCCTTTTTGACAATGGATCAGACCTTAATAATTGTAGTGTAACCCTTTTTGATAAGCTTGACATGGATAAATCAAGAATTGAACCTGATTCCATATTGATTCGAGGATTTGAAAATGTAGGAAAACAACCACTTCGTGTGATCAATTTTCCTATTGGAAATGTCACATTACAAACCCCGATCCATGTTATGCCTTATGATCTTTCATATAATATTATTTTAGGTAGACCATGGATTCATGCGATGAATGGGATGCCTTCTACCCTTGATTTTAAAATGAAGTATGTATACAACAAAAAAGTGTATACAATCGAAGATGAATCTAAACCAAAAAATTGTTTGAAGATTAAGAAAACCAAGGAAAGTCCTTTCAAACCATTGACACCAACTATACAAGTGGAACCCATGAAAGAGAAATAAAAATAAAATCATATTGAAGAAATCACAAAGTTATTGGAAGATTATTGGGGTTCCTTAGACTTCACACCTACATTCCTAGGTGAATACAAGAGCATAACAAAAGAGTTTAAAAAGAAAAAAGAAACAATGATAAAGTTAATAGAAAATTCATACGAACCTTCAAAAGCATCCACCTCAACAACTTTAGAAGGAGAAGAAAACTACACAACAAACTTTGATGAAGTTGATTATGAGAAACAATTGAATCCGAAAGAAATGAAAATACTTTATGGAAGAAGTTATGAACTTATGAAAAAACTTTGCTATAGTGGAAAGGGATATGGTGCTAGAGAACAAGGTATCTATGTCCCTATAAAGCCCAACACAGAAGGAATGACTAATGGTCTTGGTTATTTCACTTTGACATAAACAAAAGCATCAAAAAGACCTTCACTTAATATCCACTCTTATTAAAGATTCCTCCAAGAAAATTCTAACTTTGGTGCATCCTAAACTAATAGATACTACATATGGAAATATCTCATTAGATATGCATCAAATTGGTACCATGTTTACTTGCTATAATCAATAATATTAGTTGTTGCTCCTTGCCATGTAATAGTTGTAGGATCATAACACACTCACTATTGCATGTTTAATATTCATTGCAAATTATTTTCTTTTTGCAAGGAGCAACATATCATCACCCATCTCGACTCATCCTTGCCTTGCACTAAATGGGGGAAAGGGACCTTTTCCTTTCATCGTACTTTTTGTTGTCTCTTTGGGCTAATTGATTTCCTTCCACGTATATATAGGAGCATGCTTGGGATGTGGACGACATGCCTTAAGTTGGCCTACATGTGACGTACTTTACTTTCTATTTTTAGCATTACATATTGGGGGAAACCCATTTTCATGACATAGCTTATTAGGAACATATGTGTAACATAGGGCTTTCCAAATAATCTCTCATGTCTTCTTAGCATTTATCATTTTCTACTTTAAAGTAAATGCTCACAACATGGTGTTTAGAAATTTATTTAAAGTGCGGGTATACATTGGCATTATTATTTTGCATTTCAATTACAACTCATGTTTCATTGTGTGGTCTTCTTACTTCATGTGATTCTCTTTCTCTTTTTTATGGAATTGGATGTGATGTCCTTTAAGTGTGTGATCTCTCTTAGCATATTGTATTCCTCTTAGTGGTAATGCCAAGCGGATTGCATTCCCTAAGTTGTGAATCTTCTATTCTTTGACTAGTCCTTTCTTGGATACATTAGGCACGATGTCCCCTAGGTTGAGGCCTTACATACACTATGGAAAACCATTTTGAATGTACCTTACACTATTTCACATTTACTTTAACTATTATATGCCCACCTTCATAACACACTTTTCTTGATTGTGGAGCCATCATGTTTGTTCATTGGTGTTATCATATGAAGTTTTTCTTCCCTCATCAATCATGTTGCTCATATTGTATGTGGTGCATTATCAAAATTATTAGGAGTTATATCTTTGGTATGGTTAGTATGTGTGGGAGTCAACCATAGGAATGGCTTTCCCGTAGCTACTTTGTTGTGTGTGTGAGCACATACTGGGCATGTGCATGTGTGTCTCACCTCCCTGGGGGCTCAGCTAGTGGATACCAAATTCTACTAGCCCATGTGAGTTTGAATTTTGTTTGCATAGTGTACATTTTGTTCCACTTCTAAACATTTTGTGGACAAATAGCTTAGACCTTGTCCACATCATGTTTCGATCTAACTATCGAGGCTTCATCCACCTGCTTTTTCCTTCTCTTTCTTCTTTATGTCTTTGGTGCAACGTATGCTTGTATCTTTTTTTTGCTTCATACATCATTCACATGTGTGTTCTTTTGTTCCTATGTTCATTTCCATAGGATCTCAATCTTGTGGGCTTGATCATCCCTCTTGAGCATTGTCATCCTATCTCACTAGCATTGGTATGTTTGGACCCCTCTTGATTCAAATTTATATACTTTAGTGTGAGTTTGATGCAAGGTCAACCTTTCACTAAAGTGGGGGCTAAATGTAATGGAAAAAATTGTATCCCTTTATAGTTTCACACTTGTGTTGGGTCCTCCCTGTTAAAATTTGGTTTATTTATGACTTAATTGGTCATATTTTTTCATCCACAAGCCTAGTGAAATGCATTTTTCTAAGGATAATCTCCACATTTAATAAATGACAAATCGTAATTTAATGTTTTTGGAAATTTCTTCTAGATTTATGGATCTAGGATTCATATTCCCCTTTGGGCGTATGGGTAATCCCTAGGTTTTTGGCACAAAATTCAAATGCAACATTAAAAATAGCAAAGCATGTGTCCAACGTTTTAGGGCCTAGGACTCATACACCCAACCTAGCATATGAGTCCCACTTTAACCCAGGACATATTTTAATTCAAATTATTGGTAGGATTTTATTGTCCTTAGCTTCAATTCTCAAATTTCAACTTGCAGTCCTTTAATTTTGAGAAATTAAGCATAAATAAGTATAAATACAAGTCTATTTCACTTAGTTTCGGCTAGCAATTTTGAGTCAAGCATCTTAATATTTCACAAGAGCATTGAAGAAGGAAATGAAGGGAATATTTGTAGAAGATTATTTTATCAATCAAGATCCACATTATCATGTCAAAGATTTAGTGCATCATGCATGATGTTGAGCTAATGTGTTGATGTAGCACTCAAGATCTAATCTAGTGTTCAAGTCATTATCCCATTCAAGTTTCATGATCAATATCTACACTCATTGAGGGAACTTCATGCTAGTTTTTAGATTTGAAATCCAAGGTTTCAACAAGGTTTGGTGAGTTGTTACATGCATTTTTTCATTCATCATTCCTTCATTCTTTTCTATTTCATTTCAAGGTTTGATAACCAAAACAAGGTTTGACCAATGAAAACCCCCATTTCCTAACAAAACAACATTTTTCACTCTTCATGTGTGTTTTTAGATGTAGGTGAATTGGAGCTTGAAGATCCTTTGAAGAAAATGTTTAAAAAGTTGTCAAATTTGTCAAGAATTTGTCATCTTCATGGAAACTCACATACAGACTAGAATTCAGGCTTTTAGACTTGAAGATCATACAAGAAGGAAGATAAAAAAGACAATTAGGGTCTACAAAAGTATCAGTCAAACCCTAGAAACAAGACTAAATCACCCTATCGGGTGTATTAGTCCTAGTACACCCCTTTTTCCACATTTTTATAGATCCTACTCAATTATGAAAAGATTCTAAGTTCTGCCCAAAAACCCTGTAGCAGGACTAAATCACCCAACCTGGCATATCAGTCCTAGTGTACTTCAAAAAGTATTAGAGTTTCAAACTATGATTTGACTCTATCATTCTACCAGGTACTTTACTATTTGATTCTAGTTTTTCAATCTTGTTTCATGCCTTCAAATTCATAGGTCATATAGTGAATTTGAATAGTACATTCAGTTTCTTCTTTTAAAGCATTTTTTAATGGTGAACCCCCATCTAATCACACCAGGAAACCACTAGCCATCGCTCAATTGTGTCACTTGGATAAGTGATCTTTGTTTCCTAATGAAATAAAGTACAAAATTGGTCCCATTTCCATCTCCCAAAAGGTGGAACCCTATTTCCCTTGTGTTCAATATGAAAATGTAGATTTTATTCCAAGTAGGAAGGAATAAAGGAAATATTGATAAACTATATGTTGATGAATGTATTATGATATTCTTATCTTAAGTGATACAATGGATCATGTATTCTGAATAGATTTATTATTTTATTATTATCAAATATGGTTTAGTTCTTTCCACATATTTTTTGAACCGAAATAGCCAAGATGAGACATATGTAGACTATGTTGTAGATTGTTCGATTCTTTATTATGAAAATATTGGCTAGTAAAAACTACTAGAAACCAAGTTGAATGTTTTGTGAACTATGTAATTTAGATAAAATGTATGTTATCTTATGTATGTGGTGCAATGGGGAAAAATTAGGGCCCTTTTCACCTTTAGGGTTAAGGACCAAAAGGGGAAATCTTCACTAACTTTCACTCAAGAACAAGCCCTTGAGATCTCAATGTAAAAGAGAAAGAGATCTTGTAAGATGGTTTTTCTAGGGGCTGAATATGATCTAATGAGGGGTTCACCACCAAGTGTAAACTTGGAAAAGACAATGAAATGCAAGATGTAATGAAAAACCCTACTTGAATGCAAACTAACACTAAATGACCTAGAAAAGTGAATTAAATGCAATAGAAAACTACAAAATAGAAAGTGTGCACCTGGAAATCAAGAGAAGGCATAATGGAGGTCCTCAACACTAGAAAATATATGATCAAGGTTGACTGGGACTCATTCACCAAGTTGGGTGAATTAGTCCTATTTCTAGGAACATGTGCGAGAATAGGAATCTGCCAAAAAGGTGCCCAGATATAGAAAATCCTAAAAATTTCCTAGAACTGGGACTTATTCACCAGAAGTGGAGAATCATTCCACTTGGGATTTTCTGCAACTTTCACAACTAATTTTTCTCTTCAATGTCTGGTCTGCTCTTCTTGATCGGTTTTTGGATTTTAATCTCTTATTTGCAACCTATAGGTGATCTCTAATGTTCTCCAAGGTTTGATGACAACTTTGGAAACTTTGATTACTTAACAACTTTTCTGCAATCTTACTCATTATGAAATATACAACCTAAGACTGTGTAATTCTTGGGAGATAAGCAAAAGCATTTTAAATTGTTCAATCCATTTCAAACGTTTACTTTAAAAATTATGCCATTAATAAGAGTTTTCAAAGTAAACTCAATGTAAAAGAATTAAAACAAATTGCATTTTCTGTATATAAAATATAACATTTGCGTTTCATCATGATTAGGCACATGGCCAAGTATATCAATGCATTTTCACATATATTCACCCATACTCAAAAGAGATCAATAAACCAATAAATATTCACATTTGTGTGAGACCAATAACTTTAATAAATAAATTTGTATCAATGTTATATCAAAATCTTAATAACACATCTATTTCAATGTTGCAGTAACAAATGCCAAATACCATTACATTTACAATGGGCTTCACAAGCCATTCTAGTAGCATACTCAAGTACATAAATAGTAAAATAAAAACTTTGATCCTCCAACCGCCGTGACACCATCGGTCTTCTTGCGAGCTAGGGCCAAGAGTGTGATTCAGGCACCTTTTCCACCCAACCATGAAGTACATGACTTCCCCGGGTTCCTTCCTAACTCGAAGAAATCCCTGGCCTTGCATAAGGAGCCTAGCAACCTGACAGAGTAAAATAGGAGGGAACTCTCGATGCATGCCTAGTGCCTATATGCATTTCTAACATGAGAAAATATATTTCATGCAACAGGCGGTGGCAGAGACTCAAATACATATATTTCTAGGCTTTTAAAAACAAATCCATCTATTTCAATGGTACAAGTGCTTGGCCAAGCATAAATAAAAACAAGTGGTAGTTTCAGAAAAGGTAAAACTATCATCTCTGTAGATCCACCTTCGGCATCCTATCCCAGAAGTTACCAAAATATAGTATAATAAACTGCAAAAACAGAAAGTTGTGCATTTGCCTCATATGCTTTATGCATTTTACTGATTCTAAAAAGATTTTCCTTCCTTTATCCATATCCATGAAATGTTTATCAAACTGATTTCCACTCATACTTAGGTTTCCAAAAGAGAGTTTCAAAACATCTTTTGAGTTCCATTTTATCATGTTGAACAAAAGAATAGGCTGTAAAGTTTCAGTATTAAAATAAAATATGCTCTTTTCTCAGCAAATTTTCTTCTATTTAGTAAAGAAATCTGTTTTCACTCCAAGCTACTCTCTTGAATGTTCTTGTTCAAGTTTGGTTTTCAAATGTAAAAATGTATGTACATCATGATATTTTTAGTGTATGAACACAAGTAGAAGTAATAATTTTTTGTATAAGACAGTGTTCTCATATTTATGTATATTTCTATATCTTCAAGATTCAAGCTGATTTGAAAGTGAAATTCCCAATTTGCTACAAGTTTCTGGTTAAAAATAATATACAGAAATAGGATAATTCTTTCAGAAAAATAGAGGTTTTCATATTTGCATCTGAATTTTCTATCATATGCTAATATTTAGAAATCTACATCTGTATGCAAACATAAGACAATGTGACCAAAAGAAGATCACCAATTTGCATGATTCCAAGAGATACATTTTCATATTTCCAGCTTCAAAGATACTGAGATGTTTATATATATTTGTCTAAAATATATCACATTCTGAAGATGGTTATACCTATGTAAGTTCACATATATATATATATATATAGATATAAAAATACATATAAATACTTATCATACCCTGTAAATCTGCTACAGAGAACACACAAAAAGAAGCAAATTTTAAAGGTTCATGGTAAGAATTTTGCACCCCAAAGGGGCTTGGAGGCCTTGCCTCTCCCATAGGGAGGGCACGGGCTGTGAGGAGGCCGTACCTCCTCCACAGGCCACCACATGTGGAGGGCGCGAGACTCCCCACAGCTCCGTCCTTTCCTTTGGGACGGGGCTGGGGTTAATCCCCTCCCCCAAACAAAGAAAAGCTTTTCCATAAAGAAAAAAAAATGAAAAATAATAGAAACGCCATTGCAGTCTACAGATTTAATCAAGAAAAAATTTGAAATCCACACAGGATTTGTTTGTAATATAGATATAAATACATATGTGTAAATATATATATATATATATAATTACTCTTTGGTTTTCTGTACAAAGATGTACCAAAGAAATGCCACAATCACAAACCTAGATTTCAAAAGAATAAAGAAATTGCAAAAGAATAAACTCCATTTTGAAAGGAAAGAATTGAGAATTTTCTCACAGTGTAAACTAATTAAAAGAGAAAGTTTTCCCTAGGTTTTAAAACTCAAATGTGTAGACAAAATCATAATTTTTGCATACAAGCTCTCCCACTGTTGCCAGAATTTGAAACTAGACTAATAGGGAAAAAAATAAAAATAGAAAAACCTGGATAAAAGCTTCCAATTGAAGATGCCCAAATTTTCCTCCAGTCTACTTCTCCTTCCCCGGTTCTTTTTTGAATAAGCTTCTCTTCTTTTTTTGTCTTCTCTCCACCTTATATCTTTATCCCATCTACCGAGAGTCATGCAAACCCTTCCAAATTGACAGATGGATAATTTTCTTGGTAGACATTTACATGCAAAAATAAAGAGATAGCCACTTGCCGAGAACATTGTTTGTTTTAAGAAGAATTTCCAGAACCCAATTTTCTCGGGACTATCTTTTTTTTATTTAATATTAGTTTCCTCTCTCCTAATCTTGGACTTTGAATTAAGACATATGCAAATAAAATATTTCCATTTTATTTCAATTTCATAAATAAATAAAATTTAATAAAATATTTTCAATTATTTGCACAAAAAGTGGGATAGATAATTCAAAAATACTTACTCCATAAACACATATTCATGTGGCTTGTTAATTAAGATAGATTTAAAAATCATAAACCTTTTAAAACTACAATTAATAATTAATTTATATTTATGTTATTATTTTTATTATTTATTTATTCAAACCATTTATTACCTATTTTGTAAGTAACTCAAAACAATCAAATTAAAACAGACATTGCCTAAATGCAACTATATGATTTTTAGGTGCTGTGTGTGTGACCGCGAGTTCTTCCTCTTTTACCCTATCAGGAAGCTAGCCTTCTTTCCTCAATCACACTCTTGGTCTTCAACCACCTGCAACTCAAGTGCACTCATGCGTGCAACAATGAAATTGCATTAGTAACCGATATAGAGATATAAATCAAAGCAATAATTAAATCAATACTTCTATTTTGTTCTATCTTGCATATTTTCAAAATAAAATGCATTCACAATTTCAAAAGTAAATATTTTTCACATTTCCACACACCAAAGCATTGTATTATATCATATTACTCTAACACACACCATCATTCATATAATAAATCCACACAAAGCCATGGACAAAACAACATCAAAGTCTAAGATGTGACATCCTTCCCCACTTGGAAGAGACATCATCTCGATGTCTAAAAGTAAGTTACACAACAAAATTGAGATACCAGTATATTGTAATTCTCTACATGAAAGAAAATAAGAGTATGCTAAGATCTCAAATGAGGAAAGACTCTATCTATATCCTCAGCATTCTCCCAGGTGGCATTATCCACCGAATACTGGTCCCACTAGACCCTATACTACATAATGTCCCTATTTTGCAACTTAACGTTTCACTCTTCTAGAATCTTGACGGGCTCCACCTGAATCACCCCTGGGTCCTGAACCTGCAATGCACGCCAATCAAGGATGTGAGCAATATCTGGATGGTAGGGCTTAAATACTGAGACATGAAATACATTATGTATCTGGGATAGAGCTGGTGGTAGAGAAAGCCTATAAGCAACTGGATTCACCACCTCCAAAACATCAAAAGGGCCAACAAACCTAGGGGCCAACTTAGAGTTCTTGCCAAAAGAGATTGAACTCTTATGCGGTCAAACCCTCAAAAAGACCTTATCTCCTGCAGAGAACTGCCTGAAGCTTCAGTTCTTGTCTGCTAGACTTTTTTGTCTATCTGCAGCTTGTTTCAATTTTTCCTTAATGATCTTCATTTGGTCTTCCATTTCTCTGAGCATCTCAGGGCCAATCACAATCCTATCTTCTACTCTATCCCAACTAATGGGTGTCCAAAATTTACGTCCATAAAGAGCTTCAAAAGGTGCCATACCCAAAGAAGCATGGTAGGAGTTGTTGTAAGCGAACTCCACCAAAGGCAAATACTCCTCCCACTTATGTTGCTGCTCCATACAATACATGCGGAGAATATCTTCTACTACCTGATTCACCCTCTCTATCTGACCATTGGTCTGAGGATGATATGTGGAACTGGAATTCAATTTAGTTCCTAGGGAAGAGTTCAATGTGATCCAAAACCTGGAAGTCATCCAAGTGTCTCGATCTAAAATGATCATTTTTGGCACTCCATGCAAACGAAAGATTTCCTGAATAAATTTTCTTGCTAAAACCATTAAACCGTCCTTGAGGTTTCCAGGAATGAAATGAGCAACCTTCATCAAATTATCCACCACAACCAAGATGGTATCATGTCGGTTCCTAGACATTGGCAACCCCTGAATAAAATCCATAGTGATAACCTGCCATTTATACTATGGCACCCTATGAGGATATAAGAGTCCTGCCGGATGCACATGCTTAGCCTTGACTTGCTAGCATTCCAAGCATCGGGCTACATATGAAGTAATATCCCTTTTAAGTCCTAGCCAGAAGTACAGTGGCCTAAGTCCTTCCATCATCTTTGTAATACTAGGATGTCCTAAGTATGGTGCAGTGTGGAACTCCTCTAGCACCAACTCTCTCAAGTTTGCAGAATTAGGAATGTACATCCACCCTTGGAATCTCAAGAGCCCATCTGATTCAAATACATAACCCTCATATCGACGATCTAAGGAATTCACCCCTAGGGCTTGTTTCACCCTTTCATAATGTTCATCCCCAAGTGAGGATTGAACTACCTGCTGCCTGAAATCTGATTTGATGGTAACCATGGCTACAAGGTGCCTCCTTCTACTCAAGGCATCAACCACCCTGTTTTCCTTACCCTTAATATATTCAATTCCAAAGTCATATTCACTCAAGAATTATAGCCATCGCCTTTTTCTGGCATTAAGATTGGGTTGAGTGAAGATATATCTTAATCCTGCATGGTCTGCCTTCAGTTCAAAAGGCTTTCCCAAGAGATTATGCCTCCACATCTGTAAAGCATGGACTATGGCTGCCAACTTCAAGTCATGTGGTGCATAGTTTAATTCATGTTGTTTTAACTTCCTCAATTCATATGCTACCACTTGCCCTTCTTGCATAAGAACTACTCCTACCCCTTCCCTTGATGCATCAGTAATAACTATAAAATGGCCATTCGGATCAGGCACAACCAGGATGGGTGCAATAGTGAGTTTCTCCTTAAGTAGCTAAAAAGCTCTCTCACACTTATCACTCCATTCAAATTTCTTTTCTTTCTTCTGCAGTGCAGTGATGGGTGTTGCAATTATCAAGAACCCTTGAACGAATCTCCTATAATAACCTGCAAGACCCATGAAACTTCGAACTTCAGAGACATTCTGCGGTGCTGGCCAATCCATAATTGCCTTAATCTTTTCTGGGTCCACCGCTACCCCTTCTGCTGAAATAACGTGTCCAAAATAGTGCACCTCAGATTGGAAGAAAGTGCACTTAGACATCTTTCCATACAGCTTATGTTCCCTCAATCGCTGCAACACAATTCTCAAATACTTCTCATGTTCTTCCTCTGACTTAGAATAGATCAAGATATCGTCAAGAAAGATTAGGACAAAGTTATCTAAACAATCTCGGAAGACACTATTCATCAGGTTCATGAAAGTTGTAGGGGTATTACTTAGCCCAAATGGTAGTACCGTAAACTCGTAGTGCCCATACCTTGTTCTGAAGGCAGTTTTGTGAATATCTTCTTCCTTCAATCTCAACCGGTGGTATCCCGATCTTAAATCAATTTTTGAGAATACCTTGGCATCTTTCAGCTGGTCAAACAAGTCATCAATGTGTGGGAGCATGTATTTGTTCTTGATAGTGATCTTGTTAAGCATCCTATAGTCAATGCATAACCTCAAGGTCCCATCCTTCTTTTTCACAAAAATAACTGGAGCTCCCCAAGGCGACATGCTTGGTTTAATAAATCCCTGCTTCAACAATTCTTCCAGTTGGGCCTTAAGCTCAAATAATTCTATCATGTTCATCCTGTAAGGAACTTTAGACTGAGGTTCTTCCCCTAGTAGCAAATCAATAGAAAAATCAAACACATGCCTAGGCGGTAGCTCAGTTAGTTCTATAGGAAAAACATCCTCAAATTCTTTCAGAATGGGATGATCATTAATTGAGGTTTCTTTCTCATCAAGATCCTTGACCTTTATTGCAAAGATAGTGCATCCCTTCTGACTTTCCTTTTTCAACTGCATGGCGGAGACTTGCCTAAGCTCTAAAGGCTTCTTAATGCCACAAAGCTCCACATGGTTTCCTTGGTCATCAAGACACTTTATTGACTTCTCTTCACAATCCACAAGAGCCTTATGTTCAGAGAGCCAATTTATCCCTAATATTACATCGTAAGACCCCAATGGTGCAACATACAAATTCACTTGCGTTTGAAGGTTAGGGAGTTCAAGTTTACTGAAATACATGCATTGCTCTACCTTCCTCTATACCCGGTTTCCATACTGAACTTTCCAAGAATTTTCCATAAAACTCGGTCTAACTGATAACTTAGTCAAAACATGAGGATCTACAAAACTATCAATAGCACCAGTATCAATCAAAACAGAAACAGGGCATCCAAACAATTTACCCGATAGTTGGATAGGAGTGTCTTGATAATCTGCTTCGCGATTGTCAACCGCCGCATGAATATGATGTTGATTCCTATTATTCTATTTGTTACTCCTTTGAGGGCACACACTGGCGTAATCTCACCTCCACAAGTATAACAACCCCCACGAGGTGCTTTGGGTTTGTCAGAAAAATCTCTCCTATTATTATCATTCCTTTTATTGAAATTGCCCCTCTTGTTGTTATTGTTCCTGTTTCCATCGTTGTGGTCCTGAGGACTACCATCCCTCTTCAGATTTCTGATTTGCCTGTTATCATTCCCTTGATTGTCATGTTTGCTCTGACCACCCTGATTGTTATTATCTTGATGATTTCCTTGGAACTTCTTATTGCCATACTTGGTTTCCCTGCTCTTCTTATAGTTAGCAGCTTGCTGCAGCTTGTGCTCCTGTTTAATTTCTAAATCAAAAACTTCATCCATGGTGGCTGGATTATGCAAATCTATTTCATTTCTAATTTGAGGTCTAAGCCCCAAAATAAATTTTTGAACTCGAAACCTCTCATCATGCTAGGACTGGGGTGCGTACTTGAGCAAGTGAGAGAATTTCTCCCAATACTGAGTCACTGTCATGCCACCCTGTATGAGTACCTAGAATTCTGTCATTTTCTTATCAAAGTAAGATTGTGGTAACCACCTCTTCCTAAATAACTGTAGAAACTTATCCCAAGTTACCTTCCCATGCATAAACTGCTTATCCACCCTTTCATTTTCCCACCAAGTAGCAACCTCACTGGTGAGCTGATAAGAACCCCATTCAGCCTTTATTTCATTAGATAGATTACATAGAGAAAAATACCTCTCCATTTCTATAACCCAGGCTTCTGCTCCATCTCCAAGGGTTTTCCCATCAAATTTTGGAGGAGTGACCTTCTTTAGGTCTTTTCCCAACTCCGCAGCCACCCTATTTAGATTTCCTTCATTTCCAAGTGGTTCAACATTTTTTTCTCCATCGATTTCATTTGTGTTTAACCCTTGACGGCAAACTCGCCTCTCCTATTCTAGTTCCTCAATTCTAGCCCCCTGACTTCATAGCAAGGCCAAAATTTGGTCCAGTTTATCATTGGGATCTCCACGAGATCCTCCAGTCCACTGGTACACTCTATTCTCCATTTAAGGTTACCCTGGTTAAAGCACAACGTCATATGTAGTTAGGCATAGGTCCTAGAGTTGAACCTTGCCACTCTGATACCAAAATGTAATGCTTGGGAGATAAGCAAAAGCATTTTAAATTGTTCAATCTGTTTCAAAAGTTTACTTTAAAAATTATGCCATTAATAAGAGTTTTCAAAGTAAACTCAATGTAAAAGAATTAAAACAAATTGCATTTTCTGTATATAAAATATAACATTTGTGTTTCACCATGATTATGCACATGGCCAAGTATATCAATGCATTTTCACATATATTCACCCATACTCAAAAGAGATCAATAAACCAATAAATATTCACATTTGTGTGAGACCAATAACTTTAATAAATAACTTTGTATCAATGTTATATCAAAATCTTAATAACACATCTATTTCAATGTTGCAGTAACAAATGCCAAATACCATTACATTTACAATGGGCTTCACAAGCCATTCCAGTAGGATACTCAAGTACATAAATAGTAAAATAAAAACTTTGATCCTCCAACCGTCGTGACACCATCGGTCTTCTTGCGAGTTGGGGCCAAGAGTGTGATTCAAGCGCCTTTTTCTGCCCAACCACGAAGTACATGACTTCCCCGGGTTCCTTCCTAACTTGAAGAAATCCCCGGCCCTACATAAGGAGCCTAGAAACCTGACACAATAAAACAGGAGGGAACTTTCGATGCATGCTTGTGCCTATATGCATTTCTAACATGAGAAAACATATTTCATGCAATAGGAGGTGGCAGAGACTCAAATACATATATTTCTAGGCTTTTAAAAACAAATCCATCTATTTCAATGGTACAAGTACTTGGCCAAGCATAAATAGAAACAAGTGGTAGTTTCAGAAAAGGTAAAACTACTATCTCTATGGATCCACCTTCGGCATCTTGTCCCAGAAGTTACCAAAATATAGTATAATAAACTGCAAAAACAGAAAGTTGTGCATTTGCCTCATATGCTTTATGCATTTTACTGATTCTAAAAAGAATTTCCTTCCTTTATCCATATCCATAAAATGTTTATCAAACTGATTTCTATTCATACTTAGGTTTCCAAAAGAGAGTTTCAAAACATCTTTTGAGTTCCATTTTATCATATTGAACAAAAGAATAGGTTGTAAAGTTTCAGTATTAAAATAAAATCTGCTCTTTTCTCAGCAAATTTTCTTCTTTTTAGTAAAGAAATTTGTTTTCACTCCAAGCTACTCTCTTGAATTTTCTTGTTCAAGTTTAGTTTTCAAATGTAAAAATGTATGTACATCATGATATTTTTAGTGTATGAACACAAGTAGAAGTAATAATTTTTTGTATAAGACAGTGTTCTCAGATTTATGTATATTTCTATATCTTCAAGATTCAAGCTGATTTGAAAGTGAAATTCCCAATTTTCTACAAGTTACTAGTTAAAAATAATATACAGAAATAGGATAATTCTTTCACAAAAACAGAGGTTTGCATATTTGCATCTGAGTTTTCTATCATATGCTAATATTCAGAAATCTACATCTGTATGCAAACATAAGACAATGTGACCAAAAGAAGATCACCAATTTGCATGATTCCAAGAGATACATTTTCATATTTCTAGCTTCAAAGATACTGAGATGTTTATATATATTTGTCTGAAATATATCACATTCTGAAGATGGTTATACCTGTGTAAGTTCACATTTATATATATATATATATATATATATATATATATATATATATATATATATATATATATATATATATATATATATATATCTACACAGCTTTGTGTGTGTGTGTATATATAAATATATATAGATATAAAATTACATATAAATACTTATCATACCCTATAAATCTACTGCGCAGAACACATAGAAAGAAGCAAATTTTAAAGGTTCATGGTAAGAATTTTGCTCCCCAAAGGGGATTGGAGGCCTTGCCTCTCCCATAGGGAGGGCACGGGCTGTGAGGAGGGCGCGGGATTCCCCACAGCACCGTCCCTTCCTTTGGGATGGGGTTGGGGTTAATCCCCTCCCCCAAACAAAGAAAAGCTTTTCCATAAAGAAAAAAAAATGAAAAAGAATAGAAATGCCATTGCAGTCTACAGATTTAATCAAGAAAAATTTTGAAATCCTCATAGGATTTGTTTGTAATATAGATATAAATACATATGTGTAAATATATATATATATAAAATTACTCTCTGGTTTTCTGTACAGAGATGTATCAAAGAAATGCCATAATCACAAACCCAGATTTCAAAAGAATAAATAGATTGCAAAAGAGTAAATTCCATTTTGAAAGGAAAGAATTGAGAATTTTCTCACAGTGTAAACTAATTAAAAGAGAAAGTTTTCCCTAGGTTTTAAAACTCAAATGTGCAGACAAAATCACAATTTTTGCATACAAGCTCTCCCACTATTGCCGGAATTTGAAACTAGACTAATAGAAAAAGAAAAAAAATAGAAAAACCTGGATAAAAGCTTCTAGTTGAAGATGCCCAATTTTTCCTCTAGTTTGCTTCTCCTTCCCCGGTTCTTTTTTGAATAAGCTTCTCTTCTTCTTCTTTTTTTGTCTTCTCTCCACCTTAAATCTTTATCCCATCTACCAAGAGTCATGCAAACCCTTCCAAATTGACAGATGGATAATTTTCTTGGCAGACATTTACATGCAAAAATAAAGAGATAGCCACTTGCCGAGAACATTGTTTGTTTTAAGAAGAATTTCTAGAACCCAATTTTCTCGGGACTGTCTTTTTTTTTATTTAATATTAGTTTCCTCTCTCCTAATCTTGGACTTTGAATTAAGACATATGCAAATAAAATATTTCCATTTTATTTCAATTTCATAAATAAATAAAATTTAATAAAAGATTTTCAATTATTTGCACAAAAAGTGGGATAGATAATTCAAAAATACTTACTCCATAAACACATATTCATTTGGCTTGTTAATTAAGATAGATTTAAAAATCATAAACCTTTTAAAACTACAATTAATAATTAATTTATATTTATGTTATTATTTTTATTATTTATTTATTCAAACCATTTATTACCTATTTTGTAAGTAACTCAAAACAATCAAATTAAAACAGACATTGCCTAAATGCAACTATATGATTTTTAGGTGTTGTGTGTGTGACCGAGAGTTCTTCCTCTTTTACCCTATCGGGAAGCTAGCCTTCTTTCCTCAATCACACTCTTGGTCTTCGACCACCTGCAACTCAAGTGCACTCAGGCGTGCAACAACGAAATTGTATTATTAACCGATATAGAGATATAAATCAAAGCAATAATTAAATCAATACTTCTATTTTGTTCTATCTTGCATATTTTCAAAATAAAATGCATTCACAATTGCAAAAGTAAATATTTTTCACATTTCCACACACCAAAGCATTGTATTATATCAATACTCTAACACACACCATCATTCATATAATAAATCCACACAAAGCCATGGACAAAATAGCATCAAAGTCTGAGACGTGACAGACTGCAAATCACTTACAAAGGAGAGGGAAAAATGCTTTTGGGTTAGTGAATATGGGTTTTCCTTGGTCAAACCCCTTGTTGGTAATTAAACCTTGAAATGAAAGAAAATATGAATGGAGAATGATGAATGAAGAAAAGAAAATGTTGCAACTAACCAAACCCTAGCAATAAGGTGCTACAAATGTGCTTGAAATGGATGCCATGGATGTGGTTCTTGAATCTTGCTTGAATGAAGTTGATATTGCTTGAAACACTTGCTTGAATCATAAATCCTACATCACAATTTTTAGCACAATATCAAGCATGATAGATGAAATCCTTGACATGATGATTGGCATTTGAAGACTACTCGAAAATGCTTTATAATCTTCCTTGGAAAGCTCTTGAATGCTCTTATGAATGCTCAAATTATTTAATGAACTTTCTTGAATGCTAGGTGTTGAATATGAGTGAAAGAACGTTGTATTTGTAGTCAATTATGTGAGAATTCCCCAAATTACAACACTACAAGCTGACATTAGATGTAGGAGAATAAAATATTGCTAGAAATTTGAATTAATTTTAATTTTGGGCCACATGGGATTCATTCATCCAAGGTGGCAAATGAGTCCCATTGAGCATAATGTATGGGACCAAAAATCAAAATTGCTTAGAAAGGTGTGAAAAATGGTTTAGGGCCAAAAGATCCAGGTGGGACCCATTCACTCAAGGTGAAAAATGAGTCATAGACACTAACTCTAGGCCACACAAGATAGAAACACCTAAATTATGATTGCATACTAATTGGTGTCAGGATTATCCTCAAAAAGATGTAATAAATGAGTCTTTTGGATACAAAATAGGGCCAATTAAAGTATAAGAAATCCCAATTATTAATGAAAGGCCTAGAGGAATGTGAAAGTGTGATACAAGACTTTACAACACTCAAAAAAAGGCAAAGTTAATTCTGATTTTAATTAAAAATAGGTTTATTATGGTTAGTTATTTGATAAAACCCTAGAAAAGTGTGAAAGTGAGTTATAACACTTTAACAAGATGTCATTGAAATCCATTAGTTCACAAGGTCCCAATACCTAATGTGAATGTGTTATCCACATTACAACACTAAATCAGGGAAACATTAAGCCATAATCCACAAGGAGGGCCCAAAATAAGTGTGAAAATGTAAAGGGATACATTTTTCTACACTACATCTAGCCCCCACTTTAGTCAGAGGATCAACTTGCTTCAAACTCACAATAAAGTAGACAATCACGCATCAATAGGGGTTCAAATGCACCAATTCCAATAATACATGAGATGACAACAAGCAAGAGGGATGATCAAGCTCCCAGGATCAAGATCCCATGGAAAACCAACATAGGCACAAAAGAAAACACATGAAATAATGTAAAGAATAACAACAAAGAACAAGCATACATTTCCAAAGATAAAAGAAAGAAAAGGAAAACGATAAAAGATACTTGGATCAAGCTTCAACCATTTGTCCATCCCGATGTGGATCAGATCTAGGTTGTTTTTCCAAAAAAAAGAAAAATGCATACTCACTTTGAGGTGATGGAACTTCAAGTTGTCTGTCAAGTGAGAAGTCCTAAAAGGTGAGACACATAAACTCATGGCTGGTATCCACTCACACCCATGCAAGTGGCGAAGGGGAAAGTCATGCCTCGATCAGGCTTCCCGCTCAAACCATACCAAAGTTATACCCCCTGATAACTTTAATAAGGCATCACACAAAAATGATTTTTGAGCTTCATGAGGTAAGCAAAATTTTGTATGCTTGGGGCTCATGAATAAATAGGATGCCTCCATAAGCACGATGGCTTTGTTATGCAAGGTGGCCATATAACAACAAATGCAAAATGTAAAATAAGAAATTTTCAAAGGAGTCTTACTTAGTTCATGCGAGGTCTTTAACTTAGGGAACATTGTGCCTAATGTATCCAAGAGAGGACCAATCAAAGAATAGAAAATTTGTTACTTAGGGGATGTATTGCAGCACATTAAGCCACTAAGAGGAATGTAATATGCTAAGAGAAATCACGCTCCTAAAGGACATCACACCTAATGTCATCCACAAAGCAACAAATGTATCATATGAAGTAAGAAAACTGCACCATGAACCAGGAAAAAGAAAAGTGCAAAATAATAATGCCAATGTATGAGGCATGTATAGGATAATCATTGAAAAACATGCCCTTAAGTGGCAAAAATTTAGAAAAATCAGAGTTAGGAAACTTGACATAAAAATTTGAATAAGTTATCTATATTATTTCAAAAATGTGTAACAATATAATCTATAGCAAATTGAATTTAGTTTCTAAACTACTAGGTTTATTTTTAGAAAAAGAAAATCTATTTGGTGAAAATTTGAAATTTCAATGGAGTAGTACTTAAATTTCATGGAAAAAAAGGTGTTTGTCTGACCACCCTAACCACAATAAAATGATAATAATTTTGTATAATATTCTAGATATAGGTAGAGGACTCATGTCCGAGGTGATGCATATTTTTTTGTAATTTTTTTCCTAGTAAATAATTAATTATGATTTTTTTATTACAACTTTTAAAAAATATAAAAACTTGTATGTCTAACAACCTTGGTAAAAACTTCATGAAATTCATTTTTTCTTTTTTTAATCTTCTAGTATGCAAAGCATAGAATGTGACACATGTTTCAGATTCAAAAAATGTGATACCATTTGAAAGCTATAAATATTTTTCAATCAACCTATGAATTAGGACTTCAGTCGTAATTCAAATAGAAAATAAATAATAATTATTTATTAAATTCAAAATAAAGTATAATTTATATTGGTGGAAAGCTAAGAATCTCCTTTAAAAACCCTTTTTGTTACATCAATTTTGGGTTAAAAAAAGGTCGTCAGCCACATAACCTATATATACCCATCATATTTCCACTTTTTGGCCCATCGTGATCTTACACATACCCTATGCCCCCACTTTAAAGAAATTGTTAAACACCATACTGTGAGTAATTAATTTAAAGTAGAAAATAAAAAATGCAAACAAAGAAGACATGAGAGCTAACTTGGAAATCCCTATGTAAAGTCATATGTTTCCAAGCAAAGCTACGTCATGTAAGAGAAAAAGAAAAAGAAAGGGATTTCCCCCAAAAATGAAAACACCAAACACATAAGGGATCTATGGATTTGGGATCAATATTCTCTTGCTGCAATGTTTTAAGAGAAAGCTTGGAACTGCCATCATCCCCCAAATACACATAGAACTAGAAGAATGACATAAGAGAGTGAAAAAAAATAAAAACAAATTGGGTCAACATGGAAGAAACACGAATGTCTCAATGCCTTGCGTCATCCCCAAAGGAAAAACACAAGACAAATGAAAAATCGAAAAGGAATTTGAAGGAAAATTAAATCCTTTTGGGTCAACATGGAAGAGACATGAATGTCTTGACACCCTACATCATCACTAAAAGGAAAAATGCAAGACAAATGAAAAATAAAAAATGAAAGGCGAAACTTGAAAGATTTATGATAGAGAAGAGTGAAGGTACAAATAGAATAATGTCACAAAGAGAGAAAATCAAACAAAATGTCATGAGGGATCACATTACGCACACACAATCATACAAAATAAAATAAAAATGCAAAAGATGAGTAAGGCACAAGCAAGTCAACCTATGAGCAGTTCATCCACCTCCCAGCCATGTTCATTATATATCGAAGGTAAGAAACTAGCCAAAGGGACAAGAGCAAGTGTCGAACTAGAGGTAGGACCAGGTTCAACACTCTTTGTAGAAGATTCATCATCTATGCTCAAGGAAGAGGAAAAAAATGTATTCAAATCATTAAGTGCCTCTTCATCAATTTTAGCAACCTCATCATCATCATCCAGGTTAACCACAACAAGAGGTCGAATGATAATGTCCATTGAAGAATTCAACTCTTGTTGTGGTTGTTATATTGGATTGTTTTGTTTTTGGGAAGGAGGAGGATGGTCATGAATTGCTTTGATCAAGTTTGGATTTTTATTTTCTTTGTTTAATTCTTTATGTAACCTACGAGAAAGGGCACACTGTCTATGTTGACGCTCTCTAGCACCTCTTTTTCTTTTAGTTTTATTTTCAAGTTTCACTAGTGTAGGAGCAGGTTGATCAACCAAAGGTTTCTTTTTGTCCCTGAGGGGAGGAATGAAAGGAACCATGGGAGGTTGTTCAACCACTTTCTCTTTGACTTTGTACACTTTTTTGATTTTAGGAGGTGTAACAAGGTTGTTTCATTATCTCTTGGTTTCTTGTAAGATGTAGGTGAAGGTTTTGTCTTACATTGATCTTGGTTGTTTGGAACTTCTTTAGGTTCAAGCATGGTTTCGTAAAGGATGGTGGGTTCCAAGGTTGATGGGGACATGTTTCAAAGGGACTACTATGTTATCTTCTTTGCCTTGACCTTTTTACAGGACAAGAAAAATAAGTCTTCTCATGGTTTTATAGGTTCCATAGGTTTGGGCCACAAGGCGTCTAAAGAAAAGTTACCTTTATTAGACAAAGGGTTAAATCCACTATGGTGAAAAGTGAATACTTAATTGTCAAAGGGAAACTTTAAGCATTTATGTACAACTGAAGGAACAACTTTCAAGGAATAAAGCCATGGGTGGCCTAGCTTCACACAAAATTGGTTTGACTATGGGATGATGGAGAATGAGACATCTAATATTTTTGGTCCTATTTGAAATGGTAAGGTGATCGATCCTATTGTAGGGAAAGAAAAACCATTGTGTTTCTTTTTCCATGCTTTTGTTTTGTCATATATATCTTGATAGAGCTCATGCAAAAGTAAGAATTCCTTGGTAATCACATTCTCTCCATAGTTGGGATCTATTGGTATCCCATTAGTGGGCTTTTCATAGATATAGCCATCTATGTAGAGAGGACCATCGAGTGAATGTTTAAGTATATCTTTACAAGAGAAAGCAATGTCAAGAGGATTCTTAGTTTAGCCCTTATGAGGAATGGCATCTATCACTCCTACCATTTCATCTATAGGAATATTAGTGATAGTATCCTACTGAATAGAATCATTTTTATCATCATTTGTGTCAAAATTTATCACATCATTCTTTGTAGTTTCGTTGGATTTGACAAATGAAATATTATGTTTTGCATTGGGTTGGTAAAAAATTGCAAATTTTGGTTGGGAGGGGTAATGGATTTATTTCCTTGATCATTGACAACTCCAATGGAAAGAAAATTGAAAACAATGAGGTCTTGCACAATATGTTTAAGACGCTTACAATTTTTTGTGTCATGTTTGTTTTGTCATTGGTAATGGCAATAAGCATTTGATCTAAAGCTCGAGGGTAAAGAATTATTAGGGTTGGTTGTTTTTATGGGAGGAAAGGTAATCATTTGTTGTTCTAGAAGTTGATTCATTATGTTATGAAGGGTATTGGGCAAGGGAGTGAATTGTCTCTTTGGGTTTCCATAGCTAAAGGGTACCATGGCTTTAACAAAAAATACTTGGTTATTGACATTTTGAATTATTTGTTGAGGGGGATAAAGTTGAGGGAACCCTTTATTTTGTTTTCTCAAAGGTTGGGAGTTGTTTTGGTTTGTGGGCTTGGACTTCTCAGTTCTATTAGAAATGGACTTTGTATATTGACTACTAACCAAATTTTGATAGTCAGGGAGGTCAGTACACAAGTACATAAAGAATGGGAATTTCATCATGGTAAGCTTGTATTGAATTTTACTTTGCAAATTTTCTATGAACATCTTTTGAAGGTGAGGGTTTGCAGCCTTGACATCAATTTAGGAATAAAGTGATTGATAGCATGAGATAAAGTTAGTTATCTTTTCTTCTTCTTTTTTCTTACATCTCACCAAATTAGACAAGGTCATCTTATGAGTCATGTGCACTTGGAAGTGGTTTACAAATTCCTCAATGAGTTCATAAAATGAACGAATTGAGTTGTTCAGTAAGGAAAAGAACCATTCCAAGGAAGCATCTTTCAACGACCTAGGGAAAAGTTTAGCTAGGAGTTTATCATTGAGTACAAAGTCACTACATAAAGAGGTGTATGCATTAACATGGTTAGAAGGATCTCCCTTTCCTTCGTATTTCTCAAATCTAGGCACCTCTACACCTTGTGGCATTGGATTTCATAATATTTCCAAGGAAAATAGACTACTTCTAACATAATATGTAGGTGGACCATTTTGGATTTGGTTGATAGTGGAAATTTTATTTTTTAGGGATGAAACCATTTGGAAGAGTTGAGTTATGAGAGGGTCATTGCTTGTGTTATGAGATGAAAGTGACAAAGGTGAAGGGGTGTATGTGTTTGTAGGACAAGTGAATGGGATGCTTACAACTGGTAAGGTGGTAGGAGATATAACATGTGATACCACATAGGAACTAGGCATGCTAGCAAGAATATCCAAGGAAGGAATCACATTACTAACTTGTTGCATTGTTGTTGTGACTTGAGGGTTAGTATAGGTGGGTATTGAGGCAATTATTGTGGGAGGAGGAATTTGAGTTCCTCCTTGGCTTGTGACATTGCTTGTTGGTAAAGGGGAACAACTTGTTGAGGCAAGGTGTTTTCCATACATTTCAACTATGTTTTTCACAAGGTCATGTCCATCTTCACTTTCAAGCATGTGGTGAATGTTGTCTATAGTAGGGATGGCACGAGTTGAAATGTTGTCATTTTGCACTTGTTGTTGTAGGTTTGCTAGGTCCTCATGAATGTTAATTATGTTTTCTTGTGGGACACTATCATTCCTTGGTTCAACTTGCATACTACTTGAAGGTAAAGAGTTGTTTAAGGTGTTTTCCATGCCTAATGTACTACTGTCAATACTAGGAGTGAAATATCTAGACAACCTAAGATCCAAAACAATTGTACTATAAAAGGATGAGATAAGTCTCAAACTTTGTCTCACTATAGTATTAGAAATAGGACAACAAACACTCATGCAAAAGCTAGTAAATGTGGGGTGAATGCAAATGCATTGTAAGATAATAACAATGAAATTCTTATAACTGAAATTATGGAAACTGAAACAAAATAATAATAACAACAAACAAAAACTCAAAAGCTGGACTATAAATTCCAAAAAATACAGTGCAATACATGTGCAGATGGACTAATTTTCCCAGGGTGGTGAATGAGTCCCAGTGATGATTGTTTTCAAAAAATTTAGAATTTTTGAATTGGATTTCATGCTTTTTATGTTTTCTGATGTATGAATGAGATGCAAATGTAGAATTTGAATTATTTTCAATGAAAATGGATGCAAAAAATCAAGATAAATGAGCTTTCACTAATGCAAAATTTGAAAGGTCCTAGAATGCAAATTAACCATTGAAAATCTTAATGCAATTTTAATGCAAGCTAAATCAAGGATGAAAATGCACTCCAAATTAGGATTATGATGTTACAAATGCATGTTCACCAAAATTAAATTAGGAAAAATTGGAGCCCTTTTCACCTTTAGGGTTAAGGACCAAAAGGGGCAATTTTCAGTAACTTTCACTCAAGAACAAACCCTTGAGGTCTCAATGCAAAAGAGAAAGAGATCTTGCAAGAGGGATTTTCTAGGGGCTGAATATGATCTAATGAGGGGTTCGCCACCAAGTGTAAACTTGGAAAAGATGGTGAAATGAAAGATGTAATGCAAAACCCTAATTGAATGCAAACTAACACTAAATGACCTAGAAAAGTGAATGAAATGAAACAAAAAACTATAAAATAGAAAGTGTGCACCCAGAAATCTAGAGAAGGTCGAATGGAGGTCCTGAACACTAGGAATTTTTTTGTTAAGACCGACTAGGAATCATTCACCAAGATAGGCGAATCAGTCCAATTTCTAGGAAAATGTGTCAGAACAAGAATCTACCAAAAGGGTGTCTAGATCTAGAAAATCCTAAAAAATGTACTAGAGTTGGGACTCATTTTCCAGAAGTGGAAAATCAGTCGAGTTGGGATTTTTTGTAACTTTCAAAGCTAATTTTACTCTTCAATGTTTGTTCTACTCTTCCTAACTAGTTTTTGGATTTGAATCTCTAAATTTTTACCTATATGTGATCTCCAATGTTCTCTGAGGCTTGATGACAACTTTGGCAACTTTTATTGCTTGAAAACTTTTCTCCAATCTTGATCCTTATGAAATATGCAACTTAATCCTACAAATCACATGCAAAGGAGAGGGGAAAATGTTGTTGGGTTAGTGAATAGGGGTTTTCCTTGGTCAAACCCCTTGTTGATAATTAAACCTTGAAATGAAAGAAAATATTAATGGATAATGATGAATGAAAAAAAGAAAATGTTGCAACTCACCAAACCCTAGCAATAAGGTACTGAAAATGTGCTTGAATTGGATACAATGGATGTGGCTCTTGACTCTTTCTTGAATGAAGCTGATCTTACTTGAAACACTTGCTTGAATCATAAACCCTACATCACAATTGTTAGCACAATAGAAAACATTATATATGGAATTCTTGACATGATGATTCACACTTGAATAATGCTCTAAAATGCTTGATAATTTTCCCTTGAAAGCCCTTGAATGCTCTTGTTAACTTTCTTGAATGCTAGGTGTTGAATATGAGTGAAAGAACCTTGCATTTATACTCAATTATGCAAGAATTCCAAAAATTACAACACTACAAGCTGAAATTAGATCTAGGAGAATAAAATCTTGCCATAAATTTGAATTAATTTTAATTTTTGGCCACACAGGACTCATTCACCCAAGGTGGAAAATTATTCCCATTAGGCATAATGTATGGGACTAAAAATCAAAAGTTCTTAGAAAGGTGTGAAAACCAGTTCAGGGCCAAAAGGTCCAAGTGGGACCCATTCGCCCAAGGTGGTGAATGAGTCTTAGGCACTAAATCTAGGCAACACAAGCCAAAAACACCTGAATTATGATTGGATACTGATTGGTGTCAGGATTATGCTAAAAAATATGCAATAAATGAGGATTGTGGATGCAAAATAGGGCCAATTAAAGCATAAGAAAGCCCAATTATTAATGGCAAGCCTAGAGGAATTTGAAAGTGTGATACAACACTTCACAACACTCAAAACAAGGAAAGGTTAATGTTGATTTTAATTAAAAATAGGTTTATTATGCTTAGTTATTTGATAAAATCCTAGAAAAGTGTGAAAGTGAGTTACAACACTTTACAACACTTTAGCAAGGTGCCATTGAAATCCATTAGTTCACAAGGGACCAAGACCTAATGTGAATATGTCATTCACATTACAATACTAAATCAAGGAAACATTAACACAAAATCCACAAGGAGGGCCCAAAAAAAGTGTCAAAATGTAAAGGGATACATTTTTCTACACTACACGTGAGAGGTCACCTTCCAGGATGGGTGTCAAAAATGGGTTAAGAGAGAGTATAGGTTTTTCTTTTTCTAAAATTTATATTTTAGTTGTATACAACATATGCTTGGCCAAGTGTTTGTAGTCCATTATGTTGAATGGTCTATTTTTCATGATATAACTCTACCATTTCCTAACATTGATCTTTCATGTTCTAAATGTAGATAGAAATGCATGTAATTGTTAGGCACACACTAGATTCTACCTTGCATATTGTATTCTCTTGCTAAATATTCCATGCAGGATTAGGTATTCATCAAGGAAGAATTTTAGGGAATCATAACTTCATGGTTCAGTGGAAAAGTTCCTAAACCATGTTCTCATCCACCAGATGTGGTGAGCGTTGAAGAGGAGTCACATGAAATTCCATTTTTTATTGTTTTACTTGTACTATATGATATAAAATTGAGTTGACTAAGTGGCAATGTTAGCCTAAGTCAAACCATGTAACTTGTAAATTTGGCATTTGGAAATGAATATAAATTATATTTTTTAACATATTGTGCTATGACAGAAAATAGCTCATAGATTATGTCTTTACTTTATTATTCATAATGTCATAATTTATTTAATTGGTGTTATTTGATTATGACACATTACATACTAAGGAAGAGAAATTTGCAACATGTATTAAGTTCAAAATCTAAAAATAAATTATATAATCATGTAGCTCACATGCTCCCTTACAACATTAGCTTCACACATACAAAAAACTACAACTCAACATTTTGGCTTCATTTTGATAACATCTAGGTATGCAACCACCAACTCACCAAAAGCCCCCTTCTCCAAATGAAATGGCATCAATATAAAGAGAATGTGTGAGGAGAAAACCATTGCTGGTTTCCAAAACAACCTTCAATTAACACCTTGAAATCCAAAGCCCAACTTGAGGAGAGACAAGAATATGAAATATAAAATAATTCCTTACATTCATAACCTTCACATGAGTGCATAACTTTTGGCCAATTACCTTGGTCAATTATGACACCTTCTTTGACTCTTGGTGGCCCCAATGGCTCCAAATATGGACATGGAACAATATGCAAATCATGTGGCATAAACATGCAAATTCATGCAAGACATGCAATTGAACATGCAAGCACATGCACCCCAAGTGGTCCTCACCAAGAATGGGATGCCCAAGAGGGGTATTTCCCCAATTTTTCTTGAGAAAATATTCATAAATGCATAATTCTTACCAAAATTATAATTACAATTTCACCTGAAGGGAAATTACAAAGTTTCAAATCAGAATATTTATTATCCTAGCCCCTAAGCCCCTAATGAAAATAAAAATAAAATAAAATAACAATATGTTTGGTGACACAAGATTATTTTTTCACCTTGGATGCTCTTGCATCATCATTTATATTGGCTTACTGTACCTTAAAGGAAATTACTCACACTTGGTGTTAGAAAATTCTTTAAGGTGGGGGCATTCATTCCATTGAAAGGTGGAAAATTGTAGGCTTTTCTAGGTTTTAGGACCTAGAATAGAAATCTTCACTCTCTCTCATTCAAGAACAAACCCTTGAGATCTCAATGTAAAGGAGAAAGAGATCTTGTAACAAGGATGTCCTAGGGGCTGAATATAAACTAACAAGGGGTTCAACACCAAGTAAGAAGTTGGAAAGACCAATGCAATGCAAAGTAGAATGCTAAAACCTAGTTTGATGCAATGACTTACTAAATGATCTAAAGATTCCATTGAAACAAAATAGAAAGCTACATAATAGAAGGTATGCACCTGGAAATATGGAGATGACTAGAAGGAGGTTTGAAACACTGGAATTTTTTCCTTTAATGTTGAGTGGGACTCATTCACTAAGTTGGATGAATCAGTCCAAAATCTAGGTTTCTATGCAATAACAAGAATCTTCCAAATGGGTATCTAAATCTATAGAAACCTATTTTTTACCAAAAATAGGATTCATTCACTAGAAATGGTGAATCAGTCTAGTTAGGCTTTTCTAGAACTTCAAGATCTAAATCTTCTCTTCTTAGTCTGCTGAATCTACTTCTACAAATTTCCAAATGTGAATCTATGTAAATCAACCTGTAAGTGTTCTCCAATGTTCTCCAATGCTTGATGACAGCTTTGACAACTTGCTCCAACCTTTCTCTTTAGTGTTTCTTTAATCTTGAATAATGGGAAAGTGAAATTGGGGAAATGCCCACTTATTCTCCTATTATCAATTCAATAACGTCCTAGGAGTCCAAATTGGATTGACTATCAACCTCACAAGGTGAGTCAATTATCAATGAGGAGGACCTAGGAGGGGGTTCTATAAGATTTTATGGGTTCACCACCAATCAAATGCTTGTAAAAGAAAAATAAGCATTAAACTCATAAAACCTAGAAATGTAAGCTAGATGAAGGATGTAAATGATGGAATTATGCAATAGGAAGTTAGGATATGCATACCTAGGAAGTTTGGAGATGTTGTGAGGATTCTACAAATGCAAAGAAGCTACCAAAATATGTTGTGGAGGACTAAGATGCCCTTATTGTTGTCTTAGTCCCATTGCTATTTTTGGGGTAGATGTAGAATCTTCGAATGTTGGAACCAGATCCAGAAGAATTTTGAAAAATACCCTTGGGCGGACTAAGATGCCCTTACTGTTGTCTTAGTCCCATTCAAAATTTCTAAAATCTCTAAATATGGTCCCAAGGCTTGATGTATGCTCTTCCTTCTTCTTTGATCTCAGGTTTTGAAACCTTTAGATTTTTCTTGTAGGTGAGTTTCTATGATAATGACAACTTTGTAATGCAACTTTACAAATTTGCAACTTTGCACTCCAAATGATCTTCAAGTCTTCAACTTAGATCTGCAATCACAAACATGCAAGAGATGGAAAAACTTGTTGATTGTTTGTGAATGGGGGTTTTCCTTGGTCAAACCCCTTGTTGGTAATTAAACCTTGAAATGAAATAGAATGAGGGGAAATGATGAATGAACAAAATGCATTGCTACAACTCATCAAACCCTTGTTGTAAAGTTTGCAAACTTGTGTGAAATGGCTGCAATGGATATGGATCTTGAATGAAAGAAATGCTTGATAGATATGGACTTGAATTTCTTGCTTGAATCAAAACCCTACATCACAAATGTTAGCACAAAAACACGCATGATGCAAGAAGATATTTGATATGATGCTTGAATCTTGATGATGGCTCCAAATTCTTGATAGAATACTCTTGAATGTTGGAATGCTTGAATTATTAGAGTTCTTGTAATCTTTCTTGGTATCTCAAAATGAGAGAAGGAACCTTGTATTTATACTTATCTATGCTTAATATCCTGAAATTACATCACACCAAGCCAACAAATGAATTCATTAAATAAAGGAGGCTAAATCCTGCCATAATTTGAAATTAAATCTCAAAAATACCTCAAGGGGGACTAAGATGCCCTAGGTGGAATCTTAGTCCCAAGTCATGGAAATTGGGGCATAGACACCAAAAAGGATCCCATTTAAGATGCCTCAAAATTAGGTTCCCAAGACCTTTGGGCGACAAAGATGCCCTAGGTGGTGTTTTAGTCCCAATCCAAAAATCAAGGACACTCAAATAGAATCATTAAATTATCATTTATTCATGGGAGAATGTTAGGATTAGCCAGAAAAAGATATAATTCATAGGGATTGTGGATGCAAAATAGGACCAATTAAGATATAAATAGGGATAAATAAAGCAAGGCGGGCCCAAAAAAGTGTGAAAATGCAAGGGTATGCATTTTACTACACTACATTTAGCCCCCACTTTAGTGACAGGATGAGTTTGCTTCAAACTCACACTAAAGTAGCCAACCACAAAATCAAGAGGGGTTCAAATGTACAAATGATAGTAAGATAGGATGACAATAATCAAGAGGGTGGCCAAGCCTCCAAGATCAATATCCTATGGAAAACCAACATAGGCACAAAAGAACACATTTTTGGATGATATATGAAGCCATAATAAAATTGCAAACATACACCATCCAAGATGGAAAAAGGAAAATTGCAAAAGATCAAGCTTCGACTGGTCATCCAATGTGGTGGACCAGGTCTAGGTTGAAAAAGGTTTACAAGTGGAATGTGTTGTCCACTATGCAAAAAAGATGCACACTCACAAGAGCTAATGAAGCTAGGTGTCCATTAGGTGAGCCCCAGGAAGTCCATGCAACGTCATACCCCCATGACTATGATAAGGACAAAAAGAAAATGCACACTCACAAGGGCTAGTAAAGCTAGGTGTTCACTAGGTAAGCCCCAGCAAGTCCATATCAAAGCCATACCTCCATGAATTTATGCATGCTCACTAGGGCTAGTGAAGCTAGGTGTTCACTAGGTGAGCCCCAGGGAGTTCATATCAAAGCTATACCTCCATGAATTTAATAAGGTCAAAAATAAAAATACAACAATAAAGAGGGATGTTCAAAGGTATTTTTGTTAGTTCATGCAAGGTCTTAATCTTAGAGGGCATCATTCCTAATGTCTCCAAGAGAGGACCAATCGAAGGATAAAAGATTCACAGCTTAGGGAATGCAGTGAATCGCATCACCACTAAGAGGAATGTAATATGCTAAGATAGATCAAGCTCTTGAAGGACATTATTCCCAACGTCACCAAAAAGAGGAGAATACATTGTATAAAATAAGAAAATCACATCAAGGAACATGGAAAAGTGCCAAAATAATTCCAATGTATGCCCCCACTTTAAAGAAATTGCTAACACCATGCTGTGAGAAATTACTTTAAAGTAGCCAAAAATGAAAAAGGAAAAGAGGGTTTCCCCCCAAAAACACATAAGGGATCTATGGATTCAGGGTTAGTATATGTCTTTGTTGCAATGATATTAAAGAGGTCAGAACTATGATTATTCCCCAAATACACATAGAACTAGAAGAATGACGAAAAGAGAGGGAAAACAAAGAAAAACCTTTCGGGTCAACATGGAAGAGACATAGGGTGTCTCAACACCTTGTGTGATCCCAAAAGGAAAACACAAGATAAAAATGAAAATGAAAACAAAGATAATGAAAAATATTTTGGGTCAACATGGAAGAGACATAGGGTGTCTCGACACCTTGTGTTATCCCCAAAAAGAAAACAGAAAAAAAAATGAAAATGAAAAGATAAAAGATCAATGAAAAGGAAAAAGCATATGACATATAGAATAATGAAGGTACAAATAGAGGAATGAACATAGACAAAGAAACATCAAACAAAACATCATGGGGGGATCACATTACACACATACAATCAAAATCAAAAAGAAAGAAAAAAGGGAAGCAAAAGAAAAATAATATATAAAAGACTAGTAAAGCACATGTGATTCAACCATCCAACAGGTCATCCACATCCATCTTGTTCTGTATATGTGGAATGTAGATCACTAATGAGAGGTACAACATCAAGTGTTGTACTAGGAGAATCACTAGGTTCAACATGCGGTGCATCACTTGGTTTAGGATGATCATCACAGTTGTTATCATTTCATCTCATGGAAGAGGAAAATAGTAAATTATTTACTCATTATACACTTGCTCATCAATTTTCTAAGCAGTTTCCTCATCGTCATCCAAGTTAACCACAATAAGAGGATGAATGATAATATCCATAGAAGGTTTTGGTCCTTGTTGTGTTGGAGACATAAATTCTGTTTATTCTGGTAAGAGAGGAGGATCATCATTTATTTCTTCTGTCAAGTTCAGATTTTGATTTTCAATGTTGTTCTTGTCATTCATCTTTTGAGCAATAACATGATGCCTACACCTATTTTCTCCAACATTTCTATTTCATTTATTAAAGTTTTAAAGTTGTGTTTATGTAGCCATGGGTTTATCAACCATAGGTTCCTTTTCTTCTTGTGAGGGAAGAATGAAAGAAATCATGGAAGGTTGTTCAACCACTTTCTCTTTGGCTTTATAAATTTGCTTAGGAGGCCGACTAGGACTTGTTTGGTTTTCTCTAGGTATTTTATAGGAAATAGGCAAGAGATTTTTCATGGATGGATCTTGGATTTTTGTAAGGGCTTTAGGCTAACTATTTTTTTCTTCAAGGGATGGAGGTTCAATCATGGGTGGAGGAAAATTCTCAAGGGACAATCTGGCTATGCATTTTTTCTTCAAACTTTTGGTAGGATAGGAAAAGGAATTCTTCATGAGGTCATATAGGTTCCATGGGCTCAGGCCAAAAATAATCTAAGGAAAAATTTACACGGAAGGTGGAGGTCTAAAGCCACTATGGTTCACAATAAATATTTCATTGTCGACTAGAATCTTTAAGCACCTATGGACAACGGATGGGACAACATTCATGGAGTTAAGCCATTTGTAGCCTAACTTCACACAAAATTGATCTGAATCAGATATCATAGAGAATGATACATTTGATTTCTTGGGTCCTACTTGTAAAGGGAGTGTGATTGAGCCCATCGTAGCATGAGCAAAACCATCATGAATTTTAATCCATGCTTTCAGTTTATTCTATCTATCTTGAGTATGTGCGTCCACATATAAGAGTTCTTTTGTGATCACATTCTCTCCACATACGGTATCAATTAAAATCCCAGGAGTGGGCCTATTATTGATTTTTCCAGCTATGTAAAGAGGACCACGAGGTGCATGTTTGATTGTTTCTTCCGAAGAGAAAGTAATTTTAGTGGGCATTATGGTTTGTTGTTTATGAGGCTCGATGTCAATCACTCCTATCATTGTATTAATAGGACTTTGGTCATTAGTATCCATTAGACTTTGTTCATCATCATCCATAGAATTTTGTTCATTTTTTCTCGTATTCTCATCATTCGTGTCAACATTCATCACATCGAGTTTAGTTTCACTAGCCTTAACAAGTGAAATATTATGGTTCCAGGGCATGGGATTGGTAAATATTTGCAAGTTTTTATTGGAAAGAGCTACAGATTTATTACCTTTGTCATTTACACCTCCAATTTGGATATGATTAAAATCAATGAGGTCTTACACAAGATGTTTAATATGCTTGTAATTTTTTGTATCATGTCCCTTTTGTTGGTGATAAGCACAATAGCCATTGTGTCTGAAACTCAAAGGTAAGGGCTTTCTAGGGTCAAGGGGTTGGATGGGAGGTGGGGTCAGCATGTTTTTGTTTAATAGATGGTTCATAATGTTGTGAAGTGTGTTGGGTAAGGGTGTAAATTTTCTTTGTGGATCTCCAAAGATATAAGGATTACTCTTCTTTATAGTGACTACTTGGTTATCAAATGGTTGAGTAGGTTGGGAGGTGGAATTTAGTTGAAGGAAACTTTTATTTTATCTTCTAAAAGGCTGGTAAGTTTTTTGGTTTGAAGCTTCAAAATTTTTAGGATGAGTAGAGGTGGTTTTTGGTTCACTACTACCTACGGAATTTTGATAATCTCAAAGGCCATTGCATAAGTGCATGAAGGAATGGAATTTCATTATGGTGATTTTTTCTCTTATCTTACTTTGTAGATTTTCTATGAACATCTTTTGAAGGTGGAATTGGGAATCTTCACACTAATTTGGAAGTACAATGATTGGTAGCATGAAATAAAGTTAGTTACTTTTTCACCCTCATTTTGCTTACATCTCATCAAATTAGATAATGTCATTTCAGGAACCATATGCACTTGGAATTGCTTAATAAAGGCCTCAAAAAGTTCAATGGATGAATGAATTGAGTTATTCGACAATGCAAAAAACCAGTCCAAGGCAATGTCTTTCAAGGATCGGGGAAAAACTTTAGCCAAAAGTTTTTCTTCAAGTATAGAGTCACTACACAAAGTAGTAAAGGCATTAACATGATTAGTAGGATCCCTCTTTCCTCAATATTTCTCAAATCTAGGGATCTCTATATCTTGTGGCACCAAAGTTCTCTATATCTCCAAGGATAGCAAATTAATTTTGACATAGTATGAAGGTGGACCATTTTGATTTTGATTTAGGGTGGAAAATTGACATTGAATGGATGAAAGGCTTTGTAAAAGATGGTTAATGATAGGATCCTTTCTTTTGGTTTGTGATTTGATATAGTGGGGATGTGTATGTGTTGGAAGGAGATATAAGATTAGACACCAAATAGTTATAAGGAGCACTAGTGGAAATGTCTGAGGTAGGAAGGATATTACTAGTTGGTTGCATCATTGTGGTCACTTGAGGATTGGTATAGGTTGGAATGGATGTTATGGTTGAGGGGGGGTGAGTTTGATTTCCTCCTTATCCTTGCATATTGTTTGAAGCTTAGCACCATTAGTGGTTGAAGGAATTTTTTTTCTAAAGATGTGAGCTAGGTTATGTAAAACTTCCAGTCCTTCATCACTTTCCATCATGTGGTGAATAATATATATGGTAGGTATAACAGTGTTGGAATGTTTTTAGTACTCATGCTATCTTGTAAATGAGAGAGATCTTCATGCATTTTTATTATGTTTTCTTGAGGGATATGATGAACCATTGCTTGAACACTTGGCATAACACTTGTAGTCAAGGTAGGCATAGCAAAAGAGGTATCAAATATATGCTCCATACCTAGTGAACTAATACCAACACTAGAAGTAAGAGAGCTTGATAACCCAAGATCCACAATGAGTGTTTTATCGAAGGATTCCATCAGTCTTGCAGTTCATCTAACCATAGTATTAAATGTAGGACACCAAGTACTACGACTCATTCAAGGGACAAACCAAAGAAAGTGCAATGAACATAATATCCTATTCTTGCAATTACACTTGAAATGAAAGAAATTGAAACAACAACAATTCTGCAAAGTGAAACAAAGAACTGAAGGCAACCAACAGAAGAACATAAAAAGCAATTTTAGATCTTGAAAATTGGAAGGTCAAAATCAATAGTGACTAAGATACCAGTAAGGGTTTCTTGGTCCTACTCATGTAAAATTTTGAAGTTCCAGGGAGTGAAACAGGCAACAAACAACAGAGAGACAATTATAAGACACAAACCTTGAGAGGAACTAAGACACTAAGAAAGGAATTTAGTCCTAGAAAAGGATTTTCTCAGAAAAATAGCAAATTCTAGATTGTCTACAGTGTTTACAGATTTCCTATTTAGGATGTTGATGTTGAGATACAAAAAAATGTGCAAATGAATGCAAGGAAAGGTAACTAGTGACAAGCAATTGAATGCAAAGTTAATGAAATTTTTTCTGATTTTGAATGCAATAAGAATATTTCTAAATACAATTAGGATGATGAACAATGCACTTTTTTAGTTTTTGAATGAAATGAAATGATGCAAGAAAGCAAAAAATGCAGCCTATATGCACTTTCACTAATGCAAATATGAGAAACCCTAAATGTAATTTTCACTAAATATGAGAAACCCTAGATGCAATTTCACTAATGCAAGAATGAATTCAATCTAGATCTAGGACTTTAATGAACTCCATATTAGAAAAATGAATGCTCAAAATAGTCGGTTTCACCAAAATGAATTGTGGGAAAATGAAATGGGGGAAATGCCCACTTATTCTCATTATCATTCAATAATGTTCTAGGAGTCCTAATTAGATTGACTATCAACCACACAAGGAGAGTCAATTCTCAATGAGGAGGACCCAGGAGGAGGTTCCATAAGCTTTTAGGGGTTCACCACCAAGAAAATGCTTGGAAAAGACAAATAAGCATTAAACTCACAGAACTTAGAAATGTAAGCTAAATGAACAATATAAATGATAAAATTATGAAATAGGGAGTTAGGATATGTATACCTAGGAAGTTTGGAGATGTTGTGAGGATTCCAAAAATGCAGAGAAGCTACCAAAATATGTTGTGGAGGACTAAGAAACCCTTACTATTTTCTTAGTCTCATTCAAAATTTCTGAAATCTCTAAATATGGTCCTGAGGCTTGATCTCTACTCTTCCTTCTTCTTTGATCTTAGGTTCTGAAACCTTCATATTTGGCTTGTAGGTGAGTTTCTGTGAAGATGACAACTTTGCAATGCAACATTACAACTTTGCAACTGTTCACTCCAAATGATCTTCAAGTCTTCAACCTAGATTTGCAATCACAAACATCCAAGAGAGGGAAAAACTTGTTGATTATTAGTGAATGGGGATTTTCCTTGGTCAAACCCCTTGTTGGTAATCAAAACTTGAAATGAAATAGAATAATGAGGAGAAATGATCAATGAACAACATGCAATGCTACAACTCAACAAACCCTTGCTGTAAAGCCTGCAAACTTGTGTGAAATGGTTGCAATGGATATGGATCTTGAATCAAAGAAATTCTTGATAGATATGGACTTGAATTGCTTGATTGAATCAAAATCCTACATCACAAATGTTACCACAACAACCAACATGATGCAAGAAGATCTTTGATATAATGCTTGAATCTTGATGATGGCTTCAAATGCTTGATAGAATACTATTGAATGTTGGAATGCTTGAATGCTTAGAGTGCTTGTAATATTTCTTGGTATCTCAATATGAGAGAAGGAGCCTTTTATTTATACTTATCTATGCATAAAATCCTGAAATTACATCACACCAAGATAACATATGAATTCATTAAATAAAGGAGGCTTAATCCCACCCAAATTTGAAATTAAATCCTAAAAAATACCTCAAGGGGGACTAAGATTCCCTAGAAGGCATCTTAGTCCCAAGGCATGAAACTTGGGGCACAAAAACCAAAAAGGGACCCATTTAAAATGTCTCAAAATTAGGGTCCCAAGACCTTTGGGGACAAAGATGTCCTAGGTAGTGTTATAGACCCAACCCAAAAATTGGGGACACTCAAATAGAATCATTAAATTATCACTTATTGATTGGAGAATGTCAGGATTAGATAGAAAATAATATAATTCATAGGGCCTGTGGATGCAAAATAGGATTAGAATTAAGACATAAATAGGGATAAATAAAGTAAGGTGGGACCAAACAAGTGCGAAAATTCAAGGGTATGCATTTTACTAAACTACAAATCTAAACCTACAAATCACACACTAAAGAGGGAAAAATGTTGTTTTGTTAGTGGATAGGGGTTCGCCTTGGTCAAAGCCCATTTTGGTAATCAAACCTTGAAATAGAATGGAATAGAAATAAAGAATGATGAATGAACAAAACATGATGTTTCAACTCACCAAACCCTAGCAATAGGATGTTGCAAACATGTATGAGATGACTAAAATTTACGTAGATCTTGACTCTTGCTTGAATAGGATAGATCTTGAATTGAATACTTGCTTGAATCATGAAACCCTATATAAAAAAAATTTAACTCAAAAAAATACATCATGCATGAAGTCTTTGACATGATTTTGTATGCTTAAATGTTGCTCTAAAATGCTTGATAATATGCCCTTGAAGACTCTTGAATGCTTTAATTCTCTTGTGAACTCAACTTTGCTATGAGGATTCTCATTCAACTTGCTAGGTGTAAAATGAGTGAAAGAAACTTGTATTTATACTTAATTATGCAAGAGTTCTAGAAATTACAACACTACAAGCTAACATTAGATCTAGGAGGATATAATATTGCCAAAAAATTGAATTAATTTTGATTTTGGGCCACACAGGACTCATTCGCCCAAGGTGGCAAATCAGTTCCATCAAGCATAATGTATGCGACCAAATTTAAAGATGCTTAGAAATGTGTGAAACTAGGTTTGAGATCCAAAAATCTAGGTGGGACTCATTCACCCAAGGTGGAGAATGAGTCCTAGATCACTAATTCTGGGGCCATTCAACCTAAAACACCTAAATTATGATTGAGTATTTGTTTAGGTCAAGCCTATCCTCAAAAAGATGCATTAAATTAGGCTCAAGTGGATGCAAAATAAGGCCAATTAAAGCATAATTAATCCCAATTATTAATGAAAACCATAGATAAGTGTGAAAGTGTGTTACAACACTTCAAATAAGGCATGACCAAGGTTAAAAAGAGATTTATTAGCTATAGTTAATTAATAAAACCTCAGAAAAGTGTGAAAGTGTGTTACAATACTTCACAACACTTTATCAATGTACCATTTAAATTAATTATTTCACAAGGGCCCAAGACCTAATGTGAGTGTGTTAAACACATTACAACACTAAATCAAGGCATCATTAAGCTCAATTCTGCGAGGGCCCAAAAAAATGTGAAAATATCCCCGACAACATTTTTTGACACTACATTTAGCCCCCACTTTAGTGAGAGGGTGAAATTTCTTCAAAATCACACTAAAGTAGACCAACTCACTTCAAGAGGGGTCTAAGTGTACCAATATTGGTAAGATGAGATGACAACAATCGAGAGGGTTGATTAAGCCCCCAGGATCTAGCTCCCATGGCAAACTAACATAGGCACAAAAGAACACACATGAAAAATGATATAAAGAGCATCATAAAGGCATAAGCATGCACTTTCAAAGACATTTAAAGAAAATGAAACAAAATGAAAAAGAGAAGGGGTGGATTAAGCTTTGACTATTTTTCCATCGCAATGTGGAATAGATCTAGGTTGTTTGTCTCAAAAAATGAAAGCTCACTCTAAGGCAATGAAAGTATAGGTTGTCCACTAGGTGAGGAATCCAAGAAGATGACACACATAGACTCATGGCCAGTATGCACTCACACACAAACACACACGAGTGGCTAAGGGAAATTCATGCCTTGATTGGGCTTCCTGTCAAACCATACCAAAGTTATACCTCCTGATAACTTTAATAAGGCACCACACAAAATGATCTTCAAGCTTCATGAGGCAAGTAAAACTTTATATGGTTGGAGCTCATGAACAAACAAGATGGCTCCACAAGCATGCAAGGTGTATTATGCAAGTTGGCCATATAAATGCAACAATAAGGAACGTTCAAAGGAGTCTTGATTATTTCATGTGAGATCTTAACTTAGGGAACATTGTGCCTAATGTCTTCAAGAGAGGAAAAATCAAAGAATAAAATATTTGTAATTGAGGGGATGTAGTGTGTCACATCAAACCACTAAGAGGAATATAATATGCTAAGAGAGATCACGATATTGAAGGACATCACACCCAATTTCATCCATAAAGAGAAAAATGCACCGTATAAAGTAAGAAGACTATACCATGAACCATGAGAAAGAAAAATACAAAAGAATAATGCCCATGTATGCCCCCACTTCAAAAAAATTGCTAAACACCATGTTGTGAGAAATTACTTTAAAGTAGAAAATGATAAATGCAAACAATAAAAGGACATGAGAGCTAACTTGGAAAGCCATATTCCAAGTCATATGTTTCCTAGTAAAGCTACATCATGAAAAAGGAAGGGGTTTCCCCCAAAATGAAACTTCAAACACATAAGGGATCTATGGATTTGGGGTCAGTATGTTCTTGCTACAATGTTCTTAGAGAGCTCAAAACTGTCATCATTCCCCAAACACTCATAGAACTAGAAGAACGACACAAAGATAGTGAAAACAAAGAAAAATATTTTGGGCCAACATGGAAGAAACATGAATGTCTTGACGCCTTGCATCATCCCCAAAAGAAAAACACAAGACAAATGAAAAGATAAAAGAAAAGAAAAGCTTTTAGGTCAACATGGAAGAGACATGAATGTCTTGACGCCTTGCCTCATCCCCAAAAGGAAAACACAAGACAAATAAAAAGATAATATTTCTATGGAGCTTACTATTTTGTGATTGTCATACCTCCTTTGCATGTTTGCATTATGTTCGCAACATTTCTACATCATGTTTACATTATGTTTACATATTTTTTGCATTATCTTTAAATTATGTTATGTTATGTGATGTGTTGTATGTCTTTGTTGTGTATGGTTCATGTTTGTCCTGATACATTGCATCTCATACATGTGTGTTCCTTTCTTATTATGTTGTCTTGTAACAAGATATTGAATCATGGGGGCTACCACATCCCCTACATTCAATATCATTCTCTCTTCAATATTTGGATAAGTGAACCTATTTTGGCTTATCTGTGCTTTAGTGTGAGTCTAGAATAAGTTCATACTCTGACTAAAGTGGGGGCTAAATTTAGCATTAGAAATTGTCACCCTTGAAAATTCCACACTAGTTTCAGCTCCCCCTTATGTATTTGGACATAATTATGCATTTATTACTCATTTTACAAACATCTTAAAAAAATAAAATAGAAATGAAAATGATAATTCACTATTTACCCCTAACACTTTGGGACCTAAAAAGAATGGTTCTAGTCCTAGGCGTTGGCTCCAATTTGAATATGTTGGTATTAGTAATTTACAATTTAAGTTTTTAATTTCAATTGTCAACTACCAACATTTGATTTTTGTGAAATTAGAAAAATTGCTTATAAATTCTAGTCATTTTCATCATTTGAAATCCTAAGAACACCTAATGAAATCCTAGTACTTTCATTGAACACAATTGAGAATCCTAAAAGCAATCGAGAGCAGTTAAGAGTAGAGTTATCAACATTTTAATATTGTTCATTCATGTCAAGCATCATGTCAAGCATCATGTCAATCAACAATAATTCTTTTATGTAATTTTGTTCATTTTTTTTAGTACTAACACTTTCAAGACTTTAATCAATCATATCAAACTATCTTTGAAGGTGATTAGTACATGACTGCAGTCCATCAATGAATACATATCTAAGTGGTAAGTTCTAAAATTAGTCATTTCATTACTTTTTTATCATTCAATATCCACCCTACCAAGGGTAAGCTCTCTTTTTACATCATCATAGCTATTGTGGATGTAGAAATACCAAATGGGATTTGACTTAGGCAAGCCCCTATATGGCACAACTCTTCCCTCTATTTCATGTGTGCAACTTTTTATATCTATAGCTAACTAGAGGGAAATAAAAGACTAATTTCTCATTCGTGCATTCAAGCCTACAAGTTTTCAAGACACACGAAACTAGATTCTTTCATCAACAAATGAAGTTCTTGATAATGACCTCCGAAGAACATGAGCCACAGACCAAGGACCTCAAGCCTATGTTTTTCAGGTTTCACAAAAGAGGAAGATAATCTAGGGCACACACATCATAGACCAACTAATTCAACTTTAAATTTATACACTAGGTTCCTTTGTGTCTACTCTCTGCCTTTGTGGATTTTGTTTTTGTCTTGTTGCATTCAATTTCTCAGAAATGATTTTTATTTTCATAGCTTACCTACGAACATCATTGCATCATAGAATTAAATCAATCCAATCAATTAATGAACTAACACAAATCCCCCACCAAACAAGAATTAGAACCCTAATCTACCATTTTCACTCTTCCATTCAGATTTGTAGTCAAATGGATTTGAGATCATTTATAATCCTCAAAAATTGGACAAGTGTGATTTAGGACCTAGATCCCTTTTCCAAACCAAAACAAGGGTTATATATTTCTTTGCACATATTTTCTTTTTTAAATCGTTATATGGTGTTGTTTTTTATTCAATGGGTGGTATAAATCTTTCACTAATAATAGCAAGAGATATGGGGACTACAATGAATTACAAAGTAGGATCCTAACTATCAAAACCACATACAATTGGTTTTATTATTGTGAGAAATAATAAGTAATTAAACCATTAGCAACAATGTCATTACAAGAATAAGGAGGGCATTGAATTAGGAGACTCTATGACTCCTCAAAAGGAACTAATCTATATTGATCTATACATTGAAGCTCCCCTCCTAACTCTCATTTACATTTAAACATGATAAATTCAATCAGGAGTAATCTAATACATATAAGTATGCTACCTCATTCATACTATAAATGTTAGTCACATAGGTAGTGTAATAGTTGTTATCATTGATCTTAAAATCCTTTGTCATATTGTACGAATCTTTATATCTTCTATACATTGTAATACAAGCATAGGGAATATTCTAACTAGTATATCAATTACGGTTACCTACCTTAACTTTGCAGAACCTAAAATATATGAACAAATATCTCAATCTCTTTTATTTGTTGACTAACCTTGTTAACAATCTTGAAATATTATTTTTATAATTTATAATAAATCTAAAAATTTATTTTATAGACAATGACATCAAACATTCACTCCATAATAAATATTGTTGTCTATATAGAAAAGCTTAAATTAAGTGCATTTTTAAATATAAAAATTAAAATAAAATTAAAATCATAACAAATAATTTCGTATAATGATTAAAAAAAAAGAAAAGAAAAAGTGATCCCTTGTGACAATCATGTCGCAACTATTTACAAATTCATGCTAATAACCCAGCACAGTTCCTCCACTACCTTCTCTAAGCCAGATTCTTTGGCAGGTGTAAAGTATTGTACTCTGCTTTATGGAATGCGGTCCAAGCTTTTGAATCGAATCTGCATGATAAACGTTTTCCACTGGGCCCAAGGTCCATTTCATTTCGCGACCACCTAAAGAGAACGCCTTACAGTGGTTCAAATTTCCAAACATAGAAAGGAGCAGATTCAATCCAAAGAGCTCGGAGTGCATTCCATTGAGCCCGGAGTGCATGTACACCGTTCCGTACAAAATCTGCGAGGACAAAATTTGCGCAGCTTTACAGCGTACGTTAAAATAGAGCAGTATACTCTGATTAAAATGCGATGTTTTCCAAGAATACTCCAATGGCAAACTGCTCTGCTTGGACTCTCTTCCCTTTCTTCTCCTTGATCGTCACTCTATTCTCTCATATGGCATGCGCAGGAAACATTAGCTTTGCTTTCCCTCCCCAAACAGATATCAGAGTAGATTCGGATGCTTACTTTGAAGGGGACAAAATACAACTCACCAGAAATGAAGTCGGTAGTGATTTGAAATGGAGCGTAGGCTGGGCTACTTACAACAAACCAGTTCCTCTATGGGACAACTCTTCTGGGTCTCTCGCAAGTTTTACATCATATTTGCAGTTCGTTATCCGAAACTCCAGCCTGAATTCAGCGGATGGACTCACTTTCTTTATTGCCCCTTTCGACTACAAACCACCCGCAAATGCTTCTGGGAAGTGGCTGGGCCTCTTTAACGAAACCACAGATGGTAACGTTTCAAATCAAGTAGTGGCCGTCGAGTTCGACACATTCAAGAACAGCTTCGACCCTGATGGTAACCATGTCGGAATAGACGTCAATTCAGCTGTTTCCGTGGCGAACGTTTCGCTCAGCTCTGAAGGTGAGTTCCTAAACAATACTCTCCAAAATTGGAAAGCTTGGGACGCGTGGGTAGATTACAATGGGAGTACAAAGCAGTTACAGGTATTTCTTTTATATAACCCTTCTGCTAATTGCAATAATATTTCTAAACCTAAAAGCCCCATTTTGACTTATCACATAGATCTGCGTAGCTATAGTCCGGAGGTGGTCAGGGTTGGCCTCTCCGCCTCCACTGGAAAAGAAATAGAAACCCACACAGTCTCAGCTTGGAATTTTTCTTCTACATATTCGTGGGAAATCTCCTCTGCTAGGCCGTTACATTCAAGAGCTCCCAATAGTAGAAAGAAAATTATCTGGGTATTCTCCTTAGGCTGTTTCCTGAGTATCTGGTGCTTATTGCTTATTGGCGGGTGGTCGTATTTAAAACAGATAGAAACGAGACGGGAAAATCAAAGAGATGAGGGAGATATAGAGTTAGACGAACAGTTTTCTCAAGGCCCACGAAAGTTCTCTTATGCTCAACTCAGCGCAGCTACCCGTAACTTCAGCGACGATGAATTGCTGGGAGAAGGAGGTTTCGGAGGTGTCTACAGAGGTACCTTGCCTACAACCAATGAGACCGTGGCAATAAAGAGAATATCCCAAGGATCGAGGCAGGGTAAAAAGGAATACATCTCAGAGGTTACCATAATCAGTAGGCTGAGACACCGTAATCTTGTACGGCTTTTGGGATGGTGCCATGAACAAGGTGATTTGCTTCTTGTTTACGAGTTCCTGCCAAATGGAAGTCTGGATAATCACATATTTAATGAAAGCAAGGGCTGTTTGAGTTGGGCTCGAAGGTATAGCATTGCTTGTGGCTTAGCCTGTGCTCTTATTTACCTTCATGAGGAGTCGGATCAGCGGGTTGTGCACAGAGATGTGAAGGCCAGCAATGTCTTGCTCGATTCGAATTTCAATCCAAAGCTTGGGGACTTTGGCTTAGCAAGACTGGTAGAATCTGATCGCGTCGCCTCCCATACGACTGTGGTTGCAGGGACATGTGGGTATTTAGCACCAGAGTGCATGGAAACCGGAAAGGCCAGTCCAGAGTCAGACGTGTATAGCTTTGGAGCTGTGGCTTTGGAAATTGCCTGCGGAAGGCGACCCATTGATGTTACCCTACATGAACACAATTTCAGACTGGTGGCCTGGGTTTGGCATTTGCGTGGGCAAGGGAAAGTTTTGGATGCGGCAGACAAAAAGCTAGAGGGGGATTTCGATAGTGAAGAAATGGAGCGGCTGTTGCTGGTGGGATTGTTATGTTCGCATCCGGACCCAAAAGCGAGACCGAAGATGACAGAGGTGTTAAAGATCATGAATTTTGACGCTTTATTACCATATGTTCCCCTGTGTTTGCCTGTAGCTGTGTATAGCGACTCTCTTACCTCTAATGGTAGGTCATCGTCGTCTGAGATGCCTACGCCATCCAACTCTCTCTCCTCGTATTGTCCTGCTTTCGCAATTACCTAAGAGTAAAATTCCAGTCCTCTGTTATCTAATCCAGAACCTCATTGTTCACTTCAAAGTTCATAGATTTACTGTTTATGGCATAATGCCGATTTTCCTTTGTGTTCTAGTCATCTCTAACAAGACCCACCAGCGAGTACGGGGTTACGGCTTTTACAATTATTTTTCTTTATTTTATTAAGGTAATTATAGTAATCGATACAATTATTTTTATTAGACTACTAAATTTTATTGTTTTTAAGTTTGAATATTTATCTATATATCTTTTAAACATTTCTAGGATAAAAATATCATTTATCTTGGATGTTACTTGAAATCTTATTATAGTCTTTATATGAATGGAGATCCAAAGTTTAAAACCCAGTAAAAATATAAAAGCTTGCCTAGTGAGTTAGTATGTTTCTTGATTTGTCATTGAGCTCTAACATCATAAGTGTTGTAATAAGTTAAACATAAACATATTCATCATATATTGTACTTAGTGTAAAAAAAATCAATATATTTGTCATACACATTTATCATCTTGCACACAAATTGTTTGATTCATCTTTTGTATAAATTTAAATTTTATAAATAGATCCATTGTAGATATGTTAAACATTCTATTTGAAACTCTACATCACATCAAAATCCCACAAAAGAAGCTATTAATACATTATTATCTTTCACTTTTGGATAACTACTAAACAATGCATGTACATGAGAACAATGCATGCATTCTAATAGAATAAAGGAGGTCAAATTTTTCCATTATGTTTTTCAAAGATAAGTAAGTACACATTTTGTTGTTATGATAAAAGAAATCATAGAAATTTTTCTTTTGCTAGTTAGTTCACATTGACATTTATAGTCAAAATAACAAGGAGTAGTAGGAATTTAAATTAAATAAAAAAATAATGGTATATTTAAAAATATGTTCTTTATAGTTTCATTTAGGAAGATACTTCAACATTTCATACAATCTATTTTCAACGAAATATGTTATGCATGTTTTAATCTATGATCTGTATATTTTCATTATTATTAAGGAAACTTGAATATAATTTTCTTTGATTTTTTTAATGTTAAGATGAAATTTGGGTAGGAAAAATAATAAATTATGTTATTTATTCAAACTTTTAATACATATACAAAAATTAGCATAATTTGTGTTTATATGTGTTTGTAGTAAATATGGGTTAGTACTCGAGGAACCACAAAAATATTATCTGAGAGTAGATTATAGTAATCTTTGATTCAGCAAAAAAATAAAATTAAAGAGGCTTTCTTTTTTTATTTTTAATAGATTAAACAATTACAATCAAGTCATAAGATTATTCAAAGTAGGTTTTCAAGTCATTAGGTGTGTTCTTTTATAAAGGTCTTTTTTCTTCTTTTTATTCCTTTCCTCCATTTAATATTGCTTTGGAGGAGACTTAACAATATCAGCATTATTAATTCTTGGTCAATCAAAATTACCTTTTAAAACTTCTATATGTGCAAACAACTTATCTTCAAGGCTCTTCAAACCAAGAAAGTCATTAACCCACATGGTTTTCTCAACCATACATGAAGCCTTCCGAAAGATTGATATTGAGCAAGGATCCTCTAATAGGGGAGAGTGAATAACATATCAAACATTCCTAATCATATCCAAACATTTCATGGAATAAAAACTAGAATATTTTTCCCACTTCCAAGGACGCAATATAATGGTTGTGGGATTCAAGCCCAACCTGGACTAAATAGGTTTATATAATTCAATGCTTGGATTTTTAATGAGGTAGGATGCGTATGTGTAAATCTTTTTATGAATCAATATTTTTTTCATAATCCATTAGTTGCCTCCAATTTTTATTGCTAACCTCAAAAGAAATTTGTTTTAAGAACCCCTTCATAAGATCCTAATGTTATATATGGATGACACAAATTTAATAGGAGAGCCTAGCCTTGATAAAGAATTGAGGTCACATTTTATATATGATTCTATGCCACCACTATTACATGATGACAAGCATGATTATAAGTTTTTCATACTAATATTAGTCAATCTTAAAATATTGAATGTGGAGTTTGTCTAGAGGGGGTTGAGCGACATGTCTTAAATTTGAAGGAGAGGAAAAACAAGTAGAAAGTTCCCTACTCTCCAAGATCAAACCATTAACCTTCTCATAGTCATGTTCAACTCTTTACAAATTTATACTTAATAAAGACACAACTTCAAATACACAATATTTAAAATCTCTCATAATATAAACACTGATAACCTTTCTAAAATGATTGAATAAATCAAATAAATTTTAGCAAACAAAAAATATCTTCCATCTACATTAATTACGTGTTAAAATTTCGAAGACATTAAAAATTAAAAAAATTAATTTAATCAATATTAGTAATAAATTATAATATATTCTAAAATACCTAATTAATTTATGATATTTGCAATGAATATTATTAATAATTTAAGAAAATGAAAAATATAGAAAAAGGAAAAAGAAAGTTAAAACAGAGAACATTTATAAATAAAAATAAATAAAATAAATATCACCGAAGTTTTCGCAAGGAGAAAATGAACAATACGCATGCGGGGAAAACATTCACGAGAACGAAGAAACTGAGTTGTATTTATAAAACAAACATTTTGCTGGAAATGTAAAATAAAGGATGGGAAACAAAAGCAAACAGAATACTAAAATATTCAAATACAGTTAACAACCAGAATTCAGAAAACCAACAAAGTTCAGTCTTCATAAAGTTAAGATACAGTCAACAATGAATGCTTCGGTCCGTCAAAGACTTGTGGAACTTCCATTCTCAAAAGTGAAAGTTGCTTTTAATATGATTAAAAAGCATTACGGTCTGCTAGGTGTCTCATTCGACGATGACTACCACTCTCGAGCAACTACTTTTTACAGTCAATTCCGTGTGGAAATAGGCACCCCACCATTTTCCACCAGATTTCCACCAGATTTCCACAGAAAAGACGTTGGATGGAACGCGGGAGAGTAGTGCAATTTTCGATGCTAGTTTTGTTTTCTTGGATAATTTTAAATTATTTATAAAATTATTTTATTATTTCATATATGAGTATTATTTTATGTCAATATATTTTCGGTTAAGAAGTTAAGAAGTTAAGGATTAAGAGATATTTATTCTATTAAAATTTTTTGAAATACAATATTAATTTTTTAAAATTAATTATAATTCACACTTAAAATGTGGAATGATAGTCAATAGAAATCCATTATAGGCTTGAAGCTATCTTTGATACATCTAATATAATCACAATCTTAAAATCCTAATGAACCTTTATGATCAATCATACATTGGCATATAAATATGTGTTAAAGAAAACTTATGAATATACAAGAATTTATCATTCAAGTCAACAAATTGTTATCACTCAAAACTCTAAATTGTTCACAAATAGTCAATAAATACTAAATAATTTCTGAGACATAATTTAAACTATAAACTAATATCATTATTTTTTTAATATAATCCATGATGTCATACTTATTCCAAAAGTAATCTTCAACCCAAGAATGTATAATAATCAATCATATATGCATTACAATATCTTACCCAAATCTTCTAATTTTAACTGGTGAAAAGCCCCACTACATAATTATACCAATAGCCCCACTATATAATTATACCAATTTTGACTTAAATAAATAAATGTGGTGCAGCAGTTTGAAGCTAAAACATACCAAAATTGAAGAGACAAGAAAATACCAAAGTAAACAGTAGAATATTTGATACCTAAGACAATGTTTCCAATGATGAATTCTACTTTCTATTAGGTTAAGAGCTATGGGTAACAAATAGAAGAATTGTTTGACAAATCAAAATAACCATGAAAGACAATCCTCTAGGATAGGGGAGAGGGGTCCATAGTGGAGCAACCTAACTTCATGTTTCTCAAAATCTTATGTGGAAATTTTAAATCACTCCTAATTTTATACAATAGTTTATTTGGCAACTAATGTGCTTCTATATTTCATTTTAGAGCCACATCATCAAATATGATGTCACATTAGCATGCTTTTTGTTGAGGTGTCCAAAAAGACCCCAAAAAAAAGTGAGACTATAGTGGTGCACTAAGTCATGTTTTATTGGTGCACTAAGTCATGTTTTATTGGTGTGCTGATGTGACATCACATGATTTGTCACTTTGTGTACTTTATGGATAAAAAGTGTTTTGCAATTGGATATTAAAGTGCTCCACTATGGGGCCCACTGAAGACTACTTATATCCCCACTATTAGACCCTGCTTCATTATGAGCCCCTCTCCCTTAATTTAATACACTTATTCGGAGATATGATTACAAAAAAAGCTTAGTCTGAGAATCTGCCCTCGGCTGATGCCTTTATCCATGACGTTTTACATGCTGTTTCTTCCCTTTTTCTAATCTATCTTTTACTTTGATAGTATAGAGAAAGTTTACATTGTATCTATTTACAATAAAACATAAACAAAAAGGATGGACGGTCATAGAATTACAGTGCGTGTAGATAATCAACTACAGTAGAATTTATTGGTACCTTCCTTGTCCATTAAAAAAATGCGTTTTCTTTGTGACCACTATTGAGGATCCATTAGAGGTTTATAATACTTTATACTTTCTGATCATGTCACTCAGGTGTTCTTTTAGTAAGAAATCTGATCATTCCACGTGAAAAAAGCAAACAGATAGTGGAAAAGTGGATTTAAATAGGACCTCAGTCGTTCAAGCAGGGTTGTGCAGTAGTATAGAAGAATTTAGCTTTAAGATTTGACCATAAGATATTTATTACACATTCTAAACGAATTGTATTATTTTTTAATAAACTAGCAAGTTATGAGTTTAATGTCCATGGCAATTTAGGTGATTGTAAAATCATTAATCATGTGCTCAAAATACGAAAAAATCAAAGGCTTCTTTGAGATTTTTACTGTGGATAATCTATCTAATCAATAAATAGTCAGTGAATTGTTGACTGTGAATTTACCATATGCCACATCTATGATAACTTGATGGTTCATATTCCTTAGCTATATAAATTTTGATATTTGTAAGACCAAGATCATTGAAATCAAAAGTCCATCCAAGAAAGATCAAAATACAAAACAAATAGAAAACTTATCCAGATGTGAAAGCAGTGAAAACAAGAATACTAACAAGCAGGCATGCCTACCATGTTTTGAGCATATATTTAGCCATAACCCAATTACTATACATTCATTAGAAAATATTGTAGCCTATATGGAAAAAGCCTTAAGGAACAATTATTTTAAAAATGGAGATATACTTTTACCTTCAAAAATCATCTCATCCTATACACAACTCTTAGGAATTTTTTTACCTTAAAGCTGTCTATGATAAGATCTCTAGGTCATCTAAAGTGTTTAATGGTGGATGGCACAACAAATGGGTAGGGATCAAATAGGCTGAGATCCAGAAAGGATGCTCCCAAGAATTTGTCCCTATATAACTTGGAGTTCTGCATATACATTACCCATAACTTGTTGTTCTGTAAATGTAATACACATAACTCGGCTTCCCTTGAAATACCATTGAGGTACAAGTTTCATGGCTTGTCAAAAACTCGTTGTATTGATATAGTTAATAGTAATCCTATTTTATAGAGTAGATTTAGGAGGAGACCATCAATTCTCAAGAATGCAGAATAGTAATATTTTTGGGAACTCACAGGGCTAACAAAAAGGAGTAGAAGAGGATAAACAAGCATGGCAATTTCCACTAGCTAAATGAAACAGACATATTGGCAAAAATGAAAGGCAGTTTCTAAAACAGTTGTGTTGACACCTTTCTATTATATCATTGGTATAACAAAGTTGCTAATGACTGTAACAAGGTTTAGATATTTTAAAGAAACCAATCATAACATAGAGATGTATGTGGTTCGGTCGTAGCCTACGTCCACGAAGAAGGGAGAGTGATTGTTATTCATAGTTGTGTGTCTGAAGATTACAACGCCTCTACATATAAAGAGATACAACAGCCTTAATTAGTAGGCACAGATTAAGACGAATCCCACAATTTGTGCACTCTCCAGCACAGATAGATAGAACCAAATCCCTTAAATCTCTCTTCTCCAACACTCCCCCTCAAGTTGGTGTGAAAATGTCAATAGAGCCCAACTTGGACAATACTTCTTGAAACTTGAGAGCTGGAAGACCTTTTGTAAATATATCTGCCAATTGCTGAGTTGTAGGGACAAAGGTTGTGTAGATGACATTGGCTTGCACATTCTCTCGAACAAAATGGCAGTCAACTTTAATATGTTTAGTGCGCTCATGAAATACTGGATTTGAAGCGATATGCATAGCAGCCTGATTATCACAGAATAATTGAGTTGGTAGAGATGAACCATAACCAAGGTCCTACAACAGAGCTCGAAGCCATATAATTTCACTGGTAGTTGATGCCATCGCTCTATATTCTGCTTCAGCACTTGAACGAGCAACAACACTCTATTTTTTACTTTTCCATGTGACCAAGTTACCTCCAACAAAGGTACAATATCCAGTTGTAGACCTTCGATCAATGGGAGATCCTGCCCAATCAACATCAGTATAGGCAGTAATAGAACTATGACTAGTCTTACGCATCCATATACCTCTGCCTAGGGATCCTTTCAGATACTGTAAAATTCTAGTGATGGCCTGCATATGTTGAGCCTTGGGAGCATGCATGAAATGACTTACCAAACTCACTACATAAGAAAGGTCAGGTCGAGTAATGGTTAAATAGATTAGCCTACCAACCAACCTTTGAAACTGACCAATATCAGATAACAATGTACCAGTATCATCCAATTTTCCTCCGCTATCCGTTGGCGTATCTGATGGTTTGATTCCCAATTTACCAGTTTCTTGTAACAAATCCAACACATACTTTCATTGATTAACAAAGATGTCGTTTTTGGAGTAGGCAACTTCTAATCCTAGAAAGTACTTCAAAGTTCCCAAATCTTTAATTGCAAATCTATTGTGTAGTAGAATTTTTAGCTTAGAACTCACTCTTGAAATTGTTGCAGCCCAACAAGGTGAGAAAACCTTTAGTGAACACCTTGGGAATCTTAAAAAATTGTGGGACGAATTGAACCTGTATCGTCCACATACCACTAATGCCCAAACTCTTTTGAAACGAGCTGAGGAGGATAAAATTTTCTCACTACTTCGTAGCCTGAAGCCTGAATATGAATACATAAGGTGCAATCTTCTGATGGATGCCACATTACCCACTCTTGCTGGTGTTTGTGCTATTATTCAGTGAGAGGAAACTCGAAGAAAGACTATGAGCTCAGAATCCAAAACTTCAACGGAGAAGATTGAATCTAATGTCCTTTTGGCTGAAAAGGATGATAAAAGAAAGCCTCACTTTTTCGACAAAAATAGGAATGTTTCTCGCTACAAGGATAAGAAGGAACTCTATCAATGTGATCACTGCAAGAAAACTGGGAATACCAAGGATCGTTGTTGGGAATTACATCCACATCTCAAATCTGAATATAAGGGTCGGAAGGATCATGCTGCTGTAGCCGAGACTTCTTTTTCAATCAATCAGTTGGGTCATCTTCTTCAACAACTTAGTAAGACTATCTCTTCTGGCAACAGTCCGTCCACTTCCTCTCATGTGTCAGGTAATCTTCATGCTTATCTTACTTCTAATTCCAAAATTAATTCTTGGATTATTGATTCCGGAGCTACAGATCATATGGCTAATAGTCCTTCTTCAGTAACCAATTTTATTCCGAAAACTGATAAGCATGATATCTCTGTTGCAAATGGAACTACTGTTTCAGCCTTAGGAAGTGGTAAAATTAGTTTCTTTTCTCATAATGCTCCATCTGATGCTCTAGTTGTTCCATCCTTCCCTGTTCAACTTATGTCTATTGGAAAAATTACTAATTCTTTAAATTGTGATGTCATATTTTCTCCAACATATTTATTTATCTTAGTGTTAAATAAATAATATTTCTTCCTAATTCACTGACTTCACATGTATATTTGTCAATAGGTAATGGTGCGTCTAAGATAGTGCCAATAATAGTGGATATTTTTTTAATAGCATTAATTATATTAGTTTAAAGTAATTAAAAGTGTTATTAAATTATACAATTAATAAAATTTGTGATTGATAATAGAAAAATCAAAGATAGATGTACTTATTTATAAATGTTCTAATTCGCGTAACTAGTCTTTTACATTCAACTTTTTGTATCTCACATAAATTTACAAGTGTGATAGTATATTTTTGTCCTTTTTTAATGATAAAAAATATTATTTTTATCTTTTGTTTGCATTATTTTATTTTTAAATAGCCAACAAAATAGTTTAACTAACAAAGATATTGATTTTAAAATGTTATTTTATTATTTTATTCCGAAATTAATTATGAAGATAATGCTACTAATGAAGAAATCTTATTTTTTAAAGATGCAATTTCAAATCAAGATAAATTAAAAGAATTATAAAAGTGAGGATGAATACTTAGATTAAAAAAAAAATTACTATTTAATTTTAATCACTTAAAGTAATCTATCAAAAATTAGTTTCATCAATTATTTTATATATTACTTTATTTTTATTTTTATTTGTTTGTATTTTATTTTACATGAATATATTTATTTTAGATATTATAATATTATCATCATTATTTAATAATCATTTATTAGTATCTTCATCTCATAATCAATTATTATTACCTTTTTCAATATTCAACAAATTATTTTTATTAATAAATATATATATATTTCATATTCATAATTACTTTGAATATTAGTTATAAAGTTTTAAAAGTTTCAAAAGGAAGGGGTCATGAAAAAAGGTAGCAATTGTATTTGGTGGGATATTTATATTAGCCCATGTGTAGGAAAGTTACAACTAAGTTCTCTATGGGTGGTTACATGGATCAATTGCCTAGTAACATGTGACACATAATGACATCATTTATGGACCCCATTGTTTATTCATGGGTTGTATTTTCTTGAGGTACATATTTTGGCTTGCTACTCATCAACTTTGGCAATTGTGAGCTTGATCCTTTCATAGTGGCATGTACCTCTTTACTAATAGTGAATCAATGAATATCATGTGGTGCAAGAATATTTAGTGAGGCACCTCATTGATTCTCAACCTAATGAATTTCAAATAATATTACGTGTTCTAATTAGTGGTGAGAAAATCTAGGCTCTTATTGAATAGTTGCTAAGAGGGCCTCAACAACTAATTTTCTAGGTACATAAATTCTTTTAATTATCACAAATAGCCATTAGATGTAAGTCACCTCAATGTGCCTAGTTGCATTGCTTCTAATTTTTGAATTGATTAGTAATCATGCATGTGGATTGTTCAATTACATTTCACTTGCCATTGTATATAGTTTTTCTTTGTGTAAGGAATGTTATGAATCAAGAGGTTGTGCATGTAGACAATTATTCTTTTTTCTTGGAATGCACTATGTAGATTTTATTTAGTCTAGTGGTGTAAATTATGATGATGGTTACCCTCTACAAACACCATTTTCATGTTTCTTTAGTCATTTCTTATGTATCCTAGATTTAGGATTTCATCCCTTCTACTAGTAGCAATACCCTTCTACTAGTAGCAATAATAACTTGATGTCTAAGGTGTATTTTTTATCATGATATTCATAGTAACCATATTTTTATATATGTTTCCATTTCCACTGTTGCATCACAATAGGTATATTTATAGAAATTATTTATTTCTATGAATGAATTTAATCAAAATCCTAGATGCTATTTTCTTTGGTCATTATTAGAGTAAGTTTGATATGAGAAACATGTTGGCAACCACTTTGGTAATATATGGTACATTTATTTGTCAACTTACATGTGTGTCCCTTATTCCTATCTAGAATTACTTGCAAGCTATATGGTAAAGGGGTTTCATACTATCAATGATAACTTATAGGGTTAAATTTAATATGCATAGAGGATTATTCAACACTAATGCAAAATATCACACAAGAAAAGGTGTGTTAGAATTGGCTAAATTTCCACCCAAGATCTAGAGGCCAAATGGAAAGTACAAAGAGATCAATATGCAATGCTCAAGATTGCAATGAAATTGAATATCCAAGAACTCTTGATTTACAAATTAGAACCCCTTGGTTATATAGCCAATGTGATACATAGGATCAGAAAATATCCTAACAAGTGTCTTAATCCTATGACATGAGACAACTAACTTGACAAAAAAGTCAAAAAGAAAAAATCTAAACATGACAACTAAGTCTTCTAGAAATAATCTTATGACTTAAGTAAACTTAACATATGAATAAGCCCCCTAGTAAGAATTATCTAGTACAAGACTTATTCACACCAACACCCCTCTTAAGTACAACTTACGGGGTAGATTATTATGAAAATGATGTAAAGATGCGAGGATGGGTCCCAAATACTAGGAAATATTAGGTACCCATGTACAAATGCAAATGCAATCTCTCAAAAATAGAGAAAAGGAGAAAACCTAGTGATACAAAAATCCTCCCCAAAAGAGGGATAAAAGAAAAGTACTCTCAATGAACAATGAAAAGGATAAAACCCCATGTGAGGAAAAAGACCCCCCATAAGAGATAATAATAAGAGAGACCATGTAGCCCCCTTCAATGGTGAGTCTCCTGTAATGGTAGAAGCTAAACATTGAATGGTGAAGATGATCCAATCTCACCAAACAAAGTTCCTCCCCTTAGGAATAAACAAAAATAGGAATGTATCCAAGATTTCTTCCCATTCCTAAAAGGAAGATGTGGGAAGAAGGATGATGTGTGATGTCTAAATTAAATTGTGTGTAAGTGTCTCCATGTCGATGTTGAAAGCTGACACACTCCAATTAGGAGTTCTAGGCCACACTATTGAAGAGGACAATCTAGAATCTAGTAGAAATGAATGTAGAACATAATCCAAAGACAATGATATCTCCTCCGAAGAAAAATAATCCTCCTCCAAATGTTGTCCAAAAGTATCCACACTCATGTCAAAGTGAAAAGGATGATCATGTAGACAATGAACAAGAGGGTCAGAGTGTTCCCTTGCAACTAAAGAAGGACCATCTCCATCAAAGAGAAGATGTATTCAATCAATGGTGTCTCCCAAATATATAATATGTGACTTCACAAAAAAGTTTGAAATACCTATCAAGAATTCTTCCCAAGTCACTATATCTAGAAGATGATGTAGATCCTATTGTACTGAATCACAAGAGGCCAACACTGTGCCAAAGTGAGCATCATCAAATGAAACAAAATATGGAGATGAAATGAAAGGCTTAAGAATGATATCCAATGTGAGAATGTACCCAAGTTCAAATATCTAAAAGTCTCCTCTAAATCATGGTTCACACTAGAGGTGTGATCAATAGTAAAAGCAACAATGCCATCATCAGAAGAAAAATCTACAAAGGTGTACAACTAAGATTAATGATCAAAAATCTCAGGAGCAAGAATCTCTCTACTCTCTAAGTCTTTAATGATAATTGAATCAGGAGTGAACTCTAGTGTCCTCCCATCTCCAAAACGTGTAATCTAATAGATGGAAAGAATATTTTTTAACAAATGAGGTACACACAAAAAATTATTGAAAATTCTCTCCCCAATATCAATAGATCCCCTATTTACACTCATGTATGCATTGTTTCCTATAAAAGTAGGAGACATAGCACAAGTCTCAATAGAAGAGAATATATATTGTGAAGATGCCATATGATGAGATACTCCTAAATCTAGAAGATATCTCCCTAATCTAATACCTATATAAGCACAAAGAGTTTTCCCCTTATTTCCTAATGTAGAAGCCAAACTAGCATGACCTTTATCCTTATTAGACACTATTTTCAAGAAGAAATTGACTTATACATTCTAGAAGGAAAATCAATATGATTCATTTTAAGAAGATGCTTCAATTCATCAATATCCTTCTTATAACAAGAATGCTCATCATGTCTAAGCTTCTTGCAATATAAATAAGACGACTTCTCCTTCTCAGATGATTTCTCTTTGGAAGAAAATTGGTTCTTTGCTTGATCTGAATGTGGATTATTATTTGATTTATTTTGTTTCTTATCTTATTCTTTCACTTGACTAGCCAACAATGCTTGAGATTTAGATGACTTGATGAGACCTATCGAGATAATATTTTGTTGCGCATATATTAGCATCTCATAAAATATGCAAATGAAGGTGTAGTATATGCAAACCCCATAGTCAATTTCTATGGGTATGAAAGCTAGAAACAAAAGAAGCATAATCAAGACCAATTTTGTTCAATTTATTGTAGACCAATTGAATGTTATTTTTATCAATTCCACATGCTTTACATTTCTCTCTTAGATCATTAACCTTACTAATGTAGTCTTGGATGTTATCAAAGTTCTTAAGAGCAAGGCTCATCAATTCATTATCAATTTGATAGCCTCTTACTTCATCTGTAGTACCATACAATTTTTTCAATTTGTTCCAAGCTTCATGATAACTCTGACATGATTCAATTTGAAAAAAGATATATTCAGAAACTAAGATATGAAGAAATCTAAGAGCTTTGGTATGTTCAATCATCCATTTTCTCTTTGTATCTGCATATGTAAGTTTAGGTACCTTATTTTCAACATATAGAGAATGACCTTGAGTTATTAGAGCACTCCATGCATGTTGATGCCAATTTGAATAGTTGTATGAGGTTAGAAAATGAACCTTAGAATGATCCATGAAAAAGAAGAGCACAAGCAAACAAATCAAAAGAATGCACCAAGAGACCTCTCCCCAAATCTCTCAATCAAGAATCCTCCCAGCAATATATGATTTGGCACTTTATATTTAGTGCATTTATAGATGGAACTTTCCAAAAAAGTGAAGTGGACTTAATCTTAGTGCATACAAAAGCCAAAATTAGCCTCAAGCTCAAAGTAAAAAATTAACACGTAATTATGAGATCAAACTGATCACACCATTGTAAAGTACATGAAAAATTATGTAATTTTAAAAAAAATACCCAAAAATGTTACTGTAGGAGAAAGAACGGAGCTCTAGAAGTTCTCAAAATATGAATGACTCAATAACACCTATGAGAATATACAATTTCTAGAAAAACCAAGCACCAAAATCAAAAACTAATTGCACCATTGTGAAGAGAATGAAATTCTACCCCAAATCAAAAACCATTTCTCACAAAAAGGAGGTCAAATGACTGAGTTATGGCCTCTTGAAGTTGGACTAAAAAATCAAAATCTCCACTTTTGTGGGGACCAAACTTTTCAAAGGGGGGTGACACAGTGCTAACATCATCCAATTGTGAGTTTAAAATTGGCGACTTGCTACACATTGCCTACTAGTGTGGGGTCATTAGAATATTCCTTATTGTTTCCAATATATTCTTCCAAAATATTCTATAGAATATTCCACTAATTGGGTTTCTGGAAGAGTGTCAAAATAGTTTGAAATAACCTAGAATATTCCTTTGTTATGCGTTGGTTTTATTCTATGGTCATCGATTATGTGTGGGGCGTATGATTGAGGCCAAATGTGTGGTGGCGGGGACCTCGCCACATGGTTTTTGTGACCACTATGTACCTACATAGGCAGGTACAATCTAAGTACCTTGCCTACATAGGGTACTATTTTTTTCTTTTTCAAAATTTTTAATATTTTTTTGAAGAAATTTTCAATTGATGAATCTAATTTTTCTCAAAAAAATTCAACCAATTTAAATATTTTGTAGCATAGAAAAAAGTAACCCTTTTTCACAATTAATTTGGGAATAAATAATTAATGATAAAATGGACTTAATTGTGCCTTATTTAGGGTGTTGTAAAGTGTTTCTTTACACTTTCACACTAATATAAGTATTTATTAATTAATTGAGGTTAATTTGAGCTTAGTTGGCCCCTTAAATTCAAATCCAAGCCTAATCTATTGCATTTCTTGAGGGATAAAATTTGACACTATTAAATGAAATTACAAAACACTTAATTTTGCAAGGAATATGTCCTAGGCTACTGACCTAGGACCCTTTTTCCACATGGCAAATGGGTCCTCACTAGGTCCTATGACCCTATTTTGGCATAGTATTTCACATCCTTCAAAATGTGTCCTAGTTAAGTACATTAGGACCCATTTGTAGTTACCCTATAGCGAATCGGTCCAAACTAACTTAGGACACCCCCCTTGGAATATGTTTTTGAAAGTATTTTAATGATTTCAAATTTAAGATCTGATTTCAGCTTGGGTTATTTGAAATTTGGGATTTAATCTTAAGTATAAATATAAGGTTATTTCACTATGTTTTCACCTAAGAATCTAGCAACTTCATGTATTCAAGCATTATAGAAAATTTATGAGATCAAGAGTTCACAAGAGAATTTAAGAAGAAATTCAAGAGAAAATTATTAGAGTTTATTGCAGCAATCAAGGATCATATCATCATGTCAAAGGCATAGTGCATCATGCATGTTGTTGAGCTAATGTGTTGATGTAGCATTAAAGATCCAATTCAAGCATATTCAACGTGTTGTTTCTAATAAAGTGTTGTGATCAAGATATACATTTTTTGAGGCCACTTCATGCAAGATTGGTGATTTGTACTCCAAGGTTCAGACAAAAGTGTGGTGAGGTGTAACATAGCATTTTTCCTTCATCATTCTTTATATTTCATGTTTCTTTATTTCATTACAAGGTTTGATTACAAAAATGGGGTTTGACCAAGGCAAAACCCTATTCCCTAACAATCAACATTCTCTCTTCTTTGATGTGTGATTGCAGGTTTTAGGTTGAAGATCAAGTGGAGAGAAAAAGTTGTCAAAGTTGTAAAGTTGTAAAAGTTGTCATCTTTATTGCAAGATCATGAAAAGTCTTCTACATAATTTATTTCTAACTTTTGGGAGCTAATCACCTTGGATCTGGGAATGTAGACATTCAAGAACAGAACCTAGAAATCAATTTTCCAAAACCTTAGCAAAGACCCATTCGCCATTGGGCGAATGAGTCCTTAGTGAGGCTTGAAAAAGCACTTTTTGGAGCAGGTACACATCATTTTGGAATCTTAAAACCTGCCTTTTTATTGTTATATCAGTTAGGTTTTTTTTATGTCTATCTATGCATAATTGAATCAAAAAAGCAATGAAAAAGAGAGGTTCATAATATTGGTGATTCATCTTTGATCACCCTCTCCCTTTTTCCCACATTTCATTTTGGTTAACCCGGCCTTTTGTGCATCATAGGTTTCTAATTTTAGAATTTCTTTTCACCTTAGATTAGATCTTGCATTCATTTTCATTTATATGCATTGAATTAGATCTCATTTAGGGTCTTCAATTTGTGTATAGGAGTGAATTTGTACCCCTTATTCAAATTCCCCTTTTACTCTTCCTCACTTTAGAAAACCAAACTCAGAAGCTAAATTCCACACAAGACCACTACCTTTGTTCCACTTGGTGCCCATTTTGTGTGTTGGAAGAGGAATAATTATTGGGGATTCCCATGCAACGCACAAATGTCCATGTGACATGCTTATGTCCCTAGTAGATTCCTACAACTGGAGCCTATAGAGGTGTTACACTTCCCATTGGGGGTCGACTTGTAACTCCCTCTTCGGTCAACTGACCCTAATATGGTCATTTTCTTCAATCTTCCTTTAGAAATTTCATCTTCTACACATCCTCTAGCAGTTTTCTTTAGACTCTCTTACACTCACTTCTTGCATTCTCAAGCACTTTTAGTAGCACTTTACACTCCATAGCAACAACAACATCACTCCATCAACTCAGTAGAGCAAGTGTGGAACAACACCATTGCAGTAGGGGCTTGAGTCCTCTCATTTTCTCCTCCATTAACTTGTGAGCTCTTGGTGGGGGTGGTAAGCTTTCTACTTCTCTCCTCTACTATTTGGTTGAGTAGCACATTACTGTTTTGTAGTGTTTTAGTGTTATTTACTTCATTTCCTTTCTTTATCATACTATTTCTCCATTGAGCATGCAAACTTGGTTGTCCGTGGAGGTGGAAACACCAAAACAAGGGTCTGACTGAGGCAAGCCTCTATACAGCCCCAACCAAATTTCCCTCTTTCTTGTGTGTAGGTGGACATGCACTTGGATCCAACTGGAAAATGAGTTCCTTTGTGAGATAATTCTTGCCACCTTAACTCTTGTGTATTTACTTTATCATATTCATGCATATCTTTCCTACTTCATAGCATTTTTTTGGCCCTTTGAAAGTAATTAGCTAGTTCATTAGTTTATTTTCTAGTGTTTAACCTTGTCTCTTTAGTCCTCTAGTTGTATTGACACCAACACACTTGAGAGACACCAACGTGTCGTGTTGTCATCCCAAGATCGTGCTTTCGTCCTCGGGTAGAGAGCTTCCTGAGGTGCAGTGTTGAACCCAAAAACTGACTCGCCTAGTCCTATTCTAAGTTTCAGATCTATAGAGTGATCAAAGGGCCCTATAGTCCTCATCATTCTTGTCTCGCATTTCCTAAGTTAGGGTAGCCTTCTGCTCTTGGCTCTTTGCGACCTAGGGCCTTGAACGTGGTTGGTCCCCATCTCTTACATTTTTGGTGAACCCAACGTGAACCATCTTGGTTCTATTTTGTGATACTGAAAGACCCTTTCCTCATATTCTAGGAGAGTTGTAGGTGTGCATGTTGTGGGGCTCTTTTCCTCACCACCCAACCTACGATCCCTAGTAGGCATAGGTGGAAGGTTCCAAAAGTGTTGCATGATGAAACCTTAGTTGGGTCACTGTCCTGTCCTGTCACCTTTTGGGGGCTCTATGAATGTATTGTCTAGTGTGTGTAATGGCTTCATTCTTGCATCATCCTATCCCCTCTGTGCAGCCTATGAGCAATGATAGTGGTATAACCTTCACTTTATAGGACCTACTGATGGGTTTTAATAGGGAACCATCTCCTCTACATTCTTGTATGAATCAATAAGACCATCGTAGTTAGTGTTATCATTAATCCAACATCTCAAGTAAAAATTATAACTAAGGAGATCATGCTAATCAACTTCTTACATAAAGATGGGTATGATGTACCCCTAAGCACTATTTGCACACACGATGGAATTTCCTATTGGTTGCTCGTGGTAGCTACTCCTTGGATTACTCTTAGCCTATGTCTATCTGTCCTCTTCTGCCTAGGAAGGACCTTCTATACCATTCTTATTAGAATTATAAGAGAGGGAACTTGACACTGCAAGTGAGATACCCTCCATCACCCTATAATGTTTCATGTAAGGCTTGTCTAAAAGCTGATAATGATGCCACTAAGGCATGAAGAAAGGAAGAAGAGAAGTGGTCCTGAGATCCTTCTTCTTCCTCTTCTGTTTGCCACTCTAGCACTCCTTGCTCTATTGTGGTGCCATCAGATTCTATTTTTCACTTGTAGGAGAATCCTATGGTGCCCACTTGGTGAAATCCTAAGTGTCCCGCATTTAAACTTCATGTTCTTCCCATGGTGCCTAGGCCCATTTGGTATAGCAAGAAGAAGGCCCCTTGTGGAGATTCCTCTATGTCTCAACCTCTGTAGCCTCCTACTGCTTCTACTCCCAAAAAAACAAGCAGGAAGAGGCCCACTTCTGAGACACTCGAACAGACTCTCCCTGATGTTCGTCAACTTTCTCCTCTTGCTCTCATTCAGGAGTTTGTTCCTCCACCAAAAAAATGGCTATAGTGGACACTCCCATGGCTGAGTAGGAGCCCTCCATTCCTTCACAAACTCTGGCCTCTAGTTAAAGGAGTCATAGAAACCACCTTGCATATGAGCGCAAGCACCGACAAAAGGCTTTGTTGCCTAAGCAGGCCACCTTACAGAGGAAGGAAGAGGAGACAACCGCCCCTACTTCAAGGCCTCATGTAGTGTCCTCCTCTCTCCTTCCCTCTACTTCCATTCAATATAGCTCTGCATCGCTTCCATCATCCATTGCGAGTACAAATGGGCCTGACCCTTAAAAGGCACAGGTATTCATCGCTCCTTTGGTGGATTCGCCTTTGTTGATGTCCATTCTAGATGTCCCACCTTTCCCAAAACCCATAGATATGAGAAACAATTTGGTGGTGTCTACTACATTTTTCTCCTTCCCCTCTTCCTTCACACCTCTTACATAGATTGTGGGGAGCTCACATCCCTCGATGAAGTAGAAGGTCGAAGGCAGTTCCTCTAGCAATGAGGAACGTAAGAGGAGTCTACCTTCTCCACAAGGTGGTCCTATGCTGACTTGTTCTATCATAGTGACGGAACCAGTCCCGGCTTCCCCTAAGTTCATCACCACTCCCGAATCATTTAGCAAGCCTAATGGTGAATCTCAGGTGCAGCCTTCCTATCCATTGAATCTAAACATAACACTCTTGTAAGGTGCATATTTAACTCTATGGATGAGGTTCTAGCCTTGTCGATGATCTTCACTAAGTCACTAACCTTAGCTCCACAAGAACTCAGTGGAGAGGATCTTGTAGGGCCCTCTTCCTTGGCCCTTTTTGTGGGAGGGTTAGAAGCTCCTCCCCTTAACATTCCACCACTACAAGCTCATATTCCTCCCCCCTATAATGATCTAGAGTGGGAAGCAGATGACCTCTTGTTCGATCAATGTTAGGTGAGGCCATCTTCTTTATCTTTAGATTAGAAGTGTGTGTGTGTAATGATGTGTTTCCCCCATGATCATTCTATGTGTTCCTAGATGACCCTTGTCACCCCTGTTGGTACTTGGATATAGGCGTGGTTTTTGTTTCGTAAACCTTTCTCTATTTGTATCATCATTCTTCCATGTTTGTGCTTGATTTTCGATAAATTGGGGACGATGCAAAGCATTGGGGGAATTTAGGCTTCCCTTCCATGTTGACCCACTTTTTCATTTTTTACTTTTTCTTTTGTGCATTCTTCTTGATCTAGTGGGGATTGATGATCTTTCACCTTGCACTGTAGTTACCTATTATTTATATAAGCATGAGAAAATCTAACCCTACAAAACTAGATCCCCCTATGCCCTTTGTTTGTGATCATCTCTTTTTCGCTCTTTTCTTATCTTTCTCTCTTCTTTTCTTGAGTTTTCCCTTTCATGTGTGATAGTGCCATTACTTTAATTTTCAAAAATTGCATTTGTTTCCAATGAATCTTTTCTTGAGAATCTTCAAAAACTCTTTCAAGAATCACATTCTCAACTTGAAACCCTAATGGAACGTGTTTTCTTCATCATGGGTTCATAAAGAAAGAACTTGAAAACCTTCCTCCGAAGTGGGAATCTTTGATCTTCCCCTTGCATGGGGGCATATTCTTCCTTTCGAATTCCTTGATGAAGTGAACATCTTTCAAAAGGATTCCTAGATGATGAATCGATTAAAGAAAGATGCATCTCTTTCATACTTTCGAATAGTGCATCCCTTGAGTGGACCCCCTTTTTCATGCCAAGTCCCTAAGGGACCCCTTTGAAATTTTTCCAACTTGTTGATGGTCTATGTGACTGTCCACTTACTTCCTTGCATGGCCACTTTTGGACATGTTCTATTTGTGGGTAAACATGTCACTTTGCAGGTGCACCTATGAAGCCGCTTCCTAACTCTACGGAGTCTACTTTCCTAGGTATCCTTCATGTGAGAGATCTTGGGGGATACCACCCTATAGGTTTGTGTGTTTGTAGGGTGCTTCCTTTGAGATTCCTCCATGTGAGAGATCTTGGGGGTCGCTCCCCTATTGGTCTTCGGGTCTGTAGGGCACTTTATTTGGGTTTCCTTCATGTGAGAGTTTTTAGAGGACACCTTCCTTGTATGTCTGCAGGTTTGTAAGGCACTTCCTTAGCTTCCTCCATGTGAGAGATCTTGGAGGTTGCCTCCTTATAGATCTGCAAGTTTGTAAGGTGCTTTTCTAGGTTTCCTTCATGCAAGAGATCTTGGAGGATACCTTCCTTACAGGTTTGTGGGCCTCTGAGGTGCTCTCTTCTCGGGGATTTCTTCATGTGAGAGATCTTTGGGGTTGCCTCCTTGTAGGTATGCGGGTCTATAAGATGCTATCATTCTTCAGCTTCATAGTTTTGCAGGGCTATGAAGTCCTTTGCTTGTCCTGCACTCTTGAGCTCACTAGATTGCGATTTGCTTCCTCTACAGTTCAAGTATACATTTCTAACCCTACTACTTCTTCAATCTACTAGACTGAAGCACTCATTAGTATTCATGCTCGTTAAAGTGGGGGAAAAATGTATAGGAGAGAATATGCACCCCTATTTCAAATTCCCCTGTTAACCTTCATCACTTTAGAAAACCAAGCTCAAAGGCTAAATTCCACAAAATCCTGTTGACTTTGTTCCACTTGGTGCCCGTTTTGTGTGTTGACAGAGGAATAACTGTCGAGGATGCCTGCGCATCATGTAGAGGTTCACACAGTGCACTTGTGTCCCTAGTAGATTCCTATGACTAGAGCCTACAAAGGCGTTACACTTCCCATTAGGGGCTGACTTGTAATGCCCTCTTCAATCAACTGACCTGAATATGGTTATTTTCTTCATTCTCTCTTCAAATTCATTCTCCCTTCAGGAATTTCATCTTCTACACATCCTCTAAAAATTTTCTTCACACTCTCTTACACTCACTTCTTGCATTTTCAAGTACTTTTAGCATCACTTGTACATCGTAGCAGCAACAACATCACCCCATCAACTCAGTAGAGCAAGTGTGGAACAACACCATTGCAGCAGGGGCTTGAGTCCTCTCATTTTCTCCTCCATTAGCTTGTGAGCTCTTGCTCGAGGTGGTAAGCTTTCTACTCCTCTCCTCTACTATTTGGTTGAGTAGCACATTACTGCTTTGTAGTGTTTTAGTGTTCTTTACTTCATTTCCTTTATTTATCGTACTACTTCTCCATCATTGCAAAATTGGTTGTATATGGAGGTGGACACACCAAAATGGGGTTCTGACTAAGGCAGGCCCCTCTACAACCCCAACCAAGTTTCCCTCTTTCTTGTGTGTAGGTGGACGTGCACTTGGAGCCAACTGGTGAACGATTTCCTTTGTGAGATTATTCTTGCCACCTTAACTCTTATGTATTTACTTTATCATATTTGTGCATATCTTTCCTACTTCATAGCATTTTTTTGGCCCTTTGAAAGTAATTAGCTAGGTCGTTAGTCTATTTTCTTGTGTTTAACCTTGTCTCCTTAGTCCTCTAGTCATACGGACGCCAACACACTTGAGAGATGCTAGCATGTCACACTGTCATCCCAAGACTGTGCTTTCATCCTCAGGTAGGGAGCTTCCTAAGGTGCAGTGTTGAACCTAAAAACTAGCTCACCTATCCCTATTTTGAGTTTCAGATCTTTAAAGTGATCAAAAGGCCCTATAGTCATCATCATTCTCGTCTCGCATTTCCTAACACCCCTTTAAGCTGAGGTAAGTTAGGGCAACCTTCCACTCTTGGCTCTTCGTGACCTGGGGCCTTGAACGTGGTTTGTCCCCATCTCTTATAGTTTGCATTCAAGTTTGCATCTCATATAGGGTTTTAGGATTACATTATTTTTGTATTCTTTAAATTTGAGAAATATAAAAAAATTAGTCATTTTGAATATAATCTTGCATCACATAAAATTTAATTTGAAAATAAAAACAAAATTTCATATCTAACTAGGTCTTTTAGTTCATCATTTTGTCACATTTTCAACCTGCATTTTACATTGCATTTACAAAAAATTGAACTTGAAACTTATTGTAGCGGACTTGAATATGAAAATCATTAGAAAACACCTAAAAATTTGTAAAAATTAGTTTCAAAACCCTAATCTAGGATGCATTCATCCTAGGGTGAATGAGTCCCTGCTAGGGTTACATAGGCAACAAGTTCTCATAGTTCTTAAGCTTCAATATCAAATTTAGAATTTCTTGAAAAAGCATACCAGGACCCATTCACCATTGGGAGAATGATTCCTTTGAGGCCTACAAAAACCAAATTTTATGAGATTTTTGGTATTTTTTGTACTTCCTAGGCTTTTTGGTAACATACTATATTAGTATTGAAAGGTTTGGGAATTCCTTTTTCAAGCATCTAGGTCAAATCATCCATTTAGTGCATTCATTTTTAATGCATTTCAAAAATTCATATTTATAGTACATTTGTTTACATTTTTTAACTGTTTCATACATTAGATAGCTTAATTTTTCATGTAACTAGCATGTTTCCTTTTAGGAGATGTGGTTTTGATATGGTAAAGAATGGATTGCATAAGTACAACATCCTCTCTTATGATTTCAATGTAGAGCACAAAATTGAGGTCATTAAGAAACATGTTATCCATCCTTCTACTATCTTTCCTAGTTATGAGAACATCTTAGAGCAAGAGAATCAAATCATTGACACAATCATTAATATCACATTGCCTATCCTTCACTCAAGACCTACTAGCTCTCCCATTTGTGGCTTGGATGATATGATACAAGAGGATACAAGCACATATATCCATGAAAAACATAATTGTTCTTCTCTTAATACCTCTCTTATTGATGATGAAGGTGTCTTGGTGAAAGATGATACAACTATTGAGAATCATGAAGGTCTTGTTTTTCCTTATCCTCCTCTCCCTATGGAAGATATTATGACACAAGAAGATGATACCATTGATACATTCCTTAACATTACTTTACCTAGTCTCCATTCATCTCCCAACTCCTCCCCTATTTTTGAGAATGCTTTAGTGAAAGAGGATATAATTGTGGGAAATCATGAAAATCACACTTGTGAGGAGGATATGTTGGTGTGAAGAGATCCAATTATTGAGAACTATGAAAATCCCACCTCTCCTAAGTGAAAAGACATTATAGAACATAGGGATGCAATTGTAGATAACCATGACAATCAAAGTTTTTCTTCTCCTAATATCTCTCCTATAGGTGAAGAAGATAGTTTGGTGTTAGAAGATACTCTTATTAAGAGTCACAAGAATCTTGTTTCTCCTTTTCCTAATGCTCCTACCATTTGGAAAGATCTATTTGAATGAAAGGATCCAATCATTGGTAAGCATGACAATCATAGTTTTTCTTCCCCTGATCCCTCCCCTATTTGTGGTGAAGATACATTACAAAATATAACCATGGAATGTGATGAACCTCTTGAAAGCTCTCCTACTAGGGTAGATATTATGGCACAAGAGAATGAGACCTTAGAAAAAATGGATGAAATCACATGGACAATCATAACAATCAAATTTGGCCTTCTCTTAATACTAATATTGGTGAAGATATTTTGATGATAAAAGATTCAATCCATGAGAGTCATTAGAATCCTATTTGTACCTCTTCCCCTAGGGAAAACATTATTCAACAAGAGAATTCCATCATTGATAAGCAAGAAAATCCAACCATTGATAACCCTTATTTTTTATGAAGTCATTTTAGAAGAACTAGCCTTTGAATGTCATGAACATCTAGTTTGTTGTTCTCCTACTAGGGATGTACATGGTGGAAAAAATGACAATAATAATAATGAGGCTTCCTTTGATGAAGATGATGAAGTGAAATTAGACTCCCCTTCACAATGATATCATGAAAATAAGGATAACTTTTAAGGTTATGCACATTAGATATCCCTTGACACCAACCACACATGTAGAACCCGTACAAGAAAAAGAAAAAGAAAGGAATATTGAAGAAGTCACAAATTTATTGGAAGATTCTTGGGAAACCTTTGATTTCATACCTACATTCATGTGAGAATACAAGATCATAAAAAAAGACTATAAAAAAAAAAAAAAAAGTGGTAATGTCAATGCAAAATTCAAAAGCTTTGACTTCAACCACTTTAGAAGAAAAGACAACATGCATGACAAACTATGATGAAGTTGATTATGAACAACCAATGAATCCAAAATAAATAAAAAAGATATATGGAAGAGGTTATGAACTTATGAATCAACTTGGGTATAGTGGAAAAGGATGTGGTGCTAAAGAACAAGGTATTTGTGTCCGTATAGAGCCTAACACACAAGAAACAACTAGTACTCTTGGTTATTGTCCTTAAAGAAATTAAAGACTCAAACAAAGACTCACTTAACATCAACACTCTTACAAAAGATTCTTCCAAGACAACTTTAACTTTGGTGCATCCTAAATTGATAGATATCTCATTAGTTATGCATCAAGTTGATACTTTGTTTACTCATCATAATCAATAACAATAATTATTGATCCTTTCCATGTAATAGTTGTATCATCATAGCATGCTCACTATGTCATGTTTTACACTCATTGAAAGCCATGTCCTTGTTGCAAGGAGTAGAATATCATCATTCATCTCAGCTTATCCTTGTCCCACACTTAGTGGGGGTAAGGGGATTAGTTATCCTTATCCTATTTTTGGCATTTGATGTGGTCACTTTGGCTAGTTTTCTACCTTTTGTATATACCAACCGAGATTAGGATGCAAATGACCCACTATAGGTTGACTCACATGTGCCTTACTAGTCTTCTTCATTGTTTTGTTTTTCATGTTCTTTTATGTGATTTCATGTGTGTAATATGTTCCCCCATACTACTTTGTTTGATGTATCTCTCTCTCTTTGTGCATTCCTCTATATGTATCTACATTCTTCTCTATGTTGTAAACATTTTATCCTTTTACATTCATCTTGTGTTTTCCTTTTGGGGATGACGCAAGGTATTGAGACATTTAGGTCTCTCCATGCTGACCCGAAGGATTTTTCTTTGTTTTCGCTCTCTTTGTGTCATTCTTCTAGTTCTATGAGTATTCATAGTTCCATGGTTTATAATAACATTGTAACAAAGACATACTAATCTCGGATCCATAGATCCCTTCCATATTTTTATGGGCAACCCCTTTTTCCTTTTTCATGACGTAGCTCTATTTCAGGAACATATAACTTGGCATAGGGCTTTTCGATTAAGATCTCAAGTTTTAGGATGGAACATTAGCTACTTTAAAGTGGGGGCATACATCGATGACATCTTTCAAAAAAATCATATTTCATGGTGTGATTTTTTGTACTTGTGATGTGTCCTATTCTTGGTGGTTTCATTGCGTTTGATGTCCTCCAAGAGTTCAATATTTCTAAGAATATGGCTTTCCCTTAATTTGGCATGATGCAAAGCAAGGCATCCCATAAGTGGCAATCTATTATACTTGATCTATCCTCTCTTGCATACATTAGGCACAATGATCCCTAACAAGAAGACCTTACATGAACAAAGTAAGATCCCCTTAAAAAAAACCTTGTAGACACAATATTCATAAGTGATAAGCATGGTGGTGCCTTATTAAAGTTTTTAGGAGGATAAATTTGATATGGTATGGGAGCCTAATATGATTCTATCATTTTCTATTCTTTCGGGATACTCACCTACTAGATTTCCTGAGTTTCCACTACCCCAGAGTGATCACATGTGTCATTTGGATAGTGGTGAACACAAGGAAATAGGGTGCTACACCTTTTAGGAGATGGAACACATAAAGGGGGTCAGGACCTCCTCCTATTTCACTCTAGTTCATTAAAGGGAACCCTAGAGATCTCAACCTAATGATCCAATTAGTAAAAGAGATTGGTACAAGGTCTCCTTAGGTGTGATTAAAAAGGGGTTTCACCACTAATAAAATGCTTAGAAAGAAGGAAATGAAAGTAATATGCAAATCTAGCTATATAACCTAGAAAATGAACTTGTAATTAGAATAACAAACTGAGGCTAAGCAAAGAAGTACCTAAAATATTGAAGATGCCCGAAACGAGGTCTACAATAGTAAAATTATGAATTTTTATGTGAACTAGGACTCATATGCCAAACTGGACGATTTAGTCCCAGTTTAGGGTTTCTGGCTGAATTTGGAATCTACAACTGGTAAACTAGGATCTACAAAAAAATTGTTGAAAAATGGTAATATTGAGACTCATACGCCCAAGATGGTGATTTAGTCCTAGTATTAGGGTTTGACTAAAACCTCTGTAATCCTCTAGTGATCTTTTGTGCTTCTTTCCTATCTAATCTTTGAGTTTGAAAGTTTGAATTCTTCCATGTAGGTGACTTTCCATGAATATGACAACTTCTTAACAACTTTGACAACTTTCTTCAATCTTGCAACTTTGTCTTCAAAGGATCTTCAAGTCTCAAAACACCTAGATCTACAATCACACATGTATAGGGAGAAAAATGTTGATTTGTTAGTGGATAGGGGTTTGCCTTGGTCAAACCCCATTTTGGTAATCAAACCTTGAAATGGAATGAAATAGAATGAAGAAATGATGAATGAACAATATGCAATATTTCAACTCACCAAACCATTGATAGGAAGGTTGCAATATTATGTGAAATGGTTAGCACGAATGTAGATATTGACACTTGGTCAAATGTTATGGATCTTGACATGAATGTTTGCTTGAATCATGAAAGCCCTATATCACAAATGTTAGCTCAAAAACACACATGATGCATGATGACTTTGACATGATACTTGAATCTTGAATATTGCTACAAAATGCTTGATAATTATCTCTTGAATAATCTTGAATTCTCTTGAATACTTCAGTTGCTAGATCACACTTGCTCGTGAAAATTGCCAGGAGAAAATATGTAAAATGGCCTTGTATTTATACTTTTTTATGCCAAATTTCTTGAAATTACAACACTACAAGTTGACATTAGATCTAGGAGAATAAAACCCCACCAAGAATTGAATTCAAAATAGGTCCAAGCTAAAGTGGGGTTCATACACTAGTAGGGGTGTATGAGTCCCAATAGCCTAAGCTTGGGACACAAATTTCAAGAAATGTTAAGTTCAATGTCATATTCAGGACCAAGCCTAGATATTTAGGTGGGACCCATATGCCCAAGGTGGCATATGATTCCTAGATCACTAAATATTGAACACAACCCAAAATAATGAATTATGATTGGTCATTAGTTAAGTGTCAATATTATCCTCAGAAAGATGCATTAAATAAGGCTTGTGGATGCAAAATAGGACCAAATAAGGCATAAAGAAGCCCAATTTTAGCAAGGAGGGCCTAAAAAAGTGTGAAAATGTAAAGGGATTCATTTTTCTACACTAAATTTGGCCCCCATTTTAGTGAGAGGAGGAACTTACTTCAAACTCACACTAAAGTAGACAAAATCACATTAGGAGGGGTCCAAGTGTACCAATCCTAGTGAGTAGGATGATAGCGATCAAGAGGTTTATGTAAGCCCCCAAGATCAAGATACTATGGAAAACCAACATAGGCACAAAAGAAGACACATGTGAATAGTGTAAGGAGCAACAACATGGTACAAGAATACATTGTCAAAGATATAAGAAGAAAGGGGGTGGATCAAGCCTTGAACATTTGTCCAACACGATGTGGATCAGATCTAATTTTTTTGTCCAAGAACATTTACAAGTGGAATGCAATGCATACTAAGCAAACAAAAAACACGCTCACAAGGGCTAGTGGAATCTCAGGTCCTCCACTAGGTGAGCTCCCAAAGAAACATGTACGCATGAAACTGGTATGTGCTCACATAGACAAGCAAGTGGTTATGGGAAAGTCACACCTAAGTTTAACTCCCATATACTAACCATACCAAATCTATACCTCCTGATAACTTTGATAAGGTGTTGCACAACACAAACAACAAGATTCATGAGGCAAGCAAAACTTCGTATGCTTGACACCCATGAACAAATAGGATGGCTCCACAGGCAAGCAAACTATATTGGGCAAGGTGGCCATATAACAACTATCATAAATGCAAAAGTAGTGTAAGGTATGTTCGAAGGAGTTTTTCTTAGTTCATGCAAGGTTTTAACTTAGGGAACATTGTGCCTAATGTCTCCAAGAGAGAACCAATCGAAGAATAGAAGATTTGCAACATAGGGGATGTAGTGTGTCACATCAAGCCACTAAGAGGAATATAATATGCTAAGATAGATCACGCTCTTGAAGGGCATCACACCTAATGTCACCACAAAGTGAAAAATGCATCGCATGAAGTAAGAATACTACACAATGAAACATCAGTTGAAACGAAAAAGAATAATGCCAATGTTTGCCCCCACTTTAAAGAAATTGCTAAAAAACATGTTGTGAGCAATTACTTTAAAGTATAAAATGATAAATGCTAACAATAAATAAGACATGAGAGCTTATTTGGAAAGCCCTATGCCAAGTCATATGTTTCTAAATAAAGCTACATCATGAAAAGGTGTTAGGTCCCCAAAATGAAATCCTAAAATCACATAAGGGATCCATGTATTTAGGGTCAGTATGCCTTTGCTACAATGTTTATATAGAGCTTGGAACTATCATCATTCCCCAAATACTCATAGAACAAGAAAGAATGACACAAAGAGAGTGAAAACTAAGGAAAATCCTTCGGTTCAACATGGACGAGACCTAAATGTCTCGATGCCTTGCATCATCTCCAAAGGAAAACGCAAGACAAAAAAATGATAAAGGAAAATATTTTTATTCAACATGGAAGAGACCTAAATTTCTTGATAGCTTGCATCATCCCCAAAAGGAAAACACAAGATGAATGAAAAGATAAAGGTTTATGACATATAGAAGAATGTAGGTACGAATAAAGGAATGTCACAAAGAGAGATACATCAAAAAGAACAGGGAAATCACATTACGCACATGCAATCACACACATAACATGAAAAAGGAAATAATGCAAAAGACTAGTAAGGCTCATTTGATTCAACCCATAGCAGGTCATATGGATCCCAATCTTGTTCATCGTATATGGAAGGTAGACAACTAGTCAAAGGGACAACAACAAGTGCTAAACTAGGACAAGGCTATCTAATTCTTTCCCCCATTATGTGCAAGACAAGAATGAGCTAAGGTAGGTGATGAGAAAGAGCTCCTTGCATTTTGGAATGGTTTTCAATAAACGTAAGACATGTAATAGTGATCATATTATGATCCTACAACTATTATATGGAAAGGAGAAAAAGGACATGCTTTAAGGGATTATTTCTATGATACTAAACTTTTTAAATATTTGTTTTAAAGCATGACACTCATCAATATTATGTCCAAGAACTCTATGATATCGACAATGTGATGTGTTTGTGTTCTTAGGATTTGGTTTTCAATTTTCTCACATGGGAGGTAATGTAATAATTCCTTGACTTAGAAGTATGAGTAGGGATCTTTTAGTTGCAAATGGAAGACAAGGTAATTTTAGTTAAATATTTAGTTTGTAAGGCCTTTTTTTCTTACTAGATTCACCCATTTCTTGAGTTAGATGTTGAGGAGGACCTAATATTATCCTATTATCCTTCTCATCATTATGAGGCATTGGTTGTTCTTTAGGAAGGATGACACTTATAGCGGGAGGGGGATCTCTATATCCTACTCCTTTGGAATCTTCAATTGGTGTTTTCTCTAAGAGTTGATGAATTTCATGTTCACTTTTTGTATCACATCCATGTTTGCTTAAGATCATGAATACATTTCCATATGTCTCTTCTAGGTTGATGGGAGTTTTGGTCACTTTGTTAACATAGGATGGTTGAATGTTTACTTGATTAGAGGTGCTAGTGTAGCATAGAAAAAAGTACTCCTTGCTTGATATGGGAATAATTAATGATAAATTGGATATAATTTTGCCTTGTTCTAGTGTCGTGAGGTGTTTTACACATCCACATTAGGTCTTGGACCCTTTAAAATTGAATAAAATGCATGTCTTGTAAAGGTGTTGTAAAGAATTGTAAATGACTTTCACACTTTTCTAGACTTTTATTAACTATTTTTAAGTCTAATGGTCCTTTCTTCCCTACTTTTGAATTAAATATTATTCAAAAGTTAGCTTTTCCCTCTTCTTCTACAATTAAATAATTATTTCAATTATTTAATTATTCATTAGCCATTTCTTAAATATTTATTTAATTATTTATCCTTTCTTTATCTCCCCACTTAAATAATTATTTTAATTATTTAATTATCCCTTCCCCCTCCATTAAATAATTGTTTCTAATTATTTAAGGTTTAACACCCCACATTTCCTCTATAATTAAATAATTATTTTTAATTATTTAATTATCTAATTATTTGTTCTCACCTTTCTTTTTAAATAAATAAAATTAATATTTTATTTATTTCTCCTATGTTAGACACCTAAATTAAATAATCTTTATTATTTAATTTCTCCTATCACCTCTTTGTCTATGTCAATCTTATCTTCCACCTCAAGTCTTTATCTATCCATGTCTTTCTTCTCTCAATTAACCTCCACCCTTGATTAAGTTATTTTCTAATTTAATCTTGGCCCTTGATCGTGATCCTTATTCTTAATTATTTTCTATAAAATGAGAACTTTAAACCCTAATTCATTATTCATTCATCATTCATTCATATTTCCAAGTCAAGCAATCAAGAATCAAGCATTCAAGATAGCATCCAAGCTCAATTCTAAGGCATTCAAGAGAAAGATTCTCCATCAATCATTGCATCAATTCAAGATCCATCATCATGGAAAGTTTCTAATTGCAGTGTTTCATATTTCATGCTTCATTATCTTATTTCATCATTTTGGTTTAATTATCTAAACGGGGTTTAACCAAGGAAAACCCCCAATCCCTAACAATCAACATTTTTTTCTCTCTTCCTTTGTGTGATTGCAAATCTAGGTGCTTAGATGGAATGGAAATGATTGAAGAATAGGTTGCAAAATTTCCAGATTCATCTCCCTATTGGAAAGGTCAAAATCTTCACAAAAAGTCACTTACAGCCTTAGAAATCAGGGTTTTGGATCTGGACTCCTGGAGGTACAAAAAGAGCATGCTGAAAGCTACAAATTCCACTTTTGATTATTTTGAAAAGCCAAAGTGGACTCATTCACCATTAGTGGAAAATGAGTCCCACTGTACATGTTTTTTAGAGTTTTGTGTACATTCAGATACCCATTTGCCCAAAATAGACTTTGATACAATTTTCTAGATCTAGGACTAATTTGCCCAGATTGGCGTATGAGTCCTAGGTGGCTTCTACATCATATTTTTCAGGATTCCAAACCTTCATTCCATCCTTATTTATTTTTCAAGTGTACACCTTCAGTTTCATTAGTTTTTGTTATAGTTTACTTGCATTTATAGGTGTCTTTGCATACAACACTGTGTTTTCAAACATCTTGCATTTCCTTAGTTTCCATTCATTAGTCAATATATTTTATCAATTTTCTACATTTAGATCATTTATTTGGGTATGTACAGGATCATCATGGAAAAAACAAGCCCTTAAGTGGTGAAAATTTCAAAAAATCAAAGTTAGGCAACTTGACGTAAAAATTTGAATAAGTTATCTATATTTTTTCAAAAATATGTAAGAATAAAATCTATAGCAAATTGAATGTAGTTCCTAAAATACTATTTTTAATTTTTTAAATGTATTTTGTGAAAATTTGAAATTTCAATATAGTAGTACTTAAATTTCAAGGAAAAATAAGTAGGTGTTTGTTTGATCAACCTAACCACAATAAAATGATAATATTTTTATAAGATTTTAGATATAAGTAGAGGACTCATGTCCCAATGTGATGCATATATCTTTGTATTTTTTCCAAGTAAGTAATTAATTATGAATTATTTTATTACAACTTCAAAATATAAAAAATCATATGTCGACCACCTTAACTAAAATTTCATGAAATTCTTTTTTTTTAATCCTATAGTATGTGAAGCATAGAATGTGACGCATATTTCAGATTTAAAAATATGATACCATTTGAAAGCTATAGATGTTTTTCAATCAGCCTATTAATCAGGACTTTAGTCATAATTCAAATAGAAAATGAATAATAATTATTTTATTTTTTTTATTCAAGGGGTAAACGCTTTTGACCGGAGCTATGAACCGGGTACAACCATTCAACAATACCACCCCAACGGGGTTTGAACCTTGGTGGCAAGAACAAAAATGCCACTAATAAACCATCACACCATGCCAATACCGGCGAATAATAATTATTTATTAAATTCAAAGTAAAGAATAATTTATATTGGTGGAAAATTGAGAATCTCCTTTAAAAACCCTTTTCATTTTATCAATTTTGGGTAAAGAAAATTTCGTCAGCCATATACCCTACACATTCCCATCATATTGCCACTTTTTGGCCCATCATGATCTTGCACATACCCATTTTAGGCATATTTCAATTACAATTGCATTAGTTTTGAGTGATCCATCACAAATTTTGGTATATTTCTCTCCTTTTAGGTGAAAAACCCTAGAAGTGTAAGAAAGCCTTCACATTACCAAAAATTGTTGGTTCATCTAGGTTCACCTATTGTAAGGAACTTAGGCTCATTTTGTGTTTCAGTTTATGTAAAAGACCAAACATCTCAAGTTGTGTTGGTTGTTTCATGCAAGGATAAAAGGATGCATTAGTCTCAAGGTTGTTAAGGAAATCATTTATAAAGTTATTCATGTTGTAATTATCTTCTCCAATGATATCAACTTCACGAGGAGGAAATGCATTAGGAGCTAATTGAGCATGAGTGAGTTCAATTTCATTAGGATCATTTCCAAAAGCACAACTTAACACATCCACTAATGAATCCAAGGGCATTCAAAGCTTACAAACACACATATCCATGACGAAATGTAATGTATTAACCTAGAATGAAATGTGTAAATGAAATTGTGAAATTAAGTAATGCATGAAATGAACCTGATTAAGCAAGGTCTGATGAAATGAATGAAGGAGAAACTCAGTAATCTGAAACAAAAATCTAACACCAGCAAACAGAAGCACAAAAATAAAGTTTTTAATGTTGTAAATTTCAATTTTAGGTTTGATATGGGACTAAATTTCCAAAAGGGGTGAATGAGTCCTAGTTAGGGTTTTTGAAAGGTTCAAATGCTGAAAAACACACAACATAGAATTCCCAAAAATCTAGTAAAACCACCTTTAAAGGGACTAAATCACCCAAAGGGGCGAATGAGTCGCAAATTAGGGTTTTTGCACCAAATTCAGCAAATTCTGAGTTGATTCTAAGGTCTTTTACTTGTATGTTGAATATACTATGTACAATTCCTAGATTTCAATAAAATTGAATTATTTGAGATGCAAAAATGCAACCTATATGCACTTTCACTAATGCAAGATTTAGAAGCCTTAAATGCAAATTAACTAATGCAAGATCTAATGCAAAGCTAATGTAAGCTAGATCTAGGACTACAATGTACTCCAAATCAGAAATGCAAGTGCTCAAAGGTCAGGTTCACCAAAATGAACACAAGGAAATAGGGTGCTCCACCTTTTAGGAGATGGAACACATAAAGCAAGTAGGGACCTCCTCCTATTTCACTTTAGTGAACATTAAAGGAAATCCTAGAGATATCGACCTAATGATCCAATTAGGAAAAGAGATTGCTACAAGGTATCCATAGGTGTGATTAAAATGGGTGTTCACCACTAAGCAAATGCTTAGAAAGAAGGAAATGAAAGTAATATGCAAATCTAGCTATATAACCTAGAAATGAACTTGAAATCAAAATAACAAACTAAGGCTAAGCAAAGAAATACCTGGAAGACTAAATATGTTCAAAAAAAGGTATACAACCCTTAAATTATGAATTTTGATGTGAGATGGGACTCATACACCAGACTAAGTGATTTAGTCCTAGTTTAGGGTTTTCTGCTAAATCTGGAATCTACAATTGGTAAATCAGGATCTATAGAAAATTGTTGAAAAATGGTATACTAGGACTAATATGCCCAAGGTGGTGATTTATTCCTGGTATTAAGCTTTGACTAAAACCTCTGTAATCCTCTAGTGATCTTCTATAGCTTCTCTCTCATTTGATCTCCGAGTTTGAAAGTTTGAATTCTACTCTATAGGTGACTTTCTATGAAGATGGCAACTTTGACAACTTTCTTCAATCTTGCAACTTTTTCTTTAAAGGATCTTCAAGTCTCAAAACACCTAGATTTGCAATCACACATTTATAAGGAGAAAAATGTTGATTCGTCAATGGATAGGGGTTTTCCTTGGTCAAACCATGTTTAGGTAATCAAACCTTGAAATGGAATAAAATAGAATGAAGGAATGATGAATGAACAATATGAATCATTGCAACTCACCAAACCCTTGATAGGAAGGATTTAATCTTATGTGAAATGGACTTAACTGTGGAATGTGACTATTTGTCAGAGAAATGGGAAGGATCAAGGCTCAACTATCCAATGTGATGTGGAATACATCTCAACTATTTATCCAAAAAAATTCAAAAGCAAAACATGATGTCTACTTGTACTGTAGAAAAATGCATTCCTTTACATTTTCACGCTTGTTTGGGCCCTCCATGCTAAAACTAGGTTTCTTTATGCCTTATTTGGTCCTATTTTACATCCACAAGCCTTATTTAATGCATCTTTCCAAGGATAATCCTAACACTTAACTAATGATGAATCATAGAAAAATGTAGCGTAGAAAAAAGTAACCCTTTTCACACTTAATTTGGGAATGAATAATTAGTGATAAAATGCACTTAATTGTGCCTTATTTAGGGTGTTGTAAAGTGTTTCTTTACACTTTCACACTAATCTAGGGCTTTATTAATTAATTGAGGTTAATTTGAGCTTAATTGGCCCCTTAAATTCAAATCCAAGCCTAATCTATTGCATTTTCCAAAGGATAAAACCTAACACTCTTAAATGAAATTACACAACACTCAATTTTGCAAGGAAAGTGTCCTAGGCTAGTGACCTAGGGCTCATTTGCCACATGGTGAATGGGTCCTCACTAGGTCCTAGGACCCCCTTTTGGTATATTATTTCAAATCCACCGAAATGTGTCCTAGTTAAGTATGCTAAGACACATTCACCCTATGGTGAATGGGTCCTCACTAACTTAGGACACCCCCCTTGGAATATGTTTTTGGTAGTATTTCGATGATTTCAAATTCAAGATCTAATATCAAACCTACTTGTGTCATTTGAATTTTGGGATAAATAACCTTAAGTATAAATATAAGGTTATTTCACTATTTTTTCACTTAAGAATCTAGCAGCTTCAATTCTTCAAGCATTATAACAAATTTGTGAGATCAATATTTTACAAGAGTATTCAAGAAGGCATTCAAGGGAAGATTATTAGAGTTTATTACAACAATCAAGGATCATATCATCATGTCAAAGGCATAGTGCATCATGCATGTTGTTGAGCTAATGTGTTGATGTAACATTAAAGAACCAATTCAAGCATATTCAAGGTATTGTGATCAAGATATACATCCTTTGAGGCCATCTCATGCAAGATTGTTGATTTGTACTCCAAGGTTCAAACAAAAGTGTGGTGAGGTGTAACATAGCATTGTTCCTTCATCATTCTTTCTATTTCATGTTTCATTATTTCATTACAAGGTTTGATTACCAAAATGGGCTTTGACCAAGGAAAACCCATATTCCCTAACAATCAACATTTTCTCCTTTTTGATATGTGATTGCAAGTTTTAGGTTGAAGATAAAGTGGAGAGAAAAATTTATCAAAGTTGCAAAGTTGTATAAGTTGTCATCCCTATTGCAAGATCACATAAATTCTTCTACAAAATTTATTTCTAACTTTCATTCCGAGTTGAACATCTGGGATCTGAAAGTATAGACATTGAAGAACAAAACCCAAAAATCAATTTTCAAGAACCCTAGCAGGGACCCATTCGCCATTGGGTAAATGAGTCCTCCGTGAGGCCCAAAAAAGCATTTTTGGAGTAGGTAAACATCATTTTGGCATCTTAAAACCTACCTTTTTATTGTTATATCAATTAGGTTTGGTTGTTGATTGTTGATTACACATTATAGCCATCATAATTGAATTAAACATTGGAAAAACTAGTGGTTCATCATCTTGTTAATTCATTTTGGTGAGCTCTATTTTTTTATGTTTCAATTTTTTTGCAATCATACCATCAAATGACTTACAATAATGGATTGTATGGTTGAATAGGGGACTTTTCCCTAATGAACCCGAACAAAAGAGTTTGATTTTGGTGAATTGATAGTCTATCTTGGGGTTTTTAGGCCTTCTTAACGTGACTGCATGGTTGGATTTAACCCAAAATGCTCCAAAATTGTAGCTACCTTCTAGATCTAGCAACCACTCTTTAGCTTCAAACCCTCATAGATTTGGCCTCATATGTCCGTTTTGGATGAAACAAAAGGAAAAAATCACTTTCTTGAACTCCCTAAACTCAATGATGAGTTCAGGTTTACACCAAAAATCTCCAAAAATGAACCTTCTATACAAAGCAACAAAGAGGAATCCCCCCAAAATTTGGTATTTCTATCAAGTTTTTTTATTCTCCATATCATCATACAATGCAAGAGAATAACATACTCAACTTTTCAAAATATACCAAGATCTCTCCAAAAAGACTATCAAATGGCACCCAACTTTCTTTGATACAATGTTAGAGTTGGCTATGGACATTTACATCCAAGATCTAGAGGTCAAATGGAAAGCACAAAGAGATCAATATGCAATGCTCAAGATTGCAATGGAATTGAATATTCGATAATTCTTCATTTACAAATGAGAACCCCTTGGTTATATAGCCAATGTGAGACATAGGACTAGACAAGATCATGACAACTATCTTAATCTTGTGACATAATACAACCAACTTGACAAAAAAATAAAAAAGGTAAAGTTTAAACATGAAAACTAAGTCTTCTAGAAATAATCTTAGGACCTAAGTAAACTTAACATGTGAATAACTCCCCTAGTAAGAATTAGCTAGTACAAGAATTTTATTTACACCAACAAGGTGGTTGGCATGAATCATTCTTAATATTGTGTACTTGAATGTATATCCAATCTAAATATCCTTATTCATGCTAGTATAGTTTATAATTCCTATTATTTAATGTTGATTTTCATAATTTGTAAGACCTAATTTGATGCAATGCACTACCTAGTATCTATGCCCTTATGAATAAATATTGATTACAAATTATATATATTTAGACCAAAAGGATGTAATCAATTTTATGGTTAGTCAATTAGCATGATATGTAATCCTATTATAAATCTATTGTATTCCAATAAAGAGTTTCTAAGGAATCAATCTATGAATTTCATGCACTATTTCTCTTTATCCTTATCATAAGTATAAAGAAAGAAATTGAATATATAATTTTATTGTTTTTATGGGTGTCTCTATAATTGGTTGAATTTTTTTAATAGCTCACAATTCCACTTATAAATCAAGGTTTAGATTGGCTAACTTGGTTGTGTGTTGAGTGGTTGGGCCACATAGGGATTTGTAAAATTATTTTCTTTGTTTAAATTTTTCTCTTCAATGTGCTATATGGATACCCATTATTTGACCATGGATTTTTGAAATATTTATCATAGACTATTATTTATTTAACTCTTTAGATATTTGTGGGTGTTATTATATTTTGTAGCTTTTGATTTATAGTTGTAACCCATAGATGTTGAAAATACATTTGTATTAAATGATCATTTCAATTTGGTTGAGAATGATCCAACACCCCATATTGAGTTTGCTAAGTTATTTGAGATTTAAAAGTGAGACAAGAAATCTCTACCATGGTTAAAATACAATTCTTCTTCACAAGGTATCATCCTCATAAAGGCTTTAAATTTTTAGGTGTTACTTTTCCTATTTTTAATATGACACTAGAAATTTTAGGCATATTGACCCGCAAGGAACAATTTTTTTTTTGTCTAATTAAATATTTATAACAATGCCTATGACTTCCAAAATTATTCTTATCACTCCATAATAATTATGCAAAAGCATAATGACTATTTTAAACTAGTCCTATTTCTATAATAAAATACTCCAAATAAGTATTTCAAATTTACCAACCACTAACCATCCATATTTATAACCATTTTATTATTAAAATTTTATGATAAAGATAAAAAATAAGATGGTTTTCAAACTAGAAAGCCCATAAAATTGAATATTTTCCCCCCTTATATCATTGGTTTTGGCATCTTCAAATAGGTATTGCTACAAATGAAGTGATTCCAATGTAGTGTCAACAACATTTAATGCTCTAATTCAATAACAACTATAACTTTATCTTGCTCCTCCTCACTTGCCAAAATTGCTATTATCTTTATGTTTGTGATAAATGAAATTTTATTTAATTTTTAAATGAAATTTATCTTCATCACACTACAACTAATTTTTCAAAGATTGTGTTGTTGTTCATACAAAGGTTTAGTGACTGTTTCATTTGCACATTAATCTTTCCAACAAACCCTTTTTCTTTGTGATCAACTATACACTATCAACAATTAAAAAGGAAATTTTAATCTATCATGTTGTTTTTTGTTGATAAATTTAGCCTCTTCATTCATAATTCATAGCCAAAATAAAAGTATATTCTCATCCACTTGATAATATTTTCTGGTACTTGTTGATCCTTAAAGCTTATGCTTCACGAGAACAACCTTATGGGAAATTCAAAGGATGGGGGATGAACTGCACTCCACTAAACAACCTCTAAGATTTTAGAATTCAACTATTCATTTTTTTAGGGGAAAGGGGAAGAAGAAATAAAAATAAACAAATCTAAACTAGGGTGATATGCCAAAGCTTTTACAACATTTCAAATCCTACTTCGAATAATCAACAGTACAAACTCTTAAAGAATTGAACACAAAGTGTCACTGACCCTTCATTGTTGAAAAGAGAACAAAATGCTTAAGTCTTGGTAAGCACAGAGCATAGCATTCATATCTTTTCGTAGGAAGCACCCAGTAAGGTTTGATAGAGCATGATACTCCTGAGTTATTCTCTTAACTTCCTAACTCTTTTGTAGAGATTGCTCACCAACAAGCATAGTATGACATCTAACATAAATCATTATGGAAATGAAACAGTGCAGAACATGGTTCAATTATCTGAAATCTTTTACTAAAAACTATAAAAGATAAAACTCAATAACCATTAGTTGTCTAGATCATATCCATTCATAAATGACACATAACATCAAGCTAACATAAACAAAAAATAAAACACACAACAAAGGTGAACTGGGCACAATCTGATGTGTTCTGCTTCCTATTAATTGACTCAAAATATAGAAAATGTTAAGGTCGAATGAAAATGAAAACTCTCTAAAAATTGATCTTGTAAGTATTACAAAAGTGTGAACAACTACTACAAAAATCGTGAACCTCCAGGGAGAGGCTCAAAGTTCCCTTTTATAAAACAAGGGAAGCAATAAGCAAAAAACCCCTCCCACAGCCTGGGTATGCAAAAGACAATTTTTTTTTAACAGTGGCATTAAACCATCAGCCAAAGAACTTGCAAGGAAATTTACATAAAGCCAATGGAAATCAATTCTCCCGCAGACAAACCCATATTGCAATAATTTTTTAGTTGGTGAAATCTGATTGAAACGAAACTCAAAATCTCCCAACTCATTCCATTCAGCCAATTCCTTTGTGCAAACATGCCATGGTGGATACCAGTTGATCCTAAAATGAATGACCTCTGAAAAAACCTCAAGAATAAATAGGCACCATGCATAATCAAGACCCTCCTAACAGCCAAAATCCGATACACAAGACATGGAGCATTATGGCGATTGCTACGACCACTTGAACGAGTGAGATTTTAAGTGGCAATGACATTCCCATTCCTAAGCTTTGGCATGCGGCATCCTCGAGCACCCTTCTGCATTCATAATAGTGAATGGCACGCTTTTAATTCCTTCTCGGGCTCGAAACAAGCTCGAGCTCCCGCACAATTGACAAGTGGCACCTTCTGAAATTAGTGGCCTTCACTTTTCTCCTTTAAGAAATTAGTGTGTCAAACACATGGCACGTAGGCGGGACTTGTCAAAGTTTTTCTTCCTACGACCTTGAAGAGTTATCGTAGTATTGACACATGACACGCTCCGCTTTCAACTACTTCAAAGAATAAAAGCCTTTATAAAACTGTGTGGGGGCCACTACATAGCAGCTTCGCATGTCTCTGAAAGAGAAAGAGGTTGCGTTCTTGCTTGAACTCATATCTAATGGAAATAACACAGCAGTTGCTCCCTCCTTCCATGTCAGAGAATTGAAAAATATGTCGGTAGGCTACCCAAAATTTTAGAAAGTAGGACACATGTTTGACAATATAGTCTGACAATCTGACAAATCTGACTCCAATCGACATTAAAGCATTGATAAGAAGTAAAATTTCTTCACGAAGATTTTCTTTTAATTTGGTCAAATAAAGCGGATAAGAAATAAGCGAAACAAATCATTGTTTGATCTCGTGCTCAAGGACTTGAAAATTGATCACAATAGTTCTGTCGCGTGCAGGCGAAGACTTCACAAGTACAAATAATTCACATCTACTTTCCCCGCCCGCCATTGAAATTTCGATGGTCATACACATGATGAGAATTTGAAGGTCATACACATGATGAGAATTTGAAGATACATGTATTGTGAAGTTTTCTTTTTGAGATAAGTAAGGGGTTTGGTGAAGAGTTTAGAATGGATTGTTGACTAGATAGTTCATGAGAGTGTGACCAAAGATTATACCTTTACGACAGTTGGGGAGACAATTTGGAGGATGGTTGTCAAGTAATTATAGTCAGGGATCAAGGGTTATACCTTTACAAGGGTTGAGGAGACAACTTGTCGAGGGTGGTTCTCCAATAACTACGGTCTATGGTTTGGAATTTCGAGGAAGAACTCAAAAATTCAGCACAAAGCCTTTGGAGGAGTTTCACCTTATTCAAGATTTGTTTCTTCAGAAGAAAAATTTTCTCAAGAATGTATACATATATTGTATTCAGCAAGTTTTGTCATGTAAGCCTTCAGGGGGTGTCCCTTGGGAAGATGAATTATATCGTTTAATGGTTTTAGGAACAATGTAATAATGGGGGGAATGTTTGAAAATAATGTAATGTATTACATTATTACATAGGCAATTCCACCATTGCTTCAGTTGCTCACAGTTCTTTCAATTGTTCAACTGCTTCCTTTGTGTATAAATGTCGATCTATACCATAAAATAAGACAATATAGTTTTATGCATTTATCTATCAAAATTTTCCTTTAACTCTTATTACCAATATTGTATACATTCAATGTCCATATATGTAAAAATGATCAACATGTGTATATATTTTTTCTGTAATCTATACATTGCATGTCCATATATGTAAAGATGATCATATATATACAAATATTTTTACCATTTTGTTGTGTTCCAAAATATTTATTCATAAAATGTTGTCTCCTTATTATAAAATAGTTGGTCATGGTTTTTTCAAATACAAAAAATGATCACCATTCATATATATTTTTTCAGATTAAATTTGTACATTGAATGTCCATATATTTATAAGTTGTGTTATTTTCTTGTGTTTCAAATTACTTGTTCACACCATGTTATCTCCTTACATTCTACATCATAGATGGTCATGCTATTTGAAATATGTATTTGCAAAAAAAATTTAAACATAATTTGATATATGTATTTTCTTCTAATTATCACTCACAAATATATTACGTTACTTTTATCCTCAACATTCCTTCTAATGGAGGTAGAAAATGAAGCAATGCAAGCAAAACGTCCTCATTGAAATCAAATGCAATGTACACAATACCATGCAAGGAAAAATAATATTAACAAAAGAAGACAAGAAAACCAACAAATCCCCATTGATGGAGCCTCTACATCTACACTCTCTTCTCCCAATAATGCACCCCACCTACACACACCTGCATCTCAAATGCCAAATATACTTCAACCGAACCCATTGTTTCAAATGTACCCTTCTCCACCTTCAACTCAAGAAATGTTCACTGCAGGTACCTTTCATTCAAAGTTAGATAGCCTTTCAAAAATGTTGACATCCATGGTTTCCATGGAAAGATGTCCAATAATCAAAACTAGACAGTTAAATGGAATCACTACTTGTTATAGATGTACATCTAAAAAAAAACAACCATCGCTTTTCAAACTAGAACAACATGGACCCTCGTGAGCAACCTATATGTTTAGAAAATCTATCCCAAGTTGTGGAGATGTTGATAGTAAGGGTTAGCGCAATCCTTCAAGTTACATGTGCAAGAGGTGGGCAACTAAAATACAAAGGCCACACTATTTATTTTCCACAAGATATATCTGCAATTGCAACCTACTTTTCAAGACATATTAACGAGTTGGATATACTAATAGTTAACAGAAAAACATTCAGCAACAACCATATAACTTCTATGTTAGTAGAGAACATGTTCGTGAGGCATTATAATACAAGATGTGCTATGACCCATAGTACAAAGATGTACAATTAGATATGCTCTCATTTTCAAGTTTACACCAATCCTCTACTGACATCTTAGACCTTCTATATGCAACAACTGGAAATTTGGATCCCACAAATACAAGCTTTATGGAAAAAGTTGATATAGAATATGACCCCTTTGAAGATACCATGCCAACCACAACTTAGTTTGTGTAAAATCTTCCACATGCATGTACAGAAGTCGAAGAAGTGTGCTCTTTATTGCAACTAGGTTAAGGATGACCAACACCTATTGTTGAGTGGCCACCCATTTCTCTATCTCCTATAAATGAATACACCACTGAAGGATTATTTGTGATGGAATTCCCCACTTTATTTCCAAAATGAAAGGTTGCATTCAAACAACAATGTATCAATGAAATTAAGCTACATGAGTATGCTCTCCAGCTTCTAAGGTACCATGATAATAGGTTTGGCCAACACACACGATTTAGATACTTCATATTAAACATCCTAATGTGTCACTGTAGCCAATCCACTTCATTTGTATTTTTCAATAAACATCTAGATGGTTACCTACCATCGTCAATCTTTGACCTTCACCAAAGATTGAAGGACTTGCCAAATGACAAAATTGTATATCAACTTATGTGCTTTAGCTTGTTAGTTTGTGGGACCCGTCCATTTTGGAACCAACATCGAGGGAAGATTTCTTACATGGTCATTAAATTTGGATGCCAAACATTTTTCTTTACCCTTAGTGTGCAATAGATACAAAATGGATAGACTTGCATGCCATTATTCCAACCAAGTCACCTACAAATCCTTCTATGGATTCTATATAGATGATACAAAATATTGTTTAGAATCCACACCTCACCACACTATACATGCACCACAAGTTTATTGCATTTCGTGAAGAGTTCTTAGAAAAATTACTTGGCACAAAAGAATATTGGTACAGGTAACTCCCTTCTTTTCTTATTATCTGACATTATTATATTACTTTGGATTTTGGCTAAAAAAAGCATTCCATAGGTATGAATGGAAACACATAGGCTCTATACACATCCATGGTTTCCTATGGCTCCATGAAGCACCTAACATTAGTAGATTAGAATGGAATAACCTGCAATCAATACAAAATGCACTTGATTATATTGATAGATATGTCTCTGCATGGAACACATGAAGCCTTGAACTGAGAAACCAAACATTCCATCGATCTATTCTCGATGATCCTTGTTTGATGGATACACCAAAGATCATGTCAGTCAACCCTTCAACCTACTATATTGTACTGGTCAATTGTGTTGAACAACACACAAAATGTACTCTACTAACATGCCTTAGGAGGAAAGGGACATTTTTTGTCTATCATTACAAAGCCCCATAGACCATACAAGATAGTTCAAGTCTCTCAAATATTGGGAATGGGTAGCCTAAGCACACCCCAACATGCAATGATGACCACCTGAACCTTCGCAACACATCTATCCTTTCTATTTGGAGGGCTAAGATATATTTCTAACATGTTCTCTCAATTGATGTTGTCCTTAAATATATTGCAAAATATGTAGCAAAGTCTGAACAAAAATCTAAAATATATATCATCCCATGTTATCTTACATTTCAACCACTTTCTAGAATCTGAAATGTCTACCCCTAGAGCTTTTAAAAAATTGCTTATTGAGAGCCTTGTTGATCGTGACATAAGTTCCCAGGAGAGTTTCCACCTTTTACTAAAGTTGCCCCTCTCTATATTTAGTAGGAAATTTGTTTCTTTAAATGATAATCAACACAAATTTCAATGTGTATCAGTCTTTCCCATATCAATAACAACATCACCTACCTACATTGATGCTTACATGGCAAGACCCGTACATCTAGAAATAATGCCTCTCATGGAAGTGACTCAAAAATTGACCTTTAAAGTATCTCACAAGAACAATCAACGGAAGGAGCGACCTACAATTTAAGTAATTGTTTGGGTCTCCCCATGGTTCACAACTATCCCTACAAAAGATGACAAAAGCTTCTCTGAATTTTTTTGGAGTGAACTAGTACTATACCACCTATTCTGTAACATTGAAAATGATTTTGGTTCCCAAGAAGAGCAAATAATATCACAATGGGAGGGGTTTCTTTGTACTTATTGACCATGGCATGTCCATCACACACCATCCAAATCAGATGAAGAACTTGAAGATAGCAGCTAATCCAACACTAACTATGTAATGCAAGAAGACAACCCTAATAAATGGAAATTACTATCAAGTCTATAGCCAAACCTTCCTATTTAGCTAGATGCACTAGAAATGCTTGGCCGACGTGACATCAACCTAAACCATGAATGGTGCAATACCCACTACAAAATCATGCAACTACTACTTTCATAAACTCCAATCGCCCAATATTTCAAGTGCACCATGTTCTCAATGAACACACTAATACTACCTTCTCTACTCAACAGCAAAATATTTTGATATAGTTTTTGTCACATCTAACTACTCTTCCTTTGCAACCACCACTTATATTGATTGTTCAAGGAAGTACAAGAACTAGAAAGTCACACATAATTAAAAAAATTAGGTTTACACTCATGAGTTCAGCTCTAATTCACCAATCACCATTACTACTTCTTCCACCTACAGGTGTTGTTGCATTCAACATTCAAGCATCAACAATTCATTTTTCCCTTCGAATACCAATCAAAGAATTGACCCCCTACAAGGAAAAACTCTTGCAGCCTTCCAAGAAAGCATGTACTTCATTTGGTACATTCTGATAGATGAGATGAGTTTCATCAGGCTAAAGTTGCTAGAATTAATTGACATGAGGTTGTGTGAAGCATTCCCCATCCACAACCAGCTACCATTTGGAGGATGTTCGCTCACTTTCTTTGGTGACCTGGGCCAACTACCACTAGTTAAATATATCCCAATGTATGCTTCTACTTCCTATGACAGAACACTATGGCACATCTTCACTACAGTTATAACACTAAACAAAATATTTCAACAAATTGGTGATGATCCTTTCCAAATTTCTTTTCATGTACTTCTCTTAAATCTATGAAATGCAAAGCCTACAATAGAAGATTGACAAACTCTTATGCCACGTTCAACATCCGCACTCACCTCTACAAAAAAAATTGTTTTCTCAATTGCCATACACCTATTTGCAATAAACAAATTGGTATTACTACATAATAAATGTATGTTGTTGTCTTTGTCAACACCTGTTGTGCACTATCCATTGCAGAGCAACTTAGGGGGTCAACATACTCAAATCCCAATGAAGAAAAACTTCAAGTTAAGATACCCTTATCTATTGGCCAATAGGTTATGTTGTGCTCAAATTTATGGGTGGAAATAGGGCTTGTGAATGGTGCACTTGGTAAAATCAAGCAACTGTATATAATGATGGTGAAAAACCACCTCACCTTCCCTTATTTGTTGTTCAATTCAAACATTACATTGGACTAGCTTGGGATCTTAACAACCCAAAATATGTCCCTATAACCCCACTTAGTTGTGGTCACCATTGTCATATTCCACTAAAAATGTAATGGTCCTTGAAAATTTCACAAGGCCTTACACTTCAAAGGGAAACAATCAACATTAGGAACATTTACCGCCAAGGGTTGACATTCACAACAATTTCAAGAGTTCATGACCTTCTATCTCTATGCATACAACCTTCATATTCCAAACATATGTACGCGTGCAAGAAAGCTCATATGTTTCTCTCTAAAAAATAGAACAGGGATGTTTGAATGAATTGTTGCATTCAAACTCTTCAAATAGTTAAAGAACATTACAATAGCTACACGTATGTTCCATTATATATCCCACCTTTACTTTATCACTTTAGTTTTCAAAGATGAAATATCTAAACTCAAATACTTTTATTGCATGTAAATTATATCTCTGATTTCATTTAGTGTAGCCTCTACTCATGACTCAATTACACTATGTTCCATTTTAAGAACATCTACAAAACTACTCTACCAAAGGTGACACTGAATTTAATTGAATTTTAAACTTCAACATAGTGGTTTTACTTGGTTTTTTTTCAAATAATAAACAAGTCTATTGTTTAATACAAATAAATTTTGTTGGTGCAATTACATAATTATTTACACTTACATAAGTTTACTTAGGAATTTATTTATTCCTAGGTATCATTTTCTAGGTGATAGGATAAAAGATTCTTTCTAGAAGTCTTAGTTGGATTTTCTATAACTTATCTTATCTAGTTGTTTTGCATGACTCCTAGGTAGTTAGTTTGTTGGTTGTCTCATGTCATAGGATTATGAGATTTGTCAACATCATGTTCATTAGTACATTTGAACCTTTCCTATATAAGGAAGGTGATTGTACACATTTGTAACATACTTCATACCTCATCATTTGATAGGTCTTAATATCAAGCAAGATCATTTTATTGCATATCCTCTTGTAGAAGGTTTTCATTTTTTTTGCAAGTGGTCTTGGGTGTTGAGTTAATATTGTCAGCTCTTACATGGTATCAGAGCCACATCTTGCAAAACCCTTTTTAGATTTGAGGGTGGAGCTATTTCTAGTGAGAGATCTAGGTTGTTTTTAGTAAATTTGAGTATGCTTTTCTCTTGCATCATATGATGACCTAGAGAATCAAAAAACTTGAAAAAAACACCAGATTGGAAGTTGTCTCTACATGTTGGCTTTCATGGAAAGTCACTGCTCTTGTTGGAGGAGATTTGAGCTTAGATTCGAGTTCAAGGCAGCTGAGAAAGTCAGAATTGACTTTTGTTTCGCATAAATCTGACATTTCTAGTCAAAGTTATGGAGGTTTGAAGATTTTCAAAATCTAAGAGTAGTAGAGCTTCTTGTAAATTTTTAGGAAGATCTGACCCCTTCATTACCTTTAGAAGGACCGAGAGATGAAAATCGATATATAATTTTACCTATTTCGCCTTTAGTTTTTTGTGAGGAAAAACAAAATTAACCGGGGTGGTCGTACGACCCCTGGGAAAAGGGTATGATATTTGGTTTTGAAAAAAAAAAAAAAAAATCTATTTCTACATCAGCTTTTAAAAATTTATCAGGGCATTATTTTTGTATAAGGAAATAGTATTATACAGTTTGTCATTTTGAAATATTTGTGGAGGGTTTTTATACAACTGAGCCATACTTTCTAACTGTGTACAACCTATATTCTTTTTTTTTTTTTAAACGGTGGTAATTTTTGTTGGTCGAGGCAATTAATTAACACAAGGGTTGTCAGATTTTTCTTCATACAATGGTTGGCTTGTCCAACCCCTTGTCACATCAAAAGGCTTGTGGCCTTTTCTCTATAGACATCAACATTTATTACCAAGTACACTCCCATAGGCTTTAGCTTCAATTTCCAACTAGTTCTTTGAAGTTATTTTGTCAGCCCATGCTACTCCTACCAATATATTTACCACCATCATCCCATACATCCTAATGCCAACAATTCAACAAATATTGGCATACCTTCCTCTATGGGTGGCCTTCATTGGCGGTACTAACTCGGGGGACTTGTCCAGTGGCGTACCCACTCTACAAAATCAGCTAGTATGAGTCACATCCATCGGTGGGTATAGTACATTTATTCACATTGGTGTCCCCTATTCTTCATTGGCATCTAATCATTTCCCAGGTGGTACAAGTGAATAAAAATAGTGATTTGGTATATTGAACTAATTCTTTATATCGACTTGTATAAGTATTAAAAGGTTTATTAAAACCTTTGGTTTAAAATATTTTGTTAGTCGATGATACAAATCATTGTAAATAGCCAATGGGATTTTATTTTTTGCATCTGTATTGCCACCAGTCATATGAGTGACCTGATTGTAGCCCCTCATTGCGCATTTTTTATGCCTAATTAACCTTTGATCTCCCCTATTTTTCCCCCTAAGTGCATAAAATAGACCTGTTTTTCAATTGTGTACAACTTTTCACCATGATCTCCAAATTCTGTAAACAAGATATCAACAGAAAGCCCTCTCCAAGTACTTCATAGTGGTGCTTTTTGATACATTTTGCAGTAGGTACAATTTATTCACAACTAAAGTCAAATCACCCGTTTGGACCTCTAAGCTCATAATTTTCTGCCAGTTTCTCCAATTTTGGTGACTCAAGTTGCATTTGGAAGGTATTGAGGAGCTCTTTGATTTGGTTCATGTATTTTTTTCAAATTCAACCCCAAGTGTGAGATATTCAAATTTTTGTATATCTGCTTTCTTCTTCATAACTTGGACATCCTAATTCTTGGAGAACTTTTGTTTGTGGGGATAAATTTGTTTTTAGTTGTATTATCAGATTTGGGAAGCATCATATTAGTTTGATTCAGATATTTTCCATATTTGAACTCTTGGTACTTGTTGATCTCATGGCTAAACTAGGATTTGAAGTGTTGACTCCTCATAACTATCACACTTGGAAAACAACTCTATAAAATTACAAAGATTTCTTTGGTCAAAGGGTTTGTGGTCCACTTTGACTGATCACCAACCTAATTTTTCCAAAGAGTATGAACGGTTTTATCATAGAAATAAATGTGATGAAGCTATGGGTTTAATTGCAATGCATGTTTTAGATAGTTTATTCTTTCATATTGAGGAATGTACAACTCCTAAAAAAGTTTGGGATAAGTACAAGACTCACTTTTGTGCAATTAGTGAGGTATGTGCCATGTAGTTGGAGGTTGAATTGGCTTCACTTTCTACAGATGCATTTTCCACCATTGAAGACTACTTGGTAAAATTTGAATCACTAAGATATCAATTGGTAGGATGTGGAAAGGAAAAAACTAATAAAGAGTGCATCTTTTTTATTTTGTCTAAGTTGAAAGGTTCCTTTGCATGCTTTTCTACTTCCTTCTAGATGCAACAAAGGATGGTTTAGGTGATTCTTTTGTAATTCCATCATTTGAGACATTTTGTGATAGGTTGACTAGAGAACAAGAAAAACTTAGTCAACTTGATACACATGCTAAAAATTATGCTTTAGTTGCATCATCATCATCATCTAAGGATAAAGGAAAGAAAAAATTTCAAACCTAAGGAAAACTATAAAGAACCTCCCACCTCTTCAAAAGAGGAAAAACCTAAGAAGGAGAATCCTAAATGTGGCTATTGTAAAAACTAGGGCATGGTGAACACACTTGTTACAAGAAAGAGTTAGATGAAATGAGGAAAATCTTAAAGGAACACAACATTTCTTTGCCTTCTAAGTCTAAAAGTTATCATCTTCTTCTTCTCAATCAACTTCTACTACAGACATCGGTCATGCAAGCATTGAAAATATGAGTGATATGATAGATGATTATAAACAAAAAGGACATTCCCTTGTTGTAACATATGTTGAGAGGTCTAGAAATTGGATTTTTGACTCTAGAGAGCTTCATATCATATATCAAGCCAACCTGAAAGGTTTTCATCTTTGAAGCATACTTCACTTATGAGTATCTTGATGGCTAATGATGTGTATCTTGACATATTTGGTAAAGGAGTTATTGATGTGCCACATGGTAGCTTTAATAATGTGCTTTGTATTCCTGATATTAAGCATAATCTTATTTTAGTATATTAGATAGCATAGACCGGTAAATCAATTGAGTTTACTCCAGATTCAGTCTACATTTGAGATTTGGATACTAAGTAGCTTGTTGAAGTGGGTAGGGCCAAACCTCAGGAAAAGATCTATTGTTTTTCTCATTTTGTTCCTAGGTATCATTTTCTAGGTGATAGGATAAAAGATTCTTTCTAGAAGTCTTAGTTGGCTTTTCTATAACTTATCTTATCTAGCTATTTTTCATGACTCCTAGGTAGTTAGTTTTTTGGTTGTCTCATGTCATAGGATTATGACATTTGTCAACATCATGTTCATTAGTACATTTCAACCTTGCCCATATAAGGAAGGTGATTGTACACATTTGTAACATATTTCATTCTTCATCATTTGATAGGTCTTAATATCAAGAAAGCTCATTTTCTTGCATATCCGAGCTTGTAGAAGGTTTTCATTTTTTTTGAAAGTGGTCTTGGGTGTTGAGCTAATATCACCAGCTCTTACATGGTATCAGAGCCACATCTTGCTATGCCATAGAAAAAAGTACCCTTTGCTTGACATGGGATAATTCATGATAAATTGGACTTAATGAGGCCTTGATTTAGTGTTCTAAGGCATATTATGCATCCACGCTAGGTCTTGGGCCTTTGCAAATTGAATAAAGTGTGTTTGTTGATGTCTTGTAAAAGTGTTGTAAAGTCTTGTAAAGGACTTTCACGCTTTTCTAGACTTAATGAACCTATTTTCCCTTGATTCAACATTATAAAACATGTTTAATTACATCATCACATTATTTTAGAAGGCCTGTAAAGTGATTTTAATGTTAAACTAGTGTTGTAATGTGTTTTACGCGTTCATATTGATTCTTGTGCCTTCCTAGGCTATGTGGACCTCATTTTAGTGTTGTAAAGTGTATTTAATTACACTTTCACATTGAATTATGTGTCCCAAGCCATAATTTACTTTTATATCATCATTAATAGGCCCCTCTTAACCCATATTGTGCATCCTGAGGCATAATTTGCTCAAATAACCAACATAGTCATCATATAAGCCTAATGTTCTTATTTCTCAGCATTTCAGCTAAAAAAAATGACCCCTGTGGGACCCATTCACCATTAGTGGTGAATTAGTCCATCTAGGTGGGACCCATTCTCCATTAGTGGCGAATGAATCCCATTTTAAGTCATTTTTGAGGTTTGAGTGGGAAAACTTGGTTATAAGTTTAATTTTACATCATGTCGGCCTCTGATGAGGTATAATAAGGATACTAAGGCACAATTGTCTATAAATAAGTATTTTTATACTCATTTTACATATCTCTTATCTCTTATCATTCCTTCATCCACCAATTTTTCATCTCAAGTCAAGCAAGCCAGGGTTTCTTCATTAGAAGTCATCAAGTTAGCTTTCTAACGCATTCAAGGGAAGATTTTACATGTATTGTTGCAGACTTTCAAGATCATTCATCATGGCAAGGTAATTTATTCCATTATTGCATGTTTTATTCTATTATTTCATCATTTTGGTTTAATTACTGGTATGTGCAGGATCATGATGGGCCAAATAGTGGCGATATGTAAGTGAGAAAATGGCCCATGTGGTTGATGACATTTTTTTACCCAAAATTGATGAAATGAAAAGGGTTTTTAAAGGAGATTCTTAGCTTTCCTCCAATATAAATTATGCTTTACTTTGAACTTAATATTAAATAATTACTATTCATTTTCTATTTGAATTATGACGACTAAAGTCTTGATTGATAGGATGATTGAAAAACATCTACAGCTTTCAAACGGTATCACATTTTTTAAATCTGAAACATGTGTCACATTCTATGCATCACATACTATAGGAATAAAAAAAATGAATTTCATGAAGTTTGGACCAAGTTAAGGTGCTTAAACATACGAGTTTTTATATTTTTAGAAGTTGTAATAAAAAATTCATAATTAATTATTTACTTGCAAAAAAATATGCATCACATCAGGACATGAGTCCTCTACTTATATGTAAAATATTATAAGAAAATATTATCATTTGATTGTGGTTAGGGTGGTCAGACAGACACCTACTTCTTATTTTTTCCTTGAAATTTAAGTACTACTGCATTGAAATTTCAAATTTTCACCAAATAGATGTCTTTTTTAAAATAAACCTAGTAGTTTGGAAACTACATTCAATTTGCTACAAATTCTATTCTTACATATTTTTGAAATAATATAGATAACTTATTAAAAAAATTATGTCAAGTTTCCTAACTCTAATTTCATGAATTTTCATCGCCAATTAAGGGCCTATTTTTTCCATGATGATCCTACACATACCTTTACCTAAAAGGGGTTTGACCAAGCCAAACTCCCATGCCCTAACATTCAACATATTCTCTTCTCTTCTTATGTGTTTGCAAATTTAGGTCTCTTGGAAGCTTAGAAATCAATGAAGATCAAGTTGCAAGGTTTCTCAAGTCTTCTTCTCATTCAACAAGTCAAAATATCCACAAAAAGTCATTTTCAGGCACAAATACAATAGTTTCGGAAGCAGATACCTCTAGCGCATCAAAGTGCAGATCAGAAACTCCAGAATCCACTATTCAATATTTCAAAATTCAAAAGTGGACTGATTTTCCATGAGTGACAAGTGAGTTCTATTTCCAGGTCAGTTTTGTGATTTTCAAATTTTCTAACACCATTTTGACAGAAACAAGTTTAAGCACATTTTACCAGAACAAGGATTGATTCGCCCTAGGTGGCCAACGAGTCCTATCAGACTTGAAAAACATCATTAGTAGTGTTTCAGAAATAATTTCTAGTCTACTTCAAAGTTCCAGGTGCACACTTTAAGTTTCATTTATATATCTTTAGCTTTGCATTTGTTTCTAGCTCATAGTTGCATTACATAATGTGTTTTCAAACACCACTTGTTTATTAGGTTTTGCATATTTAATCAATCAATTTCATACCTTAGCTGCACTTAGATCATTCCATTTAGCTAATACAACATCATACACATCCTTTATTTGAGTGAACCACCTACATCTTTGAGGTCTATCTCTCTCCTTTTAGGTGAAAAACCCTAAGAGTGCAAGAGAAGTACATAGATGAAATAGCAAGAAATAAACTGAAGGACGGTTACCTTACCCAAAAATCTACGGTTCATCTTGGTGAACCCAACCTTTCGAATACTTTATTTTCTAATTTTTTAGTCCTTCATCATAGATCTAGTCTTGCATTGACTTTACATTAGGATTTGCATTAGTTAATTTACACATGCTAGGTGTTAAACTTTGCATTCACAAAAAGTGCATTTACTTTGGAGTTTTGCATACAATTTCCTTTAAAAATCTCTAAAATTTTGCATCTCCATCTTAGGTCTGCATCTTACAACTTCAAACACATCAAAAACCAGTAAACATTTCTAAAAACCCATCAAAATACCCCTATTGGGACTCATTCACCATCTGTGGCGAATCAATCCCTATACTGATTTTTCACTCTCTAAAACTACATTAGAAATCTCATTTTTTAGCTTTCTAAGGCTCCTAGTTGCATATACTATAAGTCTGGAAAGTTTGTGGAACATTTATTTTATGCATTTCACTCAAAAAAAAATTATTTTAGATCACTCATTCTTCAAAGCACTTCATTTGCACACATCTTTACATTTGAAAATGCTTCCATTTATGCAATTTTGCATAACATTGATAAAAGTACTTTTCACTTTTGCATATACAATGTTTCTATTCCTAAAAATTTGCATAAGTTTGTTAAAAGTTCTTTTCATTTTTGCATATACATTTTTTGCATTTTTTAAATCTTGCATATATTGGATAAGAATGTTTTGTATCTTTGCATATACATTGTTCATATTGTTGAAACATTACATGAAATGGTTACATTTTCTTTTCATTCTTATTGAAACAATGCTTCTACCTTGCATATGTAAACATGTTAAGAAACACTTCCTATCCCCTCCCTATGAGAGTGTTTTAGTGAAAGAGACTACAACTTGGGCCATTCCTAATGATCATACTTGTTCTCATAATAACTCTCCTCTTGGTGATGAAGATAATTTAGTAGAAGAATCAATTAATGAGAGTTTTGAGAATCCTAGTTGTTTCTCTTCTTTTACCTCTCTTAGTGGGCAACACATTCACAACCAACCTAACACAACCTTAGATGATCATGACAACAACATTTGTTCCTCCTCTAGTATCTCTCCTAGTTGTGAAGTAGATACTTTGATGTTATACAACACAATAGATGAAGGTCATGACTATCTTAGTTGTCCCCCTTCACCTAAGGAAACCCCTCTTGACAAAAAATCTTCAACCATTGATCACTCTCCTATTTGCAATGAAGTCCTTTTAGAAGAACCAACCTATGAATGTCACAAACATTTGGTTTGTTGTTCTCCTAAACACTCTCCTCCTAGGGAGAATCTCATGGTGCACAAACATATGAAAATTGACACATATCCTTCAACCACTAAACCTTCCCTAGATAATGATCCTCAAGTGGCCTTAGCATCCCCTTCACCAACATATCATTCCAATCAAGAAATTTTTTTTGAGGTTATGGCAACACAAGTGGGATCTCCTTTAACTAGTGAGATTCCTAAGTCACCTTCCATTAGGGAAAAACACAAAAAATTCATAGATGTCTTGAAATCCATTATGTAATCTACTATTAACAATGTTTTGCAGCTGCTAAGTAGTAACTTAGTGACTCAAACATCTAGAGGACCACACGACACTTCTACACCATTACCTTTTCCACAAAATGTACGTAGTGTTGAAGATCTTAAAAGGACTCCTATTGATATATCTGTATGGGTACTCATTCAACTCTCACCAATATTCAAACTTTTCTTTCATGAAATGATAGAAATACAGAAGGAAGAAATACAATCTTACATCAAATAAAATTATGTCACATCCTCCTCCCATCCTATGCAACCCACTCCATCAGAAATCACATTCCCTAAACATGAATTACCCTCACTTGAGATTCAACACAAAAATGATCCCTTGATGATAAAGGTAATCATTCATGAAACTCTAATTTGGAAGACTCTCATCGACAATGGATCATAAATTAATATTTGTAGCATGGACCTCCTACACAAGCTTGGCATGGACAAAAATCTCATTCAACTTAATGATATTCATATTCGTGGCTTTGACAATGTTAGTATGCAAGCACTTGGGATGATCACATTACCTATTAAGGTCAAATTTGTAGTGTTTTCTACCTCTATTCATATCATGCAACAACCCCTTCCATACAATATTATCCTAGGTAGACCATGAATTCATGCTATGAAAGTAGTCCCATCTACCCTTCACCGTGTCATGAAGTTTGAATACATCAACATGATATACATGATTGATGCAAATGAGCGAAGCTATGTGTCAACTAATCACAACACTTCCACCTCCCCTAATCCTTCCATTCCTAGATCAAAACTTGAACCTATACAAATTGGTCCTAACTCTTCACCTACAACAAAACTCTTTTCTCATAATTGGGGGTTGTTATATTTTAGCCCTCCTTCCCATAATATTTCCAAAATCTCACCCTCATGGTCCAAAGAGTCATCTAAAAACAATTCCTTTTTAGACACAAGTTCTAGTAGTGATTGGAATTTCACACCTACTTTTAAGGGAGGGTGTCCAATATCCTAATCTCAACACAAACAACCTTTTGTTCCTTTTGCTCAACTTAGTTCTACCAAATCACTTCATGGTGTAGATGAGGGCAATATAACTCCCATCACTCATGACACCATGACACATAACATTCAAAAGGATTTATGTTCTTGTAAAGCAACCAATCCTTCTCATCAACACACATGCCCTTCATCTCACTTGGAAGAATTTTATGGTATCAGTTGCAATCTTCCTCCTACACATGGATGCAATGAACACATGAGAAAAACTGACATATCATGTACTCTTTCAAGAAAGATCTAGGGGTATCTCCCTTATCTCCATTTTTATCAAATACTTTTCACAACAATAAGATTCAACCTCTCAAGGAGTGTGGCACTCTTCTGTATGTGGGAGCACCTAATTCTCTTACTTAATACTCACTTTCATCCACTCCAGGCTCACCTTTGTCCTACACTCAGCACGGGGCAAGGGGTCTTATAGCCTTGTCCTTGTATGGCACTTGTCATTGTCTCTTTTGACCTAGTTGTTAACCTTTCATGAACATATAAGAGCAAGCTTGGGATGTGGACGACATGTCTTAAGATTGACTCGCATGTGACATACTCCCTTTTTCTCATGACACAGCCTAACTTCGAAACATATGACTTGGCATAGGGCTTTCCAAGTTGGCTCTCATGTATAGTTTTCCTTTTTCATTCTCTTTCATCCTTTGCTTTAAAGTAATTGCTCACAGAATAGTGTGTAGAAATTCCTTTAAAGTGGGGGGCATACATCACCATAATTCATTTGTATTCTTGGTTCTTAGTGTAGCCTTGTCATTTATATGATGCCTTTGTCACTTTAATGATGACAATAGGTGTGATTTCCTTCACAACTGTGATCTATCTTAGCATATTACATTCATCTTGGTGGCTTGATGTGATGCACTGCATCCCCTAAGATGTCACTTTACAATTCTTTTATTGATCCTCTCTTGGAGACTGTTAACAAATTTTAATCAGCTCCCTTCGGGTTTATTTTTCCATGCGCCGACTCGTGCATCGCAAGGTCTCGTCGCCCTTTTATCTAAGTTTTTCTCTACTGCTCCATGTGTCTATTCCTCGCAACTCCGAGTCCTGGCTTTCCTTTTGCATCCAAGGAAACTCTGTTGTACTTCCACATGTTGCGAATGAGGGATACTTTATTCATGTTTCCTTGCTGCCTTGTCAGGCTGCAAAATGCTGCCAAGAAGCCCTCGTTCCTAAAAAAATTTGGCGGGCCCCATGGTTGCTAACTATGGTATACATTGGCTACGTGTCTACTGTTCGCAAATATTTCAGCATGGAAATGAAGTAGCAACTACGGGTAGCGAAATGCTGCCACGCGTCTCTTTTATGCATGTCTGGTATTCGTTCCCTCTATTGTTGATGAAGGCCCCGCCCACTTGACACGTGTAGCATTAATGAAAGTCCTCAACGGCGAAGGGAGAGAGGTTCATATGGGAAGCGAAGGGTTGTCAGGTGCCTAGATGGAGGATCTCATATGTGGGCGATGGACCGGATGAACCAAATAATACTATTGGTCGTTGCGTGTCATAATCATTCACACCAGGGGTGACACTTGCCTGATCATGCCTAGCTGGGACCAATGCTATCATTACAGAAGACGCACTTGTTCCTAGAATGACTGGATGCTTTGTTTCAAATCAATCTTGTTGTAATGACCTTGGGAATATTCTGATTCAAACATCATTGTCGGGGATCACAAGATCTTTTCTGTTACTACTCTCCGAGGTGGTGGGAAGTTTTCTTGCTATATATACTTTTCTCTATGATGAGAAAAAGGTTAGAATTCGGAAGGAAAACATTGGTTTTAGAAAAGACGTCAGGCCTTTATTACTGTTTTATTTGATTGTAAAAACTCTCAGATTGTGCCAATTGTTCGGCCTTTCTATTTTTCATGCTATTTAATCAAACTGTGAACTGTGTTTTTTATTGTCTTGACACTTCATTTGAAGAACTTCTATATATGATTGGATGCAAGTTTGCTTACCTAGATCATGTCTAAGGACTCTTCTTGGCAGTAGGAATGTATGCAATGTTATTTTATGTCAATGAATGAATTGTCTATGCTATAATCTTAAGTCTCTAATGTTTGGGAACACTACAACACCATTCAGGCCCTTAAATATATGATTTATCATGCCCATCATTAAATCTTGGTGCATTGCCTTAGGTTAAACTTTATTTTATTATATTTACTTCCTTTTCCCTTTCCAAACCCCATTATAGAAGAAGTTAGCTTCTCTAAAAATCTGGAGGTTACTCAGTTTAGCACAAAAGGTCCCCCTTAGACTAAGTTTCCCATAAGGCTCTGTTACCTCGTCAATTTTTGGTGTCAATAGTTTGTTCTTTTTCTGGCACGCCCGGTGGGACCGAACTTAAATGAAATTGCATTTTTGAAGGGTGTATGAGCCATCGGCCTGTAACTAGATCTCAAACCACAGGCAACCCCAGTTTACTAGTACCTCCCCTTGGGACAGTCCAAGTCGCAAATTAGCTAGTAACCGTTCCATTCCCGCCGCCCTTTCCTCTCACCATGTTGCTAGCTGCCATCAGAAATTACATGGCATGGGACACCAAAAGTCCCCTAGTAGCCCCGGTAGCGCCCACTGTTTGGGGCGCTATCCTAGTTTCAGCCATAAAAGCTATACCGAAGTTTACCAGAGACAGCTCAAGAATGCCAATAAAACATTTGCAGGATGTGGCAGACGTATGTTTGCTACACGGGATTATAGCACAAAATATAGCCCTAAGGCTTCTCACCACGTCTTTTAAAGGCAAGGTGATGGATTGGTACCGAACACTGACACCTAATTCAATTCGCACCTGGGATGAGTTCGGAGATCCATTCTATGAGAGGTTCTCGAATGACAAAGATCATTCTTCATTATACTATCAACTATCTTTCATAAAACGAGCCCCCCAGGAGGCTCTGATGGACTTTAATGCCCGATTTCACACAAATTGGCAGAGGATTCCTGTTACCATACGCCCAACTCTTGAGTTGGCATGTATATTTTATCTAAAGTCCATCAATTCTGACATTTCCATGATGATCAAGTCTTTGGGAGGAGCTACTCTACCAGATACTTATGATATAGCTATCAAAGCTGAGATTCATTTAATAGATTATGGAAAATCTCCTCCTCAACCTATTATGCTGATATTTCTTGAAATATCGATCTCCGCGTAAGAGGTCGCGTCAACTAGCATGCCCGCAACTGCCTAGTCAATGTACACATATGCGACAAGCCCACAAAATGTGGCTTCTACATCAGGTTCTTCCAAGGATGAAATGAGCGATCTCAAAGAGATGTTGCAAACCATGGAAAATGATACAACCACTCTTAAGTGGAACCAAGCAACGCCTCCAAAGCCTGCATATCAAAACTATTAAGGCAGGCAGTCTTCTTATCAGCAGAATCAATACTAGGGCGTGCCTCGTGCTAATACACCAGCCCCAATTGCAAACTAAATGGTGTCATTGCCTACTCCACTGACGAGCGTATCACCAAGCTCGAGTAGGGAATTAACCGCAGGGAAGAACAACCTTATTGATGATATCAATCCATGGCGCTTCACCTATAGCGATGCGCATATGCCCCGGAACTGTCTGCATGGCAACTTACAACAAAAGGTGGCAGAGCAACGCAGCCAAGGCATGGCAACGAAACATGGAGGTTATATATATGCCTCACCACAAATGGAGAGTGCGGTCCTTACCGTGCAAATGCAAGGAATTTCTTTAGAACAAGGATCTGATATTGCTCTTGATCATGCACTCTTCTCCTAGATGGAGGAAGAAGAAACAGTGTTTGCTAATGATGCATTCATATCCAAAACATCGCAAGTGCAGTCTGATTATAACACATGCTCAAAGAGGAGATTCATTGGTGAGTCAGTTGTTTCGCATCTAGATAGCTCGCAACTCAAAGGCATTTCCGATCAGATTCCTAATACTTCAACTGTCCCTTCACCTTCTCAACCACGGAAGAAAATTATTATAGCAAGAACCAAGGAACAGAAACCTCCAAGTTTGTCACCTTTTAATGTGGTAGAGCAATTGAAGAAATCATCTACTAATGTGTCTCTATGGTACATTCTAGCTATCCTAGAACAAAAGACGCTATTACAGAAGGTGCTTCAAGAAGAGGTCAACCCAGCACCAACAGGGTCGTTTGTTAGTACAAAGGTTGTTTATCAAATACCACCAGCTAAAGTCCTTACAAACAATACAAAGGAATCTCCTGCCGAGGACAGGAATAAGTTGAAACCTGAGCCCTTCTTCTTGACTCTCATTATAGGAAAGAAGTTATTGCACAACGCTATGATTGATTCTAGCACTAGTACCACGGTTATGCCTAAACAGATAGCTGAAGCTTTGGGACTCAGCTACGAACCTATGAAAAGAGGGGTAATGCAGCTTGATGGGAATAAAGTTGAGACCGTGGGTGTCATCAAAGCACTTCCTTTAACTCTATTTTCTTGTCCTAGTATCATGGTCCCGCAAGACATGGTGATCATAGATGTTCCTCCTATGTTTGGTCTCTTTCTATGCCAAGAATTTACTTCAAAGGTCGGCAGATACCTGTCCTTGGATTGGTCACATCTGATACTTAGGACCAAACATCGCACAAAAATGAAGATAGAATCGGAGGCTTTACATTCTGAACATTTGGCAGATGAAGTCTTGATCAATTTTGAAGTTGTGCATACCTCTATCACCAAGCAAGAAATGTATTGCATTGAATTGCTAGAGGAAGAGAAGTGAGCTGAGATCGGAATGATAAAGAAGATGCTCTGTAGAGTGAACATATAGACAATGATCCTTTCGGCAATTATCATGCTACAGGATTGGGAACATATGTAATTTATGATGAAGACCAAGTGCTTCTGAGGGTCGCCAAAGAATTTGAAGGTAGCCAAGCAAATGAGCTATGGATATTGTACTTTGACAGAGCAAGAAGCAAAGTGGGTGTCGGAGCAAGGATATATCTAATATCCCCGCAAAATGAAAAATTGTCAAGGTCTTTCTACTTTCATTTTGCCTACTCAAACAATGAGGTTGAATATAAAGGATTGGTTCAAGGTTTAAGCCTTGTGGAACGAATGGGCATCAAGCAATTAATTCTGTTCAGAGATTCTGAACTAGTAGTTAACCAGGTCCAAGGAGTTTCTACGGCAAAGAATGTCTACATTAGATCCTATCGGCAGTGAGTTTGGGACCTGATTGATGGTTTTGAAGCTTTCAACATCAAGACTATTCCCCAAGGACAAAATAGCAACGCAGATCGCATGGTCGTGATTGGTGCTCAGTTTGATCCTGTCTTTGACCTTCTTCATAATAAACATTCAGTATGAGTACTAGTCCGACCAGCAATCCCCGAAAATGATCAGAGTTGGCAAGTTTTTGAAAGTGATGAACACATCGCCTCATTTATCCAGCACTCAGGGGAGTTCGCCGATCAGCTTCAACCAAAGATTACCAAAGCTTATGAAGGAAAAATTATGCAATTTAGATCTAATAAACTTTTGAAAGGATTGGTTACTCTTGAAAACTTTTTTGATTGTGATGATGCCCGAAATGATAAACAGAAGTTCGTAGCAGAAAAAAGTGATTATGTGGACCTTCGGGTCTCCGATGGTAGGAATCTCTAAGTCGGTAAAAATGTCCCGCGCCATGATAAGGAAAGACTCATTAGTTTCTGTGAAAAATACAAAGTAGTGGCCTGGTCCTATGATGATCTGGAGGGATATGATCATGACATCATTCAGCACACTATTGAGCTAATAGAAGGTGCAAAACTAGTCCGACAGAAACAGAGGCATGTCAACCCTAAAATTGAAACCCTAATGGCGCAAGAGCTAACTAAGCTCATTGAGTCACGCATTGTCTTCCCAATCAAGCATAGTACTTGGGTATCGAATCTAGTCCCGATCCGAAAGAAGAATGGAGATATCTATTTATGTGTGGACTTTTGAGACCTAAATAGAGCATCCCTAAAGGACCACTATCCACTGCCTTTGATGGAGCCAATCCTACAAACAGTTGCAGGATCAGAAATTTTTTCTCTGCTGGATGGTTTCTCTGGCTACAATCATATCCGATTTAAAGAAGAAGATCAACACAAGACTACGTTCACCACAAAGTGGGGAACATTTGCATATGCTAAAATTCCTTTTGGTTTATCCTATGCAGGGGCAACATTCCAATGGGCGATGGACATCACATTTAGCGAACTAATCAATAAGTGTATTCTAATTTATTTGGATGATCTTACTATGTTCTCTAAATCTAAGGATGATCATTTTGATCACTTAGAATTAGTTTTTCAAAAATCCCATGAGTTTGGAGTTTCCCTAAACCCAAAGAAATGTGTATTCGGAGTACCGCAGCATAAGTTCTTGTGTCTAAAGAAAGGGTTTCAATTGACCCTGAACGGGTAAAGGCTATCAAAGGACTTCCCCTTCTGGTAAATAAGAAAGGTGTTCAGTCTTTCTTGGGAAAAGTAAATTTTTTCAGCAAGTTTATTTTCGATTTCGCGGGAATAATTAGGTTGATCACCCTGATGCTGAAGAAGGATCAGACATTCAAGTGGACAACTAAAGCTTGAGAAGCTTTGAAAAAGTCAAGGAAGCTATTTCCATAGCCCCAGTATTGGTTAATCCAGATCAATCTAAGGATTTTATAATGTATGCGTTCAGTAGCATGTCCAGTATCGCTACTGTCCTAACCCAAAAGGACGATGAAGGAAGAGGAGAACATCTAGTGGTGTTCTACTCCCGAACCCTAAGGGAATATGAGGTGAATTATAATTTTTTCAAAAGGCAGGCCTTTGCAATAGTGAAGGGACTTAAAAAGTTCCACCATCTCATTTCCTGTAATAGGGTGTTTGTATATATGTTGCACATTCTAGTGTGCATGAGTATATCATGGAAGAGGAGATCATAGAAAAAAGGGCTAATTGGATCACCAAGATCCTTGAATATGACATTGAAGTCAAGCCTACTAGAACTATTAAAGGAAGAGGACTATGTGAGTACATGGCACGGAATGAGGAGGTATTTGCTGCAGAGGAGTGATCGGAGCTCGTCTTGATGAATGAACCAGAATCAGAAGGTGGTCGGCTGATTGATAGAATGAGGTTCATGCAAACCAGAAAGTATCTGCCAGGTCTCTCATCCCAAAAAAGGAGATATTACCGGTTGCAAAATTACGGATATACGCTAATATAGGGAGTCCTTTTCAAAAGGAATTTCAATACTGTTCTCCTGCGATGTGTCACTTCAAAGCAAGCAAAGAGGATCCTCGACGCATTCCACAATAGTGTTGTGGACGGACATTTCTCTGCTAAGACCACCACCATTAAAATCATGCATGTTGGTTATTATTGGCCTACACTTTTTAATGATTCCCACTCTTTGGTAAAATCTTGCAGAAAATGCCAGTTCTTTACCGACAAAAGGAAGAATTCCACAATGCCCCTCAAACCCATAGTGGCGAACGAACCATATGCACAATGGGGATAGGACTTCATCAAAATAATCAACCAGCTTTCTAGCGCTAAACACAAGTAGATTTTGACCGCCATAGATTACTTCAAAAGATGGATGGAGGTTGTTCCACTTAAAAGCGCAACAAAAACATAGATTGTAGATTTCCTCGAGGAACTAGTGACAAGGTTTGGTCCTCTGAAAATTATCATTTCGGATAATGCCAGAGCTTTCTTAAGCGCAAAGGTATGTCACTTTGCATTAAAGAATGGAATATTCCTCAAGACATCATCAAACTATTACCCATAGGGAAATGGTTTAGCAGAGTCAACGAACAAGAGCCTAGTCCAGCTCCTTAAAAGGATTGGTTCGAAACACCAGAGGGAATGGCATAAAAACCTCCGAATAGCACTCTAGGAAAACTGCATAACTCCTAAGCAAGTCCTTAAGACTTCGCCTTATGATTTGGTATATGAGAAAGAGGCGCTATTACCTATATCCATTGAGATTCCAGTACTGCAATTATTGAAATCTCTTGAGATAGAACAAAATGATGCCATGGAGATTCGGCTTGCTGAACTATTAGAAGTATAGAAAAAAAGGGAGAATTCCCTAATGGTCATGACAAACAGTCAACAAGTGGTCAAGCGATGGTTTGACAAGAAATGCTTCTGACCAGGGTCTAAAATGCAGAGACTTAGTACTAAAGTATGATAAAAGAGCTGCTAAGCCAGGTCAGCATGGTAAATTTGATAGCCTATGGGAGGGCCCCTTTAAAATCATTCGGTGCAAAGAACATAACACTTTTGAGCTAGAAAATATGGAATGGGAACCCTTAGGAATCTTGGTCAATGGGATTCATCTTAAGTTGTTCCATTAGGCACTGATCTCTATTTTTGTACATATGTGAATAGTATTTTTTTTTTTTCTGTTTCTTTGGCCAGTCTTTTTTAAAATTAGTTTCTGCTTCTGCAAAATTAACCCATTATTACAGAGGGGGTACCAGGATTGCTTTACATAGAACACACCCATGTGCGGAGAAATAACAAAATGAAAGTTGAGAGCCCATAAAACTAAAATACATAATGAAGGAAAGAACATGGATTTTCTTTAAGAAGATATATATCTATTTATATATATTCTTTACATTGCAAAAGTGGTTGGGAAGCCATAATCCAAAAATTTACAAGTATTTGAGCTATTATATATATGATAGCCTTTTTTCAGGCTTATATACAAACTATAAGGGGGGTAGTCTGAGCAGTGGTAGGAAATAGAGTAAACAGGGAGACATTTGTTGGGAGCAGAAAGGGGGTTTTCATCCAAAGGCATGGGATGCAACAATTAACGCATTAACAACAACATCAACCTCTTCCTCATCCACAAGTTATTCGGCAGCACTGGTAGCATCATTCGGCACAACCGCCATGGGCAGGGGGAATACTAGATTCCTGAAATCAATATACTAATCTACGTCGTAGAAAGGTATTACGTTGTAGCTACAGAACAGGAAATTTAAGGCATGGGTAACCCTCTGGTGGTGCTCGTCATGTGCCTGTGGGCAGAATCTGCTGAGAAACGGTAGCCAAATGACTACAGCTTCTTCCTCGATAAAACGACAGAGGTCGCTGGCTAACGGTAGACCTACTCCATAGGTAGCATGAGCAACAACCTCGCCAAGGCCATTCAGGTACTTTTTGGGAAATATTTATTTAACAAGTTTCAGGATAAGAGGTCAAGGGACGTTGATGTCTAGCATGGATGCCACAAAGTGGGAGCATATGTCGGTGTTCACCCGATACTTTTCCTCATACTCTATGTAGTCTTTACCCAAAACCCACTTTATGGCTATTAGGACCAAGGAATGCTTATTCTTGGTTATCTATTTCAGCCTCCTAGTAGAAACTTCCCCTAGGAATGTCGTCTGCAACAAGTTATATGAGGTTAAACAAACTAGAGTATCCATAGTTCTGACACTATTCCTATGCTTTTGAGCTAATGCCAAAATTTATCTTTCACCTAACCTAGGAGAGGGCTTGCTTAAAACTCTACCACCAACCTATCACTGCTCGAATGCTAAGTATGATTTCCTCACTACTTACTAGCCTATTTATAGAAAAAATGACAAGATGCGTGCTAATCTATTTCGAGAAAATATGATAATAAGCTAGTTGCCAACTTGAAAGGTGTGCCTGCGTTTGCTCACATTTTTCGGGACAATTGCATCTGCGAGAGTACAACTAAATGCGTGCTAGATTAATAGGAACTAATTAATTAGCTTTAAAAAGGTGGCACTCATTGACAATAAGACATATGACCATAGGCTATTGTGTCATCTCACAAGTGTTTCCCAAAGCCCGAGGCAATATTCATATCTTTTTAGGCCGTTATCGTTTGTTTTGATGTAATCATTCTGACCGGGATATTAATTACCAATGCATGCTATATTCATATCTTTTTAGGCCGTTATCGTTTGTTTTGATGTAATCATTCTGACCGGGATATTAATTACCAATGCATGCTAATGCAAGGTTAGAAGGAAAATAGTTGGCTCAAGTTCCAAGGGGATCACAATGTATCACATGACTGTCAAACACAATGATAAACTTCGGCTGCCTCAAAATAGCAAGCAGAATATTTTGCACGAATTGCAAAATTAACGGTACATGCCGAATTAGATGCAAAAGGCATGCTTTTGCCTACCACCTTGAAGAAAGATTGCCAAATATTGCATGAAAAGGCTTAATATTTCAAAGTCTTTTCACAAATGCCAAAGTTAAAAGTGTAGAGTTGTTCTTCTTCTGTGTATCTAGAATCGAGGAAAATTGCAGAGCCAAGAACTTGCAGAGATCTTCACCCAAAGAAAAATGTCAGAGACTTCATCTCAACCAATGCAAGAAGAAATTAGCCAGGAGTTGTTTACAGCTATACATTCTTCAGAGGAGGTGTATTTCTATGAGTATGTGGCGTATGCTATGCCCGGTATACCCAGTAGGCCAAAGATGGCCTATACAGAAGAGCTAAATAGGCCCAAGAGTTGTAGAAACCAGAAAAGGGTTGAAGAGAAATGGGATAATGTCTACGATCCAAGACTCGTGAAAAACCCTAAGTCCCTCAGAGAGGCAGCCTATGCAAGGTTATCAACACCAAAGGTAGACCAATCTATGGCGAAAAGAGTTTGGTACAATGGTCTCCCTCAATACATGGTCCCACTAGTGCACTACTACCCGAAGGTAGTTGATGTTGCTATCCAGCATTATAACCCTGACACCCACTACATTGAAGGCCACAACTTAAGGGTGCACATCACTCCATAGGCCATCTGGCACATGCTATGCATCCCAGACCCAAGTAAGAGAAGAGAGAATATCGAGTCCTTTCACCCTGGAAAAGGAGAGAAAATATGGAAGATGATGAAAAAGAACTTAGAGTTCTTGTTGGACGAGACTGGTAGGAAAGACATCTCAACAAATAAACTGCCAAGTATTCCGTTGTCACGCGGTGTGTTACACGATGATCTACAAGATTCCATGTCCATGCTGGCTTTTGTGTGTGGTTGAGACTCTGATGAGAAGGTGGAAAATTTTCAACTAGGACCGGCATTCCAATTTTGCAAGCAACATGATCTCTTCTGGTATGATTTTGCTCAGTTTATGGTAGAGGAAATAATTATGACAAATAAAGAATTACCTGGCGGAGAAAAAAAATAGGTTTCTTTCTTTCTTGGTCCACATGTTTTTGCATCAGAACCTGGATTTCTTCACCCACTATTTTCCATTATCAATTTTTGATGAGTGAAATAAAAGGAAGCTAGTGTCCACGTGGATGCCTTTTCTTTCCGTATCATATGATTATTATGCATTTTCGGACTATTTCATAGCTCTAGTCTTGCATGATTTAATCGGAAAGGGTGACATAATTAGGCTCAACAGGGAGTAGACCGGATATATGCAAAGTTTCACTCCCGCCTGTGACTGGTTCTTAGGCAAGAATTTCATGATTCTCTGGATGCAAGGCTTTACTGGTAAACCTTTCCTGCTCCTAGCCTATGTCACAAATAGGGTGCTCGCACTGGAAATGTTTTGGCAGGTGTGTATCATTGATTTTACCTTATGTAGCTACAAAAGTGTAAAGAAGAAGGGATTATTCTCTTGTCCGAAGAATTTCAAGTTGGTAACTTTGATAAAAAAAACAATCAGACCAGTTGTTAGAGGACAAGCTAGCTTATCTAGGGTTGGTACTGGTAAATGATAAGTGGGAATAAAATCCTTTCGACGACTTGCCGGAGCCACACATGAGAGTTACCTATGTTCCCCGACCTTACTGGGAGAAGCGACATAACCTGAGGGCAGACAAAGATGAAAATTTTATTGAATTGGCACGTATCTCTATGCAAGACACTAGAGGTCCATGGCACAAGTTCTACTTTGTTGTGGTGGTGGCCCAGGATAATGTCCTCATGAAGTGTGGCATATACAATAGGTTGAAGAAGGATGAGGAATTGACTGAGGAAAAAATAGAGGCTTTCTAGAAGTATCGCTAGGAAATAGCACAATTGGATGCTCCTTACAACAATCTGAAGGATGATCAAGAATTTGAAAGATGGTGGAAGGAGGTCCACCCCAGCCTGAGCTCTAGTATTAATAGGAGCAGAGACCCAGAGGAAGAGTTTGAAGATCAAGAAGAGGAAGCGGTGACATCGGCCTCGTCTGCACCAAAAGAAAAAGGCCCCAGATAGCCCGCCTATGTGGCCACGAATGTGCGCTTTAATATATCAAGAGGCTCACATACACTCACTTGGGCTGCTAAACCAGCCAGGTTATCACTACAGCAAATGGAGAGGACTATCGAAGCTAGAGAGACCCCACCTGCGAAATGGCAGCGCATGGAGAGTATTATCGGAGAGGGTTCGTAGGAACCCACTGAAGACAATGTGCTTACAGCTAGCTAGGAGCCTAACGCTGAGGAGGAGTCACTGACGATACTGGAGCCGCCATTGACCAGTCAACAGTTAAAATTCATGCCTTCTTCCCTTGCTTCTCATTTCTTAGTATCTGCTCCTACCTCACTGGTGATCCCTACCATAAGTACTTGCCCTCTGCCTTCTACTTTTAGTATGACATATTTAGTAGGCTTCGCCTAGTTTTCGCAAACCACTCTGCTTGTCTTTACTCCTTTGTGGATCCTTACACCCACCGCTGCTGCTCAGAATTTCCTCGCCTTTCTTTCGGAAAGAATTCCCCCTATGAGTGCCCCTTCTTTTTCCACTATTATTGCAGATGCTCTTCCATCGCAATAGGCTGACACTCCATTGACAACCCCTCCACTGTCCCAACTAATGAACCTTACAGTTGATTCCCCAATTTAGTCATTACAAATGACTAGCCCTGCTACTTGTTCTAAAACCAAAATATGGAACGTGCCCCACTTCTCCCCACAAACTATCACTCTTCAAAAGAAACAAATGCCCCTGCTTATGAAGGTTACCTATCCCTATGCCCTACTTTTTGGTGCTCCTTTCGTAGGTGGACTAGTTTCATCACCAGCCAAATTAATAGCATAGATAGATTGTGGAAAAGAGGCACTTGCAAATAGAATGAGAAAGTGCAGGGAAAAAGATGACAGTATTTCTGCTGAGCTAAAAGTACAGGCTCTTTATGATGAGGCCCAACAAGAATTGAAGTTCGCAACCATGTACCCATGGGTAAGCAAGCCTTAGGGAGAAATGCAACCAGAATTCTATGAGATATATGTTGTAGGACTCGACATGAAGGTAGCTCAACCGTAAGATAAAGTTGAAATCATGGAGGAAACATAACGGGTAGTCACTTCCTACTTCCTTAAAACTGGTCGCCAATTAAAGAAGAAGGATGGGAAGCTCAAAGAAGCAAGGGAAAGGGTTAGTTTTCTGGAGATGAAGGAGAAATCCTTGGAGGCAAATATTGCCCATATGACTGAAAGGGCACTGGCAGCAGAGAATGAGAGGAACAGACTTCAAAGCGAACTTGCAAAGACTCAGGCCACTAACCCTACCACGATAAAGGAGCTGGACTCTAAGAATCAGGAGGTGGAACAAAATTTACAACTAAAGGATGAAGAAGTGAAGTGTTGTTTCCTTGAGTATAGTCAAGGAATGGCACAGAGAAATGAAGCGTTGGAACACTAAGAGGCTCAATATGAGCAAAAAATACAAGAAAAAAAGGTTGAATTTAAAGGCCTAAAAGCTCAACTAGAGGAAGAACTTTGAGAGATAAAGTCTTCTCTAAACGAGCACTTAGCGAATCACTCCCAAGCCAAGGAGAACTAGAATAAAGAAATGAGCAGCTATGCGGAGCAGTTAGCGTCTCAGAAAAAGAAAAGGGCAGAATTGACTGAAACCATTATTTGAAGAGACATAGAGATTGCTTCTCTTAAAGACTCTCTCCTACCTCCCCCTACATAGCCAGATATCATTCCACTGGTTAGGCAATTATACATCTCTCACTAAGAAAAAATTAAATCATTTTTCCTAACACTGCAGCCTACCCTTCGATTCATCACCAAGACATCAAAGCTAAGCTAGGAGGCCCATGATACGATTCAACAATTCCCACGGTTCATCTTGGAGAGGGTTCCTGAGGCAAAATATCTAATCATCAAGCTATACTCGATCTCTGATGAGAGCCTTGCCAGAGCGGGTATTGAAGATTGGGATGTTGTTGCTCAAACGGCAAATAAGTTCATCCATTTCCACTCCACCTTCCAGTGCACCAAAGCAGCTACGACCATTCTAAGTAATACACTAGATAGCATACAGGGAGGTTTTTCTGAGTTAAATGGGATGGGTTTGCCATCCCCGTTCCTTGAAGATGGTTCTATTTCCACGACTGAGCAGATTGCGAAAAGGATAGAAAAAAGGGAAGATGATCCAGAGGCTTTCGGGGATTTCAGTGATCCTCCCACGGCAACCAACATTCAAGGAGTGATTCATCCACTCTCACAGCTACAATTCCATAGCGAAGCAGGGGCCGGTTTACCCAATGTGTTGCCTCACAAAGAAACTATTGATCTAAGTGGAGCACAAGAGAATTTGCGCAACATGGTGAATCCATTTGAGGATGAATGGTGGCCTTTGTAGGCGGCTTTTTTCAATCTCTAACTCCATTGATCAAATGAAATGGCACTCTGCCCTATAAACTAGAGAATTTTTGGGTTATCCGTTCCCTAGTTGAAACGCCCCTGATAGTTGCCAAAAGTTGTTAACAAATTTTAATTAACTCCCTTCGGGTTTATTTTTCCATGCGTCGACCCATGCATCGCAAGGTCTGGTCACCCTTTTATCTAAGTTTTTCTCTACCACTCCACTTGTCTATTCCTCGCAACTCCGAGTCCCGACTTTCCTTTCGCATCAAAAGAAACTTCGTTGTGCTTCCACGTGTTGCGACTGCAGGATACTTTATTCATGTTTCCTTGTTGCCTCGTCAGGTTATGAAATGCTGCCACGAAGCCCTCATTCCTAAAAGGTTTTAGCGGGCCCCACGGTTGCTAACTACAGTGTACACTGGCTACGTGTCTACCCTTCCCAAATCTTTCAGCGCGGAAATGAAGTAGCAACCGCGGGCAGTGAAATGCTGCCACGCGTCTCTTTTGCACCCATTTGGTATTCATTCCCTCTATTGTTGATGAAGGCCCCACCCACTTGACATGTGTAGCATTAATGCAAGTCCTCAGCGGCGAAGGGAGAGAGGTTCATATGGGAAGCGAAGGGCTTCCACGTGCCTAGACGGAGGATCTCATATGCGAGCAATAGACTGGATGAACCGAATAATACTATTGGTCGTTGTGTGTCATAATCATTCACACCAGGGGTGGCACTTTCCTGATCGTGCCTAGCTGGGACCACCGCTATCATTACAGAAGACGCACTTGTGCCTGGAATGACTACATGCTTTGTTTCGGATCGATCCTATTATAACGGCCTTAGGAATATTCTGATTCAGGCATCATTGTCGGGGATCATGAGATCTTTTCTATTACTACTCTCTGAGGCATTGGGAATTTTTCCTACTATATATAATTTTCTCTATGATGAGAAAAAGGTCAGAATTCGGAAGGAAAACGTTGGTTTTAGAAAAAACGCCAGGCCTTTATTATTGTTTTATTTGATTGCAAAAACTCTCCAACTGTGCCAATTGTTCGGCCTTTCTATTTTTCATGCTATTTGATCAAACTGTGAACTATGTTTTTTATTGTCTTGACACTTCATTTGAAGAACTTCTATATATGATTAGATGCAAGTTTGCTTACCTAGATCATGTCTAAGGACTCTTCTTGGAAGTAGGAATGTATGTAATGTTATTTTATGTCAATGAATGAATTGTCTATGCTATAATCTTAAGTCTCTAATGTTTGGGAACACTACAACACCATTCAGGCCCTTAAATCTATGATTTATCATGCCCATCATTAAATCTTGGTGCATCGCTTTAGGTTAGACTATATTTTATTATATCTACTTTCTTTTCCCTTTCCAAACCCCATTATAGAAGAAGTCAGCTTCTCTAAAAATTTGGAGGTTACTCATTTTAGCGCAAAAGGTCCCCCTTAGACTGAGTTTCCTATAAGGCTCTGTTACCTCGTCAATTTTTGGCATCAACAGAGACTTTACACACAATGTTCCCTATGTGACTGACCTTGCATGAACTTAACAAGACTCATTTGCACATCCTTTACATATTTTCATTTTTGTATTTTGTATGGCCACCTTGCATAACACAACTTGCATGCCTATCGTGCCATCTTGTTTGTTCATTAGTTCTAAGCATACAAATTTTTGCTTGTCTCATGAAGCTCGAATTGACATCCTTTTCCTTTTTCTTTGTGGTGCCTTGTTAAAGTTATCACGAGGTATAACTTCGACATGGTTGCGCGGGAAGCCTACCTAGTGGCATGACTTTTCCCCAAAGCCACTTTTGTGTTTGTGAGTGCATACCAACTAGCATATATATCTTACTTCCTTTTTGGGATTTCTTGCCCCGCAAATGATCAGAAGTTTCGTGGCACCAGATTGAGTATATTGTGGCCTTCTCACCCCGTAGACGACCTGAAGCTATGTGGGCCCAGAGTGAGTATGTCTTTTCCATCTTGTCTTCTTTTCTATCTTTCCTTTGCATGATTTTGTATCTTGGGGGCTTAGCCTACATGTAGATCTATCTTGAATTTCTACTTTAGTATGATCATGAAACAAGTTCTTCCTCTCACTAAAGTGGGGGCTAAATGTGTCGTAGAATAAAGTACCCTTTCCTTGATCACAGATAATTCATGATAAATTGGACTTAATGAGGCCTTGACTTAGTTTTCTGAGGCATCTTATGCATCTACACTAGGTCTTGGACCTTTGCAAATTGAATAAAGTGTGTTTGTTGATGTCTTGTAAAAGTGTTGTAGAGTTTTGTAAAGGACTTTCACACTTTTCTAGACTTAATGAACCTATTTTCCCTTAATTCAACATTATAAAACATGTTTAATTACATCATCACATTAGTTTAGAAGTCTTGTAAAGTGAATTTAATGTTAAACTAGTGTTGTAATGTGTTTTACACGTACACATTGATTCTTGTGCCTTTCTAGGCTATGTGGACCTCATTTTAGTGTTGTAAAGTGTATTTAATTACACTTTCATAGACTTATGTCCCAAGCCCTAATTGACTTTTATATAATCATTAGTAGGCCCCTCTTAACCCATATTGTGCATCCCAAGGCATAATTTAATCAAATAATCGACATAGTCATCATATAAGCCTAATTTTCTTATTTCTCAGCATTCCAGATAGCAAAAATGACCCCTATGGGATGCATTCACCATTAGTGGTGAATTAGTCCCATCTAGGTGGGACCCATTCTCCATTTGTGGTGAATGAGTCCTATTTTGAGTCATTTTTGGGGTTTGAGCTGGAAAAATTAGATTTTAAGTTAATTTTACATCATGTCGGCCTGTGATGAGGTATAATCGAGATACTAAGGCACAATTGTCTATAAATAAGTACTTTTATCCTCATTTTACATATCTCTTGTCTCTTATCTCTTATCATTCCTTCATCCACCAATATTTCATTTCAAGTCAAGAAAGCTAGGGTTTCTTCATTAGAAGTCATCAAGTTAGCTTTCTAAAGCATTTGAGGGCTGATTTTACATGTATTGATGTAGAATTTCAAGATCATTCATTCATGGCAAGTTAATTTATTCCACTATTACATGTTTTATTCTATTATTTCATCATTTTTGTTTAATTTCCTAAAAGGGGTTTGACCAAGGCAAACCCTCATGCCCTAACAATCAACATCATCCCTTTTGTTCATGTGTTTTTGCAAATTTGCGTCTCTTGGAAGCTTAGAAATCATTGAAGATCAAGTTGCAAGCTTTCTCAAGTTTTCTCCTCATTCAAAAAGTCAAAATATCAACAAAAAGTCATTTTCAGGCCCGAATATGATAGTTTCGGAAGTGGATACCTACAGGGCATCAAAGTGTAGATTGGAAACTCTAGAATCCACTCTTGAATATTTAGAAATTCAAAAGTGGGCTAATTCAACATGGGTGGTGAATGAGTTGGGCTGATGCAAGAAGTTGGGTACACAAAAAGCTCAAAAAGTGGAAGTGTTTTTGCTATTTTTTAGAATTTGTCACACTTGGACTGAAAATTTGAGGCACGTACACAATGAAACTTAAAAAAAGTCAGTAATATGAAATTTAGCATTTTGAATCTAGCTTCCAAATATGTAAATTTTTCAAATACCCAAATTATAGAAATTAAATTTTGATAGGGATCTATAAAAACCACTTTTTAAAAGTCATTTTTTTACAATAACAAGCACGTGTACGGAAAACACTTTTTGACCCAAATAAAAGTATTTTTCTAATTAATTTTGGGAAAAGAAAGCTAACAACATGAAGTTTGGTCTGAAATTCTTTTTTATAATTTTTGGTTGAATTATTATTTTTTATTAAATTTTTATTGGCCTTAATTGTTGTTTTTAAAAATCAACGTGTATGGACAACATTATTGGACCTAAACTAAACATTTTTTGACTCTTTTTTTTTCATTGTGTATAGAATTGTCTGAAGTTTGATGCCATATAATTTTTTTACAAAAAAATTTCTAAACCAAAAAAAAGTTATTAAAAAATAAAAAAAAGCCTGATATTTCAAGTTTAAGGACTAGTTTTCTTAGAAATTAATTAAAAAATAGCAAACATAATCCCATATTAATAAAAATTATATATTTGGAAAGTAGAAATTGTGTTCTCTAATGGGTTTTAATTTTATAGATTGATTCAAAAAACAAGTCCATCAACCATGTTGTCAAAGTTGGACATTCTTCTTCAATCTATCTTAGTTTTTTAGTTGCAGGTCAAAGGCTAAGGCTCGGATTTCAAAGCATTTCCCAAGCCTAAAACCAAGGTTGGATGTGGTGTGGGAATTCAAATTTTAAATAATGCGTACACATTACAAAAATGCGTATGCAGGGTGATCCCATAATAGTGGTTTACAATTTTTGGCCAAACTGGACACTGAAATTTTTATTTTTAACTAAATCTTCACATTCGGACACCTATAGCGGCTAAACCGTGAGGAATTTGAAGATGATGCTAACTAGAGTCTCATCGCATTTTTTCTATAGATTCTAAAAATATTTTTTTCAAAATTTTGGAATCAAATTGCCTCTTTTTCCATCTCCCACAAAAACTGGTTTTTCAAAAAATGGCATTTTTAAAAGTGACGCATTATAATGCATAAATTTTTTTCCATGAAGGATAAAATTATAATTCTTTCAAATTTAGATTTCTAACTCCGATATCTGGTGCTTGCACTTGGTTAGATAGTTTTTATTGAATATTTTTCTTTAATCAAGTTTCAAGTCAAACCAATGACAATTCAGACATAACACGATATATAACGCGTAACTTTTTGTATATATCAAAATTCAATTTTTTTGTTGGATCAAGGACTTCAATATCTGGTGCACTCATATTTTCAAATTTTTTTGATAACTGCTATTTTTCCACATGTGCAGAATAGAGACCTTCATTTTCAAAAAACCTATGTTTAATAAAACTAAAAAAATAAATACATAATAAAACCAAAACATATTAAAATTATATTCATTGGATAGCTCATTTCGAGGACTACCTGACTCCAATTGGGTTTGTGAAGATTCCCCCATTTTCATCCTCAACCTAAGCGTCAAAGCGTAAAAAATTAGGTTTTTTGTGTGAACAAAGTCAAAAATTAGGGAAAAGGGGGGTTCGCTAGAACCAGGGGGGTTCTAGCGAACCAGGGTTCATTCGAACCCCCTCAATATGCATTTTCCCTTTTGTTTTTTGGGCGAAAAATGTGGGCCTCGTGATTGATGGGTTCGGTCGAACCCCTTTATGGTTCAGTCGAATTTGTAGGTTCATTCGAACCCCTAAAACCAATTTTTTTGCCATGGGGCCATTTTTTCTCAGTTTTCCTTCCTCCATCAAATTGTAAACCACTATTGTGGCTTCACCCTACATTATTTAAATGAAATATGTACACGTTTAATAATGCATATGTGTTATCTATTTACCCGTTGGGTAAAGGTAATGCGTACGTGTTATGAAACACATACACATTCCTGGAACATAACGCGTACACGTTTCTAATATATTCATTTTTCCCTAATTTAAAAAATACTGGTAAAACACGATTTTCCTACAACATTCTTTTTCTGCAGTACAGTCTGAAAGTGTCATTTTCTGCGTCTTTTATTGCAAATTTGTCTTTTTTAGGGCATATTCTATTCAAATTGTTGGAAGAGACAAAGTGCAGGTTGAATTTTTTGAAGTGGAATCAAGTACAAGAACTTTTTAGAAGAAGATTTAGAAAAAGAGAATTTTTGGATGTAATCATGATGTTTTTGTACTTCAGAGTTTATAGAAAAAATGAACTTCATAGTACATAGTTTAATTTGAATATTTCAAGCCGATAAGGGCGTGGTTCGGTGGTCAAGTCGCTTGGTTGTAGTGACGGCCACCAGGATTCAAACCCTCACTAGGCCAAAGTGCTTGCAGGCCTTGTGCCTTCACTGGGCCTTTGTGCTCATAGGTTTGGTTGTTTCTTGTGTTTTGTTGTACCTGGTTCATAGCTCCGGTCAAAAAAAGCATTTACCCCTAATAATATGGGTGCATTGCACCTTTAAAAAAAAAAAATTAAATATTTCAAGGAGGTGGCAATTTGAAAATAATTTTTTTGAATTATTTTTTTTGTCATCAAAAGGGTTTGGTAACCATGGGTGATAAGAAAAGACAAAAAAAAAAGATGTAGAAAGTTAATGACACCCGAAGAAATTCAAGCAAATAAAGATAAGGAGGAAAAAAGACAAAGGGAAAGGAGAGAAAAGATTCATCAAATGAAAGATTTGGAAGCATCTCATTCCAATAATGTTCAAGAGGAAGCCATGAATAATGAAATGAATGTAGATGATGCAAATTTGGAGATGGTTAATATGGAAGAAAATACAATTATAGAGACAAACCAAACTATGCATTCAACGTCAACTTTGAATGATATGCAAACTTCAGGTATGTCTTCAAATCCACCTCCCAATGATATGGAAAATGCACCTATTCAAACAATCTATCCAGGTATGTGTTCAAACCAAAGTTTTGATAATATTGATATTGTTTGTTTAGATGAAGCTGGATACACCATTGATGAGATCAATAATATTAGGGTTGAAACAATACAAAAACAAAAAAATGATGAAATTATATCTTATGAGAATGCAAATGAGAATGAAATCCCTAATATTGATGAAAATGAGAATGACATCCCTCATATTGATGAAAATGATAATGAAATCCCTTTTACATTTGAAAATGAAAATGAAACCCCTTGTGTGAATGAAAATGAAACTCCTATGGATGAAGGTGAAAATGTTTTTTTTACAATTGAAACAGATGTGCTAGATAACCTTCATGGTAAATTTTCTTCGAGACAAATTAGAAATTATGGAAATAAAATATATAAAAAAAAAAATTATAGAAAGAAATTAGGATTCCAATGTCAACTCATGGTGCAATTGATGAGAATGTTGAAAATGAGAAAAGTGATGAAAAAATTAGGTTTTTTTGTAAAATCGAAAAAAGAAAGATGATTCAATAGAACAAGTCATATCTAGTGTTGCTAATTTTATTGATGTTATTGGTAAGAAAAGTCGATTAAAAGATAAGAATGCGGCTCATCGTGCAATAACAACTACTCTAGTTGATAAAACAACTTCAAATAAAAGAATGTTAAGTAAGATTAGTAAATGTGTAAAAGTAAATCCTAGAACTTTGATAAGAGTTGCTAAACGAAGAGAAAGTATTGAAAAGAATCCTATTAATCAATGTTGGAGTTTTAGTGGTAGACTCCCAAGATCAGACATGAAATTAACTAATGAAATTAAATCTTTAATTGATAAATTTTGGCATGATAATACAAGAGTATCACCTAACATTAGAGATGTCTTAAAATTAAGGGTGGGTTCCAAAATTCGTGAACCTCATCCAAAGCATCTGTTTGATATGACTCAAACTGAATTATATTAAAAAAAATTAGATGCTTCAATCTTACCATTGAATATTAAAATAAATCAAAGATCATTCGAAAAGTGTAAACCTTGGTATGTTAGAATTAATAAGCAACAAATCTCTTATTGTTGTAAGACTCATGTACAATTTCGTTATTATGATGATATATTTCGATATATATGATGCACTTTGCATGCTAACCAAATTATGCAGGACATTTGTGGCATTAATATGCCACCTGAAAGAATCAAATATTTTATAGAAAGTTTATTTTGTGATCCCTCTTTAAATGGAAACTCGTTTTTTTAAAAGCATGCATTTCTAGAGAATGCGATAGATGTGGTAAATTTTCATTATTAGGAGAATGTATGCATGAAAGTAGTTTAGATGAATTTGGACAACAATTAGTGGATGTGAAAAAAATTAAAAATGTTGAGTATTCTTTAAAAGATGGAAAAACTAGAAAACATGTTGAGCTAGTTGTGGAAAAAGTTAGTGTGCATGCTTTTATTAATGAGTTTAAAGATAAATTTGTACCTAAATATGTTCAACACTCTCATAATGCTCATTGGATTCATAATCAATTTTGTTTATGTAAAAACACATTCCCAATTGGAACTATATTGTTAGTTGTTGATTTTGCTGAAAATTATACTCTTGCTCCACAAGAAAAAATTCAATCATAGTATTATAATTCAATGCAAGTAGCTATATTTATTCACATTTTTTATAGACATGAAAAAGATAGTACAAAAGATAATATAAATTTTTTGAGAGAGTACGATTTTTATGTAAGTGATATAATCGATTGCATTCATCTAAGTTTGTACAATATTGTTTTGATATATTTTATAAAAATTTAAAACAGAGAGGAATTCAAATGCTAGAACATCTCATATGGTTAGATAATTGCACGGGTCAATTCAAAAATGCTAGAATGTTTTATTGGTTATGTAGAGTTCATCAAGAAAATAATATCCAACACATATGGAGTTTTTTTGAATCTAGTCATGGTAAGGGAGAATACAATGGAGCAGGTGCATGTGTGAAAAGAGCTCTTGCTAGAGAGCAACTAAAATTTGAGGATGCTGCGAAATTTAGAGATGCACATGCAATTGTAGATTGGTGTAATACCGAATTATCTACAAGAACAAGTGAGAGCTCAATAATTCGATGCTTTTTTGGTTAGTTGAAGAAAATGATATTTTTTCTCAACAAGATTGTGAAACAATTAATGGATTTGGAAAATGGCATTTGTTTAAGATTTCGAATGCAAACACATGGACAATATGAACAAGGGAGTTCGCATGCTTTTGTCAATTTTGTATTGCAAGTGATTGAGAGGCATGTGAAAATACATAATGGGTCTAACAATGGCAACAAAGAGCCTTAATGCCTACATCGACACATGTTCAACATGGAACGACAATTGAAGTTAATCAAGTGTTCGCATCAGATGATTATGATCGTGTTTCAGATCTTGTACCAGAAGGTACATTATTTATTGAGTTGAATTTTGTATGTATGCATGTTTATATGTGAATTAAATATAAGTCACTCTTTATTTAATTTTGTATTTATTTTTGCATGACATGTGTATGTTGTTGTTGCACCTGAGGGGAATGAAGAGGAGACAGATTACTAGTTGGCTAGATGTGTTGAGAGAAAACATAATTTGGTACATCGTAGAGTAGATGATAATAACTTTGAGTATCCAACTGGTTCAATGGTTGTTCTTGGCACTTGGCTTCAAAAATATTTGATGAGAAAGAATGGCTTGCTTGCATTTGAAGATTATGAAAGACACAAGAAGATTATATATTATTCACATTTGATTTTGGAAACCAATATAAAACTAGTTAGATATCAAGGGAGGCCCACTAATAAAGTTTTATGGACACTTTCAATGGATGATCATGAGACAATCATAGATGCATTAAAAAAAAGAGAGGATGCAGATGGTACAATAGAGTAAATAAATATTGGTAAGTATATCTAGTTGTTTATATAGTGAATTGATATATATATTTGTATTTAATCATTTCCTAATTAAAGTTTTATATCATTTTTTGTTTTAGGTCTCCCAAAATTATATGCTTTACAAAAAAGAGAGGAGATGCACATATATTACAATGGAATTTGAATCTAGAAATAGGTAACTATATATAGTTCTAAATACATTTCATTGATAGTATAAATTCATTCTCTCAACTCCCCTTAATCCACCCTCTTGCATCCCTTCAAGTCATTATATCAACTCCCCTTAATCCACCCTCTTGCATCCCCTTAAGCCATCCTCTTAAAGGACCCTTAAGTCATATCCTCTTACATCCCCATAATTCGTAATCTTGCAGCCCTTAAGTCACTCTCATAATTCCCCTTAAGCCATCCTCTTAGGGCCTGTTAAGCCATATCGTAAGGTTCATGACATGCATCCCATTAATCCACTATCTTACATCCATTTAATGCATTCTATCAAATCCCATTAATTCACCCTCTTACATCCCTTCAAGTCATTCTATCAACTCCCCTTAATCCACCCTCTTGCATCCCCTTAATCCTCTCTCTTACATCCCTTTAAGTCATTTTATCAACTCCCCTTAATCCACCCTCTTGCATCCCCTTAATCCACTATCTTACATCCCTTTAATCCATTGTATCAACTCCCCTTAATCCACCCTCTTACATCCCTTCAATTCATTCTATCAAATCCCCTTAATCCACCCTAGTGCATCCCCTTAATCCACTCTCTTACGTCCCTTTGATTCATTTTATCAACTCCCCTTAATCCACCCTCTTACATCCCCTTAAGCCATCCTCTTAAAGGACTCTCATAATTCCCCTTAATCCACCCTCTTGCATCCCTTCAAGTCATTCTATCAACTCCCCTTAATCCAGCCTCTTGCATCCCCTTAAGCCATCCTCTTAAAGGACCCTTAAGTCATATCCTCTTACATCCCCATAATCCATAATCTTGCATCCCTTAACTCACTCTCATAATTACCCTTAATCCATCCTCTTAGAGCTTGTTAATCCATATCGTAAGGTTCATGACATGCATCCCCTTAATCCACTATCTTACATCCCTTTAATCCATTCTATAAACTCCCCTTAAGCCATCCTCTTAAAGGACTCTCATAATTCCCCTTAAGCCATCCTCTTAGAACCTGTTAAACCATATCCTAGGGTTCATGAGATGCATCCTCTTAAACCATCCTCTTAACTCCCCTTAAGGAATTCTTTTAGGATCCCCCTTAAGCTATATATCCTCTTAGGTTCCCTTAATCCATCCTATGGCAAACATCTTTTGAATTTGTATGGAATTTACTATAAATTGTTCTTTTCTAGCATGATTTTTTTTCTTAAATGACTCATAAAAATTGTAGTTACTTACATTAATTATTTTTGTAGGTTCTCATCAAGTCGGTCTACGAAGTGATTGTTGAACTAAAAAATTATTTTATCAAGAGACTATGTAAATATCAATTTTCGGTCTTCACCTAAAAGTTGATAAGTTTTAATTGTATCTACATGCACATATATGTTCCATCATATTACATAGTTGTAATAAACATCTTGATATACATTATATATGTTTGTTCGATGTCACTTTTTAAATATCTTGTTCCAATTTTATAGATTATACATTTCATGTCTTGTATTTACCACATTTTATATAATTATTCAATTGTATAGATTATACATTTTATACATACAAGGAGATAGTCTTTTTGTTTATTGATTCAAATATTTGCTATCTAATTGGAAAATAGTTAAAATTACCTACCTTTAATTTATTATGAATATGATCTAAACTATTTAAGGAATGTTTTAATTTGTCACCTAACCATGTGATAAATTATATATATTAAATTTAATTCTAGATAAGAATTTATATAGTGCATGTAATACTTGAAAATTAGATCAAATATAAATATAGATATGTATGAGTGCATATAATCATGAAAATGAACATAACACGATATCATAATTGACTGCATATATAATCATCATATTAAAGTCAACTGATATAAATAAACACATATATAATAATAACATGTTCAAAGTAAAACTGGAGATAGATAGTCCATAAAATTTATATGTCAAGTCCAACACATATATTTAAATAAAACTATATCAGATCTATAGTCCATAAAATATAAAACCATCTAACTTTCAGGTTGATCAGTCAAATCAAGTCTCCTCTTTGTTCCCTGTCGACTAGATGTACCTGCATCATGCTATAAAAGAGTACAAGAAACTTGAAATTAGATTTAAATTTATTTAGAAATTTTGATATAATTAAGCATATTTAAGCTTGAAAATATAAACTTTTAGATAAAAATAAATTTAATTAAATATCTAGTAAATATAGTAAAAATGATTTCTAGTATGCATAAATTACCATATGATCATGTGAATCTGTAACTGGCACATTTTCTTCAATGGGTAGCATAACTGTCACTTGAGAAGATGCAAATTCATGATCTACTATATCCTGCATATTCATATAAAGAAAAAAATATGTGAAAACCTCGAATATATATATATAAAAGGTTCGTAAAAATTGTATAGGAGATTTAAAGTAAAGTTTACAACCTTGAATGATATGACCTCATGATCACACACCTGAGATTTCCCATGCATAAATGTCAATGGTGTCTCAAGTGCGCGGCCCACCATGGGTATCTCATGAAATTCTTGCATATAGATGTACAATAGTTCATATAGATCATTGACACATGTGTATTTAAATGAAAAAATTAAATTAGATCTATGATGTGTACTTAATTTAAACTTAACAAACTTTTGAAAGCATGCACCTAAGTTGATGATGTCTCAAGAGCACTCACCACTGTAACTTGTGGTTGGTCAGTACTAGGTATTGTATGACCTCCCTCCATCTAGATATAATATATCAATTCACACATGTGTACAAATTCAAATTAAATTAGATATATATCCACAAATTATTTAATATAGATTAGTTCAAGTAGCTGTCCAAAAGGTGAGCCCAGATCTACAACACTCGACATATACGCATGATGATCATATTAAGTTTCAGGAATCACTTGATCATGCGTATACACCAAACACTTATTGAATTAATATTATATTATATATATAATTTTATGTTATTATTTACATGAATTTTTCACATTTCAAACTTGAATTAAATTTAAGTTCAAAAGGTGAACATACCTGTGTAGGACGATCCTCAGAATATAGTAAATTTAGGTATGACCCCATCTCAGATGCATGTGCGTCGCCTGAAGTGGATGTCTGAGTATCCCTATAGCCCAATCCTCCATGCTCTCTATTGGCCACTTTAGTGGTTGCGTGTGTAGTCTGTTGAGTGAGATGTCATGAAAGTGAACTCAATTCTCCTAATGTCGATAACATGGTCTTTTGCTTAAATGCATCAGGAACACCAGGAGAAGGACGAGGAACAATAGGAGAAATTGTAGCACGTCACTGACGATTGACACGTGCTCCTAGTCTATGTTGGGGCATGCCACACCCAACTCACTAAAATGACCTCATATCAAAATAGTTGGGTTTTTTACCCAACTCAAACTCAACCCATAACTTTCTCAAAAATTATAAGGGCACCTCACTATTTCCATGTGGTGGATTATCAAACACCATCCACCATTTGTCCCAAAAATGCGCAGCTATCTGCGAGTCCCTACACCATAAAATTGAAATTCATTTTTTTGTGGGTGGAATGGGTTAGTTTGTTTGGGGGTTAATAAAATATTGGCACATGGCTTGTTTGGTAATTTTTAGGTCATTGATTTCTTCATATGACAATCCATCTGCATAGTATTGTCTCCACTCTTCTCTCCATTGATGGAACCTAACTAGGTCTGCATCAATAGATCGAACATAATCGACAATAGTTTGCATCGTAGATGCAAATTGTGCGAGATGGGGAGGGACTCTAGGCTCATTTTTTATGAGATCTATATTTCCTTGAATGACAATGAGGTTTTCTTGAATATTCTCTCTTAATTGATCTTCATCAACTACAGGAGGGGGTGGGGGGTTAGGCGGTGGAGAATGTGGAGGTGTTCTATGGTTTTGTTCATGTGGTGGATTGGGATGTATAGGATCTATAGGAATTTCTTGATTGGGAATAAAACGGTCTAAATTAGACATTGGATCCATGTGAGCAATGATATGGCAACTGCATGTTAAACAATTAAAAATATATATATCAACAAACTAATTAAATATTGCACACAATTTGAAAGTTATTTAAAAATCACATGGAACATGCACAAATTCAAAATATATTTCATTTGAAGACCATTCGATTTATAACATTATAAAATACATAACATTAAAAATTTATAGCATGTACACACATTAAATTGAGTCCAGTGTGGGGTTGTTAATATGAAGGGTAGAAATGAAATTATGGGGTTTTATTAAAATTTATTTAATCTCATTCATTATTTTCAAATAATACTAAAGATAAGAATGAAAAATTAATAAAAGACATTGAAAGGGACACATAGATATATGCAAGTGACCTAATTGCAATGTACAAAACACAAAAAAATATGAGTGACCAAGCTCTATTCACCAAATTGATCCCCTTAAGAAATGTCAAATTCCCCCTTAAGACATCAACTTACAATTTAGGGTGATAGGATGGCTTAAGGGGATCTATGTGTAGTAAGGTCCTAGGACAAAATGGTCCATGGCTTAAGGGAATAAAATTTGGTGGAGTTGCCTAAGGCAACCAAATTTCATTTTAAGGTCCTACAACAAAATCAATAGATGTATTAATCAAGTATGACATAATTTAATTAAATCTAAGGACATAAATTGATTTATCTAAATTTTCAAATTTCATGATAAGAGACACAAGATCTCTATAGTGGGACAAAGTAGTTAAGAAATTATAAGTTTAACACTAACATTAAAATTTATAATCTGATTCATTATTTTCAAAGAATACTAAAGATAAGAATGAAAAATTAATAAAATACATTAAAAGGGACACATAAATATATGCTAGTGACCTAATTGCAATGTACAAAATAAACAAAGACGAGCTTGCGCTCTATTCACGAAATTTTGAGAACTTCTTTTATCCCCTTAAGAAATGTCATATTAGGACCCCTTAAGACATCGATTTACGATTTAGGGTGATAGGATGGCTTAAGGGGATCCATGGCTTAAGGGAATAAAATTTGGTGGAGTTTCCTAAGGCAACAAAATTTCATTTTAAGGTCCTACAACAAAATGAATGCTAAATTAGGGTTTAGGGTTTAGATTTAGAGATTTGATGACATGAAAACATATAGAAGACACATGAATAATTTTTTACAAGTAAATGAGAAATCCTACCACCTAAACTTAGTGCTTTGAATAAAATATGTGACATTCTAGGAATAGCTTCAATATATCAACAATTGGGAATTTTAGATTTCAATTATAAGTAAGTTGTTGAGTTATGATGGATTTTGAACCTATTTGGACATCTAAGCACTCTTGGATGATTTAAAAAGGAAGAGGGGATCTAAAGTGATTTAGACCCAAATTTTTTTCTAATCATATATTTTTTGAAACTTTTCTATGGCATAGACTCTTCCTTTGAATATTTATATAAATTCTAGACATGCATGGGTTTTCAAAAAAGAACCTAACTGCCACTAAGTGAGGAATCAATTGATCAATTCAATAAATAAATCATCTTAGAAAATAAACCTTTGGCTATAGAATTGACTTGCATTTATGAATCATCTATCAAGTTTTTCAAAAAAGTAATTTTAATTAAATTCCGAATTGAAATGTTCATGCTACAAGTTAGCTTTTATACACTAGTTTAGAGAAAGTACAACATTTAGTTTTCCTAATCTAGAACAATGCCACTACACATGAGAGTTAAAATAGGAATTAGATTACACATAACCTATAGATCTTATGAATAACATCCTATAAATTAAGGCTTAAATATGATCATAATGCATCCTTACATAATTCACAAAGGATCTCATCCAAATAAAAGAAATGGGTAGAAATCATTCATGCTTCACATTTTAATATTTTTTTGATTTAATAGCATTTATGTGTCTAGCTCTATCCATATTACAAATAGTCTAGATTAACAAGTATGACTTGCATTTCTATGTTTTTTTAAGAGAAAATATCATCCACTATATAAGCTAACAACATTGATATAGAGTGATTACATGCTCATATCAACTAGCATCATGATATATGAACTCATTAAATCAAGCACATAGTTTCACATGAGGTACATTATTTTACTTCATTGGTACACTTTCTCAAGTTAAATTATACAATCATGAAGTTTTCTAAGATAAAATTAGCTATCAAATTTATATTATGTGAACATATTATAATTAAATCAATTTGTTGGTTAATATATATATCTATGCATCGATTGTTTGTACCTCCTTTATTAGTCAATTATGAATTTCATTGGTAGTTGTGTGGATCACCAACGACATACCAAAGTGTACCTAACCTATGGACTATAATTTGTGATCCCTCCCTACATGTTATGTCATCAAATCTTACTACACATCCTTATTTTACCTCTTCTATTATATCACATGGCCCTAATATTGAACTTTTCATCACTTCCACCCTAAATAAACTAAGAACCATGAGTGAGAGTGAAAATCATACAAAGAAGGTTATGTCAAATATAAAATGTAATCTAAACCTCCTTGAGGAGCCATAATTTAGGGTTTTAGGTTTACGTTTTAGGGTAAATAGCCCATTTTAGGTTTACGTAAATTAGGGTAAATAGGGTTTTAGGCTTACGTTTTAGGGCTTAGGTCCAAGGATTAACCTGTGTAAATTAGTTTTTAGGGACCCATGTAAATTTGGTAACCTAGGGTTTCTAGGGTTTTGATTTCTAAGTTAAATGTGTCCAATTTAGGTTTATTTTTTATGGTTTTCAATTTACAATTTAAATTTCTTTGCTTCATTGACGTTTTTTGGTTTTTTAAATGCAATTAAAAACTATAAAACATTGAACTAAAACACATTAAACAAACAAAAACTGAATACTAATTACAAAAAAAAAAAAAAATATAAAGAAAAAAAAGGAAGAATTCAACCAACCTAGAAGTAGATGAGGTCAGTTGTGTCAAAGGGAAGAGGTGGCAGACAAATTTTTCTTCAATCAAGGCCTTTCAAATGCATATGCAATCTCCTCTTTTCTTCTTTGGTGTCGACTAAAATGGTGAGAAAAATGAAATATAATCACTTATTAAAAAAAAAATACTTTCACGAAATGTATATGTGTTTTATAATGCGTACGTGTTTTTGTTCACATAACTAAAGTTGAACGTGTACGCGTTCAAATTCAGGCTTGGGTACCCAATCCATAACGTGTACGCATTGTTTTGAAAACGTGTACGTGTTTCTTGTGAAACTTTTTGTTTTGCCCAAAATTTACCCTCTTCGTGTACCCAACTTCTTGCTTTTACCCAATCCCATTTCCAGGTCAATTTTTTTATTTCTGCACTTTCTGACACCCTTTTGATATATAGAAGTTTCAACATAATTTACCAGAACAAGGACTAATTCACCCTAGGTGGCAAATGATTCCTATCAGGCTTGAAAAACATCATTAGTAGTGTTTCAAAAGCAATTTCCAGTCTACTTCAAAGTTCTAGTTCCACACTTTAAGTTTCATTCATATCTGTTTAGCTTTGCATTTGTTTCTAGCTCATAGTTGCATTACATAATGTGTTTTCAAACACCACTTGTTTCTTAGGTTTTGTATATTTAATCAATCAATTTCATACCTTAGCTGCACTTAGATCATTCAATTTAGCTAATACAACATCATACACATCATTTATTTGAGTGAACCACCTACATCTTTGAGGTCTATCTCTCTCCTTTTAGGTGAAAAACCCTAAGAGTGCAAGAGAAGTACATAGACCCAAAAATCTATGGTTCATTTTGGTGAACCCAACTTTTAGAATACTTTCTTGTCTAATTTTGGACTCCTTCATCATAGATCTAGTCTTCCATTGACTTTACATTAGGATTTGCATTAGTTAATTTTCATGCTAGGTGTTAAACTTTGCATTCACAAAAAGTGCATTTAGTTTGCATTTTTACATACAATTTCCTTTAAAAATCTATGAAATTTTTCATCTCCATCTTACGTCTGCATCTTACAACTTCAAACACATCAAAAACTAGTAAACATTTATGAAAATCCATCAAAATACCCCTATTGGGACTCATTCCCATCTGTGGTGAATCAATCCCTGTAATGATTTTTCACTATCTAAAACTACATTAGAAATCTCATTTTTCAGCTTTCTAAGGCTCCTAGTTGCATATACTATAAGTTTAGAAAGTTTCTATAAAATTTACTTTATGCATTTCACTCAAAAAAACATCATTTTAGATCACTCATTATTCAAAGCACTTCATTTGCACACATCTTTACATCTGAAAATGCTTCAATTTCTACAATTTTGCATAACATTGATAAAAGTACTTTTCACTTTTGCATATACAATGTTTCTATTCATAAAAAATTTCATAAGTTTGTTAGAATTTCTTTTCAATTTTGCATATACATTGTTTGCATTCTTCAAATCTTGCATATATTCAAGGATAAGAATGTTTTGTATCTTTGCATATACATTGTTCATATTGTTGAAACATTGCATGAAATGGTTACATTTTCTTTTCATTCTTATTCAAACAATGCTTCTACCTTGCATATGTAAACATGTTAAGAAACACTTCCTATCCCCTCCCTATGAGATATTTTTAGTGAAAGAGACTACAACATGGGCCATTCCTAATGATCATACTTGTTCTTCTCATAATATCTCTCCTCTTGGTGATGAAGATATTTTAGTAGAAAAATCAATTAATGATATTTTTGAGAATCCTAGTTGTTTCTCTTCTTTTACCTCTCTTAGTAGACAACACATTCACAACCAACCTAACACAACCTTAGATGACCATGACAACAACATTTGTTCCTCCTCTAGTCTCTCTCGTAGTTGTGAAGTAGATACTTTGATATTAGACAACACAATCGATGAAGGTCATGACTATCTTAGTTTTCCCCCATCACCTAAGGAAACCCCTCTTGACAAACAATCTTAAACCATTGATCACTTCCCTATTTGCGATGAAGTCCTTTTAGATGAACCAACCTATGAATATCACAAACATTTGGTTTGTAGTTCTCCTAAACACTCTCCTCCTAGGGAGAATCTCATGGTACACAAACATATGAACATTGACACATATCCTTCAACCACTAAACCTTCCCTAGATAAGGATCCTCAAGTGTCCTTAGCATCCCCTTCACCAACATATCAAAATTCCAATCAAGAAAAAAAATTTGAAGTTATGACAATACAAGTGGGACTCCTTTAATTAGTGAGATTCCTAAGTCAACTTCCATTAGTGAAAAACACAAAAAATTCAAAGATGTCTTGAAATCCATTATGCAATCTACTATTAACAATGTTTTGCAGCTGCTAAGTTGTAACTTAGTGACTCAAACATCTAGAGGACCACTCGACACTTCTACACCATTACCTTTTCCTCAAAAAGCACCTAGTGTTGAATATCTTAAAAAGACTCCTACTGATATATCTGTATGGGAACTCATTCAACTCTCACCAATAGTCAAACTTGTCTTTCATGAAATGATAGAAATACAGAAGGAAGAAATAGAATATTACATCAAATAAAATTATGTCACATCCTCCTCCCATCCTATGCAACCCACTCCATCAGAAATCACATTCCCTAAACATGAATTACCCTCACTTGTGATTCAACACAAAAATGATCACTTGATGATAAAGGTAATCATTCATGAAACTCTAATTAGGAAAATTCTCATCGACAATGGATCAAAAATTAATGTTTGTAGCATGGACCTCCTACACAAACTTGGCATGGACAAAAATCTCATTCAACTTAATGATATTCATATTTGTGGCTTTGACAATGTTAACAGGAAAACACTTGGGATAATCACATTACCTATTGAGGTCGGACCTGTAGTGTTGCCTACCTCTATTCATATCATGAAACAACCCCTTCCATACAATATTATCCTAGGTAGACCATGAATTCATGCTATGAAAGTAGTCCCATCTAGCCTTCATCGTGTCATGAAGTTTGAATACAACAACATGATATACATGATTGATGCAGATGAGCGAAGCTATGTGTCAACTAATCACAACACTTCCACCTCCCTTAATCCTTCCATTCCTAGATCAAAACTTGAACCTATACAAGTTGGTCCTAACTCTTCACCTACAACAAAACTCTTTTGTGATAATTGGGGATCGTTATATTTTAGCCCTCCTTCCCATAATATTTCCAAAATATCACCCTCATGGTCCAAAGAGTCATATACAAACAATTCCTTTTTAGACACAAGTTCTAGTAGTGATTGGAATTTCACACCTACCTTTAAGGGAGGGTGTGAAAAATCCCAATCCCAACCCAAACAACCTTGTATTCCTTTTTCTCAACTTAGTTCTACCAAATCACTTCATGGTGGTGATGATGGAAATATAAGTTTGATCCCTCATGACACCATGACACAGAACATTCAAAAGGATTTGTGTTCTTTTAAAGCAACCAATCCTTATCATCAACACACACACCCCCCTCATCTCACTTGGAAGATTGTTATGGTATCAGTTACAATCTTCCTCCTACACATAGATGCAATGAACACATGAGGAAAACTGACATATCATACTCTTTCAAGAAAGATCTAGGAGTATCTCCCTTATCTCTATTTTTATCAAAGACTTGCACAGTTACAATAACATTCAACCTCTAAAGGAGTGTGGTGCTCTTCCTTATGTGGGAGCACCTAATTTCTTTACTTAATACTCACTTTCATCCATTCCAGGCCCACCTTTCTCCCTCACTCAGTGGGGGGCAAGGGGTATGATAGCCTTGTCCTCGTATGTTAATTGTCGTCTCTATTGACCTAGTCATTGACCTTTCATGAGCATATAAGAGCAAGCTTGGGATGTGGATGACATGTTTGAAGATTGATACACATGTGACATACTCCCCTTTCTACATCACGTAGCCTAACTTCAAAACATATGACTTGGCATAGGGATTTCCAAGTTGGCTCTCATGTAATGTTTTCCTTTTTCATTCTCTTTCATCCTTTACTTTAAAGTAATTGCTCACAGACTAGTGTGTAGAAATTCCTTTAAAATGGGGGCTATACATTACCATAATTCATTTGTATGCTTGGTTCTTAGTGTAGCCTTTTCATTTATATGATGTGTTAATTGTCACTTTGCGGATGACATTAGGTGTGATGTCCTTCATAAGTGTGATCTATCTTAGCATATTACATTCCTCTTGGTGGCTTGATGCGATGCACTACATCCCCTAAATTGTGAATTTACTATTCTTTAATTGGTCCTTTCTTGGAGACATTACACACAATGTTCCCTAAGTGACTGACCTTGCATGAACTTAACAAGACTCCTTTGAACATCCTTTACATGTTTTCATTTTCGCATTTTGTATGGCCACCTTGCATAACACAACTTGCATTCCTATGGTGCCATCTTGTTTGTTCATGAGTTCTAAGCATACAACGTTTTGATTGTCTCATGAAGCTTGAATTGACATCCTTTTCCTTTTGCTTTGTGGTGCCTTGTTAAATTTATCACGAGGTATAACTTCAACATGGTTGAGTGGGAAGCCCACCTAGCAGCATGACTTTTCCCCATAGCCACTTTTGTATTTGTGAGTGCATACCAACTAGTGTATGTATCTTCCTTTTTGGGATTTCTAACCCACGGACGATCATAAGTTTTGTGGCCCCAAAGTGAGGATATATTGTGGCCTTCTCACCCCGTAGATGACCTGAAGCTATGTGGACCCAGAGTGAGTACATCTTTTCCATCTTGTCTTCTTTTCTATCTTTCCTTTGCATGATTTTGTATCTTGGGGGCTTAGCCTACATGTAGATCTCTCTTGAATGTCTACTTTAGTGTGAGTTTGAAGCAAGTTCTTCCTCTCACTATAGTGGGGGCCAAATGTCTCATAGAAAAAAGTAACCTTTGCTGTACATGGGATAATTCATGATAAAGTTGAATTAATGAGTCCTTGATTTAGTGTTGTGATGCATATTATGCATACATAATAGGTATTGGACCTTTGCAAATTGAATAAAGTGTGTTGATATCGTGTAAAAGTGTTGTAGAGTCTTGTAAAGGACTTTCACACTTTTCTAGACTTAATAAACCTATTTTCCCTTAATTCAACATTATAAAACATGTTTAATTACATCATCACATTAGTTTACGAGGCTTGTAAAGTGAATTTAATGTTAAAATAGTGTTGTAATGTGTTTTACATGTTCACATTGATTCTTGCACCTTCCTAGGTTGTGTGGACCTCATTTTAGTGTTGTAAAGTGTATTTAATTACACTTTCACATTGAATTATGTGTCCCAATCCCTAATTGACTTTTATATCATATTAACAGGCCCCTCTTAACCCATATTGTGCATCCCAAGGCATAATTTGATCAAATAACTGACATAGTCATCATATAAGCCTAATTTTCTTATTTCTCGGCATTCAAGCTAGAAAAAATTACTCCTATGAGACCCATTCACAATTAGTGATGAATTAGTCCCATCTAGGTGGGACCCATTCACCATTAGTGGCGAATGAGTCCCATTTTGAGTCAGTTTTGTCATTTGAGCGAGAAAAATTAGGTTTTAAGTTGAATTTTACATCATGTCAGTTTGTGATGAGGTATAATCGGGATACTAAGGCACAATTTTCTATAAATAAGTATTTTTATCCTCATTTTACATATTTGTTATCTATTATCTCTTATCATTCCTTCATCCACCAATCTTTCATCTGAAGTCAAGCAAGCTAGGATTTCTTCATTACAAGTCATCAAGTTAGCTTTCTAAAGGATTCAAGGGAAGATTTTACATGTATTGTTGTAGACTTTCAAGATCATTCATCATGGCAAGGTAATTTATTCCATTATTGCATGTTTTATTCTATTATTTCATCATTTTGGTTTAATTACCTAAAAGGGGTTTGACCAAGGCAAACCCCCATGTGCTAACATTCAACAAATTCTCTTCTCTTCTTGTATTTTTGTAGATTTAGGTCTCTTGGAAGCTTATAGATAATTGAAGATCAAGTTGCAAGGTTTCTCAAGTCTTCTTCTGATTCAACAAGTCAAAATATCAACAAAAAGTCATTTTCGGACTCGAGTACGACAGTTTTAGAAGTGGATACCTGTAGGGAATCAAAGTGCAGATTGAAAACTATGGAATCCACTCTTGAATATTAAAAAATTCAAAAGTGGAATGATTCACCATGGGTGGAAAAAGAGTCCCATTTCCGAGTCAGTTTTGTGATTTATGCATTTTCTAACACCCTTTTGACATAAATAGGTTTCAACATAGTTTACCAGAATAGGGACTGATTCACCCTAGGTGGCGAATGATTCCTATCAGGCTTGAAAAACATCATCAAGAGTGTTTCAGAAGCAATTTCTAGTCTACTTCAGAGTTCTAGGTGCACACTTTAAGTTTCATTCATTTCTATTTAGCTTTGCATTTGTTTCTAGATCATAGTTTCATTACATAATGTGTTTTCGAACACCACTTGTTTCTTAGGTTTTGCATATTTAATCAATCAATTTCATATCTTAGCTACACTTAGATCATTCCATTTAGCTAATACAACATCATACACATCCTTTATTTGAGTGAACCACCTAGATCTTTGAGGTCTATCTCTCTCCTTTTAGGTGATAAACCCTAAGAGTGCAAGAGAAGTACATAGACCCAAAAATATATGGTTCACTTGCAAAAACCCTCTCAAATTTGAGGTTGGAGCTATTGTTAGTGAGAGATCTAGGTTGTTTTTAGTAAAGTTGAGAATTCTCTTCTCTTGCATCATGTGATGACCTGGAGAATTAGAAAAACTTGAAAAAAACACCAGATTGGAGGTTGTCTCTACATAACTAGCTTTCATGGAAAGTCACTTTTGGCTCTTGTTGGAGGAGATCTAAGCTTAGATTTGAGTTCAAGGTAGCTGAGAAAGTCAGGATTGACATTTGTTTCACCTAAATCTAACATTTCTCGTCAAAGTTATTAAGGTTTGAAGATTTGAAAAATCTGGGAGTAGGAGAGCTTCTGGTGCATTTTCAGGAAGATCCGACCCCGCCATTGTCTTTAGGAGGCCCAAGAGAAAAAAATCAATACATAATTTTCCCTATTTCTCCTTCAATTATTCATGAGGAAAAAAAAACCCATGGTGGTTGTACGACTCCTAGGTACAAGGTATGATATTTGGTTTTGCAAAATAAATAAAATAAAATATTTTCTATTTCTACATCAACTTTTAAAAGTTTACTAGAGAATTATTTTTGTATAAGGCAATAATATTATACAAATTGGGGTTTTGAAATATATGTAGAGGTTTTTTATATGGCCGAGCCAAATTTTCTAACTGTCTATGACCTATATTCTATTGTTTTTTTTTAAATGGTGGAAAATTTTACTGGTCGAGGCAATTAATTAACAAAGGGATTGTCAACTTTTGTTTCGTACCGTAGCCAGCTTGTCCAACCCCTTGTCACATCAGAAGGCCTGTGGCCTTTTCTTTGTAGACATCGACATTTATTTCCAAGTACACTCCCATAAGCATTAGCTTTTAGTTTCCAACTAGTTCTTTGAAGTTTTTCCATCGGCCCGTGCTACTCCTACCGGTATATTTACTACCATCATCACGTACATCCTTCTATCGATCAGTCAACATATATTGGCATACCTTCCTCTATGGGTGGCCTTCATTGGCGATACTAACTCAAAAGACTTGTCCAATGATGTATCCACTTTGAAAATCGGTTGGTGTGAGTCACATCCATCGGCAGGTACAGTACATTTATTGACATCAACATCCTCTATTCTTCATTAGCATCCAATCATTTCCCAAGCGGTACAGGTGAATAAAAATAGTGATTTGGTAGATTGACCTGATTCTTTATATCGACTTTTATAAGTATTAAATGGTTTATTAAAACTTTGGTTTAAAATATTTTGTTAGCCGACCATACAAATCATTGTAAATAGACGATGGGATTTTATTTTTTGCATCTGTACTACCAGCAGTCATATGAGTGACCCAATTGTAGCCCATAGATGCACATTTTTTATGCCTAATTAGCCTTTGATTCGCCCTATTTTCCCCCTAAGTACCTAAAATAGGTCTTTTTTCCAATTGTGCACAACTTTTCACCACGATCTCCAAATTCTACAAACGAGCTATCGACGTAAAGATCTTTCTGAGTACTTCGCAGTGGTGCATGTCTTTTTGATAGATTTTGTAGCAAGTATAATTTATTCACAACTAATATCAAATCACCCCTTTGGACCTCTGTGCTCATAACTTTTTTCCAGTTTCTCCAATTATGGTGATTCAAGTTGCATTTGGAAGGTATTAAGGATCTCTTTGATTTGGTTCATATACTTTTTTCAATTTCAGCCCCAAGTGTGAGATATTCAGATTTTTGCATATTTTTTTTCTGCTTCATAACTTGGACATCCCAATTCTTGGAGAACTTATGTTTGTGGGGAGAAGTCTATTTTCAGTTGTATTATCAAATTTGGGAGGCTTCATATCAGTTTGATTCAGATATTTTCCATATTTGCACTCTTGGTACTTGTTGATATGATGGTTGAACTAGGATTTGAAATGTTGACTCCTCATAGCTATCACACTTGGAAGGTAAAAATGCAAAGATTTCTTTGGTCAAAGGGTTTGTGGTCCACTTTGAGTGATCACCAACCTAATTTTTCCAGAGAGTATGAATGATTTTCTCATAGGAATAAATGTGATGAAGCTATGGATTTGATTGCAATGCATATTTCAGATAGTTTATTCTTTCATATTGAGGAATGTACAACTCCTAAGTAGGTTTGGTATAAGTATAAGACTCTCTTTGGTGCAGTTAGTGAGGTACATGCCATGTATTTGGAGGCTAAATTGGCTTCACCTTCTACAGATGCATTCTCCACCATTGAATATGACTTGGTAAAATTCAAATCACTAAGATCTCAATTGGCAGGATGTGGAAAGGAAAAAACTAATAAAAAGTGCATCTTTTTTATTTTTTCTTAGTTGAAATGTTCATTTGCATATGTTTCTACTTCTTTCTATGCAAAAATGGATGGTTTAGGTGATTCTTTTTTAAGGCCATCATTTGAGACATTTTGTGATTGGTTGACTAGAGAACAAGCAAAACTTAGTCAATTTGATACACATGCTAAGAATCATGCTTTAGTTGCATCATCATCATCTAAGGATAAAGGAAAGAAAAAGTTCAAACCTAAGGAAAAATCTAAAGAACCACCCACCTCTTCAAAAGAGGAAAAACCTAAGAAGGAGAAGACTAAATGTGGTTATTGTAAAAAACCAAGGCATGGTGAACACACTTGTTACAAGAAAGAGTTAGATGAAATGAGGAAACTCTTAAAGAGCACAACATTTCTTTGCTTTCTAAGTCTAAAAGTTCATCATCTTCTTCTTCTCAATCAACATCTACTACACACACTGGTCATGCAAGCATTGCAAATATGAGTGATATGATAGATGATTATAAATAGAAAGGACAATGTGTCCTTGTTGTAACACATGTTGAGAGGTAGAGAAATTGGACTCTTGACTCTAGAGCCTCCTATCATATATCATCCCAACCTTAAAGGTTTTCATCTTTGAATCATACTTCACTTATGAGTATCTTGATGGCTAATGATGTGTATCTTGATGTATTTGGTAAAGGAGTTATTGATGTGCCACATGGTAGCTTTAATAATGTGCTTTGTATTCCTAATATTAAGCACAATCTTCTTTCAGTATATTAGATAGCACAAGCTAGTAAATCAATTGAGTTTATTCCAGATTCAGTATACATTTGAGATTTGGATACTAAGCAACTTGTTGAAGTGGGTAGGGCCAATCATCAAGAAAAGATCTACTATTTTTCTCATTTTGTCCTAGGTATCATTTTCTAGGTGATAGGATAAAAGATTATTTCTAGAAGTCTTAGTTGGATTTTATAGAACTTATCTTATCTAGCTATTTTACATGACTCCTAGGTAGTTAGTTTATTGGTTGTCTCATGTCATATGATTATGACATTTGTCAACATCATGTTCATTACTACATTTCAACCTTGCCTATATAAGGAAGGTGATTATACACATTTGTAACATATTTCATACCTCATCATTTGATAGGTCTTAATATCAAGCAAGCTCATTTTCTTGCATTTCCTCTTGTAGAAGGTTTTCATTTTTTTTTGCAAACTTGTTCTTGGGTATTGAGTTAATATCTTTAGCTCTTACAAATTCCAGTTCAAAGTGATCGCGTGACAATTTTGTAACAAAAAAGGATATTTCTATCTACAGTATTGTGTTTACAACATTCTATCTATAGTATAGTATTGTGACTATTTTCACAAAATTCTATATATATCCCTAATGTATTTTTACAGACATTTCAAATTTAATATCAAGTTAATAACATGCATTTTATAATTACAAATTAGCATTCCAACAAAATTCTATAAATATCCAAAAATGTATGTTTACACACATTTACATCTTAATATCAAGTTAATTGAAGTGATCGTGTGCCAATGTTGCAAGAAAAAATATATTTATATGTCTACTATTGTGTTCAATTGCATACATTTTATAGATATTGTATCGTGTATGTATTGTAAAGTGTGAGTGCAAAATAGGTAATACAACACAATTAATGAGACATTATATAATAGAATTCATATACAATAATCAAATCAAAACAAGAAATCTCTTAATGTCGTCCCATTGTTCTATATCCTCAAGGATTCATTAAATCATAATGGCTCTCAGATTGTGTATGTACTATGACTGTTACAACGACAACCTGAAGAATGAGATACTCAAAATGCAATGAATTTATTCCTATATGATGATTGTTAAATGATATTGATGTTGCGATAAGGATATGATAATGATATGATGCTAAATGTTGTGATAGAAATGTTGTATGACAACTGCTATGATATCTAAGATGCGGCTAATATTAAAGCCATGTTTATGCTAATATGCTTCTAAAATGCTTAATTGCTAAATGCTCAAATGCTCAAATGTAATTTTTGCATAGTAAGATTGCTCAAAGTTGGGATCGATTTGTTGTAGAATGAGGTTGTATTTATAGATTTTCCAAAGCACAGTGTGATGTGGCAGCAAACAAGGGTCTGGATTTGATCTAAATGAATCGACAGTGGAGGATGAAGAAGTTGGAGAGGATCAAGGAGAGTGTTTCTTTCAATAAAAAATTCTACCAAGTGACTAGGAGGAATAAATGGAGGAAGAGAGCCAAGTCTCTTAAGTTTGTTCAAAAATTTGTTGGAGATAAAGCATAATTAAATATATTTGAAACTTTCAATTTTGTTGAGACATTTGATGAGTTGGAAAGAGGAAAAAGCTATAGACATGTGACAAAATTCCAATTTAGCATTTGAATTTAATTGGAGGAAAGATAATTAAATAAAACAAACTATTTGAATTTGTTTATTTAATTAAGATGGAAGAATCTGATTAAGATAGAAGAATTAGAATATGAACTATATAACTAAATAAATATATTTATTTATAAGTAGATGAATTAAAGGTCAATTAATTAAATAAAATGTATTTAACTAATTAAATTATCCAAACCATTTTTAAAGGTGTATACATTTTTCCCCTCTTTGAAGTGATGTGTTTACACATTGCTTCAAAGAAAAATTTGTTGCTAGTGCTGACAAAAAAAAATTCTAATATGCCCCAGATGCTAATTTCAAGTAATGATGGATATATGCCTCCTCGGGAGATAAACTGATGATTTTTTTTTGGAATTTTATCATTTTTTTGATTTTTTGGAATTTTTTGATGATTTTCAAAATTTTATGATGTGGAAATGATTTATCTCCTGAAAAATGATGTTGAATCTGCCCCTTTGATGAATTAATTGATTAAGATCCCTTTTTAAAAAATTAAATCAATCCCACTTAATTACCTCTCAATTACCCCTTTAAAAGTTGAAAAGTTGTGGATTTTAGCTCATTTGTGTCATTTTGATTTTGAAGATTCGGAGTGAGTGAGTGAATTGAGCAATTTTGGCAAGATGGTGATCCCTTACGAAACCCACCGATTTGAGCGAGTTTGTCATCACAACTGCCCAACAACATATGGACCTCCAATACGTACCTTGAGAAACCTCCTCGTGATTTTTGAATTTCATCTTTCTCACATTTTTCACATTTAAAATTTGGTTAATTGTGTTTTAGCGCATCTGAGCTTGGATGTAGTGCATTTGTTCTCTATTCTGCCACATATAGTAGTTTAGCACATAGGGATAGATTTTTAGCGTATCTAATAAAGGTTATAGCACATAGAGTATAATAGCACATATAGGCCTAGATTTAGTGCATCTGCTAAATGAAATAGCACATATAGAGTTGTAGCACATTTAGGGCATGAAATAGTGCATTCAGTCAATATTTTATCACATATGGTCATTTGGCGCATTAATGAAATGAAATAGCGCATTTGTGAAGTTTGATGGCACATTTGGTTTTTTGGTACATATAAGCCCTATTATAGTGCATCCATGAAGTTTTCTAGCACATCCATGTTTTTGGTGCATGGAAGCACTATTTTAGTGCATTTCGACCAAAATGATGTAATTTTGATTAGACTCCTTGATTTTGATGATTGTGATCGTGTCAGCCTTTGATTTGATAATGTCGATAGATTAGATGATGATTGATCTCATGATAGATGAGAATCAATGATAGGATGATGATAATTGATCTCATGATAGGTGAGGATCAATGATAGATTGATTGATTGACCTCATGATAGGTGAGGATCAATGATAGATTGATTGATTGACCTCATGATAGGTGAGGATCAATGATAGATGTTCAGGAGATTTGATCAAAATCTCACTAGTGCTTATTAGATTGATAGGTTGATTGATGTTGATTGCCATGATTGCTGATTTGTGATATGTTATAATGATAGGAGCCTTCGACAGTCCTCATGTCGCGGGAGCATTTCCCCGGGATTTGGGATTTGATTCCTCATCTAGTGCAAGCTATGCTAGATGTGATTGGACGATGCAGATTGACCTCTTTGCTAGATATGCCCCAACATAGGATTAATAGGGGGCTTCTTACCCCTTTGGTAGAAAGATGGCATAGTGATCATAACACCTTCCACTTGGCCACTGGTGAGATGATAGTGACACTAGAGGACGTATACCATATTTTGAGGATTCCTGTTGTTGGAGAGCTAGTTGTGTATGATTCCACAGAGCAGGGAGGCACCGATGCACTATGGAGAGTCTTTGAGGATGATCATATTTATGGCTTTGAGATTCCCTAGTGGGATATGGTTGATGCCTATGCGACATTTCCATGTGTTCTTGTTGGTTTCATTGGAGGGTTCCTATGTCTTGATCGTAGGTCGAAGGGACTCTCAGTTGGATGGGGCTGGATGTTGGAGAGGATGATTATGCAGGGGACCAAATATGTCTGGGGATCTTGCATGTTAGCCCATTTGTACCACGATCTTCACCAGGTAGTATACTTTAGAGCATCCAGTTTGTCAATTGGAGTTACACTTTAGCAAATTTGAGTGTGGGAGCACATAGCTGTCATGTGGCCAGTTGCAAACAGACAACATCTAGTTGGGAGGCCTCATGTTCATGGTTACACAGATCTAGTTGTCCAACATAAGCTGGGAAAACTAGAGTACTGGAGGAGGGTATTAGATGATCTGGATTCTATTACATGGAGGCCATACCTTGACTGTGAGCAGTGGCCAAAGGATGACACCAAAATGCCATATGTGTGCACGGCTAGATATTTGATTGGGAGGACCCAATTTGTTGTAGAGAGATTTCTACTAATGCGAGTGCTTTGATAGTATGGAAAAGTATAGAGCATGCCTTAGGGAGTAGCTCATTATGCACGGAGACAGGTGGACACATCAGAGTGGAGACCCACTTTATCATATGATGCAACATATCGGGAGTATATGGGATTACAACCGGTGATATGGGAGCATCACCCAGAGATTATAGAGGTTGTTATATCAGAGGAGTACACTCACTACTTCTTTGCACATCCCTTCCCATGGATTTATAGCCTAGACAAGCCAGTACCTACACTAGATGATGAGGCACCGAGATAGAGGAGGGGTGGAGGAGATGAGGAGGAGGAGGAGGATGAGAGTAGTGATGATGGAGATGATGGCGATGGAGATGGTGGTGGTGGTGGAGATGGTGATGGTGGGGGGGATGGCAGTGGTAGAAGAGATGGTAGTGGTGGTGGAGATGGTAGTGGTAGGCATCTGCTAGATCTTAGAGTCCCTCAGAATAGGTGATCCCCAATGGTTGCAGTGTAGCAGCATGTGTAGATTTGGTTTCCCTCTCAACAACAACAAACATAGATAGTTGCATTACAGACCCAGGTGCAGACATTTTAGGGTCAACTAGCATAGGTACAGGGTCAGCTAGCATAGACACGGGAATAGTTGGCACAAGCACAGGGGCAGATACAGGTGCAGACAAAGGATAGGCCCAGACACATACACAGATCACTGCTCTGATAGCAGAGAGGGATACAACAAAACAATGATGTGAGCAGGCAGAGTCCCTACCAGAGAGATTGTAGAGGGTGGTTGAGGGTACTACCACATCAGATATGCTTAGAGAGGTTACATGCATCAACAGAGAGGAAAAGTACTATGGGGAACGATATCATGAGGTAGTGCCTCCAAAGTGATGGGTTAGCTATGCTCAGTCTGCCAGTGTTTGCAACCATTCTAGGACTACCAGCAGGGGTGTCACAGGGCCACCACCTCACGGAGATGTAGGTGCAGCACCATTAGGAGGTGTAGGACCATCAGGAGGTGGAGGTACAGGGATAACAGTGTCTGGGGCTAGCAGCACATAGCCATTTATGTTGATCTTTGATATACTTGAGTCATTTATATACTTCGATTTTGTTGAGGACATTGATTCACTGCCATTTTTTATGATGTATCTCTTTTCATATTTGGACATCATTTTATACTTGACATTATGATTTTAATATTTATGTGATATGCAACAATGATTAGTGATCTATATGATGTTTATATTATTCTATGAAGGATGCCTATGATGGATGCATTTAATTTCTATTTTATATGTTATGTGATGTTTTAATATGATGATGTTATGAATATGTATGGATGTAATGATAAAATGATAATGCATAGGTTACAATTCTATATGCTTCGTGGGTGATATTTTTATGATATATGATGGATTTAATTATGCAAATGAGATGCAATGCACTTTTTTTTGGCATTTTCTAATGAAAATATATGATGTAATGCATGGAACAATGAATGATATGATAATGCTTTCTAATGTATGTATGACATGCAAATGATTATGCAACTACATGAGAATGATATATTTTTGTTAATGTCAAGTATACTAAGTCTTTTAATGATAGAGATAACATCATTTTAAAAAAATTCCAACCTTGGAAAATCTATAAATACAAATGCAAAAGTAATATGGATGCAATCTACTCTAACCATGCAAATCTAAACATGCAAAAGTTGTCATCATTCTAGCCGATTTATGGTGCTTTTATCATCATTGATCCTTTGAATTGTTGAAAGTGAGTAGAAGCATCGATGGTATAATTAAACCATGATTTCTTGAGTACTACTTCCATGATTTTTGATATTGCAAGTTAACACAAGCATCTAGGTATAATTGAACCGAGATGACCTGAGCATTTCTTGCATAAAATAGACAAAACTTGATCATTTTCCTATGCAAATTCAGAAAGTCATCAGTGATACTTTGTAGAGCATGTCTCGCAACAATTCACATAGTAATAATGATCAATTCATAGACAACAGACAAAGAAAATATCATACTCCATCCTGGCTCCTCTAGTTCATGACATCATTGAGTTGCTCCTAATAAATGATAACAAAAATCAAAGTACAACAATTGAACATTCATGCTAAAGTGATAAAACCATGATTCAAAAGAATATCATCCATTTAGATTTGTTTTGATTGATTGATTTTAGCTATTTGATTTAGATGATTAGATCTTCTGATGATTTATGTATGTTCAATGTTGAGTTTCACTGTGATTGTTGTGTTTGATATATTGTCATACTGTTCTTTGTCTGTTTGTTTAAGCTCAAAGTTTATTGCCCCCTGTGAGTTTAGGATTTTTCCCCCAAGCCAAGGTGAGACACAACCATAATGCCAAGATATGTACATGAGGTTTCTCGATGATAGGCAGAATGATGGCGAAAGTGAATGGCCAAGACATGCATCAAATAGATGGAAAAGCTCATCTATCACAAATAGCGCCTATTGCTAGGTTTTCACTACTTGTTTTTATTGCACTTTTTTTAGATTTTATGACTTTTTTTGAATTTTTTGATTTTTCACTTCTTTTTGATTTTTTATTTTGATTTTTATTTTTTTGGATTTTCTCTTTTCTTATCTTTTTTGTATTTTGTATTTTTATTTTTTTTGTCACCAAGATGCTTGTTTTCCAAGTTTTCATTAGGGCGACCATTTTTTCTAGACATTTTCTCATGTTTTTGTATTTTTTCAGGAATTTTATCGTGTACTGGATGAATTAGGTGTAGAACTTCTTGAGATGGAAACTATTGATAGGTTCCTCGAAAAAATCCCCTTCAGGTGTAGACAACTTATAGGCTTTAGATCTATAGATTGATATGATGACAAAGGGACCTAGCTAGTTAGGTTCAAACTTCCCTTTCTTTTCTAAATCTTGTTTATTGCAAGGGTTTTCTTTTAAGACCAAATCGCCAACTTGAAATGCTCTGGGTTTTACTCTATGACTATATATAACTCCTGGACATCCTTTGTTGATAGGCTTTTAAATGATCCACAACTTGCTGACAAAACTCATCCAACAGTTTCAACTCCTAAAGTCTAGACACTCAATAATCCTCATCTGAAATGATCCTCTTTAGTGACACACGAAGTGATGTTAGCTCAACCTCAATAGGCAAAATGGCCTTTGATCCATATACTAAGGCATATGGTGTAGCTCTTGTTGGGGTGCAGATGCTGGTTCAATAATCCCACAAAGCCGAATTTAGTTGAATATGCCAATCACATCTAGAATTGCTAACCATTTTCTTTAAGATTTTTAAAATAGTTTTGTTTGAGGCCTCTTCCTAGCCATTTCCTTGAGGATAGTATGGTGTGGAAAAGTGATGCTAGATATGAAATTGATCACAGAGTTCCTGGATGTCCTGATTCTTGAAAGGTCTACCATTGTCAGTGACAATGGATTGAGGAATGTCATACTAGTCCAGATTATGTAATTTAGGATGAAAGATGATTTTTTTTTCCCACGATGATAGTTAAGGGAACAACTTCAATCCACTTCGTAAAATACTTTGTGGTTGTAATGATGAATTTTTGTGCATTGGATGAAGACAAATGAATTTTACCTACCAGATCCAGTCCCCACTAACAAAAAGGCCATGTTGATGTGAAGGGTTGTAGCTCCTGTGTTGGTGCATGTATGAGGTTGTTGTGTATTTGACACTTTTGGCATTTCTTGACAAATTGAAAAGACTCCTCCATATTTGGCCAGTAATACCCCAAACATAGGAGTTTCTTCGCTAGATTTAGTCTTCTTGAATGAGTTCCACAAATACCTTCATGAACCTCACATAAGGCCATATCAGATTTGTTACATTCTAGACAATGAAGGAGAGTACCATCAAGACCTCAACGATAGAATCTGTCAACAATCAGGGTATGTCTTGCAGCTCAGTGGATGAAGTTTCATTTTTGGTTTTGGGAAAGATCGGGAGGAAGAGTATTGTCTCTTAAATAGGCATTGATCTTTCCATAAATTGAGGATTCAGTGTCAACTAGGTGGCATATGACTTGGGATTCAAGGTTACGTAGGAAAGATTTAACACTTGTTCCACCATGAACTCATAACGGCTTCGCTTTTCCAGTATTCGTAGAAGAGAAACAATTGTCACCACTGCATCAGCAACTTTGTTATCCGCTCTTGGAATCTGCTCAAATTTGATTTCAACAAAGTAATTTTTGAAATTGTCCATCATTCTCTTATACAAAATCAACTTATCATCCTTTGTTTGATAATTATCATTTACTAGATTAATGACTAGTTGTGAATCTCCATAGACCTGCAGCTCTATGATCTTCCATTCGACTGCTACTTTGATGCCAATGATTAATACCTCGTACTCTGCTACGTTATTTGCACAAGGAAACATGAGTCTCTAGGATTTTAGGTTGGTGTGTCCTTGAGGTGTGACAAACAAGATTCCATCACCTGACCTGTGTTGCGTGTAAGACTCATCAAAGTATAACATCCATTGTTGCACTGTCATGGTAAGGACATCTGCATCTGGAAACTCAATATGCATTGGATGATGATCTTGTAGTGGCGCTTCGGCTAACTAACTAGCTATCACCTAACCCTTAATGGCTCTTCGTTCTACATACTGGATGTCAAACTTGCTCAATATCATTACCCATTTGGCTAGTCTTCATGTTAGTGTAGCTTTGTTGAGTAAATACTTTAGTGGATCAATATTTGCTATGAGTTTAACATTGTGAGTTAAAATGCAATGTCGCAATTGTTGAGTGGAAAATACTACTGCCAAACAAGCTTTTTCGATGAAGGTGTAGTTGATTTCATAGCCATTTAATGTACTGCTGATATAATAGATATCCCATTCTTTACCTACAGAATCTTCTTGTGCTAACAGAGGGCCCAAAGATATCTTTGTCGTTGCTATGTAGAGTAATAATGGTTTTCCTTCTGTAGGTGGTGCTAGTATGGGTGGAGACATCAGTTAATGTTTCAGTTGATTGAAAGTAGCCTCACATTTTTTGTTCCATCTGAAGGAAACATTCTTGTGTAGTAAGTGATTAAATGGATGACTCTCGTTTGCCAGTTGAGAGATGAATCTTTGGATAGACTGAAGCCTTCCCTATAGAGATCATAGCTAGCTGATATTCTTAGGTGACAACATCTCCATGATGTCCTTGACTTTGTCTGAATCCACTTCAATACCCTTTTCTGAGACTATGTACCCTAGGAGCTTCGTTGATGTCACACCAAACACACATTTCTTTGGGTTTAATCTGACATTGAACTTCTCTAATTTGGTGAATATTTTGTCTAGGATTGCAAGATGTCCCTCTTGTGCAAAATATTTTCCTAACAAGTCATCCACATAATCCTCCATAAAGGTATGCATCATATCATGGAAGATAGTTGTCATCGCTCATTGATAAGTGGCTCTGGCATTCTTAAACCCAAAAGGCATGGTGTTCCAAAAAAATGTGCCCCATGGACATGTGAAAGTTGTTTTCTCTTGATCTTCTAGCACTATTTTGATTTGATTGTAACTTGAAAAGCAATCCATTAGTGATAACATGGTGTGTCCTGCTATCAAGTCTACAATGATGTCAATGTTGGGAAAAGGAAAATCATCCTTTGGACATGCCCTGTTGAGATCTCTGAAATCAATACATATCCTAATGTTGGCATCTAGTTTAGAAAGTGGTACCATGTTAGAAATCCAATCAGCGTAATCAATCAATCTAATAAATCCGATTCTGCTTTTACCAACAAGGCGATATGTGGATGCATTTTCCTTAGTTTTTGCTTCACGGGTTTCACTCCAAGTGGTAGAGATAAGTACCAGTGCATTATAAGATCTGGATCTATGCTTGGCATATCAAAGTAAGACCAAGTGACGTTTATTTGTTTGTCTTCAAAGAACTTGGTGAACTCAAACTTTTCCTGTTCTGGCATGGATACTACTAGATGTAGAGTCTTTACTTTTTGTACTGTGCCGATGTTGATAGACTGTGTTGGTTCAACCAAGACTAATGATATTTCATGATAGTGTTCGGGAAGAGTTTCAAATCCACCATCCTTCAGTGCCTCAAAAAGGTTTTCACTATCGGATATGCTCTTTATTTTAATTTTTTCTTGATCCAACACTGCCATTAAATGGTTTTCACCATTAGATATATTTTTCATATTTTCCATTTTGTAGCTAAGAGATCTGAAATTCCCCTGACTCAAAGCTTTGTTATAATATTCATGGTTGGAATGTGTTTCAGGGTTGTCAAAACAAAGGAAGTTAACAATGGCGTCATCATCCACAAAGATAGACCTACATTAAAAGGCTCAGTTTTCTCCCAGTCAATAAGTTTAGGGTGTATTAGAGGTAAAGGATCATTGGATTGGTTAAGGTCAACGGCAGTGAGGGCTCTAATGGCAACGTAGTCATGGTGTTCGATAGTGATGTCAAGGTCTATGATATTACTCTCCTCCAAATTGTTTATCTCGCTCGATGTCCATCCATCCTCACTCAAGTCATCGATATTCTGTGATCCAAATTCAAGGGCTCTAGTCTCTAAGCTTTGTCCCTCCTCACGTGTTGGTGCATATATTTATATCACATCAATTTTTTTGTCATGAAAAGATTCTTCAAACAACGAATCCCATTCATACTCATTGGAGCCTATCTCATAACTATCTTATAGTTGTAGGATTCATTCACAAATTTTCTCTTTTGTGTCTTCCTTGGTCTCTTCTTTATATCCCAGTCCAGTCTTTTCCTTTGCATTAAGTGTGATAGGTTGGATAGGTTTTACAATGCCTTCTTTTCTTTTGCCGATAGGTCCTTGTCCTTCATACCCCATTTTTTCTAAGATTATTTTTCCTTTTCCATATTGATTTGTTTGTATGCTGGTAGTTGTTGATGTAGATGCTTCCTCGTCTTTGTAGAGCCAATTGAAATGGCCTTATCTTTGGATTCATCAACTAAAGTGCCTACTTTGACAAATTTTCCATCAAAGAGAGTGGTAGGTTGTGATGATTGTTGTTTTAATGTCGATGGTTGTCCATATATTCTCAAAGAAGGAAACAACTATGAAAGACACAAAGATTGCTTAATTGAATACTCACCCATGCCTTTTTCACAAACTATATCTTTTACAATTGGCCCCACTTGAATAGGTAACACTATTAATCCTTGTAAAGATCTCTCCTCATCATCATAGGCTTTTATTGTGATCTTTCTTCTAGCATCAATTGCATTCTCTAAATATCCTAGTGCACAGATAAGTTTTAAAGTGCAAATATTTAAACCAGCTTGACCATCTATTAAAACATGTTTGACTTGGTGTTTGTGAATCAAAACCTCAATGTGGAGGGGTGCATTATGTGGATGGGTAAGTGATACGTCATCACTTTTTGAAAATGAAAGGAAATGAGGTGCATTCAAGTGTCCCACCATAGCTTGAAATTGGAAAACTTCCAGATTATTGGGTATTGTGGTGGCTATGAGAGCTTGTTCCAAAATCTCCTTGTGAGCTAGTGAGATTTTCAAAATTTCCCATATAGATATTTGAGCTGGGATTTTCTGCAATTGATCAACTATGTTGTATTGAGTTGACAGGGCAGCATGTGCTTTAGATGTAGCTCCTTTTAATATTACTTTGGTTTGCCCCCTTGTGGTTGCATTGACTAGTTGGTAATCTTGTTTTTCTTAGATTTTAATGACATTTTAAATCTTATTATTAGTTGCAGCAATGTTTGTGATAAGATTTATTGGTATGATATTGGTGATTTGATTTGATTTGGTGTTGATGTTGGTGCCATTGAATTGATTTTAAGTTGTAACAATGTCCTTGTTCTGATTATCAGCTCCAACAAGGTCTTGTTTGTCATTGATTTTAGTGTCATTAGTTTGATTATCAGTAACAACAATGTCATTACTTTGATTACCAACAACAACAATGTCTTGTTCATCATTGATTTCAATTCCATTAATCTTATCTTCAACTGCTCAAATATGAAGGATAGTTGTGTCATAAACATAGTTCACATTTTTAGCTTTGTTGTTTATAGAAGAAGATTCTCCCTTTTCGTAAATTGGTAAAGGATTTTTGAATGCTCCATAGTCATTGTTCATTTGAGGTCCTTCCACAAATATTGTCTTGTTATCAATCAAATTTTGTACCAAATGTTTCATTTGCCAACAATCCTTTGTTTTATGGCCTTTGTTTCGATAAAAGTCACAATTTAATGTGCATCATTCCACCAAAATGGTTTAACTTAGGGTTCCCAATTATGTGGCTCTTGTAATGTTATAAGTTTATTTTCAAGACATGCTCTTTCAATGCTGATTTGAGTGACTATCCCAAAGGTGTGAATTTTCTACTGTTTGATGGCGTTTTGTGTGGTGGTGGTTTAGATTCAGCGTTGTTTTGATTGGCATTTTGATTGGTGTTTTGGTTATTGTTTTGATTGGTCTTGGTGGCAATTGTCAAATTAAATACTAGTTTTGTATTTTGTGTTTCAGCTGCAACATCATTGTTACCAACATTTCTATTTGTTTTCCAAAACTTTGGTTTACCATTATTGTTGTAGTGATTAGAGGAGCTTGCATCATTTGATCCTTCATTGTAGATTTTTAAGACTCCTCTCTTAACCAAGGCTTCTTCGATTTTCAGTCTATTTTCAATCATTTTCTCAAAGGTGGGTGGGCTTTGTAATTCAAGTCTATAGCTCATCTCATCATTTAGATTGTCAATGAATAGATCCATCTTTTCCTTTTCAGGTATGGGATGAGCATACCTAGCAAACAATCTTCTCCATCTTAGTAAAAATATGAGGAATGATTCACCCTTTTTTGTTTTGTATTGCAAAGATCCTTCATTGTTATCTCATGTTGGATGTTATAAGAGTATTGAGAGATGAACTTATTTACCAACTCTTTAAAGGATCTAATACTTGGAGTTAATTTAGAGAACCATTCCATACATTTTCCACCCAAAATTCGTGGAAACAATCTCATCAAATATGTGTCTTCATGTGCAAACTCTAAGCTCATGGTTCAAAATTCCCTTACATGATCAAGAGGGTCAGTTTTACCATTATACTTATCATACTTTGGGAATTCACAATGTTTAGGAAATGGAATCATGTTCTCACTTTGATCAAAAGGATATGGGTAGAGATCTTGTAACAAGTATCTTAAATTTGTAGTTCCTCTTTGCATATCTTGGAGTTGTTGCAGATTTTTCATTTGATTAGTTAATGCAGCCATTGGATTTATGTTTAGTAGATTAGTTTCAGTTCTTTTGGGTGCTTCTTTCAGACAATTAATATCAAAGTCCCTTGGAAATTTCACACCTAGATCAACTAGCATTAAAAGGCATTTTTCCCCATCTTTTTCTAGAATTTTCTCCATGAGTTTATGGAACTTGGGATCTTGTTGAATAGTTTGCATGTCTTCCTTAGTTATTTCATCACTTCCAGGTTGTTGGAACTTGTTGAATGGATTTTCTTCACCCTCAAACATGGTGTTTTGAGTCTCTGCTTCTTTTTCTTTGAGTTTCTACTTTTGTAATCTTGTTAAAATGGGAATACAAGTGTTATAGTTTTTAGTAAACTTTGATCTTTGTTGGAAGGAGTGCTAAGGATAATAACTAAGTCAAATAGAATGGAAAATTCTATTGATAATACTAAGTTAAATATGATTATAAAGCATTGTTTCATGATGGAGGATGACAGATCCCGATAATGAGACTTAGCTTAACAATCAGAGATATGTTTGATAATTTAGGCACTTTAAGGTGTTAGATCTTGGTTTAATTTGAAGGATTTCACTTGCAAAGTCCAGTTTCTTCAAGTTTAAAACATTGTTGTGACTAAGGAATTTGCTTCTATTCTGACTGAGATCTCAAATTCTAGTTTTAATTATCTGACAGATGGTACATTTTACTCTCTGGTTTGAATTTAATTGGATGCACTAAAACAGAGTATGGATGCACTAAAAGATGGCACAGATGCACTAAAAGATAGCCTGGATGCACTAGACTATCCCCTAGATGCACTAGAAAATGGACTCAATGCACTAAAAGATGGTGCAGATGCACTAAAGAATGCACTGAATGTGCTAAGAGATGGATTATATGCATTGTTGAATGACTCAGATGCGCTAGAAAATAGGTCAAATGCACTTAGAAAAAGAGCTAGTGATGCGCTAGACTACCCCTAAAGGTGATTCAAGTTGGTACTCTGTAGGTACATGCGCTAAACATAATTGCAAATGCGTTGGAAGATGGAATAGATGCAATATAAAATTCCCTATATGTGTTGGTAAATGACTTAGATGTGCCTGGAAATGTTGTGGATGTGCCAAAACAAGGAATATATGAGCCAAATTGGAAATTGTTCATTGTTTTGGTATTTTGTCTAGTTATTTTGCTTTTAATCAATGAAATGGATGTTTCCAGGGAATAATCTTCTGATCTATGATTTTTTGTTTGGTTGTCTTGCTTGTAAATTATGTGAATTAAGTTCTTTAAATGGATGATTTCTTTGAAAAATGACCTCAAGCACAACAAGAAGTTGTAAAATAGTTGTTTCAAATCTATGAATTAAACATTGAGTGTATGTTCAAGAATCTGGTATGATTCATTTGATTTGCATAGGTATAGCACAAAAGCAAACAGATCAAGTAGTCCTAATGTCAAGGGCCACTTGTAATATCATAGCCCACATCTTAAAACTATGTAAACTCACATAGTTGTGTCACCCCTAGAGGGTGCCCATGTTTTTTCCTTTCCCAAGTCTTAACCAAAGTCGAATCCTCCACTTATGGCCAGTAATCCCTTATATTTATATGGTGAGTATCTTGGGGGAAGATTCTTCCCTCCCCTTGCACCGTGATATTACAAATGTTCAGAAACTAACTCAATTGGCTTCTACACTTAAAGTTCATAGTATGGGTTTCCGTTCGGTGTGGCAAATGATAAAATCCCTTAGGAAACCTTCCAACCTTTAAAAAAAGGCTTTGAGGATGGTTATCTTGCACACTACCATTGAACCATGAGTTTCCTCAGATTCACTTTTGATTATAGTGGGTTAGAAAACTTGGCTTTAGTTGTTCCCACTTAGGTCGTTCTCGTAGGGTGAGTACTTTTTCCCACTATGACAGACCTTCTAAAGGTTTTAATGCATAAAATAAATGAGTGAGTCTAGCATTCTGATCACCTAGTGAAGGGGAGAGCATAGGCCTATCACTTTTCAAGCACAATAGACAAGGGGTTCATTAACTTTTTAATTAAGCTAGGTGCTTAATTTAATAAAAAAAAAAGCAATAATAGCTCTAGCCCCTGCAAACACCATTAGTAGTTTCACACAATTATCTTTGATAGTGTTATTAAGCACCTGCAATACATAAAGTATTGATCAGATCTCAAAATTTTGAATTTTTGCAAAATAATCCAGATGCACTACAACATTAACCATATGTGCTAAAAGATTCAACAAATGCGCTAAAAGATCAACTGAATGCACTAAAATATCAATTGAATGTGCTAAAATATCAACTAAATGTTCTAAAAGAACCCCTGTATGCGCTAAAATATGAGGTGAATGTGTTGAAAGATGTCTCAGATGCACTATAATAGGGTTTGGATGCGCTAAAAGATGTTTTGTATGCACCAAAAGAAATCACGGTTGCACTAAAAGAAGTTCATGTCCAAATCTGTAAGCACACTTTCTAGAAATTGTTTAAAAAAATGGGGCTAGGCCCCATGGTGGGTGCCAAAATGTATCGTGTATGTATTGTAAAGTCTGAGTGCAAAATAAGTAATACAACACAATCAATTAGACATTATATTAGAGAATTCAAATACAATAATCAAATCAAAACAAGAAATCTCTTAATGTCATCCCATTATTCTCTATCCTCAAGGATTCATTAAATCGTAATGGCTTTCAGATTGTGTATGCACTATGACTGTTAGAATGACAGCCTGAAGAATGAGATGTTGGAAATGCAACGAATCTATTCCTACATGATGATTGCTAAATGATAATGATGTTGTGATAAGGATATGATAATGATATGATGCCAAATGATGTGATGGAAATGTTGTATGACAACTGCTATGATATCTAAGATGCAACTAATATTAAAGCCATGTTTATGCTAATATTCCTCTAAAATGCTTAATTGCTAAATGCTCAAATGTAATTTCTACATATTAAGATTGCTCAAAGTTGGGATCCATTTGTTGTAGAATGAGGTTGTATTTATAGATTTTCCAAAGCCTAGTGTGATGTGGCAGCAAACAAGGGTCTGGATTTGATTTGAAGGAATTGACAGTGGAGGATGAAGAAGTTGGAGAGGATCAAGGAGAGTGTTTCTTTCAATAAAACATTCAACTATTATCTAACTAATGAGAAAAGAATAATTAATACAATTTAAAACTTTTACTTTGAATTGAAACATGCTCCTCAAAGTGAAATTGTCGGCTATATTATAAGGAGATGCCAATAAAATGTAAATTTCAGAAACAATTGACCTAGCTCATGGCTACAGTAGGTTGTAAAAATAAAAGTAGGATATTCTATTATAATGAACATAGTCACACATTAATGAGGTTGTAGAGGCTCGATGTTAAGCTGCAAGCTGCTACTTGTTGATATCTTGGTTAGCACGTGCTTAAGTTGTGAAGCTACCACATATCTAATGGAAACAAGCGCTCTGTGGGAGCTAGAGTCCCTGCCATGAGCAGGGCTGTTTGCATGCAAAAGAACAGAAATAAACTCATATGAAAAAGAGAAAAATGCTGGGATTTTAAACAAGTCAAAGTTTGACAGCAAATAAACTGTTTACTCAATGGTTTAATAATGAGAATGCAATCAAACCACAAAAACAATTCAGGAATTTGTGAATCTTGATGATTATAGTTTGTCATGATGACTTCGTGGAAGTGCATCCGCTATATGCAATTTAAGTAAGTCACAAAAATTAGAAGGTAATAAAGCAACATGCTTGCATCAACATCATATAATTGGAAGTCCAATGCCAATGGATCATTAACTATGATAGAAGATACATTTCAAGACAAATGTTTGAAGGACGTAACTGAGAAACATTCAGAGTTCATAAGCTACCCAGCAATGGCTAGCAAGAAGCATGGAGGAGAATATGTGCAAAGCATTTGCTTAGATCAAGCAATGTTCAAATTTCCATAAGCTATAATACATAAATCAATGTTGTTTTTGTTTTCAATGGCAATACTTCTGTCTCACCCAAATGCTGAAAAGTTTATTCAGAAAAACTGCAGATGCATTTATCCTTGTGTCGTTTCAGTACCAAAATTGAGTGCTTTTAGCATTGAAATTGCCTAAACCACAAAAGCGATGAAACTGTCCCCTTTTCCTGTGCAGATTGATTTTTCAAAAACCCAATTTAGGGTTCCATTAGAGCTTAAAAATCATCTCTGAACTATGCAGATTGGTGGTTACTTTGTCCTCCAGCATGTCTGAAACAAAATAGATTCTTTAGCAGGAGAGAGGAAGACAACATTTTGTAAAAGTCAAGTAATTAGTTTGTGCAGAATAAATAAGTACATGTGTTAATTTGCAAATCTCTTCTTAGTTGGGTGGAAGTCCGATAGCATTGTCTTGTTTGACAATTTCTATAATGCAGTTGTCCATGGCAAGTGTAAATGTTCCTTCTAATTGGAATTTGCGTAGCATGAACATCACCGTGGACATGTCTCTTTTGTAATTTAGATACGGTATTGCAGCAAGTTGAGGGAAATTTTGTTCTAGCAATTCTTTTTGTAGGTAACAGTCCAGATCTCCATTCGTTGTGTGTATTGTGCATTCAAGGAAATGCATATATTGGAATTTTGTTGTTGTCGCACATGTCACGCACTGGACAACATTATTGTCTGTTGTTTCAGTAAGAAAAACTCTTTGTTCACAAGTCACGCATACCGGCTGGTATGGTGGCAGGTGGACATTCTTTGGTTTCAAGGTGCCAACTACCTGGAATGGTAATGCAGATTTCATTAGAAGGCATAGCAATGTCTGGATGGAACAAAAGTAATGGAGAAGTATAAAATATAAGTGAACAAAAGTAATGGAGAAGTATAAAATATAAGTGTCTAGTAATAATAATTGTTCACTGTTGAGATCTCTAGGCTAAGAAAAGTTAGATCAGTAAGGTACAAAGTTGCTCTAGGAACTAGTATAGATTGCATTGTGTCTAAAATAATCTAAATCTTTTGAAGATAAGTGTACAATATTGTGAGGCTAGATACCTGTGTGCTGGTAGAAACCAATTTCCCCAGGAAAGCTTTAGTACATAGGTCATTCAGCTCATCAATGAACGTGGACTGTGTTGTTTGCATGAGTGTTGAGCCTATGTGTCCGCTGCGAACAATGTTTTTGAACAGTACCAGTGGCTTTGTTGCTGATGCCAATAACATTCGCACTTTTGCATAGGGTGTTGTAAAGCTGCTAGGTACTATAATCTGTAAAGTGAACAATTTAGTTAGTTGTCATGGCCAACAATACGCATGATGAAAAGGATTTAGGGTGAGGTTTAAGATTATTGCATAATATCTTACAGTAGCTAAGTCGTTGTGCGTGTCTCCATCTCTGATGTGTAGTTCATGTTGCGTTGGCATTTGATAGTGAGCAGTAACAATAGCAGCAACTGATCCAATTGGATAGCTATCTTTTGATTTAATCAACTCTGAGATGGTTGTGTCAGGTATTAGTCTACGCTCTTTGCAGACTTTAGGAATGGTTTGCATGGTGGTTTTACTAGTGAACTGGAGACAGTAATCAGCATCTCCTCTGTCATATTTTAATTTTTTTTTAATCACAAAGTTTGTGATTCGAATACTTGTACCAGGCGATAGATTTGGCAAGAATATGTCAATCAATCTGTTGTTAATGTTTGCTGTTATTATCATTTGGCCATAGCTATCAACCAAGTCAAGATGTAGAATTGGTACTTTTGGCTGGGTTGGAGGGTTGTTGGTAGCAGCAGGGCCATAGATGACTAGGACATCACCTTCGAAGGCTACAGCCGATTGTTTTGTACAAATATCAAGTATGCTTGATGGCTGAACGGGTTTTGTCTCCATCCTATAAATTGCAATAGCAGCAATCATAGAAATAGAATAAGCAATTGACACTGGTAAAAATGAAGTTACATATGGCATGAATGTTTTTAAATACTTGCCTCTTTTGTTGTTGGCTCTGACATGAACGAGCAGCATCATTTCAAGGGGTGGCTATATGGCTGTGACCTTGTTCTTGAATCTCATTTGAGCAAGCAGCGTCACTGGCAGAGGTGTCTACATCATTGATGGCTTGTTTTATACAAATATCAAGTATGCTTGATGGCTGAATGGGTTCTGTCTTCATCCTGTAAATTGCAATAGTAGCAATCATAGAAATAGAATAAGCAACTGACACTGGTAAAAATGAAGTTACATATGGCATGAATGTTTTTAAATACTTGCCTCTTTTGTTGTTGGCTCTGACATGAACGAGCAGCATCATTTCGAGGGGTGGCTATATGGCTGTGACCTTGTTCTTGAATCTCGTTTGAGCAAGCAGCGTCAGTGGCAGAGGTGTCTACATCACTGATGGATTGTTTTGTACAAATATCAAGTATGCTTGATGGCTGAACAGGTTCTGTCTTCATCCTGTAAATTGCAATAGCAGCAATCATAGAAATAGAATAAGCAACTGACACTGGTAAAAATGAAGTTACATATGGCATGAATGTTTTTAAATACTTGCCTCTTTTGTTGTTGGCTCTGACATGAATGAGCAGCATCATTTCGAGGGGTGGCTATATGGCTGTGACCTTGTTCTTGAATCTTGTTTGAGCAAGCAGTGTCACTGGCAGAGGTGTCTACATCACTAATGGACAAGTGTTAGCAGGAGTTGCTAGTGAGGATTAATGTGAAATGCATAATTCTAAGACAGGGAAAAAGTATATTAATAATGTGAGTACATATTTTCATCCATCTTTCGCTTGTTCGATGGCAGGTTTTCTGGCACCATTGAATGATCCATGTTATGGTGTCTAGCAAATAGGATTGTTGTTTTCCAAATGCTCGTATAGGGCATGCAATAGCAGATCTGTGCCAATGAATGGAACAAAACAAATTGAATGAAAAACATTGGTAGCAAGTAAACTAGTTTTCAAGCTTGTTGGTGTCAAGCGTAAGACATTTACCAGTTTGAAGAGGGTCTTGTTGCCGTAGTCTTGAGTCTATATAGCCAATGCAAAAAAGAGAGCTGTAACATAGAGGCAGAAGCCAATGCAAATTATTAGAACACTTAAAAGAGCTTATCACTTAGAAAATAAATGAAAAATAGGTATACTGAAAGTTGACTTCATCTATATGTCCTTCTACAGTTTTTAAACGCAGATTGGAATGACATTTTATGTATAGACATCTGATACTATTATACTATTATTCAATATTGTTCTAGGGTATAAGCACATTGGACTAACATTTTATGTATAGACATCTGGTAGTTGTTTTACTTTCATTTTGAATAACAATATTAAAAATAACTGCCAAATGTCTATACATTCACAACTGCCAGATACTATTATACTATTATACTATGGTGTATCAAATGTCTAGCCCAACCCCTTTATTCAATATTGTCCTAGGGTCTAAGTACATGAATTTTCAAACTTGTTAAACTGAGGTTTATGTTATGTGAATCTGATTGGAGTAGCAACACAGTTTTCTTGTCAATAGAGCAAGCCTTGATGAAATTAAAAAATCTGCATTTAGAGAACCATTTAAATGTGGAATATCAAAATCAAACATATTGTGTAAACTTGTGTCAAAATTTTGTATCAGAGTAGAAGAATATTCAAATTTCGAATAGACTTGGATAAAAGAGAAAAGCTAATTTTTGATGCTCATATAATTGCTGTTGAGTGCCCAATTTAAAGTAGAAAAATAGATTTTGTTATTTGAAGGTTTAAACAGAAATCATTAAGAGTCACATGGCCTATGCTTTCTCAAAGCAGGCTTGTCAAGAAGTGGATAGATTTTGGCAAAAGAAAGTAGAGCTCAAGAGCTATGCCAAGTTTTGTTTGATACTGAATTATCTCCTACTGTTTAACCTTTTAGCGTAATCAAACAACATATACAGAGAATTGATCTAAGTACATAAGAATTTTTTCAATGAAGAAAGTGCTGCCAGTGCAGGGGAAACATGAAGCTATTTAGAAATTGATGGAAGGGGCCACAAAATTTTGAGAAGATGAGTTTCCATATCAATATTAAAAATATGGTATCAAATCTCGCAATGATTAAGCATTTGGAAAATTAATAAGTTACATAATATTCAAACATTCATCACTAACAGTGTGTCTCTCCTCCAAGGAAGGAGAGGTAGGCAGTGTTAAACAACATATGTGCAGTCAACCGCCATCAATAACGTATGATATTCATGTATTTAATGTGAAACTATTTAGTAAGTTTCATCAACACAAACGAAAGTTCAAGCTAACCTAAGGCAGATAACTGTGGATGTTTTTCTGCAGTAATGGAAAAATGTTCAACAATAGAAAAACTGTCTCGGCGACTCTGCAACTGCCCTCATGTGCATGAATGCAAAACATAAAAGAAAGCAGAGACATTTAGTATCTGCATTACTATTTGTCCACATCGAAGCAAGGGAATTTGGTTAAAACAGAATTTCCTAATTAGGCTGAGTTCAAAAGAACCATTTCCATATTGGGAAAACCTTATGTATCCTTGAACATTCATAAGTAACATGCAAAAACTTGTTTGATATGTTTATTAAAGGTGATTCTGTGAGATGATTTTGATAGTCATTTCTGTTGAGTCCTGTCTAAATCATTAATTGTATTGATAGACCATAACTAATTGGGGAAGCATAAGTCAGGATAGTCAATTGTGAATTACATCATATCAGATTAAATGCATAGTATAATAGCATTTCAAAATTGGAATGAATTAGGTTGGGTTACTACCTATAACCATAGCACTCGGATCATTGCTAGAATACATAATTAACCACAAACAAAACTTACACAGTTCATGGGATATATGGCTGAGTTTCTGATCCTAAGAATCCACTGCATTGTTTCAATTCCCCAACTATGTTTCTTGATCATATCTATCATAATCATCATTAATTGAAGAGGCAAGATTTCTATATGCTCACCACATTCAGGATGGTCTAATCTTCTTGTACAGTTGAGAATAGCTATTCATGCATCAGCTTTAATTTGCATTGGTCTTCAATCTTCAGAGTATCGAAATAAAATTACAAATTACAAATGCAAAGTGAGAACTGTTCTTTATCAATTGTACCATTCTTGGTATTCTGGAATCAATTTTGTAAAAGGGGCACACTTTGTTTGACAAAATTGAACATGTTTTGACTACAGCTGGAAATGAAGAGATATTGCAAAGTGGTCTGTCCAATATGTATCTAGTATAGTGAAGTTGACAACACTTTCGATGTTGCGTATCCAAAAGTGGTCCAACAGACTGCCTGCATGTGTCGTTGGCTTGTCAACAAGTAGTGACAACTTGTGTTGTTGCATAAATTCAAGGAGGAGTGCTTGTGTCTTTGTGGATTGTAGCATGTCAATGTTAAAGTCCCCAACAACAATCAATTTGGAGGTTGGTGGCAATGAGCTGAGAATGTTTTCTATTAGGCTGAATAAATCATGAATGTGTGTGTTTGGTGTCAAGTAATAATTTGTGATACGTAGAGTGGTGCCTAGATGCAACAGGTCAATGGTTATTGATTCTATATAATTTGTTGCAAATGTCTGGATAGTTTGGATTGAAATTGTTTTCTTGCAACATGTTAGTAGACCATGAATACTTAATGCAGTATAGCAGTTGCATGTTTCGTTAAGGAAATTGACATGGTCGAGGACATCCTCTCTTGTTTCCTGGAAATAAAGAACAGTTGCTTCCAGCAAGTCATAGTCATGGGTTATTTCTTGGGCATGCAATGCAAAGCTACGTGTATTCAAAGAACATAGGCTGAAGTGGCTTGAACAGACAGGTGCAAGATTGTGTTGTAGTTTCCATTTTGCCAACGTCGTGAGGCATTGCATCTCATTATTTACTTTTTCTGAAACCTTGAAATTTTGTTCCTGCAATTTATGTATGAGGTACAATGACTCAATGTTCCTTACACGTGATAAAGTAGTGTAAACAAGACCATGTTGGTACACTTTAGAGGGATCAAAAGCCAGTGTGTCCATTGTGAGACCTTGTGCTCTATGAATAGTTCGTGCACAGGCAAGCTGCAAAGGGAATTGTGCTCTTGTGACTATTTTCATAGTTGTTCTAACTTTTCTAGTGATTCTTGTTATGGGTGTCCATGAAGGCAAAATACAATTTGTGTATAGATGTTGCATTCTTTGATGACGGGATTTTCCAATAGCAGGGTCATTGAATTGAATCCACACAATGTCTTGTTGGTCAGTTGTATATGTTTTAAAAATGCCATCTGCACCATTGACAAGGCCATCTTGTGTGTCAAGGTTACCAGCTATCAATTCAACTAAAATGTCTTGTTTGAGAAAAATTGTTGCAGGCAAGAATGACTTGTCCAAGTGAAATTGGATGCTATCAATGGTTGTATCTTGTTTGTCCACTGCTTCTAGAACGAAGAGCTTTGTGGGTAAGTAGTCTAGCATTTTTCTGTTGTGCTCATCAACTGCAGAATTTCTATGAAACAAGTATGGAAATCGTGGATCATTGGGGGGTGTCTTGTAGCAGATTGCATTCAAGTAGCTGATGTCTTCACTAGTTTGCTGAGAAGTTCTTGCCCGATTAAGTACAGAAATGAAATGTTGATCTGATTGTCTAATCACGCTGCGCAATTCAAAGCATTTGACATTATCAACCCAAAACGTGTATGGAATTTTCTCTTTGTCTATTGTTGGTTCCTCAAATATCCAAGTATCACATATAGGCTGTGCTTGGTAGAAGTCTCCACAGAATATGATGTCTATATTGCCAAAAGGTTTTGTTGGTGTATGTTTGATTTGATGAAGTCTTCTATCAATGTTGTGAAGCATTTTCGAGCCAATCAAAGAGACTTCATCAATCAGAAGAATTTGCAACTGCTCAAACTTTTTGCTTAACGTGTCAGCTGTGTTTGAATCTAGCGGTAACATCTTTGAAGAATTGCATGGTAGATGAAAGATTGAATGTGCAGTGGTGCCACCTGCGTTAAATGCTGCTTTCCCTGTCGAAGCAACAACAATGCCTTTTGGTTTGAGGGGGTCACTGTCCAGCTGTTTATCGTAGAATCAGATCATTGCCTCTAAAATGGCTTTACCTATGAACGTTTTGCCATTGCCTGCTCCAGCTGTCAAGAACAAGTAGAAAGGTTTATTGGGCACTAGTCTTTTTGACATTAGTACATCCTTTAGTACCGATTGTTGTTCTTTGTTCAATTGTCTTCGTAAATTGAAGTATTCCTTGTTGCTTAGGAGCAATGGGTGTGCTATCTCTAAAAACATTTTCTTAGAGATTGAGTCTGTGACCTTTCTACTTTTCATAAGGTTTAGGTCGCTCATGATGTCATATTTTTCTATGCCATTTTCCAATTTGCGTTTTTCAATTTCATTTGCAAGGTCAATTGTTGGGTGCATATCGTTGTCAACTATCGTAGCAGCTTCGTCAATGTCACCCCATGTAGGAGCAATTTGTGCAGTGAACAATTTTTCGATTGCTGCAATTTGTGATTTTTTAGCATTGAACACTGCACTCCATGTTTCATATCCAGCAAGCAAGGTTTGCTCACTTGTTCTAAAAGGCACATATAACATGAGTTTCTCTCTGCAATAATTCTCAGGGTCAATGTGTGGATTATATCTTACATAGCGAATGATCTGCGGAGTTGCTCTCTTTTGGAGCCTTGTTGAGCTCCCTAAATAAAAGGCAACGTATTCAACTAGTGACAAGTTGTCAAGAGCTTCTGGCTGCTATGTGTATTTTTCTATTACAAATGAACACATGATATTTTCATAATCATCTGGCTCCTTTGCTAATAGTTTTGGGCTTTTTAACATGAATACTCTATTTTCTAGTGGTGCAGTATTGATGAAAACCGTTTTCCTTGAGCATCTACGCAATGGCAATGAGAGAACAATATGAGCAGCTTGACGGCTGGACATTTGTTGGTAGTTTAGCAATGCATTGCCAAGTTTCCGTATGAACTGTATTTTTCCATCATAAGCATGAGTGCACTGTTGTCGTAATTGCCGAAATGCAAGAGACAATGTTCTCTCTTGTTTTGTCATATATGAACTACAGTAAGATGCAGCAGCATATGTGTCTAAAATAAACTATGTGTCTGTATTTGCATACCAGAGGCTTGGTACTTTTTTTGCAAAGGAATTTATCCAACTATCAGCTGGTTCTCTTTTTAGCATGACTATTTTGCGTGTCAATGTTGATCGGAGCATTGCAATGTAATCAATTTCATTCATTTCCAATTCGTCCAAGAAATTTTGAAATGAAACCTCTTTTGTGTAGTGTTTGTTTTCCAAGCGCTTGAAAAATATTCTTGCTTTGTCCTTAATTGCAGGATGGGGCATGGGAAATGGCTCTAAAATTGGTGTTTTGTTCATGGGAGGTAACAGAAAACTAAATCTGCAGCTTGAGTGTCTGTATTTTCTGTAGGTCTTTGTATGATGGTGTGTTTGCATTTTGACGAGATTTGTATCAAGCAGTGATGAGTTGCATGAAATGTACTTGTCAACAAAGCTTTCTATTTCAGAATTTAGGCAATTGCCATACACAGGTGAATTTTTTATCCATAGCAAGAAATGAACATGTTCATTGCCTCGGTTTTGGAATTCTGTCACAAAAGAGTAGTCCATGACCTGGCCAAAGAGCTCATGGTTTTTTAGCATCATTTTTCGAAATGCATTGATTCTATGATTAAAATACCGACTACAAATTACTGGGTTCTTTCTGATTTCAAAGTCCAGATCCCTATCCTCTATACTTTCATTGGAGTTGGTTTGTTGCTGAATGGATATTTGTTGTAGAGCTCTGCACAATGGTTCCCATAAGTGCTCAGCACTTGTCAATGTTACAAAAAATGTTGGAGGTCCCAATTGTCTTATCATTGCAAATATGTTTTTTTTGGTGTTTTCTAGGTAGTCTGGTGAGGTGCGGATGCTTTTTAATGTTCTGTAACCTAATGGAGATCTTAATATTTTCTCTAGGGTAGCTGGATTGCGGACATCCTTTGCAACTAACTTTCTATCCTTTAATTCAGTTTTTCTTATGCAAATCCATGCCAGTGAAGATACTTGGCGAATAATTATCTTGATGGCTTTGAAGAAAATATTTGTTATGTGTGTTGCAAAGTCATTGTCTTTATGCATAAGCTCCCATTTTGCTATCTTTTGGTATGTTAAGCTTTTAGTCATGTCAGTTGGCCGAGCTGAACCATAGAACAAAGTTGGGAAGTTCATTTCCTCTGCGTATGTGTCTTGGAAAATGCCAAGAGGTTTAAACCCTTCAGATGGTGCAATTTCAATGATGGTTGTGTCAAGGTCTTTGATTGAATGTGCATCATTGAACCAATGTATAACTGATTCAGATACGGGTTCATGATCATCTTCAGACATGTCATTGTCCATACTTGGTTCTGTTTCAGTATCTATATGCAATTTTGCTGTTCTCTTTGCCAATTGCTCTTCCCAGTCTTTATTTATGGAGATGTTTTGTTCTTTGTACAATGGTGTTCTTGATAGTGTCATTAAAGCATTCATCACAAGAGCAGGTCTAATATTTCCTTGTGCATATGCATTGTCATATTGTAGCTTCCGTTTTAGTCTAACTGCGACTGTTGTATTTTCATCTAGTTGCCTAGGCAATGCTTGTTGCACTTTATCAAAATCCACTGGAACATTGATGATTGTCCCAAGCAATCCATATTGTGCTCGCTTATATCCTAGTTGCCTGATCTGTGCAAAAGCAATGCGCAAAGACACAAGTCTTTCTTCAAGGGAGGTCAGTGACTGAACAACATCTATTGCTGCATTGCGTCTTATGCTCCAAGGTGTAGCAAAATAGGGAACCTTTGCATTTAAAATAGCCTTTGTGCATTGTTTACAAATAGATTGGCCAACTGCCAATGTTTTTTCATTAGTTGGAATAGGAAGCAAAGAGAAAGCTTGAGCAAGTGCATGATCAACCTTGCGCATATTTTGCTGAAAGTGAAGCATATCGCAAAGGCAACATGGTTGTGTAGGTGTGTCATTTATGCTTTGCAAGTATCTGTCAATGGATTTTTCTATTGTGTTCGGTTTTGTAAATTTCCATTTATTTTTTGTTTGTCGATCACTAGCGATTGTGTTCTGGACTATAGAAGATGCAAACGATCTACATTTCAGATTTGGCATGTGAAAAGTATGATGTTTACCTGCTGTGCACATCTATCTTTTAAGAGAATGTAATGATTGCTGATCCGGCAGGTATGTACTTGTGGTGCATACCTGATTTCGATTTCGCATATGCAAAAGACATTGCACTTGTGGGCGTTGCATTTGCTTTTTCATAGAATCTAATGATTGTTGATGGATTGGATTTGGACTACTATTGGAGGACTATTTTTTACTTGTGATGTTGCTACTACGTGGAACAGAAGTGGAACTTGTTGTCTGTGCAATGCTTCTGTGTGCTATGTTTCAATTACGCATTTTAGCTTTAAGAGAGTGCAATGTCTCATGTGATGTTGATTTTTTCTTTGTGTTTGGTGTAGATGTCTTCGGTTGCAGGCATTTGCTTACATCATTTAGTGAATGTGTTGCTGCAGGTTTTTGTTTTGTTTTTAAAAAATGTGGTGGATGTTCATGGCCAAGATGCTGCCCAAGCCTGCATTTGTTGTTTGTTGTTTCAATATGGGCAGTTGCTACAGTTAACGGAGAGAGTGTGGCAGTTGCAATGTTTGAGTGGCAGGCCTCTGTTGAAGAAATGTTTGCTTTCAGATAATTCATTCTCTGGTTGTGTATCAATTCTTTGCTTTTATTTGTTGTACAATTACCAAGTTCTGAAGATCTGTATATTTGGTTTGCAGCTTCTTTGAATGTTGTTTGTTCATTTCGCATGCCCATTTGTTGTTGACCTATGCCACGTATTGTTGCTTTCAAACATTGTAAAGAGTTACAAACATGTAGGTTTGAGATGGGCAAAGTTCGTGTTCTTTTATGATCTAGACTTGCTAAAATGTAACTAGTTGTATTGTCTCTTGTAATATTGTACGTGGAAGTGGGGTGCGATGCAGTGCAAGCATCTGATTGGCAACTTCACAATGCTTTTGAAATAGCTAGGTTCCCTTCAAATGTAGGACTAGATGCAATTTTGAAGTCATTTGCCATATATTGAATAGCAACGGAACTGTTAATATGCATGTGATGAGTCAATTGTTGTTTTTGCTGAAGTGGTTCGTAATGATGATGATTTGAGCTGTCTACAAAGCAAATCAGATTAAAGCTCTTCTTTGGCTCTTTGCTATTTCTGTATGTTTTTGAACCAGGTGATAGAGATGCTTGCCATACGTGTATTGTTGCATGGAATATGTGCGAGAGCCATAATATGCAAAATTCAGTCCCCTCAAGGCCATTTTGTACATATGGTATTCCAATGTTGGAAACTAATGATTGCAATCGCAATAGAGGATTGTTGTTTGCTATGGTATGCTGACCAGATGAGCCAAAGCATGCCAACGCATACTTGTTCTTGACTGCCAATGCATTTGCTAATGATTGGGCCATGAATATTCGCAAAGCAATTGGGTCAAAGTGTTCATCAACCAGGAAAGCTATGGCCGCAAACATGCTTTCGCCACATGTAGCAGAAAATGTTGCAGGCCTATAGAGGCCAAGTGTATCAAATGCATTTGCAATTGTGGTCCAAGTGCTCTCGAAACTGCAATATGTGTTTTCCAAGTGTCACTGAATGTTTTTAATGCAATTGTATGTGTTTACTCATGAAAACACAGGTTCAAAGTGTCCAGCAGCAGCATTTGTATCGTGGAAAAGAATTGATATCATAGGATTGTATCCGTCCTTGTTGAAATGCAAGTACCTTCTTTTGAACCTTGCAGACCAAATGCATATTGGTATGTCCAACCAATGTGCTAGCCATTTTAAACAGAATGTGTCACCCCAAAGTCCAGTTTCACCATTGTTATTATGCTCTGTGGCTGAAAGCCTCATTCTATGTAGGTATGTGTTTTTGTCTTCTACACCATGCAATTGCCTAAGGAATGTTGGATGCAGTCATTTTCGTAGGAACTTCAAGTTGTCATGCAGGCATTGCGAAGACGATGTAGAAAATGGTCAACAAGACCATTGCGTAGCTGATTTGGAGAATAGCGAGAGTGAAGAAAAACATGTATCGTGTCAAATAGGCAATCACCTACTTTGTAGTTGAATGAATCGACTCAGAAACAATTTGCATTGTGGAGAGCTTCATCAATTGATGTAAATTGCGGTTCAGTATTTGGTGTGTAGGTCTCCACATCAATTGGCTGTAGGGGAAGTTTTTTTTTTTTGGGTGGATTGTTTATGACCATATTTCCCAAATAGGGTTTTTTTTTTTGCTAGAAGGCAGCCTGTATTGTGACTATTCAGTAGTGCAATAACTATTCAGCAAAAAAGACAGGTTGTATTGTGACTATTCAGCAGTATAATGACTATTTAGCAATATGCGGAACTTGCACTGTAGAATGCAATTGAATATAATTTTTCTTTTCTTTGCAAGCAAGTGAAGCAGAAATAAGTTTAGTATTCTACTACACACCTTTGTCACCAAGTCTGCAGGGGGGGTGTAACAATATCCTTGTATGTTATAGGAGATGTAGTGTACGCCCTAGAAAACAAAATCAACAGTTAATTGTCAATGCATATGAGTAAAACAGAACCTGTATTGAAGTTGTCTAGGAATAAAATGCATATTTTTAAAAGGCCACAATACAGTAGTCATGATCATTAATTACTCACGTCGATGAGAACAGTGATGTGGAAGCTGTTAGATTATGACTTAATGCAGAATACCAACGCACCCCAGGTCCTGTAGAACAAAAGCAACATTTTATTATTAGTGCATTTGAGCATATATCTGGCAAAAGGAATAGAATAACTTAATAATGACCAATAAATGGAAGGGAGGAACTAATAGTTAGGAAAATGTATAAAAGGCAAAGTTTGGGGGTGGAAGAGTATTTGCAATTCTCTTCACTTTTTTTGTGAGAAGGATGCAACGAGCATTTTTTGGTCAATATGCTGGGTATTTACATGATTCTTGCATCCAAATAGTTGCTTAGAAACTGAGCATAATTCTGCTAGGTATAAGTGCAGAATCCATGTTATACAAGACCCAGTCGGAAAACATTTAGCCCATATATATATATATATATATATATAGGTATAGGTCTATCATTAATTGCATATGTCGTAATATACAAGAATTATAGGTAGAGTTGCTCAATCCATATGCCCAATATGGAACAATTGTAAAGGAATAGTATACGGTAACCACAAATGTAAATTGTAAGTAGGTGTTGCATAGTCTTTGTGTCGTTGCTCATTGCAATTGAACCTGCAACATGATAGGAAGTTTAAGATTAGTGACTAATCAACAAACAATCTCTTTCCATTGTGCATGTACTATACAATCCTAAGAAAAGCATTAAGTTGGAATTGTTACTACTTACAGTATTTGCATCTGTGTACAATTATATATATTGCAAAAGAATACATGGTCTAACATAGCAAATGCAAAAGGGGTCTAAAGATTGATGCCAATAGCTTGAATCCTTCATGCTTGACACCAACTTTAGATGTGTTGATCCAAAGCTTCATAAATCTATTTGGAAACAGCAACAAGTGCCTGTCAGAAGAACAAGTACGTGTAACAATTTAAGCATGTACAAAATCCAAATTTTACATTGGAAAAAGCTAAAAAGAGAAGAAAACTTCCCGGTGAATATATCAATTATCGTATTAATTTGCATGAAAAACAAGGCCATATGGGAAACAACAAACAACATAGGTAAATTGAAATTTTCAAATGTACTTTTGTATGTTGGTACAGGAAAATGCTCCAAAGCGAGAGAGGAAAATTTGTGTACCATTGTCAAATGTGTCTATAGCCCTTTCCACAGTGAAGCTGGCCTGTTCTTCGTCTATGTCCATAAAAGTTTTTTGTTGTATATTTGGTTTGGAGCATCTTTGAATGTTGTTTGCTCATTTCACATGCCCATTCATTGTTGACCTATGCCACGTATTGCTGCTTTCAAACATCGTAAAGAGTTACGAACATGTAGGTTTGAGATGGGCAAAGTTCATGTTCTTTTATGATCTAGACTTGCTGAAATGTAACTAGTTGTATTGTCTCTTGCAATATTGTACGTCGAAGTGGAGTGTGATGCAGTGCAAGCATCTGATTAACAAATTCACAATGCTTTTGGAACTATTAGGTTGCCTTCAAATGTAGGACTAGATGCAATTTTGAAGTCATTTGTCATATATTGAACAGCAACGGAACTATTAATAGGCATGTGATGAGTCAATTATTGTTTTTGCTGAAGTGGTTCATAATGATGATGATTTGAGCTGTCTACAAAGAAAATCGGATTAAAGCTCTTCACTGGCTCTTTGCTATTTCTGTATGTTTCTGAACTAGGCGATGGAGATGCTTGCCATACATGTATTGTTGCCTGGAATATGTGCGAGAGCCATAATATGCAAAATTCAGTCCCCTCAAGGCCACTTTGTACATATGGTATTCCAATGTTGGAAACTAATGATTGAAATCACAATAGACGATTGTTGTTTGCTATGGTATGCTGACCAGAAGAGATAAAGCATGCCAACACATACTTGTTCTCAACTGCCAACGCATTTGCTAATGACTGGGCCATGAATAATCACAAAGCAATTGGATCAAAGTGTTCATCAACTAGGAAAGCTATGGCCGCAAACATGCTTTCGCCACATGTAGCAGAAAATGTTGCAGGCCTACAAAGGCCAAGTGTATCAAATGCATTTGCAATTGTGGTCCAAGTGCTCTTGAAACTGCAATATGTATTTGCCAAGTGTCGTTTTCCAAGTGTCGTTGAACATTTTGAATGCAATTGTACGTGTTTACTCATGAAAACACAAGTTCAAAGTGTCCAGCAGCAGGGTTTGTATCATGGAAAATAATTGATATCATAGGATTGCATCCGTCCTTGTTGAAATGCAAGTACCTTGTTTTGAACCTTGTAGACCAAATGCATATTGGTATGTCCAACCAATGTGCTAGCCATTTTAAACAAAATGTGTCACCCCAAAGCCCAGTTTCACCATTGCTATTATGCTCTGTGGCTGAAAGCCTCATTCTACGCAGGTATGTGTTTTTGTCTTCTACAACATGCAATTGCCTAAGGAATGTTGGATGCAAGTCATTTTCGTAGGAACTTGAAGCTATTTTGCAGTCATTGCGAAGGCGATGTAGAAAATGGTCAACAAGACCATTACATAGCTAATTTGGAGAATAGCGAGAGTGAAGCAAACATGTATCATGTCAAATAAGAAATCACCTACTTTGTAGTTGAATGTATCGATTCAGAAACAATGTGCATCGTGGAGAGCTCCATCAATTGATGTAAAATGTGGTTCAGTATTCGGGGTGTAGGTCTCCACATCAATTGGCTGTAGGGGGAGTTCTTGTTTTTTGGGTGGATTGTTTATGACCATATTGCCCAAACAGGGTTTTTTTTTTTGCTACAAGGCAGCTTGTATTGTGACTATTTAGCAGTGCAATGTCTATTTAGCAAAAAAATAGATTGTATTGTGACTATTTAGTAGTACAATGACTATTAAGCAATATGTGAAACTTGCACTGTTGAATGCAATTGAATATAATTTTTCTTTTCTTTGCAAGCAAGTGAAGTAGAAATAAGTTTAGTATTCTACTACACACCTTCGTCACCAAGTCTACAAGGGGTGTAACAATATCCTTGTATGTTAATAGCAGATGTAGTGTATGCCCTAGAAAACAAAATCAACAATTAATTGGCAATGCATATGAGTAAAACAGAACTTGTATTGAAGCTGTCTACGAATGAAATGCATATTTTAAAAAGGCCACAATAGAATAGTCATGATCATTAATTACTCACGTCGATGAGAATAGTGATGTGGAAGCTGTTAGATTATGACTTAATGCAGAATACTGACGCACCCCAGCTCCTATAGAACAAAAGCAACATTTTATTATCAGTGCATTTGAGCATATATTTGGCAAAAGGAATAGAATAACTTAATAATGACCAATAAATGGAAGGGAGGAACTAATAGTTAGGAAAATGTATAATAGGCAAAGTCTGGTGGTGGAAGAGTATTTGTAATTCTCTTCACTTTTTGTGACAAGGATGCAATGAGCATTTTTTGGTCAATATGCTGAGTATTTACATGATTGTTGCATCCAAATAGTTGCTTACAAATTGAGTATAATTCTGCTAGGTATAAGTGCAGAATCCATGTTATACAAGACCCAGTCACAAAACATTTAGCCCATATATATATATATATATATATATATATATATATATATATAGGTCTATCATTAATTGCATATGTCCTAATATACAAGAATTATAGGTAGAGTTGCTCAATCCATATGCCCAATATGGAACAATTGTCAAGGAACAGTATACGGTAACTACAAACGCAAATTGTAAGTAGGTGTTGCATAGTCTCTATATTGTTGCTTATTGCAATTGAACCTGCAACATGATAGGAAGTTTAAAATTAGTGACTAATCAACAAACAATTTCTTTTCATTGTGCATGTACTATACAATCCTAAGAAAAGCATTAAGTTAGAATTGTTACTGCTTACAGTATTTGAATCTATGTACAATTATATCTTCTACAAAAGAATACATGGTCTAACATAGCAAATGCAAAAGGGGTTTAAAGATTTATGCCAATAGCTTGAATCCTTCATGCTTGACACCACCTTTAGATGTGTTGATCCAAAGCTTCATAAATCTATTTCCAAACAGCAACAAGTGCTTGTCAGAAGAACAAGTACCTGTAACAATTTAAGCATGTACAAAATCCAAAAATTAAATTGGGAAAAGCTAAAAACGAGAAGAAAACTTCCCCGTGAATATATCAATTGTCATATTAATTTGCATGAAAACAAAGTCCATATGGGAAACAACAAACAACATAGGTAAATTGAAATTTTCAAATGTACTTATGTATGTTGGTACAGGAAAATGCTCCAAAGCGAGATCTAGGAAAATTTGTGTACCATTGTCAAATGTGTCTATTGCCCTTTGCACAATGAAGCTGGTCTGTTCTTCGTCTATGTCCATAAAATTTTTCTGATTGCTGCATGGCATCTGCATGGTCTTTTTTATTCTGTTATAGAATCTAGAACAAATGTATTGAACAATATCAAAACAGGTCAGCTGAAAATATCAAATATATTGTAATATGCTAATTCACCAGGAACTTGCAAAATAAGAGGCATAATTTTGCATATCATTTCCAATTCTCTCCTTACACCTATGGGTAGTAAAGCTATTTTCTGCTTGCCGCATGGCCATAGGAACTGCTGATTTGTGCATGGAATATGTCTATGCTTCCACTTTTTGCAACGATGGACAAACTGAACCTATTTAGAAGAATGAGTTGCTGCCATAATGTAAATATGATTATAGAATCCATATATTGCAAACGCATGGTACAACACCATTCTCCTCAGAAGGTTCAAGCTACTCATCATTGCACTATTCATATGCAAAATGTGGAAGCATACATAGTGGAGTTGACTATTTCTCAAAATGCAACACTAGTTATATGAAACACAAGTGGACCTTCTTTAAGAAGGCTCAAGCAGCTTCCGGCATAATGCAATTAAACACCCCAGGAAATAAGGCACTGGCCAATAGATGTGAAGATAAAAACTAATTTTTTTCCCAGCAAATTAAACTAAAAAACAAAACTCTAGATAAATGCTTCATATATCTGCGCTCAGTTCGCAAGAAATAATTAAAATTTCCTTTTGGCTCAATCGATTACATTAGTCTCCTGCCTTAAGTATTACGAATGTTTTCCCAATGTTTTGTTTGTTTCTTCAAGGAACGACACATGCCTCTCTGGATGATTGGAGGGAATATTTAAAATTATTACTAAATAATTAAAACCTCAAGAAATTAGCCACACACCAATGCAAGCCAAGATAAAGAGCAATATTTTTTCCACCAAAATAAACGAGAAAACAAAAATTTGGATTAACGCTACATCATATCCAAAGTTCTGCTTTTCCCTTTATTTTGCAGGGAAGAAAATTAATAATTGGCTAGTGCCCAATTTCCTGGTGGTTTAATTATTTAGCAATAATTTTCAACATTGTATCCAATCATCGGGAGAGGGTGAAATATTAAGCTTCTATCCCTAATGTTTTGTCTATTTTTTGAAGAAGGGCACATGGACAACATGGGCATGTCACTGCATATTGCTTTCACATGCATGGAATTCATGCCTATAAACTAAGGAATTATTTGTACATAGAAAGAGTATTACAAAGGAATTATTACAAAGAAATCTGAACAATGCATTTGGTTTCATAATACTCAAATGCAATACAAATGGTCCCACATATATTGCTAGGAAATTCTATCTAGGCAGAGTATCCTGAAGTGTCAATCAAAGGGATACAAGTAGAATGCGGCTATGGAAAATATGGTGTTGAGATATTAGAGGCAGTAGTCAATATATAACCATACTATTAGTGCTAATCTCAAATGAAAAAGGGTCTTGATACATTACATTTTATCACACCTTTATTAAGATATTTGCTTCACCTATTAACAATTTAACACATATCGATGTAGCAATCCATAGAACCAAGATCTCACCTACATCTACCCTCCCTTCCAAATGAATTGCCATCTCATCTACAACAGTCAAAAACTATTGTGGGGTTTAGATATATGGTCATATCGCAACTAAGTATCAAAACATAGACTGCGAAATATATGGAAATCAAAATATGTGCAGACAACTACCAGACTGGCATTTCTTGCAATGATAATTTCAAGACTCTAAACTGCATGACTGTTGAATGAATGGACTGCATATCTATTGCAGTGATTTGTTTAAGATTGGCACAAGTACACTTTAAATGTGATGCACACTTGGACACTAATCAGAAAGAGAGATTCAAGACAAAATAAATTATTCAATGTAAAATTCAACAAAGATTGTAGAAGCATCCTAAAGGATACTGCATTTGATTTTCCTAACAAGGATAAAGACAGTCATGAAGAAAATTTGAATAGAATCCAAAACAGTTTAGCATTTTATTTCTACTAGCATTTCCTGTACAAAACTTTGATAGAAGAAAATTCTGGAATTGCTTTTGTTAATAAGAATTTGAGTCGGATTTTCAGAGACATCAAATTTAGAATGAAATTGGTCTAAGCATTCTACAATGGTACTTGGTCAGAAATCTCACCTACATCTACCCTCCCTTCCAAATGAATTGCCATCTCATCTACAATAGTCAAAAACTATTGTGGGGTTTAGATATATGGTCAGATCGCAACTAAGTCTCAAAACATAGACTGCGAAATATATGAAAATCAAAATATGTGCAGACAACTACCAGACTGGCATTTCTTGCAATGATAAAATTAGTTAAAATAAATTAAAAAATTAAAATAGTAAACTGCAAACATAACATAAAATCAAGAGTATTGTTGCCAAAGAAGAGTATAAATTCCAGCATTTACTCAAATCATAGCATCACCAGTAGAAAGCCATGGAAAACAAAAACATGTGATATGAGAAGCCCTCATAGTTTAGCAGTATTACAAGCGTATTTACTTCCACAATCACATACATGGTGACATATAGTAATATAAACCTGTAGCAAGAAAACAGAGAACAAAATGAATGAAGAGAATGGGGCGATTTAAGTTTGAGGCCAACCAAAATAAACTTCCATGTTAGAGCCGAATACTGTGAGTCTGTGACCATCCTTAGAAATGCTTGCAGAAGTGGAGGAATAGTGTTGATTGTGAATGGATCTAGCAGCATGAAGCGTATCAGCCCATACATGGACAATCAAAAAGTGATCTGGGTATGCAAAGTGAGCACAGGGAAGTAAGTAGTTACATGATAGTAAGAGGCATAAGTTATCCATGTATCATAGATAGTTCCTTTATCTAAAGCCCATATGCAAGGAAACTTATGTAGTTAACCTAACATGACATGATTATCTGATTGCATAAGTGACAATCTTTAAGGAGTGAATAGAGACACCATGTTTACAACTATATCATAGACACAAACCTAGATAACAATTTGCAGACGATAGTGACAATCACTTCAAGTTATATGACAATATAGCCAAGATAAAGAATCCAAACGATAGTCATAATTTTATGACAGTCTATAAAGGAGGGGTTCAACTGTGAACAACCCACTAAAATTAGTCTATAGAAGATAGGTTGGAATTTGGGAGGTTTAGAGGACTATGGACATTATAATGAGCACAACATCAATGAGAAATGAATATAGATGGTGCACTCCATGACACAAAGATATAGTGATAGAGCACACATTTTAGGGGTCTTTACTATTGTCAAAGTTGCTAAAGCTTTGGCCAAGTATCAAGCATGATATCCATGTAATGAATGATGAATATTGGTGGCAAGCATGGATGGAAGGAATTGTTAAATGGAAAATTATAGCGACAATCATATAGTTCAGGAGGTTGCAAATTTTAGATTCATTCTCAAGCAATATACAAACAGGGCTAAAGCTAAAAAAAATTCTAGAGATAATGTTGAAGCAAACAAAATGAATCCTGAAAATTCATTTTCATTTCTGACACTCTTCAATTTTACTATCAAAAAGCCTTATTTCATAAAGCCAGGTAAATTGATATAATTGTGGAGAGCTGAAACTAAATGTAATTTATTAAATATAGAGCACTTCAACTAGATAAAGGAGACAATCTAGATAACCGATAGAGCAAAAGGCAATACAATAGTGGCAATTTGAAAAAAAATGTGACGAATCAACCAAAAGGAAAGTACATTAGCAAGAGAAAGTAAATAGTCAATAAACAATCTTTGACAATAGAAAAGACCAGGTCACACAAAGTAAACAATAATTGATAATCCAAAAACACAGAAAAGTAGGGTACATCTCTCATACCTTAGGGATTGAAAAGTGTATGTCTAATTTCCTTCGTCATAATTCTGTTTGACAACTACCCTTGTTTTTCCACCATATTTTTCATACATCTCTACCAAAGCATTTTATCAAACAGTTCAGCGCCTTGCTGCCAAGGATAAAAGCCTAAAATAGATGCTTTCGAACAAGCTATGGATGCTCTAAAGAAATCTATCTAAGCAAAATAGTGAGAAAAAACTTAGAAAAGGCAGTAAAATGTTTGGAAAAATGTGTCAAAGAAATTCTGGTGGAAAATTTCTAAGCCCTATAAATTTGTAAAAGTAATAGCAAATAATTTTTTTTAATATATAGCACCCACCAGTATTTAATGAATACCAGCTGCGGCTGATGCTGTAAAAGCAATATGTTCACACATAGCCAGACTATCTTCATTTACCAGATTGCAACAGAATTGTTTTAGAATGAAACAAAAACTGAAACACAATAAAAAATGATCTGGCTGTGTACATATTCATAAAAGTAAAACACCTTGAAACCATGGCAAATGACATACCTCAAGATTTTGCATAGATTGTTTCATGCAATCATCGTGTTGATGAAAAAAAAGGATAGAGTTTGCAGGAAAAATATTGCATAACCCTAGTGCATCAAAATTCTTTTAAAAAATGGGATGGACCAAAGCCAATCTCTCCACAGCTGCTGCTTCAATCTATTCACAATAAACGAAAAGTAGATATAAAAATATTGGGGTTTTAGAGCTACTAATTCTTGAGCTCCCTTTTACACATGAATGCAAAATGTGATAGCACAGACAAGGAACGTGAATTTCAATTTTAAGAGATTAGTGGGACATGAGAGATCATGTAAAAGTGTTACCATGTCATTATGGATTTCATCAAATTTGTATTGATAGATAGCCAAGAGAAGTTCATAGAGTCTGTTCATTTTGCAGGGGAAATTTTTTTGTGACAGCTTTAGAACTCACACAGGGACCTCATAAGGGTGCGCTTGGCCTTTATATGATAAGGGTTTAATGAAACATGACAAATAATTTCAAAAAAATACTAGGCTTTTACAGCTACCAGAATTTACAGAACAAATCCTTATACGAAAACTACAATTCTTGCAACTCATAAAAATAAAACTTGTCGAAACTATGGCAAGCCACTTACCTCAAGAATCTGCACAAAATATCTCACGCACTTTAGGAAAATATGTAGCGTTTGCACGAAAAATATTATGTAACCCTAACAAGGCAGAATTCTCTGCACTTCAATCTATTCACAATAAATGAAAAGTAGATATAAAAATACTAGGTCTGAGAATTGCAACCTGCGTACAACAAACGTTGGACGGGATGGTGGAGGCATGGAATGATCACCAGACATTCATTTCAAACATTTTCCCAAACACTCCATTGTTTTGTCCATGCCACCACATTTTCCATACATCTCTACCAAAGCATTCTATCAAACATCTCAATGCCTTGCTCCCATGGGAAAAAGCCTAAAACAAATGCTTTGGAAGAAGCTATGGAGACTTCAAATAGCATTGACAAAATAGTAAAATATCTGAGTAAATGCGTCAAAGAATCTGGTCTCACGGCTTCAGCCGTTCCATGCCTTCCACCAATCTAAAATAAAACTAGCATTGCAAAACAACCCTCAACAGCAAGAAACTACTGTAATATTTTACCTCAAATGCTCACTGCATCGAAGAAGAAGACTCAGAATCGCTTCCAAACCCTACCTCCAAGTCCAAACCCAGGAACATGAACACTAGATAGTCATTTCTGGTGTCGGCAAGTAGGCTTTAGAGAGAGGTTTCATCCAGACAACTCCTGAATGAACCAAAAACCGTAGATGCCATGAAGAAAGACACGTAACAGGAAGAATGCCACCTGACGCGATGAAGAATGCAGCCACGCGCCCATCTCGTCCATGTGCCCTTCTTCGAAAAACCAGACAAAACATTAGGGATAGAAGCTTAATATTTTGCCCTCTCCCGATGATTGGATACAATATTGAAAATTATTACTAAATAATTAAACCCCCCAGCAAATAAGGCACTGGCCAATAGACGTGAAGATAAAAACTAATTTATTTCCCAGCAAATTAAACTAAAAAACAAAACTTTGGATAAACGCTGCATATATCCGCACTCGGTTCCCAAGAAACAATTAAAATTGCCTTTTGACTCAATCGATTACATTAGTCTCCGCCTATAAATAGGCAGGGACTAATAACACAGCAGTTGCTCCCTCATTCCATGTCAGAGAATTGAAAATATGCTGGTAAGGTACCTAAAATATTAAAAAGTATGACAGCTCCTTGACAATATAGTCTGATAAATCTGACTCCAAACGACATTAATGCACTGATAAGAAGTAAAATTTCTTCATGAAGATTTTTTTTTTTTAGGTCAAATAAAGTCCGGATAAGAAATAATCGAAACAAATCATTGATTGATCTCGTGCTCAAGGACTTGAAAATTGATCACAATAGTTCTGTAGCCTGCAGTGGAAGACATCACAAGTACGAATAATAATTCACATCTACTATCCTCGTCCACCATTGAAATAATAGGGGCACGACCACGATCTATCAAAAAAGAAATTTTATATTCTAACGACGAGAGATGGTCATACACATGACGATTGATGTATACCCAAATAATGTAAGACTTGTCCTTTTTGACCTGGACTCTTACGTTTTTTAAGCGCTCATTCAAGGCACCAAATTGATTACATTTAGTACACCAGTTATTTGAGTCTCTTCTTCGAGATGAGCGATTGCGTAATATAGGCTACAATTGTATTTGCCTCAACGGTGTAGATGTTCGGAGCAAGCGTTTTTCCATATAATGAAATAAATGCGACGTATTCGAGATATAAATATTCCGTGCTTGTTAGTTGTCAAGAGTATATGAAATGAAGTCTCAAAACATGGCTATAGAGAGAGCTATTAATGAAGTTTCCGTACTGACAACATTAATCCCCCCCGTATATATGTTATACATGCAAGAATTCAGTCAAATTTATTCAATAGTTTTAATATAAGAATTCATTCAAAGATTTCAGAAGAGCGGACGACAACATTAATCCTCCGTATCTCTGTCGACATTCAAAAATTCAGTCAAATCTAGAAAATTATTACATAATACCAAGAATTGTGGAAATCCAATAGTTTTAATATAAGAATTCATTCAAAGGTTTCAAAAATAAATTTTATTGAATAACAAAAATTTAATAACCATTTTAGAATAACGATTAATATTAATATGAATCAGATTCATCAATCGAAATGGTATTGTGGTCTTTGCATTTGACAAATTTAACTTTATAGTCAAGCTTGGCGGCTAAATTACACTTTGGGCTAGAATTCTTAATGACAAGTATTTGTGTGGTGTTTCTAATGAACATATTGTAAGGATGGATTTGTGTGGAAAAGGTTCAATAGTTTGGGTACTCTTAATAGAGGAGTTGTCATAGTCAAGGAAGGACTCTTTTGAATTATAAAAAATATCATAAATCAATTTTTGGGAATGCTCCTTGGAATCTTAATGTGTTAATTTGTTCTTCTTAATTCTCTTCTTTAGTCATTTATTGATTTTTTTCAAGAAGTTGCCTAGTCAATTGTGGTTGATTTTGAGACTTCTCTTCTTTTTAGGGAATTCAAGTTGCCTAGTCAATTGTGGTTGATTTTTGTGGTTGATTTTGAGACTTCTCTTCTTTTTAGGGAATTCTTGGATATATTGTTGGAAGGATTCTAGTAGTTAGCGTACAAGGCATTCACTTGAAGCTTGAGATACTCACTCATCTATTTTTAAGTATCAGTCTATTTTTTCTTTGGAGGAAGATGATTTTCTTGCTTGGAGTTATGATTCTAAAGCAACTCATTCTATGACTCTTGGATGTCAATTTCTAGAGAATAAGAAATATGGGATTAGATATTTTTCTAGTGGAGAAAATTACGGAATAAATTAAACTGGTCTAAATGCATTTTTTAATATGTTTATTGTGTCAAATCAAGTGTCTTACATTGGACAATATTAGAGAAAGAGAATTTCCAAGCCCTTCAAAATGCGTTCTATAAAGAAATAGTGAAGAGAATGTTTCACCTTTTCTTTCAATGTCCCTTCTCTTTGGGTATTTGGAGAGATTGGTGGCAATGATGAAATTGTCCTATTATTCATGCTTCAACTTTAATTAATGTTTGGGCTAGCAAAGGATACCCTCCTACATCATCCTCTTTCCTTGTGGTTTCTTGTGATATTAGTCTTATTTTTATTCATTAAAAAATATGGTTAGAGAAGAATCATAGAACATTTTAGAATCACTAACATCTAATTAAACAATTTTGGATGGAGATTATGGTTATACTCAGGTGATCCCACAATACTAGTTTACAATTTTTGGCCAAACTAGACACTGAAATAATTTTTTCTAACTAAATATTCACTTTTGGGCACCTACAGTGGCTAAACCATGAGGAATTTGAACATGATGCAAACTAGTGATTTGTGAAATATTGTCTGTAGATTCTAAATATATTTTTTTCAAAAGTTTTGGAATTAGATCTTGCACTTCTTTTTCCATCTCCTTTGAAAACTAGTTTTTTTTAGTAAACAATATTTTTAAGGAGTGATGCTCACCATATAACGCGTAACTTTTTTTCCATGAAGGATAAAATTCTATTTTTTTCAAATTTAGATTTGTAACTATGATATCTAGTGCTTCCAATTGGTTTCATAGTGTTTTATTGAATATTTTTTTCCTTAATCAAGTTTCAAAGTCAAAACAATTACAATTTAGACATAAGCAGACTGTATAACGCATAACTTTTTTTCTATGTATCAAAATTCAATTATTATTTTTTGTTGGATCAAGGACTTCAATTTTTTATTTTGATAATCTTCTATTTGTCCACATGTGCAGAATAGAGAGCTTAATTTTTGGTGAAATACCTACATTCACAAGAAATAAAAATAAATATAATAATAAAAAAATTATTTAAAATTATACTTTTTGGGAAGCTTATAATAAGAACTACATACTTAAAAAAATAAAAAATAAATGAATTCATTTGATCCCCCAAAAGGTAAATCAAAAGTGGTTTTTTATCAACATTTTGATAGGTGTAAAGGAGACTCTGTTATAGGTATGGTTTAAAACTAGCGGGGTTCTATCCAAGGGGGTTTGATCTAAAGTGGTTCGATCAAACGCTCTTTAGTTGGAATCCTTTAAATATAACTTCTCAAGGCTTAAATCATTCTATTTTCTAAAAATATGTGATTTCAACAAAAATCAAGATCTCCCGGAAATTATAAACCAGCTTTGTGGGATCACCCACTTGAAAAATATTGCTACTAAATGTTCTTTTGAAGGGATCTTATCTTATTTTAACTCTCTTCTTTAAATTAGTTTGGAACTTACAAATCTTCAATTTCTATCCATCTCTAAATCCTAGTCTTCTAAGAAGGTGAATAAGTTTGGTAAGTGGCGCCCTTCCCCTTTTGATTTGTTAAAATTGATATTAACGGTTCTTCTCAAAGTAACCAAGGTGTTATTAGAATTTGAGGAGTTGGTCATGATACTGATGGTAAGTCTTGTTTATCTTCTCTTATGCAATGAGCACTAATTCTAACAATCTAAGGTAACCTCACACCATTTTAGTGGATCTTGAGAAGTCATGTGAGTTGGGTTGGAAGAAGGTTATATATGAATTTGATTCCTTGATATTCATTTCCTTTTTGAACAAAACTAGATTCTTAGGAGTCCTCCTGGAGAATTTATTCTTTACTAGACTAGATCCTTCATCTCTCTTTAAATTTTGAAGCCATATTTTTTTCTTATATTTCTATGGAATGGAATGGTTTAGTTGATTACCTTGATAAGTGGGATTTAGAGGGATTTTTTCATTGGCATGTTTCTTTATTAAGACCATTTCCTTTTGATAAGTTCTCTTATCTTTTACAACTTATTCAAAATGATTAGATTAGAAAGGAATAAGAGGTCTTATTTTTCAATGATCATGGTGATTTGAGTTATTTTTTATTCTATAGGTTTTAGTATAGGAGTAAACCCCCTTGTATTTTCTCTTTTCTTTCTTTAGTAATAGTTTTTCCATTTGAAAATTATAAAAGTGTAAAATGTAATCTATCACAAATTTTGTAATTGGTCAAAACTAATTATGAATTAGATTGTGTGATAGTTTTCTCCATCAATGTTTTGGATCACACTTTTTGATTCATCATTAGGATGATATAGCGATTTTAGAGACAAATAAATAGATTAGTAATAGACTAGGATAGCTTAAAAAGATAGGGGTGAGAGAGGGTTGGCACAACAAATGAGGAAATAAAGATGACAAAACCAACACAAGAAAATAAGGAATAAAAATAAAAACCACACTAACCTAAAAGAAAAATAAAAATGAAATATTAAAGAAAAAAGGCGAAAACAAAAAGAAAATGCTTAAAACATAGATAAAAAACAATTCCTTAAGTTGGTGTAATTTTTATTTTTATTCCCTTTTTTATTTTGGTTTTGTTATCTTTCTTGCCTTGTTTCATATGCCAACCCCTTCTCACTCCTCTCCTTTTAAGCTATCTTGGTTTGCTACTAATCTATTTTCTATCTCTAAAAGTGTTCTATCATTTTCATGATGGCTCATAGAATGTGATCTAAAACATCGATGAAAAAAACTATCACACAATCTAATCTATAAGCAGTTTTGACCAATTTCATGGATTGTGGAAATTTGTAGTCTTTTTTCATAATTTCTTTAATATATTTATTTTCATAAAAAAAATATTAAAAATACAATTTAAAATGATTTTTTTTATAATCCACTACAATAGTATGAAATGTTTCTAAATTTAATTGCATTCATTTTTATTAGAAACTAAGAGGATCAAGGAGATGAGAAACAAGCACAAGTGAACAAAGCATAAAATGTATTAGTTGACCCATTGAATAGAGAGCTCAAACCCTCAATATATAGCATGAGGATGAGTAACCAAAATCCATAAGAATAGGCACACATGCCATGGAATGAGGAGAGGACTCTCATCCTGCAGTGGTGGCGAGTTGCTCTCCTCTATGCAAGGGAGAGGTGTCAAGAGGGATTGGACACCTCTCAAGATACCTCAACAACCTTGAAACCTCATGGGTAGTGAGTCAAGGATTCACTCCAGCACCTAACTGGGCTTAAGTTAGCCTAACTAGGGTAGAATACACTAACACCCCCCCTAAAGCATAGCTTAGGTGGGTAGGAAGAAATAGGTCCCGACTACTAGCCATGTTAGGTACCCATGTACAAAAGTTTCTCATAAGATGGAGTAAAGGAGAAAACCCATGTGGGAACAAAACTCCTTTCCAAAAGGAGAAACAAAATGTATGAAAAAGAAAACAAGTAAGAAGGAGGACTTCATGACCCCTAGGACAACTTTTGTCACATGTGTACAATAAATTTCCCCAAAATAGAAGATACAAACAGAGACTTGGAAGTCCCCCATAAGATATGTTGTAGTCCACATAGATGCTCAATGGAGTATGCCGAAGAGAATCCATGAACATTGAACCTCATTTCTCCCCTTAGGAAGAAGACGAACAACATAAGTGTGCAAATAATCTTCCCATTCCTAATAGGAACATGTAGAAAGAAGTATAAAGGTCTCTGAATTGTGCACAAGATCCAAAGACGTAGATGATTCCCATAACGTCTTCGTAGAATGCTCAATGATCTCCAAGCCAAAGATGATGTGTGGTGAAGATTCAGGAATAGGGACCACAGGGATCATAAATGTATGACGATAACTGGAACCATAAGAATATGATACTGTCACTATAGAAGCTGAAGTAGGTAAGGAATGAGCAAGAATATCTGAAGAAGCCAAGGCTGATGCAACTTCATTGAATTTTTCATCAAAAAGAAGACGAATGTCCTCAATAGTGTCATCCAAATCAACAAGATGGGATTCTACAAAAATACATGAAATGTCGGGTAACTATACATCCCAAAGTGGTGGATCTAGAAAGATGATAGTAGTAGGTTGTTTTACAATCTTACAAAATAATGAAAAGCTAGTGTGAGAGAAATGAGGACAAAATTCATCCCCATGTTGAGTGCTCCCACAATATGTACACTTGACTATGCAACATGTAGACATGGTCTTTATGATGTGCAATGATCAAATGCAAAAATGCAATAGTGCAATGAAGGCCCCCCCTCAAAAATTACAAACTCTTGTGGTTGATCAAAACCATTATGTTAATGTGGATATTTTAATTAAACCATAAAAGTTAAATAACCACAAATGGTTAGTACAAAAGTTTGATTTTACCTATGGCAAAAAAAATTTCCTTTCCACTTTTTTAACAAACTTTTGAAGTTGATCAAAACCACTATGTTAATGTGGATAATTTAACTAAACCATAAAAGTTAAATAACCACAAATAACTTAACATAAATGCTAATGGTTCGTAAAAAAATTGCCTTCTTTACAAAGGGGAAAAAGGTGGGTATGTGACCATAGTCAATAGGGGAAAATTGAGCCATGGGAGAAAAAGTAGTCCGAGTCTTTCGAAACCCTTCACATGCTCAGACTTACAATACAATTTTGACACATCTCTTGCTGCGCGAATCACTAAAAAATAGAGTGAGAGGATTGCGTTCGAGAGTGCCAAATACCAAGTTGTGATGCCTACGTGGTGGAGTTGAATTTGACTTGGTCACCAAAGAGATGCCGCTTGCTTCAATTCTACTTACACCAAACACAAGTGGCTTTTGTAGCTGCTTCGACCATTCCACAAAGGGAAACATGATCGGCCAGCTTGCAATCACAACTGATAGGTTACAAAATGAGTTTGACTCCAAGAGCAATCATGTGGGCATCAACTCACATAGCAAAAATTTTAGCACCATTTCTACACAAATGAAGATGCTCAGATAGTAAATGGAGATCGTGCAGATGAAACACCAAAGGGGTCGTGGGCTGAGTCAAGGCAAAAAGGTGACGTGATCTCTATGCAGGTTGACACCAAGTCTTCTGCTCAATGAAATCGTTGCAGTCTTGGGTGGCAGGTTTGGGACGGGTATGGCTGCTTAGGATACACGGGTTTGGGCATTGTGAATGTAGGTCGCCTATGAACACACCTCTGTTCAACGAAAAAAGACCGCCCTAGCTTTGCAAGTCGTGATGACTTCACTTGCCTAACATCAAATCATGATTTGAATTGCGTCTGACAATAAGTCAAACGCGCCCCCCAAGATAAATCGGCCCACCAAAATAAATCACATCCCTACAAAAAAAATGGCACTTGCCTAACATCAAATCATGATTTGAATTGCGTCTGACAATAAGTCAAACGCGCCCCCCAAGATAAATCGGCCCACCAAAATAAATCACATCCCTACAAAAAAAATGGCGCCTTCCACAACGCTTCCATGAGGACACGAGTAGAGGTATCTCGGGTCTGCAAGTAAAAATCACACCACCACAAAGATATTGCACCTCAAACCAGTGTTTGGATGCCTCTGCAAAACTCCAAAACATCAAATTTGGAATAGGGGTGGGATCAATTTTCTCTTTCCTATAGATTTTTAATGGGAAGAGAGGAATAAAGCTAATTAAATACAACAAATTTCTTCACTCTATGGTTTGAAACTACCTCCTCCTATGCTCTGATACCATATTAGAAATTAGGAGAATTTAGGAGATGAGAAACAAGCACAAGTGAACAAAGCATAAAATGTTTTAGCTGACCCATTGAATAGAGAGCTCAAACCCTCAATATATAGCATGAGGATGAGCAAACAAAAGCCATAAGAATAGGCACACATGCCTTAAGAATAGACACACATGTCATGGAATGAGGAGAGGACTCCTCATCCTGCAGTGGTGGCGAGTTGCTCTCCTCTATGCAAGGGAGAGGTGTCAAGAGGAATTGGACACCTCTTAAGACACCTCAACAACCTTGACACCTCATGGGGAATGAGTCAAGGGTTCACTCCAACACCTTACTAGGCTTAAGTTAGCCTAACTAGGATAGAATACACTAACAATTTTTTTACATCAAAATTTCAAATCACATTTTGTAATCCATCATCAAAATAAAGAAAGATAATTTTTTTTTTCAAATTATACATAACTAACTAAAAGAAAAAAATAATTGAAAGAACTTATAATATAATGTGCAAAGAATAATATATGTAAGCTATGTTCATTCCAATTTTAGAAAATTAAAAAAAATAAAAAATAAAAAGTACTTTTTTTGTATTGAAAATAATGTAGATTACAAAAGGTATGCAATATAAAACTGCAGAAAAAAATAAATATTACAAAGCAGAACAACAACAAGAGATGTAGCAAACTTCAAAAAGTAGAAGTAAGAACCAAAACATAATGGAATAACTGTAGCAAAATGTGCCAATCTACAACAAACTATAAAGGAAATGATTGAAAATTACACGGCAATACAATATGCAAGGAAAAAAACTGCAAAACAATATGATAAGATGAGCAATATCAAACATAGAGTAGTAGTTGGAACGCGCAATATCAATCTTGAAAATAAAACATTAGGCCTTGAGCTATGATGAACTTCCTTTTGTTGAGTAGATGAGTAACTTGGAGTTTGATTTGTTGTATTTGAAAGTCAATTTGTAAATTCTTCTTTGCCTCCACCTATAGAAGAGAAAAAAGTGATATTAGACAATAAAAAATGTCTGAGTAAAGCCCTCAAAATGCATCTCCTTGATGATCATTTGGGTTATTAAAAACAACTTTACACATGTTTCTCCATATATAAGATAAAAGCACATGTCTAACTCCATCAGCGATAATGTTATGATGTAATTCGAGCCCATCTTTCCAATTTAACTTATGCCCAAAGATAGCTGGCAAATCAATAAACAAAAAATTCCACTACTTTTTAACAGATTGGCATCCCCAAAAAATATCTTATTTTTTCTTTCCTTTGGAAAAAAGGGCAATTAATTGGTTGGACCATCATACACTTCAACATGTCCGCAAAGTTTGCAATGTAAAATAAAATTTTCATTACAAGACATATGTTTATTAAAATTCAGTGTAATTTAGATAAAAAAAAATCAAGCCAATCAACTTCCTTCTGTTTTTTTTATTGATCAAAACAAAAGAATTTACAAGAATAAAACCAAAACTTCCTTTAACTTCAAGTAAAGGTTAATTCTCTACTAAGATTTATGTTTAAATTGTTTTTTTTTAACACCTATACATGAAATCTATGTAGCCATAAATGGATCTTGTACGCTACTCTTCTCCTTTCACCCGAACCGTGGTATTCTCGCCATTTGTATTTATTACTTGGCCTTTGAACCAGCATCTAGTGGTCTTCTGTTAGGTTGAACATGGAAAATAATTTCTCACATCCACTATACTTATACCCGGCGAAAAATTAAAAAAAAAAAATTACATTGAAATACTGTCATAGACCCTTTCCACGAGCAATTACCTAAAATAGAAGGGTATACTCTCATTACCATTGTGATTGTTTCGGAGAATACTCCCATGGCAAATCGCTCTGCTTGGAAGTTCTTCCTTCTCTTCTCCTTGATCGTTACTCTATTCTCTTGTATGGTATGTGCTCGAAACATTAGCTTTGCCTTCCCTCCGCCAACAGATATCAAGGTGGGTCTTGATGCTTACTTTCAACGGGACACATTACAACTTACCATAGCTGAGGCCACAGCTGATCTCACATGGAGCGCAGGCTGGGCCACTTACAACAGACCAGTTCCTCTATGGGACAAGTCTTCTGGGACTCTCGCAAGTTTTACAGCACACTTTCAGTTCGTTATGCAAAACCTCAGCCATATTTCAGGTGCTACTGTGAATATAGCCAGCGACAGTTCAATAGGAGGGGGGGCATGCGCCGGAGAGGGACTCACTTTCTTCATTGCCCCTCTGCACTATGAACCGGCGGCGGATGCTGCTGGCCAATGGCTGGGTCTCTTTAACCAAACTAGAGATGGGAACTCATCGAATTGCATAGTGGCCGTCGAGTTCGACACATTCATGGACGAATTTGACCCCGATGATAACCATGTGGGAATAGACGTCAATTCAGTCGTTTCCGTGGCCAACGTTTCACTCAGCTCTGAAGGTCGGTTCCAGAACAGTACTCTCTGCAATGGGGAAGCTTGGGACGCGTGGGTGGTTTACGATGGAAGTACAATGGAGCTCAAGGTATTTCTTCTATATAACTCTAATGATGGTTATAGTCATAAACCCAGAAGCCCAATTTTGACTTATCCCATAGATTTGCGTGACTATATACCAGAAAAGGTCAAGGTTGGTCTCTCAGCATCCACTGGAATATCAGCGGAAACCCATACAATCAATGCTTGGAGTTTTTCTTCTGTTTATTTAGGTGAAATCTACCCCGCTCTCCCTCCCAGTGACGCTCCCTCATACCCAGTTTTCTCACCACTAGGACCTCCAACCATAATTCCCCATGAAGGTCGCCGAAAGAGTCGCAAGAAACCTTCTGTAAAAGTGATCTTGATATCCTCCTCCGTCTGTTTACTGGTTCTCTGCTTTTCTTTGTTTATCGGCAAGATATGGTATTTCAAACACAAAGAAACGAGGAGGGAGAACGAGGGTGAAGAGAGAGACATAGAGCTGGACGAACAGTTTGCTCAAGGCCCCCGCAAGTTCTCCTACGCTGAGCTCAGCACCGCTACCCGTAACTTCAGCAAAGATGAAATGCTGGGAGGAGGCGGCTTCGGAGCTGTCTACAGAGGCATCTTGACTACAACAAACGAGGCCGTGGCGATAAAGAGAATATCCCAAGAATCGAAGCAGGGGAAAAAAGAGTACATTTCAGAGGTGACCATAATCAGTAAGCTGAGACACCGTAACATTGTGCGGCTCTTGGGATGGTGCCATGAACAAGGCGAGTTTCTTCTTGTCTACGAATTCCTGCCAAATGGAAGTCTAGATAAATATCTATTCGATAAAAGTAAGGTTTGCTTGAATTGGGATGTAAGGTACAACATTGCTTGTGGCCTAGCCTCTGCTCTTATTTATCTCCATGAGGAGTGGGATCAGTGTGTTGTGCAGTTGCACAGAGATGTGAAGGCCAGCAATGTCTTGCTGGATTCAAATTTCAATGCAAAGCTGGGGGATTTTGGTCTCGCAAGACTGGTGGAATCTGGTCACACAGCGTCCCGTACAACCATGGTTGCAGGAACACGTGGGTATTTAGCACCTGAGTATATAGAAACTGGAAAGGCAACCCCAAAATCAGACGTGTATAGCTTTGGAGCTGTGGCTTTGGAAATTGCCTGTGGAAGGAAACCCATTGACTACATCCTGCATGAACAGAGTTTGAGACTGGTACCCTGGGTTTGGGATTTGCATGGGCAAGGGAAGATTTTGGATGCGGCAGACGAAAAGCTTAAAAGGAATTTCAATAGTGAGGAAATAGAGGTGGTGATGGTGGTGGGATTGCTGTGTTCTCATCCGGACCCAAATGCGAGACCCACGATGAGAGAGGTGTTAAAGATACTGAAATTTGATGCTGAATTGCCATATGTTCCCAGGAATTTGTCTGTAGCTGTGTATAGCGACGGTTTTAATTCTCATGCGGAGTCATCGTCATCTGAGATGCTTTCGACATCGAACTCTTTCTCCTCTCGTTCTGCTGCTTCGGGAAGAACCAAAGGTAAAAATTCTGCTCGTCTCGTAGCTGATCTAAAACGCCATTATTCTGTTCAAACTTGATAGATTTTCTGTGTACCGGATAATGCAGATTTTAGCAACGTTTTGCTCGGGTGTAGAAAGTTTTACACGCTCGTACGTCATGTATTTAGTGTTTTCTGGTGTCGTATTAAGTTTCACATGTACCGTGAAAATGGTTGGCCCAAAGGAATTGGGAAATTGTGTCTTTCAGTATTAGTATATGCTTCATCAAGACACTATTGCAATTAAATTTAGTTAACAATTTGCTAGCAAGTGTGGGGTTGAATAAAAAAAAAAATTAAAAAAAGAAAAGAAAAAAGTGTGGGGTTGAATTGTTGTGATAGTAATTGTATTTATGATTTTCAGTCTCATCATATATTTATGCTATATATTGTTGATAGTTAGTTCATATATAAATTAAACAAAAATCAAATGCAAACGACACATTTGCTGGTCTTTGGTCAGTTAGTGTCCTCTCAAGGAGAAGGCGGACATAGGGAACAATTTTTTGTGAATAATGTAGTAATTTTTTTAAATTAATGCAAAGTTAAATAGGATATTCATTAAAAAAATAAAATGTTGGTCAAGATGAACCCATACTTGAACACATGAAAACTTATTAATATTATATAAAAAGCATAAATACATTCATTAACAAGTGAGTTAAATATTTTTTGTTTCAAATAAAATATCATAACTATCCACTATAAGTGTCATTTATAAAATAAGGTGCACATTTGAATATGTATTGTTGTCATAGTGAAAAAATATGATCTTTATTTGTACAACTATTGTGGTAACAATGTATAAGCATTGGAGTATTTCATATTAATAGTTTGTCCTATCACAAATATAAAAGGTAAGCATAATAAATACCTTGTATTTTTCCATGAAATGTGAAGGATTGTCAAGAAAATTATTTTTTGACTATTGATCCATTTACATTGGATACAAGTTGTTTTTTAAATAATAATGTGTTGTTTTTATAACAACAAATAGTTTTTGTGTTCAACTACTGATCCATTTGTGTTAGATATAAAATTTAGAGATAACAAGATTAATGGTTACCAAAAGGTATTGTGATCATTTAGGTTGCATATAAGTTATATTTTAAATAAGAATATGATATTGTGTTAGTAACAAATGATTTTTTTGTTCAACTACTTGGTATACCATAATTAAGTTTTGGTTGAATCTTTAAAAAGCCAATTTTAGGACACTTCTTACTAGACGTGTTGATGTGGAAAGTTGTGATGAGTTACACTTCCAAACATTAGCTATAGATAGATAAGAGGCCAATTCACATTTCTAAAAACTAGAGATCACTATTCAAATGGGAACACATAATGGTTTAGAAGCTAAATGATGAATCTCTCTAAAATTGAGTTTGCATACTTACTTTGGCCCAACCAAAGCTTTTTATTAGCTAGATATCTCATTTGATCTCCATCCCCGATATGAACTTGGATACCCACAGGTCAACTCAAACTATGTTAAAATTTGACTTTAAATCACAAATCACATCATTCCAATTATTTAAAAATATCATATTATCAACATATAGTACACTAGTAAGGAAGTGATCAATATGAATTTTATAATATATTCAATGATCTAATTTAGACCTCAAAATATATTAATCCCTACACAAATGAATCAAAATTTTGTTGTCATCTCTTAGGAGATTGTTTGAGACCATACAAAGATTTCTTGAGCTTACAAACTGAAATTTCTTTACCATTGTTTATTGTACTTCTTTGGATATGATATATAAATCGCTTCCTCCAAATCATCATTAAGGCATATTTTTAACATCCATCTAATCAAACCCAAGATCAAACATTTGAAACAATGGAGATACGATGCCCTATCCTTGTAAAAGATAGGATGAGCTAGGGGTTTAGGACCTATACCTATTTCCCTCAAGTTTCACTCAAGGAAACCTTAGAGATCTCAATCCGAATGTAGAAAGGGGAAAGAGATCTTGCAATAGGGTATCCTAGGGTATGGTTAAAGACTAAAAGAGGGTTCACCATCAAGCTAGGGCTTGGTAAGACTAGTAACATGCAAGACTTAATGTTCAAACTTAATGATATGCAAGACTTAAATAAATGACCTAGAAATGAATGTAAATCAAAATAATAAATTGATAAATCAGAATGGTGTACCTATAAATCTAAATGTGCTTGGAATAAGCTTTGAAATCCTGAAAATACAGACTTTAGGGCACACTAGGACTCATACACTAGGATGGGCATATCAGTCCCAGACTAGGGTTTCTAGACTAAAATAAGAATTTGGCAGTGGTGGATTTGAATCTTTAAAAATCTAGAAATTTTACTATTCTAGGACTCATACGTCGCAAGTGGCATATCAATCTCGTTCTACTTTTTTGGAAATTCAAAGACTAAATCTGCTCTTTTATCCCTGCTCTTCCTTCTCAACCAGATTTTCAAATCTGAACTTATAAAAAGACCTGCAAAATAGTATATAGTGTTGATTTTCTTATGGGGGGTTTGCCTTGGTCAAACCCCTAATTCAGTGATTAAACCTTATTAGAAACAATGGATCTTGAAAGTAAATGTGCATACAAACCCAAATCTTAAGTGCATCTAAGATTAGGAAATCTAAAATGTAATGCAACCCTATTCTAATGTGCTAGAATGAGATGCATGAATGAAGCATGAAGATGAATGACTCACTTTACGAGATGTCTAATCACCCTAATAAGACATAATAAGACATGTACCTTCCTTAGGTTGAAATTAAAATGATAATGGAGGATGGAATCACTTAGGAAACATGTCATTAGGCTTGGCTGAATGGCTAGTTGCATCTCCCCAACCTAGAATCCATCATGATTCACCATAGGCAACCATAATCAATCCTTGACAATGCCAGATCTTGAATGAAAGTGAGCTTGAAGAGTTACCAAAATACTATAATGCTTCTCCAAGACTTCAACTTTGCTTGCTACTTGCTCTTGAATGTTCTTGTGAAAGAATGCTTAAGTGCTTATGAATTCTTAGATCTTGAAATTGCTAGCATCTAGATGAAAATAATGACTTGAAATCTTGTTTTATATAGGCATTACACCGAATTTACCATTTACTAGATCTCAAAATATGACATTAACCAAAATTTTGAATTAAAAACTTGAATTTCTCACTCAAACCCTAAAAATGGGCCACACAAGACTCATACGCCACTTATGGCATATGGGTCCCGCCTAGGGGGACTCATACACCCAAGGTGGCATATTAGTCCCACCCTAGTTTTTCAGGGTGGACCAATGATGGGTTGTTAGAAAATTTAATGATTTTGTTGATTTTGTGAGGATTTTAGTTGAAATAAGCCTTGAGATATGAAATAAAGGGTCTTAAGGACCTATTAATGATGATTTAGAGGGTATTTAATGCAAGGGTACCAAAATAGGTCTAGATTAAGTGAGAAATTGTACCATATCCAAGAAGGGAGTACAATTTTTGTCATTAAATCTAGGCCCCACTTTAGCACCCATATGACTTTACATGTGCATATGCAGGCTAAAGGAATATGAACAATAAACTTTGAATTTCATTAAAGGATACTCATATGGATTCATTCACAATATAGAAGAATGAATTACCGACTATAGTTATTTGTAAAACCATAATGTTAGGAACCACATCCTACAACACATATTCATTAGTCACTCAAAATTCCTCTTATCTAACTTTTTCCTGAAGTTAAATTTGAGGGTAGATGTATGCCCCTTGATTTCTCTTGCTTTATGGAGGTGGAATCAAGGTAGAAGTCTAACCACATCGAATTAGATAAGTCATATAATCTAGGGTATTTCCAAGTACCATACCACATCTAGTGATAGAAATTTTGATAGGAAAGGGAGCGAAATCATGAATCTAATACAACAAACAATGTCAAAAATGGATTTCACTAGCCCCCAATATGCTAGTTTGAATGAAAAAGTACTTTTAACCCTAATATGCTAAAGACTTAATTTAAACATATATAATAGTAAAAAGTGAAGTAATTTGCAAAACTTTTGTCTTTTACCTTCTTGTAGTTTGACTTTGTTGTTGAATGATTGAAAATGCCGAGCGTTCGAGAGTACGTGCCCCCGAGACTCAATAGCCTACGAGAGAAGGTAACATAAGGTGACCTTCAACATTAGGTGAGTTGATTTTTTTGTGCCTTAGCTTTGTTTTTATGCATTTAGTTTATATTTTATGCATTTCTAGATAGACTTAGGACCCTAGAAGAAAATTTCACAAAGCATCCCTTCTTTTGCAAAGTTTCCCCTTTTTCGCAAAGTGTCCCACTTTTTTGTGAAGTGTCTCGTTTCTTCGCAAAATGTCCCAAATAGGAAATAAAGTTTCTAGGACCCTTAGAAAAGTATCCTAGAGAAACTTTAGCATACTTTTTGACTATTGATGTATAGATTTAATATTTTAGAATGCTTATAGGAGATATTTTTTCTTTTTGTTAGATTTCACCTTGGTCACAATAGCGTCTCAGCGACAGAAAATTATATCACCTAGGAGACCTAGTCTCTACATTATTAGAGGTGGATATTCAGATTTCACAGACCACTAGGATTTACAAGGTGTACCTCATGCCTCCCATGAGGTACCATAATGCCATGTTGATGACACTTGTGAAGAGATGGGATGCTAATACTTGCACATTTTGTCTACCCACTGGTGAGATGACGATCACCCTAGAGGATGTATATCACATCCTTCAAGTTCCTATTTGAGGTGAGACTATGCACTTCGCAAGGGATCATACATATGCATAGATGTGATTAGTTAGAGGATATTTCCTCAGAGGACCAATTCGAGAGGATATCATAGGGCTATGTATTAAGTTAGCATGGCTACTCTATGCATGATCATCACTCTTGAGATAGATCATGATGTTTATAGTAGCACTAATACTCGTCCTTAATGGTTGGGGAGCACACTTGGAGAAAGGTCTTGTTCATATGATTAGGTAGATGCAACACCATAGGACCATATAGGGTTGCAACATTCTTGCACATCTATATTATGTTCTAGAGTAGTTCACATATCATGAGGTGGATAGCATGGTACATTGTATGCTACTGTAGGTGTGGTGCTTAAAGCATAACACATGCACCAAACCACTAGGGTTCATGTCTATATCAACCCTTAGATACCCACGCGCATTTAGTTATCCACTAACATAAGCATGGAACTATGTAGATTTACATTTTTGGAGAGTCTGATTCAACCGCTTAGATTAGGAGGAGATCTTGTGGAGACCTTACCAATTGATACGATAGTGGCTAGATGAGACCCAACAATTGAGGAGGACACATATGGATAGGTTTCTACTAGGTAGGCATGATTATGTAGTAAGACAATTCTACTATGATCATGTTATGCAATAGTTTAGGCATATATAGGTACCACCAATAGCACAAACCTTTCACAAGCGATTAGTGCAAAGTGTTCAGAGGCCTGGAGATACGAGATGATTCATCTCTAATGATGTCATCTTCAATGACTCAAATGATGATGACCTTGATATTCCCCCAGTCTCTGATGCTGATGAAATTGGTGCTACAGATGCATACGAGGAGTGGTGGGCAGCAACATGACCAACTATGATATTCCCCATGGATCAACCTCTAGGCTTCACAAGACCACTTCCAGATCAAAGGGATGAGGAGGAGGAGATAGGTGAGGATATAGGGCTTATGGCTTCATATCTATTTGAAGATGAGATATATGAGGACTACGATGAGGAGGCAGATATAGACTATGAGGGAGAGGAGGAGGATGAGGAGGAGTAGCATCTGATGAGTGAGGACAGTGACATGTTAGACGAGGGTCTAGTTGCCTATGAGTGGGGAGATCTAGCTCCCACCCATATTACCAGATCATAGTTGAAAATCGCGGCACACACCAACACTTATGAGAAGGGAGAGGATAGCACATCCTCCATGCCTCCTACATCCAGGATGAGGTTGTCTTTATAGAACCGGTCGAAGATCTAGGTGATGACACTTTATTTATTATTATGCTTATGCTTATGATTTTAATTTATAAATATCATGATGCTTACTTATTATATTTGTGATTTCTATCTTACAAGGTCTGTGAGATATTTATAGGATCTCTACTGATAGGTAGCTACAAAGATAGTGCCTCCTTTAGTCTTCAGTTAGGCTATTAGTATAGACTACGTGCCCCCACCCATTGTGTTGTGGGACCCGGAGTTATTTGAGCCTTATGTTAGATTGAGTGCAACATATGAGGGCACTAATATCCACATTGATCAAGTTGAGGCTACATATGAGGAGATTCAATCATCTCGAGGGCCAGTAGAGGTTGAGAGACTTCATGCAGAGGTAGCTAGGCTACAAGAAAAAAGAGACCGCATAGAGTCTATTGCATGGGAGACCATAGCTATTAGACGAGCACATGGCCTTTAGTATGTATTCGATTCTATGATTAGTTCACGATCATGATCACATACTACCTTCTCTTGATGGACTATCTCTAGATAGATGCAATCACCAAATCCCTAGGGATCTGGAAGCCATAGGCCACACTAGCATTGTATACTAGATGACATGTACTCAAAACTTTGTGATATATATATGATCATTTGCATTTGGTTGATTGTTTATGCTTATGTGTTTAAGTTAAATGGCAAGGTGATTTATCAAATAATCTTTGTAAGACTATTTAATAAATGTCTCACTGATTTAACATGTTTTATGTGATCTTATTAAAACTATTCTAGTTTCTTTTAGATGAAACATTGTGATTAAGTATGTTATGCTAAATTGAATGCACTTGTGATCTAATTATAGAACATTAAATGCATATAAGGATCCAATATAATACAACATACAAGATTAACTTGAATAGTATGAAACCTAAAGTAATCAACTAAAAAATAATTTAAGTAATTACTTTAGTATTCAAGACACACATGTATAATTGTTTATTAGGAATGAAGCAATGCGAGAGCATATAAAATGTCATCTACAAAATCTAACACCACTACTCTATCATTTACACTATTCAAGAAGATTAGACATAGTACCTGTGTAGATGCATGACATTGATAAGTTCTTTAAGAGGTGTGCCATCCATTTTTGTTAATGTATATGCTTCAGACCCATAACTTTCATCAATTATATAAGGTCCTAGCCAATTAGGGTTGAATTTTCCTTTACCAGTCGAGGCAGCATTGACATTACACTGATTCTCGCATAACACCACATCACCTTTATTGAATGAACAAGTTATAAATCTATCATTGTAACTATGTTTCTTTCTTCTAGAATAAGCTTGAAGGTGCTCAAGAGCATTAATGCGTTGTTCGTCAAGCATTTGAAGTTGATGAAAATGTTGTTCCTTATAGGTGTTATCATCAATAAGTCCTTGGAGAGAAATTCTTAATGAAGGAATCTCTAACTCCAAGGGCATTATCACCTTGGTTCCAAAGACAAGGTTATAAGGGGTATTCCTAGTTGATGCTCTAACATTCATACGATAAGCCCATAATGCATACACTAGCTATGTGTGCCAATCCCTATTATGTTTGTTTACTATTTTCCTTAATATTTTCTCGAGGGATCTATTAGTTGATTCGACTTGACCATTGGATGCAAGTAGTAGGGTGTTGAAAAGCGATGTTATATGTTAAACATTTCTAATAACTTCTTCACATCCTTATTCTTAAATGGTGTTCCATTATCCAAAATTAAAGTAGAAGAAAGTCCAAAGTGAGCAATAATGTGTTCCAATATGAAATGACATATTACATCGGCATTTGTTGAATGAAGGATAATTTCTTCTACCCATTTTGTGAAATAATGTGTTGCAGTAATTAGAAATGTATGTGTAGCAGATGAGGGAGGTCAAATTTTTTCAATGATATCCAAGCCACACATCGAGAAATTCCAAGTTGGAACTTGTGTGTGAAGCTTAGAAGTATAAGTGTGAATCAATTTGCTATGTTCTTGACATTTGTGATATTTCTTAACACATGCAAAGAAATCTTGTTGCATATTCCACCAATAGAATCCTATATGGATTAACTTTTGAACTAATGATCTTCCTCCCAAATGTTCTCCACAAGCACTTGCATGGGCTTCCTCAAGTTCTACAGGGATTTCATATTGTTTAAGGCATCTAAGTAAGAGACAGTCAAAGGTCCTTTGATACAACATGTTGGAAAGTAAGAGACCATCAAAGGATCATTTTAAAAATAATTAGCGTACCATTCACTAGAGCTTTCCATACCAATGGTTGATAATACTTCTTATATTTTATCGATGGTTTCATTTAATTGTATGGACGATAAATGTGGAATATTTTGAAGGATCTTGAAAAGATATTAGACAAGCCGCACTTGCCATTGCATCTGCATGTTGATTATCTTTCCATGGGATGTTATCAATGGTGTATGAATCAAACTTCTCTAACAAATTCATTTTGAGATAATTTTACTTTGATAATTTTACTTCGATAATTTGTCATGTTTTGCTTGATACATTTCATTTATTTGTTTAATGAATAATTATGAATCACCAAATATTTTAACATTTCAAGCTCCCAAAGTCAACGTGGCATGTAATCTAGAAATTAACACTTCATACTCTACTATGTTGTTTGTGCATAGGAAATTTAAGTGATAGGATAGGGGAATATGCTTTCCTATGGGCAAGATTATTATAACCCTATGTTGGAGCCTATTCTGCACTTGGAGTCATCAAAGTATAACTCCCATGTTTCTTCATCTCTTTGAATAGTCAATACATTCTCATCAAGAAATGCTTCTATATTAGGTAATGCTAGGGGGGAAGGTACAACAACTAAGTGGTTAGTCAAGGCTTGTACTTTAATTTATTTTTGTTAAAAACAAACTTAAGGTCAAACTTAGTCAACAACATAACCCACTTAGCGAAGCATCCAAATAAATCTGTTTTGGTGAAAAGATGTTTCAAAGGGTCAAATTTTGTCATCACATGTATTTCAACATTCAATAAGTAATGTCTCAACTTGCTAGTAGTGAATATAAGGTCCAAACATTGTTTCTCTATCATTGTGTGTCATGTCTCATAATCAATCAAGGTTTGGATAATGTAATAAACATGATGCTCTTTACCATTTTCAGCTTGTTGGGCCAATAATGTTGTGAGAGCATGGGCTGATGTTGTTGTGTAAAAGGATAAATGGTCTATCTTGCATAGCAGGTTGTAAAACAAACTAGTAGAATATGGCAAATAAATGACTAGGTGACTAAAAAATTTAGTCACAAAAACTAAAAATGACTAAATTCCACTAATTTTTAGCAACATAGCTATAAATGAGTAAATAAATTACTAATTTGGTCATTAGGTAAAAAATTATTTAGTGACACAAATAAAAATGACTAAACAATTAGTCACATGAGTACAAATTAGATCAAATTTAAAAAATATTTAGGGAAGTGACTTGAGGGAGTCATGTATTGTGCATGATTCTATATTATTTGTGTTTAGAATTTGGAATTTAGACAAATTAGAAAACTACATTGAGGCGTGCGAACTACACTGAGGTGCCTCATTTTTAGTTACAACAGCTACTTGCATGGGCATGCAAACTACACTAAGGCATTTTGAGTTACAACAACTACTTGCATGGGTGATAAAGATTGTTTGGAGAGTACTTGAAGAATTCTAAAAAGGGAGGCGAGGAATTCAGTGTTTATTGCAAAGTATTTGAAGTCTACAACGAAGTTGGATTTGGGGGTGCCCTCTATGGTGAATTTAGAGGTAATTCAAAACCCTCATTATATTAAACATAAAAGGGTATGTGCAAGATCATCATGGAAAAAACAGGCCCTTAAGTGGTGAAAAATTTAGAAAAATCAGAGTTAGGCAACTTGACACAAAAAATTGAATAAGTTATCTATATTATTTCAAAAATATGTAAGAATAGAATCTATAGCAAGTTGATGTAATTTCTAAACTACTAGGTTTATTTTTATTTTAAAATCTATTTGGAGAAAATTTGAAAATTTGATGCGTAGTACTTAAATTTTAGGGAAAAAATAAGTAGGTTTCTGTCTGACCACCCTAACCACAATAAAATGATAATATTTTTTTATAATATTTTAGATATAAGTAGAGGACTCATGTCCCAATGTGATGCATATTTTTTTGTAATTTTTTCCAAGTAAATAATTAATTGAATTTATTATTACAACTTTAAAAAAATATAAAATCTCATATGTCTGACCACCTTAACTTGGTCAAAACTTCATGAATTTTTTTTATTTTTTTTTCTAATCCTATGGTATGTGAAGCATAGAATGTGACACATGTTTCAAATTCAAAAAATGTGATACCTTTTGAATGCTACAATTTTTTTCAATTAGCCTATCAATCAGGACTTAAGTCTTAATTCAAATAGAAAATGAATAATAATTATTTATTAAATTCAAAGTAAAGTATAATTTATATTAGTGGAAAGCTGAGAATCTCCTTTAAAAACCCTTTTTGTTTCATCAATTTTGGGTAAAAAAAATTCACTAGCCACATACCCTACACATACCCATCATATCGCCACTTTTTGGCCCATCATGATCCTGCACATACCCAAATTCTATAGCTTTCTGATTGTAAACTTATCCACACATCAAGCATTTGAACAAAGATGTTTCTTGTTGCAGCTTCTTATACTTGTGTAAAAATTTCCTTTGCAATATCAAATTGACCCCTTTTAGCTAGCACAATGGCTACCTCATTTGCAACATTATAATTTCCTAGTCTTTATGCCAACACTTTAGAATATAGTTCTCTAACCTACTCATTGAGATGTGTTGCCTCATTCTTTAGATCCCTCCTATTGTGAAAAGTTGCAAAATAATTCCAATTTCCAAGTGAAATGTCAGCATAAGAATTCTTTGCATCTGATTCAATTTGTGCAACTTTAATTGTTTCTTAGGAAATGGATAGTTTTTCTAATTTCCCTTTGATAATACTTTGGATCTATCACTTGACTATATAAGAAGGAAATCTCACTAGTCGGCAAGATCCAACTCTGATACCATTGTAATGTCCCTAATTCGAGAACATTCTTATTTTTTGGTATTTTCTAGTTTTATGCCCTATTTTTAGCATTTTTTATTACAAAAATTGAGATATTTCATAGATATAGTGTAGTGCAGATAAACAACAATATGGACCCAATTTGTAGATTAGATAAATCTTAAAAATGAAAAATACCAATGGAATAAATAAAATACTTGTATTGATAGGAAAACTGGTCTATGGAATGGTAAAATGAGGTTGTTATGAATCATACAATATGGACTTATGTTCATCCGAGCAATCATAAAACCTCAACAACAATAGATCATTTATTCTTGATACTTGGATCAAATATGAAGTCGCCACATTGATCCTTAGATGTGATAATGATTTTAAAGGGGTTGTACACCATAATACAAACTTAGATTATTGTTTTGACAATAGTACAAGAGCTACAAATACCATATGGATCCACCATATATCTGAGTGCCCCAACTTGCAACACTACCCCAGAAATAATGATGTAATTTATATATGTGGAAGTTGGTGACTAGCGATATGAAACATTTTTCATAGCTACACCTATGATGGAATGTATCTATAGCTCAACCAGTGATCATAAGGAAACCATTGTCATGCTCTAATGGAAGTGACTTATATGGGGGATGGTAACCACAAATTTGATATATTTTTGGCCAAAAAGAATGCAATATTACTCCAACAGCCACAACACCCCTTCAACAATGGTTTAATATTAATATCAATTTGGAATTTGAACAATTTCGCTCAATGGTGAATCCTATATGAAATCACTCCAAGGAATTGTGGGTTTTCATCCTCCAATTCTAGTCGTAGAGATTTTTTTTCATCAAGTTAATTGAACCAAAGTCTAAAACTCCAACAAGGAGTACAAATCAAAAATATATAATGCTTGATCATTATTCCCCCTCCTTGTTTGGGTTCCTTAAATAGAGTTTTCCTCCAAAGACACAACTCTTCAAATTTCCTTCATGACCTTTGATTGATATTTGAGAGGAATAATTTAAAATAGATTTCAATTATTAGAGACATCTTTTATTTATAATTTCAATTTACTTGAGGTCCTCTTTATTATAATTACATTTTATGATAACAGTTAAGTGGCCCCTTTTATGATATTAAGATCCTCTTGAGTTATTATTATACTCCTATTTTCCAAGAGAAAAATCCCCAAGGCCCATGGGAAATGAATGATGGGAATTTGAGTTTCAACTTGGTTTCATTTTGAAAAGAGGACATTACATTGTACAATATTTGTTTAACAATAGAATAATTTAATCCACCTATTTGGGATTGTAAAATAAAAATAGATGAATTAACCTATTTTCAATTTGTGCCTTAGAAAAAAGGACCCTTTGCTTGACATGGGATTAATTCATGATAATATGGACTTAATGAGGTCTTAATCTAGTGTTGTGAGGTATTTTATGAAACTAGACTAGGTCTTAGACCCTTGCAAATCGAATAACAAGCTTTTAACGACATCTTGTAAAGGTGTTGTAAAGTCTTGTAAAGGACTTTCACGCTTTTCTAGACTTAATTAACCTATTTCTCTCTTTAATTCAACATTATAAAATGTGTTTAATAAAATTATTGCATCAATCTAGAAGGTTCTTGAATTAAATTTAATGATAAACTAGTGTTTTAATGTGTCTTCCACATTCACATTCGTTCTTGTGCCTTTCTAGGCTATGTGAACCTCATTTTAGTGTTGTAAAGTATATTAAATCACACTTTCACATTGATTTATGTGTCCCAAGCCCTATATGACATTTACATCATCACTAATAGCCCCTATTAACCCATATTGTGCATCCCGAGGCATAATTTGATCAAATAACCAACATAGTCATCATATAAGCCTAATTTTCTTACTTCTTGGTATTCCAACTTGCAAAAATGGCCCCTATGGGACCCATTCACAATTAGTGGTGAATTAGTGCCATCTAGGTGGGACCCATTCACCATTACTAGTGAATGAGTCCCATTTGAGCCATTTTTGAGGTTTTGAGTGGGAAAATTTAGGTTTTAAGTTTAAGTTTTCTCCATGTCCGACTTAGGGATCCAATTAATGGGAAAATAAGGTGAATTTCCTATAAATAAAAGTCTTTTAACCCATTTTAACATCTCTTATCTCTTTTCATTCATTATTCTTCTCTCTCAAGTTAAGCAACTTAGGGTTTTATCATTTCAAGGCATCAACACATCAATTTTCAGACTTTCAAGGGAAAATTCTACATTTTATATTGAATTTTTTTAAGATAAATCATCATGGAAAGGTAATCCATTCCATTGTTGCATGTTCCATTATTTTATTTTATCATTTTTGTTTAATTACCTAAACGGGTTTTGACCAAGGCAAACCCCCATGCCCTAACATTCAACATCTCTCTCTCTTGTCTTGTGTGTTTATAGATTTAGGTCTCTTGGAAGCTTGAAAATAATTGAAGATCAAGTTACAAGGTTTCTAAAGTCTTCCCCTCTTTATTCAAGTCAAAATATCAATAAAAAGTGATTTTTAGACTCGAATCCGATAGTTTTAGAAGTGGACACCTATAGGGCATCAAAGTGCAGATTGGAAGCTTCATAATCCACCTTTGAAAATCCATAAATTCAAAAGTGGACTCATTTTCCATGGGTGGTGAATGAGTCCCACCATAGGGTCAATTTTGAGTTTTTTGCATTTTTGAGTACCCTTTTGTTGGAAACGAGTTCTGACACAATTTACCAAAATTGGGACTGATTTGCCCAGAATGGTGAATGAGTCCCTCCAGGCCTCAAAAACAACATCATCAACATTCTAACATCAATTTACAGTCCTCATCAAAGTTCCAGGTGCACACTTCCAATCTGATCCAATTTTGTGCATTTTTCTATTCATTTGTAGGTGATTTTATAATACATAATGTGTTTTCAAACAATTTATTTTCCTTTAGTTTCTATTCATTAGTCAATTAATCTAATTTTTTATTGCATTCAAGCATTGTATCTAGGAATATTTCATCCTTATTCTATTCATATTGCATTGAATTTGAATGTAACATAAGGATCTTTGGCCCATCTTTCTCCTTCTAGGTGAAAAACCCTAGGAGAGCTAGAAAGCATGCGAGTGCCAAAATCTATGCTACATTTTGGGGAACCTACTTTTCAAATACTTCTATTTTTTTGATTCAGAGTCCTTCATCATCATAGATCTAGCTTACATTAGGATTTGCATGATTCATTTGCATGCTAGGTGTTAAATTTTGCATTCCTAAAAAGTGCATAATAGGTTGCATTGTTTCATCTTTAATCATTGAAAAGTTCTAAATTTCTTAATTTTCCATTTAGGTTTGCATCATAGCACTCATAAAGCATCAAAATTAGTTAATTTTTTTTGAAAATTTTGAAAAAATTCCATACTGGGACTCATTTGCCACCTTGGGCGAATCAGTCCCTTTTGACCCCCTAAAACAACATTTTATAGAATTTAGAAATTTGTTTTTAGGCTTCTATTTGGTTCCTTAACCTATATATATCAGTTAGTTGCATTTATATAGCATGAATTTCAATAGATTTCACTTCAAATAGCTCATTTCATGCATGGTTAAAATTCACATTTGCATTTCCAATCTTTCATTGCATAGTTTCATCAATAAATTACTTTGTTTGAAATCTGAAAAGTTGCATTGCATCCTATGTATTTACATTGCATTATACATAGCTTCTCATACATTTAGATCATTAGCAATATTAAGCTTTTTTTACATTCATGGCATTTAGAATTTTGCAAGTTCCATTTTCAACTCTATTTCATAGTCCTTTTAGACCAGCTTACATTGAGGAAACATTAGCACATATAAACAATCAATCACAAAACCCATCAAATGATCCAATTTGAAACAACCCTCTCATCTAAGCCTCTTAGTGGTGGTGATGTAGGCAAGTTAGATGAAGTTCTTCAAGAATTTATCTCGCTCACTTCATCCTCTAATGCTTTTCATGAGAAAACTAACAAAATTAATAACTTATCCCCCAAACCATTTAGTGGCGATGAATAGAACATGTTAGATAAAGCCCTTAATGACTTCATCTCTCCTCAATCATCCACTAAAGGTTTGAAACAAGCAGATGAAAGCATTGATACTCATGATAATCATAGTTCTTCTTCTCCCAATATCTCTCCTACATGTGATGAAGGTATTTTGGTGCTAGAAGATACACTAATTGAGAATCATGACAATGTTGAAAGCTTCTCTTCTATAACCTCACCCACTCAAGAAAAAATCATAGATCATGTGACTATAAATGTTTCTAATCATGATAATCAACCCCTTTCTTCTCCTAATATCTTCTCTACATATGAAGAAGATTGCTTAGTGTTAGAAGATATCATTACGGAAACTCATGAAAATCTTATTCCTCCCTTTCTTGATGCCCCTACCATTTGGGAAGACCTATTTGTGTACAAGATTCAAATCATGAGTAACCATGACACTCCTAGTAATCCTTCTTTTGACACCCCTCCTATGAGCGATGAAGCTATCTTGCCAAATTCAATTATGACATGTGATGAACATTTTAGGTCTCCCCCTAGGGTTGATATTATGGCACATAAGAATGCTATCTTAGTGACACCCAACAACCAAATCAAACATTTTTCTCCTATCCTCACTCATGATGCCCAAATAAATTCAACCCTTCATCATCACCCTATGTATACTAAGAAAAAATCTCACAATACGCCCACCCTCATTCTTCCAATTCATGGTTTTCGTGATTGTCCTTTCATAGCCATCAACCCATCTGATAAACGTTCACTCAAAATCCATAATATCACCAATCATTTTTCTAAGAAACCTTTAACCTTGTTACATACTAAATCAATACATAAATAACATTACTTGCTGCTCCTTGCCATGTAATAGTTGTAGGATCATAGCATTCTCACTATTACATGTTTCACATCCCTTGCAAGAGGCAACATACCGTCATCCACTTTAGACTCACCCTTGTCCTACACTAAGTGGGGGGCATAGAGTTAAACAACCTTATCCCTTGTATGTCACTTATCATTGTCTCTTTCGACTACTCGTTAACTTTTCATGAACATATAAGAGCAAGCTTGAGATGTGAATGACATGTCTTAAGATTGAATCACATGTGACATACTCCCTTTCTTTTTCTTTCATTTTCATTCACATGAAAAAACCTAACTTCAAAACATATGACTTGGCATAGGGCTTTCCAAGTTGGCTCTCATGTCTTGTTTTCTTTTTTTTTCTTTTTCTTTTCTTCTCTACTTTCAAGTAATTTTTCACAGAACAATGTGTAGCAATTCCTTTAAAGTGGGGGCATACATTACCATTATTTCATTGTGCATTCATGCTTCTTAGTGTAGCTTTGTCGTTTACATGATGCATTCGTCACTTTTTGGATGGAATTGGGTGTGATGTCCTTCATAAGTGTGATCTTTCTCAGCATATTACATTCCTCTTAGTGGTTTGATGCGATGCACTGCATACCCTAAGTTGTGAATATACTATTCTTTGATTGGTTCTCTCTTGGAGACATTAGACACAATGCTTTGAAAGTGACTGACCTTGCATAAAATGAACAAGACTCCTTTGAAAAATCTTTCACATTACATTTTTACATTTTATATTATTGCATTTCTTGGCCACCATGCATAACACAACTTGCATGCATGTACTTCTATATTGTTTAGTATTTACATTTCCTTTTGCTTTGTGGCACCTTGTTAAAGTTATCAACGGGTATAACTTTGACATGGTTGAGCAAGAAGCCCAACTAGTAGCATGACTTTTCCCCATAGCTACCTTTGTGTTTGTGAGTGCATACCAACTAGCGTATGTATCTTACTTTTTGGGATTTCTCACCCCACAGACAACTAGTTTTACAGCCCTAGAGCGAGTATACCATTGGCCTTTCTCACCTGGTGGACAACCAATAAGTCCTGTCGGCCCAGAGTGAGTACATCTTTTCCACCCCGTCTTTCATTCCTGGCATTGCATGATTTTGTATCTTGGAGGCTTGACTTAGGATCTTCGATCCTGGGGGCTCGTGCAACTTTCTTTGATCTTTGTGATTCTTTGTCATCTACATTTTTGCATGAGGATCTCTCTTCAACGTCTATTTTAGTGTGAGTTTGAAGCAATTTCATCCTCTCACTAAAGTGGGGGCTAAATGTGCCATAGAAAAAAGGACCCTTTGCTTGACATGGGATTAATTCATGATAAAATGGACTTAATGAGGTCTTAATCTAATGTTGTGAGGTATTTTATGCATCCACACTAGGTGTTAGACCCTTGCAAGTTTAATAACATGCTTTTAACGACGTCTTGGAAAGGTGTTGTAAAGTCTTGTAAAGGATTTTCATGCTTTTCTAGACTTAATTAACCTATTTATCCCTAATTCAACATTATAAATGTGTTTAATAACATTATTACATCAATGTAGAAGGTTCTTGAATTAAATTTAATGATAAACTAGTGTTGTAATGTGTCTTGCACATTCACATTGGTTCTTGTGCCTTTCTAAGCTATGTGGACCTCATTTTAGTGTCAAGTATATTAAATCACACTTTCACATTGATTTATGTGTCCCAAGCCCTATTTGACATTTACATCATCACTAATAGGCCCCTATTAACCCATATTGTGCATCCTGAGGCATGATTTGATCAAATAATTGACAGTCATCATATAAGCCTAATTTTATTACTTCTCAGTATTCTAGCTTGCAAAAATGGCCCCTGTGGGACCCATTCACCATTAGTGATGAATTAGTACCATCTAGGTGGGACCCATTCGCCATTAGTGGCAAATGAGTCCCATTTGAGCCATTTTTTGAGGTTTTGGGTAGGAAAAATTAGGTTTTAAGTTTAATTTTTCTCCATGTCGGCCTTAGGGATCCAATTAATAGGAAAATAAGGTGAATTTCCTATAAATACAAGTATTTTAACTCATTTTCACATCTCTTATCTCTTGTCATTCATTATTATTCTCTCTCAAGTCAAGCAACTTAGGGTTTTATCATTTCAAGGAATTAAGACATCAATTTTTAGACTTTCAAGGTTAGATTCTACATGTTATGTTGCAAAATTTCAAGATCAATCATCATGGAAAGGTAATCCATTCCATTGTTGCATGTTTCATTATTTTATTTCATCATTTTGATTTAATTACCTAAATGGGGTTTGACCAAGGAAAACCCCCATTCCCTAACACTCAACATCTCTCTCTCTTGTCTTGTGTGTTTGCAGATTTAGGTCTCTTGGAAGCTTGGAAATCATTGAAGATCAAGTTACAAGGTTTCTAAAGTATTCACCTCTTTATTCAAGTTAGTATCAACAAAAAGTGATTTTTAGACCCGAATCTAACAGTTTCAGAAGTGGACACCTATAGGGCATCAAAGTGTAGATTGGAAGCTTTAGAATCCACCTTTGAAAATCCAAAAATTAAAAAGTGGACTCATTCACCATGGGTGGTGAATGAGTCCCACCACAAGGTCAATTTTGAGTTTTTTGCATTTCTGAGTACCCTTTTGTAAAAAACAGGTTTCAACATAGTTTACCAGAACTGGGACTAATTCACCCAGAATGGAAAATGAGTGCTTCTAGGCTTGAAAAATAGCATCATCAACATTCCAACATCAATTTCCAGTCCTCCTCAAAGCTCGAGGTGCACACTTCCAATATGATCCACTTTTGTTGCATTTTTCTATTCATTTACATAGGTGATTTTATAATGCACGATGTGTTTTCAAACAATTTATTTTCCTTTAGTTTCTATTAATTAGTCAATTAATCTCATTTGTCTATTGCATTCAAGAATTGTATCTAGGCATCTTACATCCTTATTCTATTCATATTGCATTGACTTTGAATGTAACATAAGCATCTTTGGCCCATCTTTCTCCTTCTAGGTGAAAAACCTTAGGAGAGCTAGAAAGCGAGGGCCACAAATCTATGCTACAAAATTATAGGTTCTTTTAATCTAGAATTTGATAGAAAGATAAAGCATAATACATTCAAGGACATAGAAAATGTTCTAAAATAAATACTAAAATAGGTTTCTCATAAAAAACAAGAAAGAGGAAAAATGAAAAGATAACATATAGATGATTCATTTGAAGTTTTTGTTAAGATCTCATTTAACTATTTTGAATGGATTTGGAAGGGACAAAGCATATTTGACTGACTAAAATATTGAGGTAGCTTATCCATCATCATTGAAAGCATCATCTTCTCTTTGAATCTATTTCTATAATGGTTAGGTTTGGTTAAAGATCAATAAGCCTAGACATCATCATCATATGGATCATCTTCTCTCAGACTCTGTTTCTACATTGCTTCATCATCTTCAGAATCAGAGTATGTATGTATCCTTCATGATTTTGTTGAAACTGGAGATTTTTTCTTGCCATCATTAAAGTCTTCTAGACCTGGAGCTACAAGAAGATCTTAGGAATTTTTTGCATCATCTTGTTTCCTTATCACTCATATAGTTTTCCTCATCTTAAATGGAAACATCAGGTTCCTCCATATAAGAATCATAAGTTGTGTGGTCCTTATCATTCTTATCTTTCTTTTTTTCCTTCTTTCATTTCTTCTCAAAATAACTAGCCTCATCATCTTCATCATCCCTATCCTTATGCTTACTCTTCCAAAATTCCTTTACATGTTCAAATTGCTCCTCTTGTTGTGCATCTCCCACCAAAGTTCTTCTTTCTTTCTCATTTCTGTTTGAATCCTTTGTTCTTCATTAGATTTTCATTTGCTTCATCAGCCAAGACAAGTTGGCATGCTACTCCCAACTTTTGATGGCTTTGCTCCTCTTCACGTTCTGCTACTTCTCTATGAAATTTGGTAGCATCAAACAAATGTTTACAGTATTCAACATACAACTCTATTTTCTTCTCATCAAATCCATGTGTATGAGGGCTTGCCACAACTGATAGCTGGATAAACACATAGAGTGTATTGATTAATTCTAACATTGCTTGATGAACCTCATCAGTTGTATGTTTTTTCTTTTGAAATATTGAAGTTGAAAACTTTTGCATTGAAACCCAAACATCAAAGCATAACATGTAATTTGAGGGTGCCAAATGCATTTCTCTTAATAATGTTCTTTTACAGTCTTTCCACTATTTTGCTTCATAATATGTTCAAGCTAAATATAATAAAATTTGGTTGTCAGTGCCAAACAATAGACAATGTTAGGCCTTTCATCCATAATTTCTTTTGTTTGTAATTTTGAAGTACATTGAAATTTCAAATAAATTACATTTTTACAAATTCGTAGGAGGAGCACAGCCAAAATTCTACTTTTTACGAAGTGCCCACTTAGAAAATTAGTAAAAAATCAAATATTCATTAAAAAATTATCAGAAAAATTGTGCATCAACTAGATGTTGTTAGCTAACTTCTGACCGTAGCGATTTTAAAAAACAAAAAAAAAAGTTCACCGTGCTCAGGTTGTACAAGAGTTGCCATGTTATGTTTTTCTGACAAAAAAAACACCAATTTTTGTACATCCCTTTGTTTAACCCCTTAATCTCAACCATTTTAAAAATAAATTAGTAGTTTAGAAAGTAGACTCAGAACACTTCAATCATTGTTTTTGTTCCATCTCAAAATTTTGAGTGTAACTATCCTCAATTTCACATCCAAGGTCAGCATTTCCTGATTTCAGAAAAAAAAAGTGGCCACTTAATCCCCCTTTTTGGGAACCATCTTGGTGCACTTAGCCATGTTTCATGCAAGAAATTCTTATACCTATGTAAACATTTCGTTTGTAATATGAAATCGACCCCTTTTAGCTAGCACAATGGTTTCCCCATTTGTAGCATAAATATTTACTAGTCTTTGCTCCAACACTTTACAAGATAGTTCTCTAGCCTTCTCAAGATGTGTTGCCTCACTCTATGGACCCCTCATCTCATTGTGAAAAGTTGTAAAATAATTCCAATTTCCAAGTGAAATGTCAACATAAGAATTCTTTGCATTTGATTCACTTTGTGCAACTTTAATCATTTCTTTTTCTTTAAGCCAAACATCTATTTTTAGTTCCATGTTTCCAAGCATGCATAAAGAATTTGATGAGTTTGTATCCATCTTAAGTGCATCCCCAATCAATTATAGGCTTAGTTGGATCTCATTCTGAGCTTGAGCCATGGCTACAAGACATAGATATGCATCCACATTATTAAGAAACTTGAACAATATTATCTTGTATAAAAGGTTTTCTTTTTTAGTATCATGTAGCTATTCAAATAACCTAGCAAGATTAAATAGTGTTGTGACTTTATCCCATGGTAACTCAAGTGAACCACCACCTTCTTCTAGTTGATGGAATAACTCCATATTCTTAAAGCGCACAATTTTTTTTTTGTAGAATTGGCACTAGGGCTTTTATTTATATGAATTCAACCAAAATTCCATTTCCTAATGCCTCCATAAAATTTTGTTGAGCCAACTCTAGTTCATCACGCTCAAAATGAAGAACCCCAATGTTGTTTAACAATAATACGGGTACTTCTCTACTCTTCTTCAGAAGAGACTTTTTTGTCTTAAGAGAATCTAATGTTGCACTCGGGTTTGCTGATATTAATAACTCACCCATCTTGATAAATGCATGGGTATCACATCAATCTATGTGAGTTTACTTTCTTAAAATTTCCAAAGAATTCTCTACTTGCACTTGTTGAGCATATGTATGGCCTACAAATTTTAAGCTCTCATAGTTCTTAGGGTGGACCTCCACAACCTTTTCAAAATTTGAGAGAGAACTATTAAGATCTCTCAGCTTCAATTGAACATGTCCACAAAACCCTATGGCCTCTAGCTTTCCTTGAGTGATGCCATGTAGTATCAGCCAGTGGTGTCATAATCACCTTTACTATGATAAGATCATGAAAGATTATAATATGAATGATATTTCATGAGAGGGTGGTCAGTTGAAACAAGAGTTGTCTTAGTCAACTATTCCACAAGAAAATGTTGCCTTTTGAAGAAAAAATGGTTTGCTAAATGATTCAATTCCATTGTACAATATAGGTAAAATTCAAAGGCTCTACGCATCTTTTCCATTCCTTCATGAACACTAACTTTTTCACTAACTATAAGAATCATACAATTAAAAAATGCACAAAGCTAACCATAGATATTTTTCCCCATTTCAAATAGAAAAATTGCCAAAAGATACGATTAAAACTTGCAAAAAAATGTAAATTTAAAATCACACTAAATTTTGTGCCAAAAAAAACCACGAGACCTAGTTATTAGTTATGCAATGTGAAGTAATGCTTTAAGTTTGAAAGATGTGCAATGCAATGTAATCAACAATTTGAATATAAAATACAAAAGTCTATTTTTTTATAATTCATTAGTTAAAACTCTCTATTTTACTTTCTCTCTATAACTCTACTGCTATGGACATTCCTTTCAATTTTAATTTTTTTTCTCTTATTCTACAATTTTTTACATTTAAAAAATAAAAAAATAAAAAAATATTGAACTTTTGGTTTGCTGATTTTTTCCCTAAAACATTTTTGTTGCTATGTATAGAACACTACAGATGGATCAACATTGAAGGTTGACTATGAATAAATACCATGCATATGATGAGAGAGTAGCCAATACTAGGGTCATGGACACATATCCATATCCATGCAATGACTATCTTGGTGGAAAGGTGAGAAAAATAAATATGATTTACCAACATATGATAAGATATGGGCATAGTGGTATAAGCCCTTAGGATTACAATTATTATGAAGATATGATAGAATTGTAGAATGTGAGAGATGAAGAGGAAAAAAATAGAGATGAAGTGGCACCAAACATAGATGAAGAGGAAATAGTGTTAGACAAACTCAAGAGAAGCCGAGACTAGTTATGTCACCACGCTAGAACAAGTCAGTGTAGGACCACCTTTTAGAGAAGGTGGGCTCCTTTTATGTCCATTGTTGGAAGGAGCACTCTCTTCCTCCTGCTTTCTCAGAGGAGGTGAAATCCCCATAGACAAGGCAAGAATGAAAAAAGAAGAAGACGATGAGAGAGCTACAATAGATATGACCGAAGTGTTCATCATATCTACAAGTTTTGGGAAAGGCGAGACACTTGGAAGGGACATCAATGGAGGAAATTCCATCAAAGGAGTGATGAACACCTACACATTTTTAGGGTCAGGTGCATTCACACTCGTAGTGGAAGCTAGAAGTGATACAAAGCTAGTTTGAATGGCAACAGAGGGGAGGAGAGAGGAGGACCTAGTGGGAGGCCTTGATACAAGGGCAGTTGTTTCCTCTTCCTTCTTCTGTAAGGCAACCTACTTGGCCATGAGAGCCCTTCGCTGGTGCTTGCACTCACATGTAAGGTGGTTTCTACGACTCTTTGTACTAGACACCAGATGATACAAAGAAATGGAAGGCTCCTACTCATCCATGGGAGTGTCCACTATAGCCATTTTTAGTGGAGGAACAAACTCCTCAACTAGAGCAAGAGGGGCAGGTTGAGAATTAGCGGGGGGAGTTGACTCAAGTGCCTCAATAGTAGGACTATTTTTTTTTTACTACTTTGAGAGGAGTGGTAGGAGGCCGCAGAGGTTGAGATGAAGAGGACTCTCCACGAGGATCTTTTCCTCTACCATCTAGGTAGTACCAAGGTCCAGGCAGTTTAGTTGGGAGATCCAATATCTTGATCTTGGGTCTACGCTACAGAAAGATCATTGAACTCAATGGGTAAAAGCAAAGCTTTCTCATCCAATACTCCTCCCAAGAGAGGGGAGTAGATGAGTCATCTTGATGGGAGGAAATCTTCTCCTTCCCTTTTTGGGAAGGAGAGGCAACTGGTTGTTGTGCTATAGGAGGATCCAATTTTGGCTATACCTTACCCTCGGTCTAGATTACTTTAGATAGTTTTTGTAAAGTAGGTCTATTCTTGGAGGAAGTAGACCAACCGGGTTAGGACAAAAATGGTCTAATGAATATCCCTCATGGGACACCAAAGGCTAGTATCTAGTGTCATGCACTACATGCACAACACCTTCATGGGAGAACTTTATACATTTATGAAGAACAGAGGCAATTCTATTCATGGAAGCTAGCCAAGGTATGCCTAGATTCATCCTAAATAGATTTGACTCTAGAATGACATTGAAAACTATGTCAATAGCCTTAGGTATAACTATGACGAAAAAAGTTATTAATCCATATGGCTTCAGAGAAAGACCATCATGCATTTGGATGGTAGAATTTGTTTCTTTGTATTCTTTTTTATGTAATGAGTTAAGCCACAACATCTCTTTTGTGATAACATTCACTTGACTCGTAGGATCTACTAGGACCCACATCACAATGTTTCCATTAAGGCGAATGAGAATATAGAGAGGCAAGGGCTTGTTATTTAAGGGTAAGTCCTGCAAAGTGAATGTTACATCCGGTGAACTGGTCATAGGCTGTGCAGTAGAAGTGATTGTGATGATGTTAACATATGCCTCAGGTTGAGTAATAGAATTAGTGGGATCAACAATCATGTTAGTAGAATATGACAAAAATGGGTTCATGTATATCTATAGTTCACTATTCACTTTCACCACTTTTTTGTTTTCATTTTGTTTGCAACCATTAAGATGAATAGTACCATCCTCAATAAGGTCATATATCTCATGATGGAAGCACATACAGTGTTCAATATCATGTTCATTAACTTGATGGTACTAATAGTAGGTAGTTGCATCATACCAGCTAAGGCAAGGTTATGATCTCATCCTTCAACAACTTTTGCAAGATGGAGGAATAAGATTCTAATAACTTTCTAAACTTTTAGTTGTGTCTAAGGTCGTTGTCATCTACAGTGGCTACTACATTTGCAATAGATTTTTCTTTCCTAGAGATTGATACAATGGACTTCCCTTCAGAAGGGGAGTGTCAGGAGGGTCCCCTGAACTGAACCACTATTTGTTGATACTCTCATAGGGCTACACACAAATTCATGAAAGAAGGGTATTTTATAAGGGAAAAATTCTCCTACCAAGGCCATTGAAAGTTCCCTATGAATACCTTCTACACATTAGAATTGGCCAGTGGATATGAGATTTGTGAGAAGAGTGCCTGATACTGTGCTATGAAATCAATTATCTTTTCATTATCACCATGTTTGCATCAAAAGAGATTGGAAAAGGTCATTCTTCAACCCGATGTTAGCTTGGAATTGTCATAGAAATTGGTTTCCAAGTTCAAATGAGAAAATGGAATTATCAATCAAGGAATAGTACCACTCGAGTGTTGTATCCTTGAGAGATCAAGGGAATAGTTTTGTCATCAACTCATTGTGATGGAAGAAGTCTATGCATAAGGCAATCAGGGTAGACACATGTGTTTGTGGGTCCCCTTTGCCACCATATTTTTTGAATTTAGGAATTTCCATTCCTTGAGGAAAGCAAGTGTTTAGAGTTGCAATTGACAATAGTCTATGCTAGAAGAGGGGTTGGAAGACAGGTTGGGTAGAGGCTTGGGAGAGACTCGCTAGCTAGCTCTACATTTTTCCCATATTCTAAAGAAGAGTGTTTAGAATAGGGTCATTAGAAGATAGAGGACTAGAGGAACCTCCTCCAGAATTTCCACTAGAGCCACCACTAGAACCTTTATTGTGACCACCACTGAAACTGCTATTAGAGCCACGACCACTAGTAGGCCCTCCATTGGAGCCACCTCCACTTCCAAAGCCACCACCATGACCTCTGCCAGAACCACTTCCACTAGCACCACCTCCATTGAAGAAGCCACCACCACTACCAAAGCCCCCACCATTCATCCCACCAAAATCTCCACCACTAGAGGGGGTGAGAGGGGTGATGCTGAAACCCAAGGGGATCTTGTTCACTTTGATAGTGTTCAGTCCCTCAAAGGAAGAGGGGATATTGATTGAGGATACGGTATTGTCCATGCATATAGACGTAAGAGGCATCGACAATCCTAGTTGTCTCTCATGATCTTCAAAAGTGACTCCTTGTATAATGTTAGGATTTCTTGGAGGAGAAAAAGCATCAGTCAAACTAGAGAGACTAGCCAAGAGTTCTATGCCTATTCAATATTTTCCCACCATGGGATTTAGTTCGCTAATAACCTAGGTGGTTCTTGCCAACTTTGGGTCTCTTTCTAGGTGATGTTCCAAGTTACCCAACCCTTTGCTGAGGGAGAAGACATATTTTGTAGGTGTGTGAAAAGCCTCATGCTCATCTACTAATGATGGTGTAGGAGACATAGGAGGAGTGGGGACATGATCGGTCTCTTTAGAGAATCCTATCTCAACCCTTGAAAACTACTCCTACATGGCCAGACCAATGATGGGATAGAGAAAAGGCCTGTAGAGAAACCAATAGTGACCTTCATCCTTTCCATCAGAAGGTGTCATATTTTTCTCCTAACAATATACCTGTAGGTTGTGGACTGGTTTGTGATGCTCATAAACCTTCACAACACTCAGGTGCACAATGATCACAAGGTACAAGAGGAAAGCCTCAACACCAATAGATGAACAAGCATTGGTTCATGTTGGGTTCACCAACAATGTAAGAGAGGGGAACCAATCGTGTTCAAGGCCCCAGGTCATGGAGAGCCAAAAGCAGAAGGCTGCCCTAACTTACCTCAACTTAAAGGGATGTTAGGAGATACAGGATGAGAATGATGAGGACTATAAAGTCCTTCAATCAATCTGCAGGCCTGAAACTCAGAATGGGGCAAGGTGAGTCAGTTTTTGGGTTCAACATTGTGCCTTAGGTAACTCTCTAACCAAGGAAGAAAGTGCAATTCTAGGAAAACAATGTGGCATGCTGGCATCTCTTAGGTGCATTGGTGTTCGTATGACTAGAGGACTAAAGAGACAAGGTTAAACACAATAAAACATACTAATGACCTAGCTAATTACTTCTAAAGGGCCAAAACAAAGCTATGAAGTAGGAAAGATATGAATGAATATGATAAAGTAAATATACAAGAGTGAGGTGTGGAAAGAATGATCTCACAAGGGTACTCATTCACCATCTAGCTCTAGGAATACTTCCACCTACATACAAGAGAGAGGAAAATTGTCAGGAGGCTGTATAGGGACCTGCCTCAGTCAGACCCCCATTTTGGTGTTTCCACCTCCATGGAAAACCACATTTACAACAATGAAGAAATATATGATAAAGAAAGAAATGAAGTAAAGAACAAAAAATCACTACAAAACAACATTATGCTACTCAACCAAATTTTAGAAGAGAAGAGTAGAAATATTACCACCTCCACCAAGAGCTCACTAGCTAATGGAGGAGAAAATGAGAGGACTCAAGCCTCTACTGCAATGGTGTTTGTTCCACACTTGCAATATGGAGTTGATGGAGTGTTGTTGCTGCTACTATGGAGTGCAAAGTGTTGCTTGAAGGTTGAAATTGAATGCTAGAATGTTTGGATAATGCTTGAAGAAACATTGTAGGATTGTGAAGAAGATGAAATGAAAGAGTGAATAGTGAATTTGAAAGAGAGTTCATAAAGAAAGCGACCATATTTGGCTTGGTTAGTCGAAGAGGGAATTACAAATCAACCTCCAATGGGAAGTGTAATGCCTCTACAGGCTCTAGATGCAAGAATCTACTAGGGACATCTGTGTGGTGTCCAAGCATCCTTGAAAGTTATTCCTATGCTTACACACAAAACAAGTGCCAAGTGGAATGAAGGCATCGAGCTTATGTGGAACTTAGCCTTTGAATTTGGTTCGCTAAAGTGAGGAAGGGTAAAAGGGGAATTTTCATAAGGGATAGAAATTTTCTCCTATACAAGTACCTTGCTCAACCACTTCCTCTTTGACTTTGTATTTAACTTGTTTTACTCTAGGAGGGACAATGGGATTGTTTGTACTATCTCATTGTCTCGTGTGGGAAATTGTAGGAGGTTGTTCTATAGATATTTCTTGTATTGTCAAAATTGTTTTTGGTTCAATAATTATCTCATCAAGGATGGTTGGTTCGGTCGTAGGTCGAGGCATGTTGCGAAGGGATAGTTCCACTATTTTATTTTCCTTAAATTCTTGATATGTTTTGAAAAATAAATCTTCACAAGGTGTGATAGGTTCCATAGGCTTGGGGAAAAAGTAATCTAGTCAAAAATTCCCTTTTTCTGTAGCCGGATGAAATTCACTATGATGCATAGTGAATATGTCATTACTAAATGGAAGCTTTAGGAATTTATGTACAAATAAAGGGATGACATTCATGGAGAAAATCCATGGATAACCTATCTTCACATGAAATTGGTTTGATTGTGGGATGATGGATAATGAGACTGCTAATGTTTTTGGTCCCACTTTTAAAGGGATATCTATCAAGCCTATTTTAGGGCAAGCAAATATGTTATGCTTCTTGATCCATGCTTTTAGGTTATCATATATTTCTTAATATAGCTCATGCACATATAATAATTCTTTTGTGATCACATTCCCTCCATAGATGGGATAAATCAATATCCCATTAGTGGGTTTATTGATTTTCCTAGCTATGTAAAGAGGACCATTAGGTGTAAATTTATGTATGTCATTTTGTGAGAACACAATGTCAGCAGGTTGTCTAGTCAAGCCCTTATGGGGTCTAGATTTGATAAATACTATCACTTTCTTCATTCAAGGTAGTTGCATATGATCATGATCCGTGTTAATGTTGTTCTTAGTTTTAGTAGGAAGATTTATTGTGACATGTATGTTGCTATTATCTTGTTTGTTCAAGTATTCATGAAGGAAGTAACTAAGGCTATAGATGATTTGTGTTTTGTTTCAAGTTTTAAGCACTTTCCTTAGATATTGTATGATAGGAACCAAGCTAATTTCAATGCATTAACTAAGGATATGGGATTGTAAGTTTTCTAGTTGTCCATCTAGCTTGTCAATAACATTATGCACATTAATTATAGGAGGTGAAGTCATATGAAAGGAAGTATGCAAACTATGAGCCATGGAGGGTTGATTCTAATCACCATCAAAAAGAGAGTTAGGAAACCCAAGATCCATGATTAGTGGGATATCATGGGATGACATGAACCTCAAACTATGTATTATAATATTATTGCAAATAGGACACCAAGTTGTAAAGCTCATACAAGTTTTACAACCCAAGTGTGCAAACCTTAGAATAGAAAAGGGATAATGTAATAACCTAGAATGAAATGCAATTTTTAGAGTCTAAGCAATGCAATTTGTTGATTACAATGCAATAAGATGAAAATGAAATGTTTCGATGCAATTTTGAACTTTTAACAATGCACTAAATGAACAAATTTAAGCTAAATGCAATGAAATTGATGAAACAACAAATCAAGAAACTGAAATAGAAAGGTTACAGTTCACCAAAAAGAAGCTAAAAATTGAGATTTTAATGTCCTAAAAATGTAGATCTATAGCTAATAGGAAATCATTTGCTAGTAAGGACGAATTGGTCCTAGTTAAGTGTTTCTAGGATTTTTATGTGGATTTCAGAGTGAATTTTGATGCTTGTTCAGTTTCCAAAAGGTTCGGATCAGACCTGATTAGGGACATATTCACTAGTAAAGGAAAATGGGTCATGGTTAGGTATTTTTAAACTATTTTTAATGATTTTCAAGCTCTTAGTTATGTCTTTTAGTTCTAGGTTTAAAATAGTAAGCTTCAGCTTTAGATTTTCCAAAAATTCAATGTAAAAATATAATGAAAAGATGAAATGCAAGACCTAATTTCAAATGCAATTTTGTTTTGATTTTTAAATGCAATTGTATGAGGTCAAAATGAGATGCAAAATGATTGATTTCTTTTTGTAATTTTCAGATTTAAGAAGTGCAAAACAATGCAAATCTAAACCCTATATGATATGCAAGTTTTCAATGCGAAAGAAGTAACCCTAAATGATATCTTCGTTTAATGCAAATCTAAATGAAATGAATGAAATATTTTAACTTAAGATGCAAATAGTCCAAAAATGAAAAAATTGCAATGTTGAATGAGTTGGGTTTACCAATAAATGTTGAGGGTGAAAATAGGGTCCACCAAAATTGATCAAAGTGATGGGCCACTTATTTTTATAAAACCCTAAACACCTAAAATTATGTAAAAGAAGATGCCAATAACAATAAAAAATGAAACCTAACTATTATAGCAACTATGGGGGATGTTTTTAGAGTATTAAAAGTTCTATACATGGTCAAAAAGTTCTTTTTTGAGCTATGGAGGTCTCATTCACCTTCAGTGGCAAATGAGTCCTTTTAGGGTTTTGGAAAACCGATTTCAAGATCTTGTGCCTTGATTTTTACACTCTCAAATTCCCTGTTATCAATTTTTGAAAGTTTTTAGGTAATTTTGTAGAGCTCTTTCCATGATCTTACACTTTGAATGACAACTTTAGCAACTTTGCAACTTTGACAATTTTGCTCCAAATCTTGCTCTACTTGATCTTCAACCTATAAATTTACAATCTCACACTCAAGGGAAAAATAACTCATTGTTTGTTAGTGAATGGGGATTTTCCTTAGTCAAGCCCCTTGTAGGTAATTAAATTGATTGATGAAATACAAAAATGAAGAATGAATATGAATTAATTTAATTGATATCACCTTGGATGATGTCTTGTGAAGAAAATCTACAAACTATCATGTAGTGGCCATGAAGAATGTAGATCTAGGATCCTTGAAAATGATTTGAACAATATTTGCATATAGATATTCAATGCTACATCCACCTCTTCAACTCAACAACATGAATGCATGCATGAAACCATTGAAATGATTATGTGATCTTGAATTGCTGCAATAAACACTTGAAATCTACCTTGAAATTCCTTATGAATTCCCTTGAAATGGTCTAATGCTTGATCAATTGAATGCTTAAAAAATTAGATGAATTTCTAGGAGAAACAATGTGAATTAACCCCTTATTTATACTAAATTAGGAGATTAACCCTAAAATTCAAATAATTAAGGCTAACACTAGATCTAGGAAGAAATATTATTTAATTCCCACTAAAATTAAATTAAAAACTTGGGGTCTCATTAAGGGAGGACCCATCCACCATCTTGGGTGAATGGATCATGGCTCAATTTACCAAGACCTAACCCTAGGGATTGAAAGAGGGCTAAAAACCCATTTCAAATTAGAGAGAAAGGGGGGTCCTGTTAAGGGAGAACCCATTCACCATCAAGGGTGAATGGGTCCTAGATCAACTTACAAGGACCAAAATTTCCCCAATGAAATAATTTGTTAATTAAATTATAATTGTCGGAATAGATCTTCAGGAGGTGCCTAAATTAAGGCCTAAATTTGAATTAAAGGAGGGTTAATAACTACATTTAACCATAATTAATTAAGACCACCATAGTAAGTGTGAAAGTGCCCTAAAACACTTTACAACACTTAAACAAGGTACACACTATGTACATTTTATTTAGAAAGGGGTCTGTTAGGCTTAATTAAGCAAATACATCTTAGAAAAGTGTGAAAGTGTGTTACAACACCCTTGCAAAGGATCAATTAAATAATTTTTTAATCAAATAAAGGTCCTAGAATAGTGTGAATGTGTACAACACATTACAACACCACTCCAAGACACCATTAATTTAGTTTTAATATCAATTATCAAACCAAGGAAAAAAAAGGCTACTTTTTCAATTACTATAGGTCTATAGCCTGAGGGTAATGGATTATTAGGATCAAGTGCTCAGAAAGGAGGTAGAGAAATCATATTCCTTTGCACAAGATACAACATGATATTATGAAGGGTGTTGGTTAGAGGGGTAAATTTTCTATTCCTATCCGCAAAGGCATATGAATTTTTCATCTTTATATCATCCACTTGTTTATCAGCTTGTTGTCTTGGTTGAGTCAAATTAAGTTGTAGAAATCCCAGGTTGGTAAGTATTTTAAGGTGTGGATTTAGACTTTTTAGGATGGCTAGGGGTATTTTTTATATCACAACCATAAGCCATATTTTGATAATCACGAAGGGTTATACATAAAATTGTGTGACGGATGGAAATTTCAACATCTCAAGCTTGGTTTGGAATTATTTTCTAAATTAGAAATAAACATTAATTAAAGGTAAGCATCTAGAATCTTAGTGTTTATTTGTGAATAAATCATTTGATAGAATGCGATGAAATCAATAACCTTTTCATCATCCTTTCGCTTGCATGTCCTTAAATCATTTAGGGTCATCTTGGGACCCATGTGAATATGGACGTGGTTGTAAAAGGCATAAGAAAGCTCATTGAATGATCCAATTGAATTATTCGATAAAGAAAAAAATCACTCTAAAGTAGTATCCTTCAATGACCTAAAGAATAGTTTAGCCAAGATCTTATCTTCAAATATAAAATCACTACATAGGGTTGTGTAAGCAAAAACATGGCTAACAAGATCTCCTTTCCCACCATATTTTTGAAATCTAGGTGTAGACACCTAAATTTGGACAATTACATTTGTCCAAATTTATTTGTTTTTGTCTAAATATCCTCTTATTTACATTAATTAAGTAATATTGCTATTATTTAATTAATACCCTTAAATTCCTCTAAATCCATAAGGTATTTGGTTGAATAATTAAATACCTTACCCTTTATTCTTTTCCTTGAAGGAATTAAATAAATGATCCATTTATTTAATTCCCTTTATCTCTCATCCACTCACCTAATCCTAATCCACTTCCTAATCTCATCATTAGGAATGTGCACATTCCTAATTCATGATTAGGATGTGTCACATCATCCAACTTTTGCAAGTTGGCTCCTAACCCTTATTAGCCACCTAACCCTCCTCTAATCCTTCATTGACTTGTCTAATCACCCCTTTAGTCAACTCTCCCCATCCTCAGGGAATGTTTAATTCCTTTTTGTCTTCCCAAGGTTCTTTTTGAGGAATTTTTAATTCCTCTCTCATCTCCCAAGGAATTTTTAATTCCTTTTGTCTTCCCAAGGTCCTTTTTGAGGAATTTTTAATTCCTCTCTCATCTCCCAAGGATTTTTTTAATTCCTTTTATCTTTCCCAAGGAATATTTAATTCCTTTTATCATCCCCATGCATTTTAATTACTTTGGTCAACCCTTCATCTCATCCTTTGATCTCTTACACTCTTTCAATCTCCACATCCATTTGATCTCCCTAGGTTAAATGGCTAACACTTAGCCATTTTGTCATTCCTCTTCTTGCATTCTTCACAATCTCTTCTCATCCAACCCTAATCCTAAGCACTCATCATCTCCATCTTTCAAGCTACCCATCTTGCGTCCATATGCAAAACCCTTCATCCTTGCATCCAAATCAAGCTACAACAAGCTGTTATGCTACTAAAATTGACATAGAGCACACATATCAAGCCATCAACTGAGACAAAAAACTCCATCAAGCTCAAATGGGGTAAAATGAGTTTCATTGTCTTTTTCAAGTTTGACTTTCAACTTAAGGCCCTAATCTTGAGGTGGTTATTTCTGTTGTTCTTCCATTTGTATTTCATTCTTTTGCATCTTTAGGGTAGAAAAACATGTTGCACACATTTTTGTTATGCCCGGTGGGACCCACAAATAGGTCTGTTCTTTCACATGCTCTATTGTTTCAAATTTTGCAAGTTCAGGTTACACACAAAGGTGATTCTACTACTGAAATAGGAAAATCTATAGTAACAAGGGTGATTCTGGTATCAAAATAGGAAAGCCTACCTTAAACAGAGGCAAATCTACATCTTGTAGATTTTCCCATCTATCAAAAAGGGGTAAATTTTCTCCCTATTACTTAAATAGGTGACCCTGCTCCTGGTTTGGGTGAATCTGCACCCTAAACAGGAAAATATGCATCATAAATAGGCGAATATGTACCCTAAACAAGTGAATCTACAACTTAAATAGGTGAACCTGCTATTGATTTGGGAAAATTTTCCTCTTATAGAGGTGAATTTGAGGTAAAACAAATACTTAATCCCTCTATTTTTTACTCCGTTTTGGTTTCATTTTTAGGCACTGACCTGCTAACTTGTTTGTTTGTGAGTGTGCCTTGTTTTACTAATGCTTGTGTAGTTGTTTATCATTCATTCAAGACCAGATGTGGAAAATTACTAATGTATTTGCTACAAAATGAGCGGTCCAATGCATTTAGTTAGTTTTTCTTCTTGTTTTCCATACTAATCTAGGCACACATAGAACTAATTAGAGGGTCAATAAATATTTTTTGCTATGTTTGTGAGTGGGCTATTGACATATCCAATCCCTTTGTGCCATTTGGTGATCCTAGGTGATGAGAAATTACAATTCACTCTAGTCCATTTGTGTTACCGAGAAGGTGCTAGTATGTTTAAGCTCTCCCCTTGTGCTACATGTGAGTCTAGGGACTAGCCAAAAATGCCATGTCTAGTAGAGCATCCAATCTAGGGTGATACCTAGATAAGACGTGAAGAGTTGGTCTGAGTTTCCAGTACCTCACTGGGGCTCTCGACTCACGCTTGTGATGGGCTAGTGTTCACGGTTGTGCCTCACGTATCGTGTGTATATCAAGGACTCCCTAGAACACCTTATTTTCCCTAGATAGAGACCCTTCTAGGATCATGTTGCCTAGTGTGTTTTCTTTGTGCTATACCAATGTTTTTCTTTTTAGGTGAGTCAACTTTGGCCTTTTGTCTGTTGTTTGTCGTGTTTGTCATCCTTTGCCACAATCAGCTATTTTGCATCCTAGTTTAGTCTAGGTCTCCCCATTTAAGTGAATTTTCCTTTGACAAAGGTGAATTTTCCTATGGGTCACTTTCGTAGGCGACCCTATTTTCACCCGTTTCTTGGAACATGCGAGTTTGTTCATCCGTTAGGTGAGTCTATCAGTCCTTATTCATCAAATTCGCCCATGTTTTGTAGAATAAGTGAATTTTCTTCCTATTTGGGCTAGTTTTCTATTGTTTTGGGTGAATTTGCACACTACAGAGGTGAATTTTCTTATTTTTTCAGTCCCTATAGATCCATTGAGTTATCAAATTCACCCATCTATTATGTTTGGGTGAATTTTCCACCTTCTTGGGTGAATTTTCCATCAGTTTGGGTGAATTCTCTCCCTAAACAACCAAGCACATCTTTCATTTAGTCAGTTTGTTCAAATGTTCGATCAGTCCATTTATCTGTTAGGAGAGTCCATTTGTCTGTTTAGAGAGTTTTTTCACCCGTTTAGGGAGTCCGTTCATGTTTTAGGGGAGTCTGTTTATCCATTAGGTGAGTCCATTTGTTTGTTTATGGAGCTCATTCATCCATTCATTGAGTCCATTCATCTATTAGTTGAGCCTATTTTCCCAATTAGGTGATCCCATTTTCAGGCGAATCTGTCCCCATTTGTCCTATTCAAGAAATAGGTGAGGTTCTTACCCCATTAGGTGATCTTGAAAGTCAAATCCGCCCATTTCCTTGAGTTTAGGTGATTTTTCTAGCTGTTTGAGAAAATTTGCAGCTGTTTGGGAATATTTTCTTAGTTTTTGGGAAAATTTGTAGCTATTTAGGTGACCTTGCAGCTATTTGGGTGAACTTGTAGCTGTTTGGGTGAATTTGTAGTAGTTTTGGGCAAATCTGCTCTCTGTTTAGGCAATTTTTCCACATCTTTGGGAAAGCTTGCTACCTTTTTAGGTGAATATCCTAGCTATTTGGGTGAGTTTTTCTGTGTTTTGGGAAAATATGCTCCCTGTTTGGGTGAAACTGCTCCCTATTTGGGTGAATCTGCTACTTGTTTGGGTGAATTTTCCACCTATTTGGGTGAATCTGCTCCCTATTTGGGTGAATCTGCTCCCCTATTTGGGCGAATTTGCTAATTGTTTGGGAAAATCTACTCCCTATTTGGGTGAATCTGCTACTAGTTTGGGGAAATTTGTTACCAATTTGGGTGAGTTTGCTACCAGTTTGGGTTTATTTTCCTTCAAAGATAGGCAAATTTTCCCAAAAGTAGACCTTCATCTGTCTTCCCAACATCATTGTTCTCGTTCATCAACACTTTTTGCATGTCATCATTTCCTTGATCAAAGAACATAGGTGCATCTTATAAAATTATTAGGGTCCATATCCTTCATTGGTTCATCTATCTTAATCACTTAGACTTTGTTCTAGGGGTTTTGATTGTGATGCAAAAACTTTCAGAGGCCATAACTTTTGACTTGGGTGTCCGTTTAGGTTAAAATTTCATGGGCGGTTGCATTATGAGGTGGCATGTGGATTCCCATCCGAACCTCAATTGGTTGGCCCCCATTTTGATAGATTTTCAGGGCTTGAAACTTTCATCTTGACCCTCAAAATCACAATTTAGTGTTTTTTTTAGTTTTTGAAAAGTTGTTTTTGTTAATAACTCAAAACTCATGTTTCAAAATTAGAATGTTAGTTGACAATTAATCCTACATTAGTTTTAGGAAATTTTTGGGAAAAAACTAGACTCTGAAAGATATGCATATGAAGTTACCTAAAATGGTAAAATTTGATAATTTTTGAAAACTGCCAAATCTGGCAAAATCTGATTGTCAGCACCTTATGTCATCTAGTTAAACCCCTAAACTTGGTTTAGAATCAATCCCATCACATCCTCCAATCATCCTAATCTGAGCTTTAATCTAATCCTAATATGATCTTTAATCCAATCTGAATCTGAGCTTAATCTAAATCCCAAGTTGACCTTTAGTCCATTTCCATCCAAGATCTTTTGATATCGAAAGAAATCTTAAGATCTCTTCTTCCATCTTCTTCCAATCTATCCTATTTATCCTTTCATCACCTTTTCTTTCCTTCTAATCATCCTTTCCCATCTTTTCAATTTGTATCCATCTAATCTAACATCATGAATCCTTATCCTTCACCAATGCAACCAAAAATATTAGTCAAGGGGAATCCTAATTATGTTAACGATGATAATGAGAGTCTTGTTGATCAAGAGGCATATGCCATAGATACCCTTGATGCTATTATTTCTAGTAAGCTTTCCCCAACCACTTTCCAAAATCCAATCATCCCTCCAAGCTATCCCATTATGTCTCCACCCATACCTACTAGCAATCCTTATGCTACCTTTGACAAGGGATATCCATTATCTTCCCCATCCACATATTCATCATATCCTTCATCTACATCTTTCTCTTATCCAACACCCACATCCTCTTATCCCAATCTACCATCCCAATCTTCCCATCCTAATCTACTATCCCAATACTCCTATTACAATCCCCCATCCATGTCCCCCTATCCTAATCCTACATCCACACCTTTTTATCTTAATCCTACACCCCCATCAACCTATCCTAATCCAACATCCATGTCTTCCTATTCTAATCCACCATCCACTTCCTCCTATCTTAATCCACCATCTCAATCTTCCCATCCTAATTTGCTATCTCAATACCCCTATTACAATCAACTACCCACATCCTCTTCTCCTAATAAACCACCCATATCCTCTTTTCCTAATCCACTTTCCATGTCCTCCTATCCTAATTCACCATCCCAATCTTCCCATCTTAATCCACCATCCCAATATTCATATCTTAATTCCCCATCTACTTCCTCCAATATCAATCCACTATCCACGTCTTCCTATTCTAGTCCACTATCACAATATTCTTACCTTAAGCCTCCATATAATCTTGATCCCATCATCAATCCTAATCCTCTTCCTACTCTTATTCTTCCATCCAATCCCATTCCTCCATCTAATCCTAGTCCACCAACCCATAATCCTTCATCTATTCCCATTACCCCAGCTAAGCCTAGAATATGCATGATTCTCACTCCAAAATTCCTCCAAGGACAAATGACAAAGAATACATCCCCAAATCCACATCTTCAAGTTGTGGAGCCATGCCATCCCAATCCATCATCCATGTTCACTAGCAATGAAACCCTTCTCCATCCTACACCTATCATTACTATTAACACTCCTAGTGCCACCCAAATCATTGAAACCATCACACCCATTGAATCCATTGAACCCCCATCTCCTATTCTAAGAGCCACCAAATCCATCAAAGATAACCAAACCCAATCACCATCTTCTACTCCTAGATCCACCCAATCCATTGCAGACACCCAAATCCAATTTGCTCCTCCCACTCTTAGTATCACCAAAATCCATTCCCATGAACTTCTTGAATCCTCCATCCTTCTGTCTCCCCCACTTAAGGAGTCCCCCAAACACTCTATCATAACACCCACATAAGATGATTCATGCCAAGACCTTGATCCAAAGCATACCAATATATCCCCTTCTCCACATCAAGATCCTACCATCCCATTTGATCCACCTTAAGATCATAGTCCTTCATCCACTTCAATCCATGATCCCCTTCTCACTCAAGATCTAATCACTCCATCGTATGAGCCCTTATCACCCACTACCACAAATCTAGATCCTATCATTTCACCTAATCCCTCTCTTGATGCCTTACCACTCACTCTTCCAGATCAAGATGCTATTACCCCATCATCTCCATCTCATGATCCTCCAGCGTCACCTAATTGGACTATCCCCACACCACTTTTATATTCCCTCACTACTCTCACATTCATCCATGGCAGTTTCCTTGTAGAAAAGGAATAGAGAAAATACACCACCCATCCTCCACCTAACATTGGACTCGCATGATTCTTCCAAAATAACAAACATCCTACTATAGATTGAATGCTCAAGATCATGAACTATCAAGGAAAAGGTTTAGGCCTTCATGAGAAAGGTATTTTAGAACCCATCCATGTTAAAGAAAATCTATGTATGCAAGGTCTTGGATATATCTCTCAAGTCATGCAATCCAAAAATGTTGGTACAACCTCTATATGTCCTCAATGAGCCTCCTCCAAAAAAAAATAGGCTCTTCCTGTTACTCTACCAAACCATTTTTTGCCATCCCCCTCCATCGTATCACCTCAAAAAACCATCCATATTCCTCCTTTGTCTTCCAAATCCATTTTGGATCCCTATGTCCCGTCATCCACCTTCTCCCACCCTTCATCTACTTCATCCATTTTGGGTCCTTATTTCCCTCCATCAGCCATCACACATCCTCTAGGTAATAAGTCCATTTTGGACCCTTATATCAAAAAATCACCTCCTCCATCTCATCCTAATCATTCTTTTATCCACGGATCACCTATACATATCACCCCTCATCAACATCCCAATCTCATGCTCCCCAATCAAGATCAACAAAGGCATGTACAAAAACATCCTCCATCCACATGTCATCCCCAAAATCCAACCTCCATCACTCCATTCATGTTTCCTCCACATCAGCCATCTCCTCATACCCATCCCATTATTATCACAAGCACTTTGGATGCCAAAGTAAAAATTCATAAATCTAAACATCTGCATGAATCTCTATTTAATGTGCAAGATCATGATGGGCCAAAAAGTGGTGATATGTAACTGGTATGATGGTCCATGTGGTTGACGACATTTTTTTTTACCCAAAATTGATGAAATGAAAGGGTTTTTAAAGGAAATTCTCAGCTTTCCACCAATATAAATTATGCTTTACTTTAAATTTAATAGATAATTATTATTAATTTTCTATTTGAATTATGACTAAAGTCTTGATTGATAGCCTGATTGAAAAACATCTATAGCTTTCAAACGGTATCACATTTTTTGAATCTGAAACATGCATCACATTCTATGCTTCACATACTATAGGATTAAAAAAAATGAATTTTATGAAAGTTTGACCAAGTTAAGGTGGTCAGACATATGATTTTTTAATATTTTTAAAAAAAATTAATAAAAAAATCATAATTAATTATTTACTTGGAAAAAAATTAACAAAAAATATGCATCACATCGGGAAATGAGTCCTCTACTTATATCTAAAATATTATCATTTTATTGTGGTTAGGGTGGTCAGACACCTACTTATTTTTTCCCTAAAATTTAAGTACTACTACATTGAAATTTCAAATTTTCACCAAATAGATTTTTTTATTTTTAAATAAACCTAGTAGTTTAGAAACTACATTCAATTTACTACAAATTCTATTCTTACATATTTTTGAAATAATATAGATAACTTATTCAAATTTTTACTTCAAGTTTCCTAACTCTAATTTTTCTAAATTTTTTGCCACTTAAGGGTCTATTTTTTCCATGATGATCCTACACATACCCTAAAGATCCCAATGTCCCTAATAAAGGACATGGTGAAGAAAAGAAAAATCAAATCCAAAATCAAAATCAAACCCATCGGCCATAACGACCCACCAAAGCAAAAATCAAAACCATGTGGATCCCAAAGAAAAATGATGCAATGCATTTATATAAAAAATATCTAACAACATCCAAAGTTGCTAATCCAAAAGCTAATCATACGCCCCCTCCATATCCTAAATCTATTTTTGGTCCTTATGTCCCAAAATTCACTATCCTATCTCCTCCATTATCCCCACATCATCCATCCTTTAATCCTCCTATCATTTCACATCCACCCATACAATTTCCAACATAACATCCATCATCCTCCATATCTCCCTCATCCAATCCCTTTAATCCATTCCCTTGCATAATCCATCCATCTTCATTTACCTTAGTTGTACCAACATCCAATAGTCACTTCAAACATGGGCTCTTAATACCTTGTAAGGAACTTGATGCTTGAGTCCTCCATATATCCCCTTATCACATGTCTTCCAAAAACACTTATCCACATCATTATCCTTATCCATCTCCCTTTGCATACTATCCAAAAATTCAAGAAAGTAGAAAAAAAATGTCAAAACAAAAAAAATAGTAAAGAGAAATAATTCGTCCAATGGTGAAAACTTGGAAAAAAAGTTCCTTGGATAAGTACCATGATGAAAACCTGGAAAATAGGGGTCATGTGTAAATCTCCCATCTAGTTTACTTCCACGCTTGGGGACAACTACATCTCCTTCACCCATATCCTCCATCCCACCTATCTTACAATTCTTGCTTGTAATATCCCATTTATCTCAATCCCTCCATCCTCTTGGTGATCTTGATATAGATAGGGGAAAACATATATAAATGCTTTGGACACCTCTTGGAATTCATTACCCTCATCTATACACCATCCTAATCCTTATCCACATCTATCTATCTTCCTTGTTGACCCATCATGCTACTATCCATTTTCCTCCCTCATCCACCCATCCACTCATCTTTGGTCCCTCCTGCCTCATCACACATGACATATCTAGAGTGGAGGCATCTAATTCCTTTGTGACATTGTCCTTGGAGACATCTTTCATCCATCATAACATCCCTCCCATTCCTCATCCTTATCCCTATATTCATCCATCATATCATCTCTTCTATCTCCCTATCCTTATCTTCCTATCCATCCATCATAGCATCCCTTCCATCTCCCCATCCTTACCTTCATATCTGTCTATAATAGAAGCCCTTGAATCTACTCATCCTTATATCCTTACCCATCCAAAAATACCTTTCATCTCCCCATCCTTATCTCCTTACCCATCCAAAAATCCCTTTCATCTCCCCATCCTTATCTTCCTAACCATCCATCATAGCATCCCTTCCATCCCCTATCCTTATCTCCCTATCCATTCATCTCTATCCTCATCTCATGTCATAATCCCTTGTCATTGGTATCTAGCTATAGGATTTCCCCTATGCAACCCAATGCCATTTATTTCAAAATCATCACTCCCACCTCTTTCACACATCTTGTCCATCTTCTATCACTTTTCATAACTCATCTATCCATCATATCATCCTCCCAATTCATCTTTTGATGATTTTGATCTGAGGTTCACCTAATCCACATCTTATTCATATCACCACCATCCTCTCCAATAGGTCTATCTTGTCTCATTGTATCAGTCTCATCATTTTATCCACTTATCATGGTTATCTCATCATCCCTTATCCATCATTTGTCTTTGGTCTCTTTCCAAACTATGTTTCCCCTACGCTTTCACGTAGGAAAGGTCGATCATTTGATCTACCCCTGGGGATCTTTTTTCTATCCTGTCTTTTTCATCCATCATCATCTCCATTGTATTCTTTTTTCTTTTATCCCTCGTATCTTATCAAACTATGAGGGCTCTGCACTTTCACATAGGAAAGGCTAATATTTGATTGGGCCCCGAGCCCCTAGGTCTTTAGGGTGTGTAAATTTTGTGTCTTGCATCTCATCTCTTATGTCGTGTCATCAAGTATGCCCCTATCTAACTAGTTCTTAACAAACGATGTCCACCAGTATCATCAAATCCAATTGGTTTTGAATATCCTGCATCATTTCAATCACTTAGTTTAGTCTCCATCTTTTGTCTTAATAGGATGTATCCTTCCTAACAGACTACATCAATCCCATCCACCCTCTTGATCTTGTGGAAAAGGACATTTGAAATTGATTGTAATCCTTGAATGCTTTTGGCTTTTTGTTTATCATTTGAGCTCCCTATCACACCTCATCATGGTCGCCTTGATCCATCATATCATGGCGTGCTATGACTAGTAAACATAAGGGCATATCTTGATCTTTTGTTTGTTTTTGTCTTCTTGGTTGTCCCGCATAGTACCCAACAAGATCCTTATGTTCTTGTGTTACGCTAAGACATCCTTTGTGTTTGTGGTTTTCCAATATTGGCCCTACCAAAGCCCTTGTGACTTTGGGATGTTGGACTAAAATTTTGTTTGTTGTGTCAGTCCCATGCATGTGATATGGAGTCACCTTGGTTCTTCATACCCTAGTGCATAATATCTCATGCTATATCAAACTTAGTGCTCATTACATGGCATCATAATGCATAAAAATTAACTTGCTTGATTTGATTACCATCCATTCATCCTTCATCGCTCTCCTCATGTTTTTATACTATCAATTTTCACCCCTTCACTTCCCCCATCTTCCTCATTTCATCATCTCTTCAACCTTCTTATAAAAATATAGATTGGTTATTCTAAGCATCTTCTCTTCCATCCTCATCATATCACCATCTCTTCAACCTTCTTAGAATAATTTAGATTTTTTATTCTAAACATCTTTTCATCAATCCTCACCATTTCATCCTCTTTTTGATCTTAGAATAATATAGATTGGTTATTCTAAGCATATTTTTCTCAATAATTTTCATTCTTTTCATCCATATCACATCTCAATCGAATCCTCATCCATTCAATCTAGCACAAATCTTCTAATCACATCCTTGGTTTCATTCCCAACCTTTCTACAAGCCTTGATCCAATCCTCATCATCGTCATCATAATCATGATGTATCCTCCCCTATCCTTTGGTGTTGTTTCAGGATGTATCCTTTCCTCATCAACAACACTTTCATTGTCACTCTCATCATCATCATCATCAGGATATATCATTCCCTATCCTTTGGTGTTGTTTTAGGATGTACCTTCCCTCATCAAAAACATTTTTGACAATACTCTCATCATCATAATCAGGATGTATCCTTCCCTATCCTTTGATGTTGTCTTGGGATGTATCCTTACCTATCCCTTTTGCATTTCTTTGGGATATCTCATTGAAAATGCTCCACCCATCATCAATCCATTTTGGGATTGTAGCTTGACTGGGGCAACATCAAATTTTTCCTTGAATCCATTTGTGCTTGCTTCTATCTTCATTTTATGTCATCCTCTCTTATCCATCATTTTGCATCATCTTCCCCATCTACTCTCGCATCACCTCATCCATTTTGAGTGCACACTAGTGTTCTCTTGAACCCACATGTCCTCCCAAGGGGGCATCTACAATCCCTAATCTTCATCTTCACCCCCATCATCTTTCTTCTTAGTCACTACTTTGAATGATTGGGGAATCTTTTCCAATCTAACCATCTTCTTGTTGGTCCTATCTTTTGATCTTCTTTGAAATGATGCTACTTTGTACGACCAACTCAAAGAGCGGAAAAATGTAGAAACTAACACCTAAATTAGGATGTTTCAGATCCTCCAACTTTTTCAAGTTGGCTCCTAACCCTGATTAGCCACCTAACACTCCTCTAATCCTTCATTAACTTGTCTAATCACCCCCTTTAGTCAACTTGTTAGAATTGGCTATGGATGCCAAGATCTTGAGACCAAATGGAAAGCACAAAAGAGAGATGAATATGAAAAGAATAAACTGTATTCAATGTCAATGATATGAGATGATTGTGATTGATTACAAATGAGACAAACCCTTTCGTTATATAGCCAAGGTGAGATGCAAGATGTCATAGGATTATGAAAAGTGTCTTAATCATATGACATGAGACAACTAATCACAATTAACTAGGTTCACATGTAGTAGTTTTCAAAGATAGGATAAAAAATAATAACAACTAAGACCTTCTAGAAAGATTCCTTCCTGTGACCTAAGTAAACTTAACATGTGTAAATAAGTCCCCTAGTAATGAATGAACTAGGTACAAGACTTTATTTACACCAAAACCCCCCCTTCAGTGCAACTTAGGGAGTAGTAGATTATTATGCAAATGACACAAAGATGCAAGGATGGGTCCCGACCACGAGGCCATGTTAGGTACCCATGTACAAATGCAATGCAATCTCTCACAAACAGAGAAAAGGAGAAAACCAAGTGGAACAAAACTCCTCCCCAAAAGAGAGATGAAATACAAAATAGAAATTCTCTCAATGAAGAATGAGAAGGTAAAAACCCCATGTGAGGAAAAAGACCCCCATAAGAGAGAAGTAGAAGATAGACAAGACATCCCCCCCTCAATGTTGAGTCTCTTGCAATGATGGTAGAAGCTCGACATTCAATGTTGAAGATGATCCAATCTTGTCAAACAACATTCCTCCCCTTAGGAAGAAACAAAACCATGAATGTATGTAGGATATAAGGAATATGGATGATGTATGATGATGTCTCTAAAGCATGCTCAAGTGTCTCCATGTCGATGCCAAAAGCTGACACACTCCAAATAGGTGTTCTAGGCCACACTGCTAAAGAGGAAAATCCAACATCTAGTTGAGAAGAATGTAGAACATGATCCAAAGACAAGGATATCCCCTCGAAAGACAAAGAAGCCTCCTCAAAATGCTATCCAAAAGTATCCACACTCACGCCAGTCTATGAAAAATTATCATGTAGAGAATGAACAAGAGGTCCAAGGTGTTCCCTCGCAACAATTGAAGAAGGAGCATCTTCATCAAAGAGAAGATGAATTTCATCAATGGTGTCCTCCAAATCTACAAGATGAGACTCCACAAACAAGTCTGAAATACCTATCAGGAAGTCATCCAAAGTAGCCATATCTAGAAGACTATGTATATCCCACTGCACTAAATCACAAGGAACCCAAACTATGGAGTCACAAGCATCATCAACTACAACAGTAGATGGAGGAGATGAAATGCATGGCTCAACTATTGGATCTAATGTGAGAATTCCCAAGTTCAAGAAGCCAAATGTCTCCTCTGAATCATGTTGTATGTGATCAACAGTTGAAGGAACAATTCCACCATGATCAGAAGAAAAATGTGCAAAAGTATACAACTGAGATGAATGATCAACCACCCCAGTAGCAATGATCTCTAGAGTCTCCAAGTCTTGAATGATGACTGAATCAGGCATAAACTCCACAGTTGTCCCATCTCCACCATGTGTAATCTGATATATGGAAAGAAGATTGTTCATCAAATGAGGAACACATAAGACATCCTGAAAAGTGTTGCACCCAAAAATAATAGACCCCTTCTCTATTACACTCATGTATGTATTATTTCCCATCAAGATAGGAGACATAGTACAAGGCTGAAATGAAGAGAAGATAGTCTGTGAAGATGCCATATGATGAGATGCTCCTGAATCTAGAAGCCATCTCCCTAATCCTGGACTTGGAAGAGGACAAAGAGCTTTTCTTTTATTTCCTAATGTAGATGCTTGACCTTTGTCCTTTTTAGACTATTTTGAAGTAGAAGGAGAAGGAGGTGATTTAGAAATTCTATAAGGAAAATCAATTTGATTGTTTCTAAGAATATTTTTCAACTCATCAATATCCTTCTTATAACAATAATGTTCTTCATGTCCATCATTCTTGCAATATGCACAAAAAGGCCTCTCCTTCTTAGATGTTTTCTCTTTTGAAGATGAATCTTTATGTTCTATGGAATTTGATGTGGATTGTTTGTTCTTCTTAGGCTTGTTATTTTTCTTTTCTTTGCCGCTTGAAGAATTCTCATCCTTTGCAACCAAGGCATGTGATTTTGAAGACTTCAAAGTGCCCATTTGAATAAGATTATCTTGCTCCCTAGTGAGTTTCATAGCAAAATCATAAAAGGAAGGCATCTTAAACTCACTCCCAAGGGAATTCTTTGTAGCATCAAAAGTAGACACAAACACTAAATATTCAGGTCCTAGCTTTGAAAGAACACTTAAGATTAATTGTATATCTAATTTCCCAATTTTACAATCCTTCGAATGTGTTCTTAGTGACTTGAATTTGGTGATGAAGTCATATATGTTGTCAAATATACATGGATTTAAACTGATTAATTCATTCTCCAACAAATGTCCTTGAATTTCATCTGTTTTCCCAAATAAGTTTGACAATGCAGTCCACATAGCCATAGGTGTATCAAAATTCTCAATGTGAAACAACTCAAGAGAGACATACAAGAAAAAATATCCAATTGATTCTTCACAACTATTCAACCACTTATTCTTTTTAGCTTCATCATATTTTTGTTCACCATCAAGCCCATGAACTATCCTATACAATATTTTTACTCTTAGCAATTTGTTCATTTCTGATTTCCATTTAGGATAGTTGTATGGTGTTAGAAGTGGAATTATAGATGGCTCCATGATGAAACAAGAACACCAATGAAGAGGAATGCAACCACAACCACAAGAAGAATCCCTCCAAATTCACTCAATCAGAGAACCCCCCTAGTAGTATATGAGCTTGGCACTTTATGAGTAGTGCGCTTACATTTGCCACTTTCCAAAAATAACTAAGTCATCTTGATCTTGGTACATGCAAATGCCCAAAATAGGCCACAAAATCAAGTAAAATTTTTGGCATACAATGAGATCAATTTGATCATACCACTGATATGTACATGAAAAATAATGCACTTTCAAAAAAAACTGCACCCAAAAATGTTACCGTAGGAGCAAGATATGAGCTCCCAAAGTTCCCAAAATGAGGATGAAGTAGTAATGCTTGTGATAATCTACAATTTATGGAAAAATAGGCACCAAAACAAAAAAATTATTAGGCCACTATGAAGAGCATGAAACTTTAGCCCAAATAAAAAAAAAATTCTCAAAAAAAGTAACCAAAATGACCGGGTTATGGGTCTTCGAAGTTGAGCTACAAAAACGAAAAATTCCAACCATGAGGGAGCAGAAAATTTCAAAATTGCGCCGACGTCAACAAATATGTATCTAAAATTTGACAGCCTGCACCCATCAAAGAATATTCACTGGCCCTACATAGAATATTCTTATAGAATATTTGTATTGCCGGGTTCTAAGATTTCGTCGGTTGATTGCATAAATTGACCGTCGGCTTTAAATTTTGAACACCGGTTTATTATTGAATGGCTGCAGATTATTGGTGGGTGGTAGGGGCCATGACCTTTGGGCATGTGGTGCTTGTTGGGCAACCCGTGGGTACTGCGGGTACATAGAGTAAAAAAGGTACTATGCAACGGATTTATTCTGCAGAGTACAAAACTTTTTCCCTTTTTATTTTATTTTGATTTTTAATAAAAATTTAACAATAGAAAATCTAATCGGTACAAGAATGACTTTTTCATAAAAAAAATTCAAAAAAAATTTGGCGAATAAAATATTATTTTTCAGAAAATTTGTACCGACGTCATAATGATGACCTAGGGGGCCGTATGACTCTTTGGGTAAATTTTTTTTGCCTCACCAGACAACTGCTCTGATTCAGATGATTTGACAATTGATCTTAAGGTTTTTGGCCTTTCTGGACACAATGGCAGGGTTGGATTTGACCCAAAATGTTCCAAAATTGCAGCTACCTTTTGGATTTGGCAACCACACTTCAGCTTCAAACCCTCATAGATTTGGCCTCGTATGTCTGATTTATACGAAACAAAAGGAAAAATTGACTTTCTCAAATCTTTTGGGCACAATGGTGTGCTTAGATTTGCACCAACAAGCTCTAATATGAACATGCAACATCGAGCCAAAAATGGAACTCCCCCAAATCTCAGATCTCTCTTTAGAAAAAGACTCTCTAATGGCACCCAACCCGCTCTGATACCATGTTAGAATTGGCTATGGATGCCAAGATTTTGAGACCAAATGGAAAGCACAAAAGAGAGATGAATATGACAAGAATAAACTATATTCAATGTTAATGATATGAGATGATTGTGACTGATTACAAATGAGAGAAACCCCTTGGTTATATAGCCAAGGTGAGATGCAAGATGTCATAGGATTATAACACGTGTCTTAATCATATGACATGAGACAACTAATCACACTTACCTAGGTTCACATGTAGTAGTTGTCAAAGATAGGATAACAACTAATAACAACTAAGACCTTCTAGAAAGATTCCTTCCCATGACCTGAGTAAACTTAACATGTGTAAATAAGTCCCCTAGTAATGAATGAACTAGGTACAAGACTTTATTTACACCAACACAACTCTCCCCATCCCCCAAGGAATTTTAAATTCCTTTTTGTGTTCCCAAGGTCCTTTTTGAGGAATTTTTAATTCCTCTCTCATCTCCCAAGGAATTTTTAATTCCTTTTGTCTTCCCAAGGTCCTTTTTGAGGAATTTTTAATTCCTCTCTCATCTTTCCAAGGAATTTTTAATTCCTTTTTATCTTTCCCAAGGAATATTTAATTATTTTTATCATCCCCATGCACATTAAAAAGGAATTTTCAATTCCTTTAGTCAACCCTTCATCTCATCCTTTGATCTTTTTCCCTCTTTCAATCTCCACCATCCATTTGATCTCCCTGGGTTAAATGGCTAAGACTTAGCCATTTTGTCATTCCTCTTCTTGCATTCTTCACAATCTCTTCTCATCCAACCCTAATACTAAGCCCTCATCATCTCCATCTTTCAAGCTACCCATCTTGCATCCATATCCAAAAGCCTCCATCCTTGCATCCAAATCAAGCTACAACAAGTCGTTATGCTATCGAAATCGATGTAGAGCACATATATCAATCCATCAATTGGGGTAAACAGCTCCATCAAGCTCAAACGAGGTAAAATGAGTTTCATTGTCTTTTTCAATTTTGAGTTTCAACTTAAGGCCCTAATCTTGAAGTGGTGCTTTGTGTTGTTCTTCCATTTTTATTTCATTTGTTTTTACATCTTTAGGGTAGAAAAACACGTTGCACACACTAGGAACTTATATACCTTGTGGCATTTGTGTTCTTAATATCTCCAAGGATAACGGGTTGGATTTTATTTAGTGTGAAGGTTAACCATTGTTGTTTTGATTTATGGTTGTGATTTTTTGTTGAAGGGCTAACATGTTTTGCAAAAGTGTGTTAAGGATGTCATCATTGTTGTTATTATAAGGTGGAGGGGAGTAAGGTGGAGTGGTGTATGTATGTAGAGGGATTGAGTGAATTGTAAATTTGTTAGGGAGGATGGTTGAGGAGATATTTTATTTGAATGCACAAAGCCAAAAGGATTCCCTATGGAAATACCTAAGGAAGTTTTGACATTGCTAGTAGGCTTGATGGTTGTGGTAACTTTAGTACTAGTGTATGTAGGGATGAAAATGGGTATTGTAGAAGGAGGAATTGAAGTTCCACCTTGGCTTTGGGTATACCCAAAGCTTGAGTACAACTATTCATGGTAGGGATGGTTTTCTTAACATCATGCACATTGGTTGTAGGTAGGTAAGTCGTGGTAAATGAGGTATGCATGCTATAATCTACAGGGGTTGATTATCAACACTATTAGAAAGAGAGCTAGAAAACCCAAGATTCGCATGTGGTGAATGGTGTATTGTGGGATGACATGAGTCTCAAAATACATCTTGAACAATAGTATTGCTAATAGGACACCAAGTTGTAAAGCTCATACAAGTTTTGGGTATGTGTAGGATCATCATGGAAAAAACAAGCCCTTAAGTGGTGAAAAATTCAGAAAAATCATAGTTAGGCAACTTGACATAAAAAAATGAATAAGTTATCTATATTATTTCAAAAATATATTAGAATTTGTAGCAAATTGAAAGTAGTTTCTAAACTACTAGGTTTTATTTTTTTTTAAATCTATTTAGTGAAAATTTCAAATTTCAATGTAGTACTTAAATTTCAGGAAAAAATAAGTAGATGTTTTTCTGACCACCCTAACCACAATAAAATGATAATATTTTCTTATAATATTTTAGATATAAGTAGAGGACTCATGTCCTCATGTGATGCATATTTATTTGTAGTGTTTTTCCAAGTAAATAATTAATTATGAATTTTTTATTACAACTTTTAAAAAATATAAAAAACTTGTATGTTTGACCACCTTAACTTGGTCAAAACTTCATGAAATTCATTTTTTTTTATTTTAATCCTATAGTATGTGAAGCATAGAATGTGATGCATGTTTCATATTCAAAAAATGTGATACCCTTTGAAAGCTACAAATGTTTTGCAATCAGCCTATCAATTAGAACTTTAGTCATAATTCAAATAGAAAATGAATAATAATTATTTATTAAATTCAAAGTAAAGCATAATTTATATTGGTGGAAAACTGATAATCTCCTTTAAAAACCCTTTTCGTTTCATCAATTTTGGGTAAAAAAAAAGTTGTCACGAAAATACCCTACACATACCCATCATATCGCCACTTTTTGGTCCATCATGATCTTGCACATACCCTTTCACCAACTTAGTGTGCAAACTCAAAATGGAAAGAGGCTTAAAATGCAATGCAATGACATAAAATGTAATGTGTAAATGTAATTTTCATGTTCTAAACAAGGTAATTTACTAATAACACTATGCAAAAATTGGAAAATGAATTCTTGTAAATAAAATTTTGAAATCACACAATGAACTAAATGTACCAAATTAAGCTAGATATAGAGAAATTAATTAAACAAAAACTCAGCAAATTGAAACAAAAATCTAAAAGCAATAAAAAAAAGTACAAAAGTGAAGATTTTAATTTCCAGAAATGCAGATCTGGAACTAATCAAGCACTCATTCACCATATGACGAATGGGTCCTAGATAAGGTTTTGAAACTGATTCTTATAGATTTTCAAGTGTTTTCAGTGGTTATTAGATTCAAATTTTCTACAATAAGTTTTAGGTTGATTTTCTATAGATTTCAAAGTGAAATTTAAGTGCAAAATGTGACAAAATGATGACCTAAAACACTTAGTTTGATATGCAATTTTGTTTCAATTTTCAAATGCAAGTTAATAAAATGTATATGATATGCAAGATACTATATTTTTTTGTATTTTTCAAATTTAAACAATGCAAAATAATGCAATCCTAAAACCCTAGATGAGATGCAAATTTGAATGCAAACTAAACACCTTAAATGAGATCTAATTCAATGCAAGTCAATTAAAATGAATGCAAGATCTAAATCTAGGATGAAAAGTACTCCAAAATTAGAAAACTACAATATTCAAAAGATCGAGTTCACCATAATGAAACATAGACAAATAGATAGGTTCACCAAAATGAATTGGTGAAAAATGTATCTACTTATTTGTATTACATTCAATTATGAGGGTTATAATGTGTAATTGAGTATTAGAAATCAAACCTAACCCAAATACTAGTAAAAAGGAGAGTTTTAAGAGGGTCAAATATTGTGTACCTATTGCAAAAAGTTATTTTTCAAGCCTCACTAAGGACACATTCTCCCTAGGGTGAATGGGTCCTAGCTAGGGTTCTAGAAAATTAGTTTTTAGGTTCTGTTCTTCAATGTCTGCACTCCTAGATCCTAGTCAAAGACTATCATAAACCCAAAAATAAATTTTGTAGTTTAATTTCTGTGATTTTGCAAGAAAGGTGACTACTTTAACAACATTGCAACTTTCTCCGATTTTTCTCTCCAAATGATCTCCAACCTAAAACCTGCAATCACACATCAAAGGAGAGAAAAATATTACTTGTTAGGGAATAGGGGTTTTCCTTGGTCAAACCCCATTTTGGTAATTAAGCCTTGAAATGAAATAATGAATAAAGGAACGATGAATATACAACAATATTCAACTATGAATGGTGATCCTAGACTTGCACAAACACAATGAACAAACACATTATTAGTTCAATATGCAAGTTAGAAACAATATTTCCCATGAAATTCATTTGAAATGAAAAGAACAAGAACTAACATGAAGAACACAAATAAAAGTTATGAAATCCTATTCAATGCAAACAAAATCTCAATCCCATGGGGGAATTGGTGCTATTTTGATGTGGAAAATAGCCCTTTCCCAATTCCTTGCAAGCTTGATGATGATTTGTTGATGATTGATGCTCCTTGATGAGATTTCTCCATAACCTAGCTATGGAATGATGAAAACTTGATGAACAATGGATGAACTTGTGCATCATGATCTTACATGGATTGTGTAGAAGATTGTGGAGGATTGATACAATAGAGGAGGCCTCTATTTATAAGAAATAATGATGGAGGATTGAAAGATAGGATGAATGGAGGATGAAAGATCAACCAATAACAAAATGCTACTTGTCAACATGCTATTGGAGAGGAATGGAGCACATTTTAGTCAATGTGCATTATAAATGCCATTAGATTCAAATTTGAAATTTGAAAGTGACATTTTTAGGGGGGATGTAAGAAGAGTTAAATGCCACTTGGCTCAAGGTGAAGGACATGTAAGAGGTTTTTAATGCCTTGTTGGATGTACAAACCCTTTTGGAGATATTTTTCAAACTTGGAGAATATTCCCTTTTTGATACCTTATGAAAGTAAATAAAGATTTAATAAATCAATTAAAATGATTTTCATGAGCAAGTTGCAAAATTTAGAGGATTGGAGTGATTAATATTAGCATTAATTAGGATTTGATTAATTAAGAGAGAGATTAGCTGATTTGACAATTTTGACTTAGATTTTTGGATTAACTTAAATCAAAATGAGAGGAAAATGATTAATAGACTTAATATAAGGTTTGATTTAATTAATTAAAAGGGATGATGTTAGATTAAATCAAATAAATATTAGTTTATTTAATTTAATAGAAAGACTTTAGAGGTTAATTAAATAAAGTGAATTATTTAATTAAAAGAGAGACCATAAGATTAATTAAATAAAATTATTTATTTAATTAACATGAGATGATGACTTAATTAGATAAAATTGATTTATTTAATTAAGAGATGAAACGTGATGAATTTAATCAAATAAAGATTATTCGATTAAATGGTTAGTAAAGGAGATGATTTAGGATGAACTGGTGTTAGTAAATCAAGATCAAGTACATAATATCAATCGGTATATTTTTTGTGTCCACATTTTTCCCCTCTTTGAAGCAATGTACCAGCTATGTTGGTTCAAAGAATAACCTTTCTACAATCAAAATTAAAAAAAAATATTTTTTTTTCTTTTCTGGATGCCCCAATGGAAAGAAGTATACGGGTACACTTCCCCCTCGAGAGATCAAGCAAAAATTTTGATTTGAGGGTTGATCTCACGACAAAAAGATTCAAGATTAGAAAGCTCAAATGTTTGATGTAGATATATCTAATGATGTAGACAATTCATTGGCCATGGGTAGCCACATGTATATTTTGATATATTACACACACTTGATACTGATTTGTACCATAACAGTTATTTTATTGATGATATGATTCAATTTATGAGATGTTCTATTTTATTTATGCATGATTATGTAATGGATGCAAATGTATGGTTTATGAGATGCTTAGAATAACCAATCCATATTATGATGATGAAATGCAATGCATGTGAGATGATCAATGTTTCCTATATGATATGATATGTTGCATGCCAATGGTTTATGGATGCAAGATGGATGCATTAGTGATGATTTTGATTAACTCTCATCGTACCATGTTAGCGCGAAAAGAAGACAAAATAAATAAGAGAATCCAACAAGTCAACTTTATTAGAGATGATGATGAAAATGACGACGATGACAATGATGATGATGATGATTACCTTACTAGGAATTGGTACTTTAAAATGGATATTTACCTTATGTTTGATAACACACATAGGCATGATGCATCAAGGTATAAAGAACCAAGATGGCATTGCACCCAGTGTGATGGACTGACTCGACAATTGGATAGGAGTACTCCTATTCACACCCGACATGTATGGAACCTCATTCAAAATGCAATTTAGATATTCCAAATACCTTAGACCAAAACATAGAAAGGAAAGCCTTCCCATGTTGTCAACAAGACACCTAAAGCATCCTCCCTACACCCAAACAAAGCATTCATGAGCAAGGTTATATTACAAGAATATCCAACAAGCACAACAAATAAAAAGATAATGATCGTTGCCCCATTCCTTTCTCTCTAAATCCTTTTGTTTGGACATCATCGAGAAGCCATTGAAATGAGCGCAATAAGATAAGACAAAAGACAAAGATAAAGTAAACAAACAAGCTAATGTTCTTCAATACCACTAGCCAAGACTAAACTACGGTGATGCATGATGTTGATGTCCATTGTAGGAAGGATGCATCCTAGGACATGATATAAGATGATTGCGAGATTGACTAGATGATAGGCTATTAGTACCAAGAGTTGACCAACTTGTTTTCTTACTAACCTAGAATTGAGACTTTGATGTTTTAGTTTTCACTTTAGAATTGCTAGACATGTTTCCGATTGTTTCACCAAAGGTTGGGGGTGATGGTGATTTATTATGAGCGGATGTTTATTTCGGATGATCATGAAATGGTATGGATGGATTTTTTCAAATATTTGGATGTTTTTGATGTTTTGAAATATTTTGAGGTTGTTTTTGGTAGTTTCGGGTTATTTAAATGTTTTTGTGTTTTTTGAGATTTTATGATTTTTTTTAGATTTTATGTCTTGGGAGATGATCAAAGATTAGCCTTGCTTACGTTTAAGCTCAGAGATGACGTAGTTCAAATTTTTGACTTTTTCTGACTTTGTGACCTATTTTGGGATTTTGATATGTTTTGGATGTTTTTGGATTTTTGCATGATTTTGACGATTTGGATATGGATATGTGTGATGATATCAATGCTCTGTTTGGGATTTTGTTGAAAACCAAGCTAAGGTTGATTATTTAGTTGATGGATTGATGATGATAACATTGTTGAGGATACACAACAATGCAAGGATAGGTTTAAGCAACATGAGGATTGGGATGGATATCCTGAGATGATGATGGATTGATTGGATTTGATTGATCAAGATTTTGAAGCTCAGTTTGGAACAAAATTGTTTGAATGATTTGATGTGACGCTAAAAATTAAATTAGATGTAACTGATATCGATTGTTTGGATTTATGTTTGATGAAAGATGAAGCTTGATAAGGAATGTCTTCTCATCAAAATATGCCATGGGCTAGTGATTTGGATTTTTGGCTCACAAATATTTTGACCAATTTGATTTCATGTTTTTCCAATGTTCGGATCACCACATAAGTTGGAGGATATAGATCAAGATTTATTCCTGAAGCAAGATGTAAATATTTTCCCCAGTGTTTAGCAATGTATGGAATGCCATGCATGGATGGTTGGATAGGTGTATGGATGGAGGGATATGGATTATCTTTCGATAAGATAAGGTGTTTAGATAAAGAAACCTCAATTTTATAGTGCTTCATGGCTCAAATAATGTTGGGTAGGATAGGATTAGTGAAAATGGCTCATGTCAAGATGTCCATCATAAGCAAGTGTAAAGTGTACACCAAAAATTTTCAAGATCAAGATAACTTGGACAATGGATGTGGATGGATGAAAATGGATTGGATAAATGGATTTATTATGGATGTAAGATGGATGGAATGCTGGATTTATTAGGGATGTGATATTATGCTTTCTCCTGAAGTGGCACATGTAGATGCTCAATTCTACACATGATGCATTTTTTCCAGGTTTTCATCATGGTACCTATCCAAAGGACCACCATAATGGTTTTCACTAGAGAATGATTTTTTTCTTTACTATTTTCAATCCTTTTTTTGATTTTTTTGGATTTTCATTTTTATTTTATTTTTTGTATTTTTCTAAAACATTTTAAGCTCATGTTGAACCACTTGGTGCTGTTGATGTAAATGCTTTTTTCATAATGTGTCTAATGGAGCTTCTAAAATTCTAAGGAATTTTCTCTTTGCCCCATGAGCTTAGTCAACATTTTTGAACCCTTGTCCCCATGAATGAGTAGGGTTTTATTTACAAGAGTATGCAAGCATTATAATCAAGTTGACCTAATCCATTAGTCACTGATCTCTTAAGTCATCTCTTGACCCACATTGCACATCAGTTTACCGGCCCCATTAGCTTGAAGCATTGATCACCAATTATTCCACCAACTTGAGCTTTTTACTAAGTCGGGTTTTAAATATTTCCTGGTGACTTAAGCCTAAGTCATCTATCCTCAAGGGGTCATGTCACCATCATCTTAACTAATTCCTTTCTATTAAATGCTAACATTGTATGGAATGCAAGTTTTAAGATTCGAGGATCTAGGATAAGATCTTGGCCATACCCCACCAACTCACTGGAATTAAGTGCCAGCAGGTAAAAAGTAGTGAGGATGGTGAGACAAGGACGCATGTTTGTGTACGTCTATGGGACCCAATCCCCACCACCATGCCCACCATCTAAAGCCTTCAACAAATGGCTGAGATCAAATCTTGAGAATGACCTCCACCTTTCCCCGCTGGTTCGCTGGGAGAAAGTGAATGCTAGTTAAGTCTAGTGAGATCAACGAGATCATGGTGTGTGTCTCCAACCACTCAATCTATGAGACATACAAAGCTCACCAACAGGGAAATTGTCTGAGGTGAATCACTACCATTTTCTGAGAGAAAACTAGCGATGCTTTGTTGGATTTCAAACCCGGTCAACCTAGGGTGAACCGTTCGATTTGTCATCTCTTCAGAGGATAAACGGGTAATATTTAAAGTTGGTGAATGATAGGTGATAGTCATTAACTCTATAACGATTGAGCATTAATGGCCAGTTTTCTACATGAGTGATAAAGTTTATCTCAATTTGTGTGGAAATGCAAATGTTGGTAATCTTGAAGTGTGATCTACAAATTTCCATGCAATTAGGAATTAAACGGTGATAGTACATATGCTAACGAGTTGCTTGAATTATGCATGTGTTTTGCTAAACATTGATTGTGGGCAACTTCACTTCACATGATAAATATAGAAGGAATAGTTGCTATTCGTGTCATTCACACTTAGCAGTTAGAAGTTTTCTTGATTAAGAGAAGGTGAGTTTTAGCAATTGTCAGACAAGGAAAATGCGTGAACCAATGAGGAGGTCTATTCATCTAAGTGCTTAGAAGCCTGGTGTTGGTGTACCAAAAGTTTCTTCAACTATGGAGGTCAATGTTCTTGCTGGAAAGACTATACTTGCACCCATAAGGTGCAACCAGAGATTACAATTCTAGAATGTTGTTGTTGAAAAAGTCAAAGATAAAGGCAAAGAACTAACTAGTGTGCTTCACTATTGGAGGATGTACAAGAATTAGGTATGGTAGTGGCTCCTTTAGGGGCCAAAATTCACCCATTGACCTTACTGAGAGCTCGTCAAATAGAAAGACTGAGACAGACTCTGGCTATTGGCAGTATCTCAACACTCTAGGTCGAACTCAGGCCCCAAGAGAAGAAATATTGTTTGTTCCTCCACTGGTAGTTAGAACTCCAAGCGGGAGAACTGGTATTGTGTTGTGTAAAGAAAAGGATGAAGAAGTTGAGGTTTTCTCTTCTTTCCCTTGTGATGACTCAGAAGGGTGTGTGTATCATGGTCTGGACACTGGTAAGAGTAGGGTGGCTAGTCAATAAAGAATTTCCATGTGGAGTTGTAAATTTTGGTTTTGATATATTGAGCTGCGGTGGTTAGTTTTTTCTTTGGCGTACATGTGACTATTACTTTTGGGTCTGATGTTGAATGTGTTCCCTCGTGGCAATGTGGAGATCTAATGTGGTGTGTACTGGGCGATAAAGGAAGATTTTAGTGGGCCTTTGCATTTTCTCTTTTCGGTGGAAATGTAATTTTCATTTTCCCCATGTTCAATGTGGTCTTGCATAATCAGTATGCAGGAATTTTTGAAATGCAGATGAAATTATACGTGAAATGAAATTTTGTGATGAAATCGCATTTGAGCCTGAAGCTTGTTGCTCCCTTATTCTATAAAAGGCAATTCAGGAATCATTTTGTAGGGGGTGAAAATTCCGGTTAGGTTTTGAGTCGGGTGTACATGGGTAGAATGATACGAATATAATAGATAGTCTTTTTTGAGCTTTTAGAAGAACATGCACAACTTATCTTAAATTGTTATGCAAATATGACTGATAAACATGAATGAACATATAATTATGATATATTTTCTCTCCTTATGTGAATTTGTGTAAATTTTGAATGGAATGTTAATGATCTTTTCATTCCTCTTTGAACATAAATTCAAATGTAGGGTATGTGCAGGATCATGATGGGCCAAAAAGTGGCAATATGATGGGTATGTGTATTAACTAATTTTTTTTTTTTTACCCAAATTGATGAAACAAAAAGGGTTTTAAAGGAGATTCTCCAGCTTTCCACCAATATAAATTATGCTTTACTTTGAATTTAATAAATAATTATTATTCATTTTCTATTTGAATTATGACTAAAATCTTCTATTGATAGGCTGATTAAAAAAACATCTATAGCTTTCAAATGATATCACATTTTGAATCCAAAACATGTATCACATCTCTATGCTTCACATACCATAGATTAAAAAATAAAAAAATGAATTTCATGAAGTTTTGACCAATTTAAGGTGGTCAAACATAGGATTTTATATTTTTTAAAGTTGTAAAAAAATTCATAATAATTATTTTACTTGGAAAAAATTACAAAAAAATATGCATCACATCGGGACATGAGTCCTCTACTTATATCTAAAATCTTATAAAAGATATTATCATTTTATTGTGGTCAAGGTGGTTAGACAGACACCTACTTCTTATTTTTCCCTCAAATTTAAGTAATTACTGCATTGAAATTTCAAACTTCACCATATATATATATAAAAACAAACCTAGTAGTTTAGAAACTACATTCAATTTGCTACAAATTCTATTCTTACATATTTTTGAAATAATATAGATAGCTTATTCAAATTTTACGCCAATTTTCCTAACTCCTGATTTTTGAATTTTGCCACTTAAGAGCCTATTTTTCCATGATGATCCCCATAGACATACCTTGTATGTTTATGTTTCTGCTTTGATTCAAGCAATCAGTTAAATGCTTAAATGGAGTCTTAGATTTACAATTCTTTGCAAGGGATTTGATAAGTAGTTATGTATCAGAAAGAGTGAACTCCATAATGAAAATTTGTTATGAGAGCAGTCCATCCCATCAAATAATTGTATGATGACCGACCTAAAGTTAGGATTTAAATTCATTTTTAAAATTCATCAATCTCAATGCATGTATTTGTCAACTATCATGTAGAATGTTATTTTTTTGATGAATGGGTAAGCAATTTACTTAAAGATAAACCAATCTTGTAGTAATTGTAACATAATTATCCTTCATTCAAAATTATCTATGAAAATGATGTGTTCTATAAAGCATATTTTCAAATGAGCACAATAGGAACACCCTCATTGGCCCCACAAAGCCTAATGTGCAGAAGATCTTAGTCATTGACTAGATCTTGTTGGTTGGACAATCATTTCAAGAGTTGTAAGCATAGGAGTTGGATATCCCTTAGAGATTTCCTAGGTGCACTAGAAAACAAGCAACAAAATGGTGACTTTGCTAGGGAATGCACTCAAAAATTCAATTGCAAATTTCCTTGTCAAAGATTCATTCAAGTCTTGAAGAATTAATCCTAAATAGAAATTACATAGAGTTATACTATTTTCCATTCTGAATTCAGTATATTTGAGCATCGTTGTTTAGATAATTGAGAAGTTCTTGGTCCTGGAAAAGATTTATTGCAACAAAGATCTTAAGGATATGAGTGTGACTCCACTGGTGGATGATACCCAAAATGATATTTAATCTTGAATTTTATTCCTCTGTGAAAGGAGGTGGTGGCTCTGTTCAAAGAGCTAGTTGAATTGTGAAGAAGCTTTCCATATTTGCAGACTTTGCAGTCAGGAAGGAGGATTAACAACTGGTTTGAATTTCTAGGTATTCTCATAAATCTAGAGCAAGCATTATTCTGTTTGATAGAATTTTATGAGAACTTTCAAGACTTAAGATCATAAATGATTCCCTATTAGATGAATTTGCATTAAGACAGGGAATAATAATGGTTGTTCATACTTCTAATATGTAAAGCCTACAATTATTTTGAGAAGTATGCTATTTTTTTTAATACTACCTTTTAGAGAATTACCCTATAAAGGATCAAGCACAAGTATCTAGGGTGAAGAAGCTATATCATGCCCTCAAAGGGATAGTATTATTGAAAGATACATGTCATTGGTTTTTAGTGGCATTAGAGGTTTCCCAAACTCAATTCCTTTGAAGGTTAGGAAATATTTTCCCAAATTCATAGGGAAAAGTTTAGAATTATCCTCTAAACACTTGCAAACATTTATGGATGTGATGGGGGATTATGAGATAAGTCATCAAGATGTGGTCATGAAACTCTTTGTTCAATCCTTGAAGGATGATGTTAGGGATTGGTATTCATATCTTCCAGTAGGTTCCATAGCTTCATGGAATTAGTTCATGACAAGCTTTCTTGACCAATTCAGTGAAAGGGTAAATCCAAGTGTGGTGAGAATTTGTTTTATGGAAATTCATATAAGTGAGGGTGAATTAGGTCCTGTTTTCAACCTTCGATTTGGAAAGGAAATTAGGGAAATTCTAGAAGACAAGGCCAAATGATGCAAAATGTTTGGTTGTATATCTAGGAGCATTTGACAAGAGGATCATCTTCTTATTAAGAGACAAAGAGCCCACAACTTTGCACTAGGAATATCACATTGCCATTGACATTGAGAACAATTTGAGATACTCAATGATGAGGGCACCTATGACTACTAGTAATAATCCTAGCACTGCCCAAAGTTTTGAACCAAATAGATCAGAAGGTAAAAGGATTTGTCAAGGAGGGGATCCCATGAATTTTGTATCAACTTTACTTCCTAGAAATGTGAAATCTTAGCAAGCATCAACTTCACATCAACCGAGGATGGGAAGCTTTGATATAACTTTTTCTATCAAAAAGCTATATGAAATAAAGAGACATGCAAATGAGTCACCATATGACTTATTCTCCAGATTTTTGGATCTTCTCTAATGGAAATACCCAAGATTTTCAAACCTTGTGATCTAATGTGCATTAATTTTTTTTGTGAATCATATATGTTAGGATCTAGCCAATGGTCTGAGGATCTAAATCCTCATAGCCCTTATCAAATAGTGGATTAGATTAATATTGTGGAAAAAATTGAGCATATTTTTCTTCCCTTATTTGTTTCTCATGATGTGAGTAGTGCTTGTCATGTTGAACAAGATCAAAGTTAAGATTATTAGGTCAAAGAGAAGCATCCAGATTAGAACAGTTGATTGTTGAATGTTGTCATTTCATGAATAACCTAGAGGTGGAATCCAACAGCAGTGCAGATGATGAGGAGGTTGAACATGAAACTAAGGAGGTGGTGCCTAGTTACCTTCCTTGGGATGTTGTAAGCTATGAGAAAACACAAGAAATGCAAGATGAAGACTCACAACTTGATGCACCAGTATATGAAGGGAATACACTTGGTCCCAATGCTATGGTACACATGAAGAATCAAAGTGAAGAGATTGAATTTGAGCAATCTACTATTGAATATGATTCTTCATATGAAGTGGAGATGGAATCCCTTGCTTCTAGTAGGGGGTATGTTAATAGCCTTGAGGGTGTGTGTTTCCTAGGTAGTGATAAATTCTCCTCATGTGAAGAATTATCTGAGTATGGGTCAATTGTTGCAAACACAAATGATGAGGAGAATGTTGAGATTGTCTCTCTTTGTTCCTTAAGTGACTATACTAACTTTGAGTACACTAATAGTCTGAATTGTTGGCATCATGACTTTAAAGATGATGAGATACATCTAATTAATGTATGGAAAAATATTTTATTTGATGAAGATGCCTTGGATAGTGATATTGTAAATGATAATTTCCATTGGTGTACGAGCAATCCTCTTTCTGAGGATACCTCTAATGAGTATCTGACATGTACCATCAGTGGATATGTTGTGGATGGTCTGTGTAAAGATCAAAGTGTTGTTGATGTAGGTAGTTGTGTCAATGAAGATGTCACTTCTAACATTCTAAGTTCCAAATTGCATGGAAGGTGTGGGGATGTAGACATCAATAAAGAAGCTCCAAAACATGATGTTAGCTCTAGATACAGTGTGGATATCCAAAATAATGCACATGGTTGCATTGAATCTCCTATGGTGAAGATTTGAACACTTGAAAAAATAACTGAAGATCAAGTATTCATGTTCCATAGGATGATTGCATGGATATTCAACCACTAGTGCCTTGTATTGAGGAGAAGGAATTACTTGATGATTCTACAGATGATGTAAATATTACAGTAATTTTTCACCCATGTGAAGGGAAATCCAAAGACATAGGTGATTATGAACATAATACAGGAGAATATCAAGCTACAGTGGAGTTCTTTGTGTATACTCATTATCTAATGGATTTGATTATGGAACTTCTTACACCTCATGAGAATAACACTTGTGATAAATAGGTTAAAAATAGACCTAGTCATGCATGATTTCTTGAATTCACTAAGAATTGGCCTAATTTGAGCAAGAGTGTATATGAGTTTTTCAAGTTTGATGGGCAGATGGAATTTGATGATATACTTCATAACAGTGTAGAATATGAAGGATTCTTTTTTCTTGTTCAGTTTGATGAGATTGTAATGGAAAGGGAAAAATGTGGCAATGGTACTTCAAGTATTATAGGTAGTGTTGTTCAAGATAGTGTTGATAACTTGGGACTACACCATACTCATATGAATTCACTGTAGGATAAACAAGCAACAGTCTTTGATAGAGGGAATAATTGTCCCTAAAACTTTGTGGTCTGGGGCCTCCATCTTATGGAAATAATCCATAATGTAGATTTTGTAAGTATTGTACATAAATTATTCTTGTTTGTTCCTTTCTATTGGGTTTGCTTACCTTTTCCGAGTGAGACCCTTGGTTTTGTTCTTCTACCCTGGTCTGCTTCAACCAGAGATTATGTCCTCGCCATACCCACCAAGGGTATGCATCCCAGAGCATGAGCCACTCATGGAGCTTCTAAAATTTTGAGGAATTTTCTCTTTGCCCCATGGGCTTAGTCTCCATTTTTGAACCCTTGTCCCCATGAATGAGTAGGGTTTTATTTACAAGAGTATGCAAGCATTATAATTGAAATTTGACCTACTCCATCATTCACCGATCTCTTAAGTCATCTGTTGATCCAAATTGCACATCAGTTCACCAGCCCCATTAGCTTGAAGCACTGGTCACCAATTATTCCACTAACTTGAGCTTTTTCCTAAGTCAGGTTTTAAATTTTTCCTAGTGACTTAAGCCTAAGTCATCTATCCTCAAGGGGTCATGTCATCGTCGACTTAACCAAGTCCTTTATATTTAATGCTAACATTGTATGGAATGCAAGTTTTAAGATTCAAGGATCTGGGATAAGATCTTGGTCGTACCCTGCTAGCTCATAGGAATTAAGTTGCAGCTAGTTAAAAGCAGCGAGGTTAGAGAGATAAGCACACATGTCCTTGTATGTCTATGGGACCAAATCTCCATGACCATGCCCACTGTCTGAAGCCTTCAAAAAATGGTTGAGATCAAATCTTGAGAACAATCTCCACCTTTCCCCGCTGGTTCACTAGGAGAAAGTGAATGCTAGTTTAGACTAGCAAGATTAGCGAGATCATGGCCCATGCCTCCAACCACTCAATCTATGAGAAATACTAAGCTCACCAATAGGGAAACTATTGTCTAAGGTAGATCACTACCATTTCTTGAGAGCAAACTAGCGATGCTTTGTTGGATTTCAAACCCAGTCAACCCAGGGTGAACTGTTCGATCTACCATCTCTTCAGATGATCAAGAGGTAATATTCAAAGTTGGTGAATGACATGTGATAGCGGTTTAACTTTGTAACCATCACACATTAATGGCCAATTTTTTGTAGGAATTATCAAGTTGATCTCAATTCATGTGGAAACGCAAATGTTGGTAATCATGAAGTGTGATCTATGGATTTCCATGCAATTGGGAATTAAACGGTGACAGTACATATGCCAACGAGCTGCCCAGATTATGCGTGTGTTTTGCTAAAAATTGATTGTGGGTGCCTTCACTTCACACATTAAATAAAGAAGGAATGGTTTCTATTTGTGTCATTCACACTTAAGAGTTAGATGTTTTCTTGATTAGGACAAGGTGAGTTTGAGAAATTATCAGAAAAGAAAAATGGGTGAACTACTAAGGAGGTCTATTCGCCTAAGCTCTTAGAAGCCTGGTGATGGTGTACCAAAAGTTGCTTCAACTATGGAGGTCAACATTCCTGCTGGCAAGCCCATACTTGCACCCACAAGGTGCAGTCAGAGATTACAATTCCAAAATGCTACTGCTAAAAAAGTCAAAGATAAAGGCAAAGAACTAGTGCACTTCACTGTTGGAGGACGCAAAAGAATCAGGTATGGGTGTGGCTCCTTTGGGCACCAAAATTTTCCCATTGACCTTTTTGAGAGCTCATTAGAAAGAAAGACTAAGATAGACACTGGGTACCAGTGGTATCTCAACACTCTAGGTCGAACTCAATCCCCAGAAGAAGAAATATTGTATGTTCCTCCACTAGCAGTTAGAACTCCAAGCAGGCGAACTAGTATTTTGTTGAGTAAGGAAAAGGATGAGGAAGAAGTTGAGGTTTTCTCTCCTTCCCTTGTGATGACTTGGAGTAGGTGTGTGTATCGTGGTTTGGACATTGTTAAGAGTGGGGTGGCTAGCCAATAAAAAATTGCCATGTGGGGTGGTAAATTTTGGTTTTGATATATTCTTGTGGTAGTTAGTTTCTTCTTTGGTTTATGTGACTATTACTTTTGGGTCTGATGTTGAATGTGTTCCCTCGTGGTGATGTGGACATCTAATGTGGTGTGTACTGGGTAATAAAGGATGATTTTGGTAGGCCTTTGCATTTTCTCTTTTGGGTGGCGGCTATAATTTTCATTTTCTCTATGTTCAACGTCCTCTTGCATAATCAATATGCGAGAATTTTTGAAATGTAGATGAAATTCTAGGTGAAATGAAATTTTGTGATGAAATTACATTTGATCCTAAAGCTTGTTACTCCCTTCTTCTATAAAAGGGAATTTAGGGCTCATTTTGTAGGGGGATGAAAATTTTGGTTTGGTTTTTAGTCAGGTGTACATGGGTAGAATGATAGGAATATAATAGATAGTTTGCTTTGAGAATTTAGAAGAAAATGTGCAATTTATCTTAAATTGTTATGCAAATATGACAAATAAACATGAATGAACATATAATTCTGATATATTTTCTCTCCTTATGTGTATTTTTGTAAATTTTGAATGAAATGTTAATGATATTTTCATTATTCTTTAAGCATATGTTCAAATGTATGTATCTATTTCTACTTTGATTCAAGCAATCAATTAAATGCTTAAATGGAGTCTCAAATTTACAATTATTTGTAAGGGGTTTGATAAGTAGTAATGCATCAGAAAGAGTGAACTCCATAATGCAAAGTTGTTATGAGACTAGTCCATCCCATCAAATTTTAAATTCATTTATGTGTTACTAGTTCTTATGTATATGACTCTATTGCCCAATGTAACAAGGCACTTGTCTATTCCTTAATGATTCACCTAAAAAGGTTGATCAAATAATTGTTTGATGAAAAACCTAAAGTCAGAATTTAAATTCATTTTAAAAATTCATCAATCTCGATGCATGTATTAGTCAACTATCATGTAGAGTGTCCTTTGTTTTGATGAATGGGTAAGGAATTTACTTAAAGATAAGCTAGTCTTGTAGTAATTGTAACATAATTATACTTCATTCAAAATGATCTATGAAAATGATGTGTTCTATAAAGCATATTCTCAAATGAACATAATAGGAAAACCCGCCTTGCCCCCACAGAGCCTAAAGTGTAGAAGATATCAATCATTGATTAGATCTTGTTAGTTGGAAATTCATTTCAGGAGTCTTAAGCATAGGAGTTGGCTATCCCTTAGAGATTTCTTAGGTGGACTGGAAAAAAACCAATTGAATGGCGACTTTGCTGGGGACTGCACTCAAAAGTTCAATTGCAATTTTCCTTTTCAAAGAGTCATTCAAGTCTTGAAGAATTAAGCCTAAAGAGTCATTGCATAGAGTTTTACTATTTTCCATTCTAAATTCAGTATATCTGAGCATCCTTGTTCAGATAATTGAGAAATTCTTGGACCTGGAAAAGATTTGTTGTAGCAAAGATCAAAGGATATGAGTGTGAGTCTGCTGGTGGATAATACCCAAAATGATATATACTCTTGAATTTTATTCCTCTGTGAAAGGAGGCAGTGACTCTATTCAAATAACTAATTGAATTTTAAGAAGCTTTCTATATTTGTAGACTTTGTAGTCAAGAATAAGGATTAAAAATTGCCTCAAATTTCTAGGTATTCTCATAAATCTAGAGCAAGCATTATTTTGTTTGACAAAATTTTATGAGAACTTTCAAGACTTAACATAATAAATGATTCCCTATTAGATTAATTTTCATTAAGTTAGGGAATGATAATGGTTTTTCATACTTCTAATATGTAAAGCCTATAATTATTTTGAGAAGTATGCTATTCTTTTGAATACTAACTTTTAGAAAATTACCCTATAACAGATCAAGCACAAGTATGCACGGTGAAGTTCAGCCATATCATGCCCTCAAAGGGATTTTATTATTGAAAGATATATGTCATTGGTTTTTAGTGGCATTAGAGGTTTCCCAAACTTAATTCCTTTGAAGATTAGGAAATATTTTCCCACATTCACAAGGAAAAGTTCAGAATCAACCTCTAAACACTTGCAAAAATTTATGGATGTGATGGGGGATTATGAGATAAGTCATCAAGATGTGTGTTGATGGTCAGAACAACACAACAAAATTTAAAAGAATATTACTATTCTATTTCTCCTGAAAGAGAAAGATAACACATGGAGAGCTAACTCCCAATGTCTTGGTAATTGGTTCTCAATTATGTTGATTTCACTCAGTGGTTGATATAACTGTAATGTTCAAGGGGCCTTTGCTGGTAACAAAGAACAAGAATGCATAGCATCAAGTAATCTATGTTTGGGGGGGGGGTTTAAATAAAAGAAAAAGATGAATCAGAGATTTAAATAAAAGAAACGTGAATAAAATTCTTACACATACAGACATGCATATTAATAATGAGTGTTTATTCCACCTAACCACAACTATAGCAAGAAGCAATCCATAGAATAAACTATGCTACTACATGCATCCATAATGCTAATTCAGATACCATCAATAATCACCAAACTTACTTCAAACAAATCACTCACTCATCATCTAAAACAAAGATCAAATGAATACAATAATAATTTAATTCACAGATAATCCAATGATATGATCTTGAATCCAGTTCCTTCTATTAACTTTCATCAAATAAGAAACAATTAAGCACAAAAAAATCACTGGTGTATGGATTGATCATGTACCATTAACCTTATCAAAATAGATCCAAACTTTAAAATCATGACATGAAAACGTATGAAAACTATAAACTAATCAAGCCTTTTTTACTAAACTTTTTAGAGTATCTTTCTAAAACATTGAAATCCTAGATCTAGTTTCTATCTTCTATCATCAAGTGGCTAATATTTTTTCAATTATTTGACCTTTACAAAGTAGATTCTAATAGTACATATAGGGTGCCACATGCACTAATTTCTCAATTATTAATCAAGATCCACAATTCATGGAGTTGAAACTGAACACAGAAGTAAACTAAGGAACCCATGTTTCAAGGTTGATCACTCTATTATACAAAAAAATAAATTTGATACTCCAAGAAAAAAATGAATCCCACAGATCAAACTCAAAGTTGAACTTGTGTCCTAACCCACAAAAAGAGGAGAAGAGCAGATAGAGCATGATGAAAAGAGTCAGTCACATTTGCACTGATTGCTCAAGAATGTACTCGTCAAAATTGGAGAACATCTATTGAAGAGTAGACAAATCTGGCCCACCCAACCAATCACCTTCAAATTTGATTCTTTCAAATTCTACAGAAACCAACCTTTGCATCTCCTTTAACTTGATTAACTCCTTTCTAGCAATTCTTACCTCTTCTCGGATATCCATAAACTGATCTAACAATAAATTTTCACCATCATCTCCCTTTTGCATGATTTCCTCAAACCTACTTCTCCATCTCTCCCTTAGTTTATCCAACGACAAGCCTTCTTTATTGGAGGAATCTAAGTTGATTAAAATGGCCACAACTACCTCTAACTCAACCATCTATTGATTCAAATCTTTACTCATTTCTCGTACTTCTTCTTGATGTTCGTGCATCTAGCTCTTGACTTATACCATATGATGCTCAAAGTTTTCTCCACAAAATCTTCATTACCCTACTCAAGAACTGAATAATCCAGCAAGGTGGACGTGGGAATTTTTCTAATATCCTCAAGCCTTTTAACATATTCCTTGTATTCATCATCCTGCTTATTTAGATCCTTAGCCTGCTGGTGTAGATCTTCTGCCAATTCAAGAGCAACCTTATGAATCTTAGAGCCTTCAACAAGAACATCATCAACCTCGTATTTGAGCTTATCCAACCATTTATCCATCATCCCTACCTTGCTTTTCATCTAAATCAAATCATCTGCTTCCCTCTTTGTTAACAAAATCGGGGATTCAGGAAGGGCAGCCTGTTGAGAAATGGGACTTGAAACATCTTTCCAAAAACCATGGAGCTGATCCAATTGAGCCTTAAGCTCATCCTTCCTTTGCTTATCCTTGATCACTCAGGTTTTAGTTGAAGAAGCCACAATATCAATTTAACTCAGCTACTAGTTTCTTGTAGGCTTTCCCAAATTTACTGCCCCCAACTGATAATCAGTGATTTGCAAATCATCATGAATTTTCTCCATCGTGGGTATGGCACATTCAGTGACAATTTCTCCAGCATCAGTGAGCGTAGAATGAAGAACTTGGGCCTTCTTTTAAGGTTTCTCTTTCCCAATTTATTTCATCATTTCTTCCCAATTCAACGGTTGTGGTTTGACAACTTGTTACCTTTCCAAGTCAAGTTTTAGCCAAGTAGGAGCATTAGGAGTAGTGGTTGCCTCAGCTAAAGAAGAAGCAATAGTAGTGGAAGAAAAAGGTTGTAACAATGTAGGCCCCGATTGAGAATCAACCTCCTGCACATTTTGCTGATCACTTTGTTCCTTTTCTTGTGCTAACCTTTCTACTTCCTCTTTATCCTTCTGTTCTTGCAGCTTTTTAGCCTCCAGCTCCTGCTTTAAACATTCCTCTTCCTCCTTCTTCTTCTCTAACATTTGATCCCACTGCTTCTTCAACTCTTCAACATAGTCCCATGCATCCTTGGATTTATTTTCATAATCAACAATCTCAGCAACCTCCTTTTCCATTTTCAAACGTTCTTGCTCTTCCTTTTTCCTATAAGCCTCTTCTTGTGCTTTGAGCTTAGCTTCAATAGCATCTTTTTCTCTTCTTTGATGAGACTTTTCCTCCTCAAGGTTATGGATTTTTTGATGCATTATCAAATTATCCCTTTCTTCTTGAATTTTGAGCTCCCCCTCCTTTTGTTGTTGTTGTTGAACCAATTCATCAGCTTTGACCTTATCTTCCAACTCCTTCTGCTTGACTTCCAACTCAAATTGTGCCTTGGCCTCCTCTTGTTGTTGTTTGGCTGATGCCTCAGCTTGTACCTTAGCATCAACTTCTCTTTTCACATCTTCAAAGAGTTTCCATTGATCTTTTTCAGTCAATATGTGTTCAGTGCCTGCATCATCTGTCATATCCAAAGATGTTGATACATGATGCTCTTTATTAGAGGGAGTCTTTTCTAAATCTATTTCTATATTATGTATCTCAATTTCATCCTCCATTCACTTTGAGACCTTTGCTTCATCATGGAGGGATCCCTTTGGTGATTCTTGGCCTAATTCTTGTGCATCAGGAGGCTGAGTAGATGCCTTCCCTACAACAGATGTAGAAGCACCCACCTCTGCATTTGTTTCATCTTCTTGTACCTTTGGAAGATCTTGAGGAACCACCTCCTCTTCTTGTGTACTAGAAGGCATAAACTCTAAAGGTTCCTTAGGTGCCATCCTTCTCTTTTGCCTCTTATATCCTAGGGTGCTACCTTCATCCTTCCTCTTCTTAGATGATGTAGCCTCGACCTGATTAGTCCTCAAACTCACCCATTGAATAATCCTATCCAGCACCAGTCTTGCAATCTACTTTATGTCAATTGTCTCCTTAGCATTCCAATCTAATGGATCAAGATCTTTAGTACCAATCTTGCCTGCATCATACCCAGGATCCAAAACAATCCCATAATCAGACAATGTTTCTAGAATGTCTTCTTTTATCCCAAACTCAACTATAGGTGGGATAGGTATCCTTTCATAATTCTTCTTCCTAAGATCATACTCATCTTGCAAGTCCTCCCAAAAATCCTCCAATAGATTAAAGTGTTTCTCAAAGACACTGGGAAACAAAGCCCTCATCTTGTGCTTGGGGTCATAGTATTTCCTTGTAGTGTACAAGCCCAACTTCAAATAAACTAATTCATCACAAAAAATCTTAGCAGCCTGAATGCATGGATAGCAAACAACCCCTAGCTTCATTGGAAACTTATGGCACCCAGTCTTGTGTTTGTTGTTAAACTAGAAATTCACATCCAAGTCTTGATAAATAAACTCCATTAAAATGATCCTATCAGCACAACATCTAGGTAGCAAATGGAGGTGACCATCAAAGCCTACTAACCTAAAATAGGTGAATGTGGGGTATTGGATAAACCAATTCCCCCATTCATTCATAAAAGCCATTGCCTCCCGCTAAGGCTATACCCTGCATCACCATTAAGCTTGTTAATAATGACATAAAGAAAGGCATCATTAACCCTTCTATAATGTTGCTCTAAAGCCTGCAAGGTGAGCTAGTTATAATACTCCCACACTTTCTTCTGTCCTTGGGCTTCCCCCATTATACCTATTGTTTGAAGTCCAGGAGAAATCCCCACACGAGCGGCTACATAAACTACATAGGAGGTCATAAAGAAATGCTTGGTTTCTCTCACTTTTATCATCTGATTGTGAATGTTTTTCAATACAATCTTTGACCAGTCAAATTGTTACCGCCCATCCAAAATAGTTTGAATGAAAGGAAACATCCATTATTTAAATAACAAATCATCCCTTTTAGCAAACACCCTAGAGAGGAACATGATTATATCTGCAATTTCTTTACTAAAGTCTGCGCTCTTAGGCAGGTCTGGAAGTTTGGTCAGAGGCTTCTTCTCCACCCTCATCTAAGTCTTATTCATGTGAAACCTATTCCTCTCCTTATTATCACTGTAAAGCTTCAAAGCCTCCACATCATTCAATTGCTTAGGATTCTTTGGATTAGGTATATGAAATAGGAATTTGATCATTGGAGGCTTGAAGTCAATAATGACATTACCCTTTACATCCACACACTACCTAGTAGTAGGGTTATATGCTCCAGCTGCTGTAGGAATCAACTTTGAACATTGAACAAATAGGGGGAAAATGCAACATGTGCTAGTCCTGATTGAACAATCCTTTATGTCCTTCCTATGACCTGATCCCCAGTGAATGTCTCCCCATGCAATTCCTCATAATTAAAAGGACCCAAATTGGTGTCTGTAATATCAGTCTAGTCAGAATCAATTTTTCTAGCCGCGAGGACAACCTCCCTATGCTTACATCTCAAGGTATACGAGAGATGTTCCACTTTGATCTTCTTTGGCCTAACTCCTTTCCATGAAGTTCCACCTCACTGGCTCCTCTGAGAGGCCTCATCTGATGCTCCTGACATTTCTTAATACCTACAACAATTCCTTGTATTAGATGAACAACGCATTTAAGTTAGTCAATCATATAATCCTGCCTCCATCCTCCTAAAATATTTTTTACTTGGTCAAACTATGCCTTTATCGGAGGGGGAACCGTAGAAGCATTAGGCATAGACAATGTTTCTTATCATGTGGTAGGGCCAGGATCGAAACTCGACAAGGAGAAAAACAGTGTCAAAGGTAGGACCAGAATGGGAACCGGAACCGAAACAGGGTTGGAGGCGGGACCAGAATGGGAATCAGACTAGAAACAAATGTTAGCTGCCAAGTTCAACCTCCCCTGTGGATCCAGTTCCGACCAAGAGTAAAGAAATATTAACATCATAATAATCAACGGGAGTGGAATAATTCTAGCAAATGGAGAGTATTTCAAACAAGGTATGGTCATATGGACCCTAAACCCTAGGTCACGTGGGCCCCAAAGGAAACTAGAAATAGCATAATTTATTCCTCCTATAACTCCTCCATAAAAAATTCATTAAAATCATGGAAAATGTTATATTGCAAAACCCTAGTTCGCTCGATACATCATTTCCAAAAAATAGGGCACAACGAGAAACCCGTACGAACAACCCAAAATCGACGTGAGAAAACTAGAACAGGGTCTCAAACTGAAATACATTACCCAAGCAAGGAAACCCCTTGCATGATTGAAACCCTAGTAAAAACCAGAGCATGACAAAAACATACGTATCATGAAAGCGAGAATAGAATAAACAACAAAACAAAAATGACAAACAGAAAGACAAACCCAACAAAACGGAATAGAACGGAAAAGAAAGAACCAAGCAAATAGAACAAGAAGAACAAAAACAAAAACAACCAAGTGAACAAATTCACAAAATAAACCCTACTATGAATATTCTAAAATGACACATGTGAAATAAAAAATGGGAGAAAGAAAAGAAAAAGAAACCTACCTCAAAACGCTCTTCAGGACTGACTAGAATTTAGGCAAGATTTGCTTCGCAATTCGCCCCCGCAATCAAATAAATTATCTTGAGAGTTTTATCTCCATGGTTTGCTTAAAAAATTCACATGATAATAAGAATGAGGAATTTTAAGCATAATTAAACCTTTAATCAATAATTCACGTGTGCAAACAGGTTGCATTTAATGCCATAAACGCGGTAGTTTGAGGATGGAGCCAACGACATGAAGAAACAGTTAAGTCAAGTCCACGGAACATCAAAAGGTAATGCGGATGCAGAGCCGAGTCAGAGATAAAATAAAGAAACTAGTTAAAGTTACCTACTTCATTTCCAACCCCAGATTTGACCCTGACAAAAGGACCGACCAAAAACAACAAACGAAGATGGGGGCGAAGACAAAACTGAAATGGAACTTCACATAGTTCAAAGTTGGATTCCAGGTTTGGATCCAGTCTCAACCAAAACCAAAGAAAAAAAAAGCACAAGGGAAGTGAGACCGGAGCAAACACCGAACTCGTCCCAAACAACAAAGAAAATGAGAAAGAAAACAAGCGGAGACGAAGTCAGGACAAGAACATAAAATGGAAACTTGAAACTTCCTTCATTAGTTCCAATCCCGGTTCTGCTTTCACGCGAGAAAACAAACAAAACAAAGGGAAATGACCAACAAGCAAGAGGACATACCAACCCAAGTGTTCATTGAAAACAACCAACAAAACGATGGAAAAAAAAAAGAGAAGGCGGAGTCAGAGTCGGAGTCAAAAATATATCCAAACTAGAAACCTTGAGAGAGTTCTAGGTTTAGATTTGGTTTCAGACCCGCCTCCGCTAGAACAAAAGACAGACTTAGGAGAAAAACAAAAAACTTATAAGACCCAACCAAGCAACCAAAGGTGAACAAAACAAAACAAAAAGGGGGACCCATTTTATTCCAACACAAAATGGGGTGGTTATCCAAGGCATAACAAATGGCGACTCGGCTGGGAAAAATAGTTTACCCATTTTTAAGATATTGAAGAATTCAGTCACCCCAAAACTTAAAATTTATGAGACGTGTTAACTTAAGTGTGATCAGAATATTTAAGTAAAGTTGAGCTAGAATCTCAAATGTTGGACCAACATAAACTATTGCTTGAATCTAAGTGTGTGCATGCTTATGGTGCATCCTTCTTTATTTGAGTTGTCTCCACACCTAAACAACTATATCTACGATCCAAGCTACATGGGTTGAGTCCTTCAACTACCATGTAATGGAATCCTGGGTATTGCTCCACTGCCAGTCAGGTGTCAATAACCTTGATGAAGATACCTCTAGTTCTCTCAAAGCATTGCTCTAATTCCAGTTAGTTGTCCATAGCCCTGATAGAGATACTTGAATTACCCATTTAGTATTGAGCTTGCCTTTATTTTAGTGTTTTTTTCTTATGTCTCTTTTACCGACCTTGTGAAAATTATTTTCAAAAACCTTCTCAATACAAAGAATTTAATAGTATGAGATGTGGGTTGATAATTACTTTGGATCCCATGACAGTTTTTGGGAAACAAATTTTTCACTTGAATCAAAGATATAATCACCCTGAGATGAATAGGCACTTTATAGTTGGATGTTTTATCCATTTTGTGACAGATTTCAATGATAGTTCAAGAGGTTATCTACAATATACCTTACTCCTAATAGCCTTCAGACTCATGCTAAAATTACCATAAGGCAATAATTTTAGAACAAAATCTTTCGACCTATATGCCCAAAAATGCCTAAACCAATTTCTCTCCTAGTGCCCACAACATTCTTTGAATAACAACCCCAATATTTTAAGACAGAAGGAAAAGAGAATCCCCAAATAAGAAGACAAGACAAACACGAAACAACAAAGGAAACAAGGAGGAAAAGAGAAACAACAAACAAACAAACAACAGAAGCAAAGAACCAATAATTATACAAAATACATATATACAATTAATTCAAAAGCTCAAACCTTTACGATCTGAAGTAATGCTTGAGAAACTACCCATTGACTGGCAATGGAACAGGTTCTCCTGTCAAGGTACTCAAATGAAAAGAATTCTCACCCAAGATCTCAACTACTTGATACAGACCTAGCCAGAGTCTATCAAATTTCTGGTGATCACCCTTTTTCTCCTTAGCCTTGTCCCACAACAACACCAGATCTAAGATTCTGAATGCCTTAATCTTAGCTCTTTTTTCAAACCAACATTTGACAGTAGCCTAATGCTTGAAAAAATACTGTAGAGTAGGGTCTCTCTGTTCTTCCATGTTTAAAAGGTTATTTAGTCTTACCTCAATCTAGTCATCCCTTGTATAAAACTTCTACATGAACTTAAGAATAGGTATCTGTAAGTGTATGGGGAAAACCGGATCTTGGCCATAGACTAATTTAAAAGGGGAACTTCCTAAAGCAGCCTTAATACGAGTTTGATCTTCCCATAAGGAAAATATTAACTAGGTATGCCAGTCTCTAGGATTACTTTCAAGTAACTTCTTTATCACTTCTAACAGATTCTTGTTAGTAGATTCTGTTACACCATTTCCCCGAGGATAGTAGTTGGAGGAATACTTCAACATAATTTTATGTTCGTAAGGCCATTGTATGAATTTAGCAGATGGAAAGGCAGGGCCATTGTCACATACCAGGATGAACGACACTCCAAACCTAGTAACAATGTTTTTAGTGAGAAATTTGATAACCACATCAGTGGTGTTGTTCTTGCATGGTTGAGCCTCAGTCCAATGAGTGAAATAGTATGTAGCAGTTAGGATGAACTTGTGTCCTGCAGAAGAATTAGGATTAAATACCCCAACAAAATCCAGTGCCCATTGGGCAAATGGTCTTACCTCATATACTGGTTGTAGAGGAATTGTTGGATTACGCTCCTTTGATGCAGATGTTTGACATGTATGACATGTCCTGATGTGTTGATGTGCATCCCTAAGCACATGGGGCCAATAATATCCTGACCTAAGGATTTTATGAGCCAAAGAATCTAATGATCTGTGTCCTATGCCATGCCTACCATCGCATGCTTAGCTTCTTGCTGATCCAGACATTGCAGGTACACCCCCTCATAATTTCTTCTGTATAGAGCAACTCCTTTGAGCATGTAATGAGAACTATTTATCCTCAGTGCCCTTCTCTGGGTAGCATTCATCCCTTCTAGGCATTTGTTATTAAGAAGGAAGAAGATCAAGTCAGTATACCATGGATCCTTGGTAAATGAGTGCACAGTATATTGTTGACAGGTAATATTCTTGTCAACATCTTCCATGGCCTTTGATAAGCCTTGTCCTTAGACAAGTTTCATTGGATGAATCTCTAAATCATACTCTTGAAGGATAGCCATCCATTTTCCTCTTCTTTCCCCTAATTCGCTTTGCATAAGGAGAGACTTAATTGCTGGATCAGGCACTATAGCAATAACTTGGCTTCTCAAAATGTAATGCCTAAAACTTTTTACTGCTCATACCAATGCAAAGGCCTATTTTTCCAAGGGTGGGTACCTAACTTTTGCATTCTTGAATGGAAAGCTCATGAAGGCAATTTTCCTTTCATCTCCTTTACCTCTTCATTGTGTTAGGACTGATGCACATGAATTATCAGATGCAAATGAATAAATATAAAAGGGCTTTAGGTAATCTGGGCTAGTCAAGACCGGTGCCTCAGATATTGATTGCTTAATCTGCAAAAAGTAGATCTAGCCTCATTGCTCCATTCGATTTTAGCATCTTTCTTCATCATCTCGTTGAGGGGTTTGACAATTTCTGCAAACCCTGTTATGAACTTCCTTACGAAATTAATCCTTCCAAAGAAAGACCTCATCTCATTTTTACTACCTAGCATTGCTAATTTCAAGATAGCCTCAAATCTATCGGGATCTATGGATATTCCCTTTTTTGATATCACATGCCCTAAAAGCTTTCCTTCAGAAACTCCAAAGACACACTTCTTGGGATTAAGAGATACTCCATAGTTGATACATCTCTTAAGGACCTTGGCTAAATCAACAACATGATCCTTTCTTTTCATGGAAAATATTGTCAAATCATCTACATATATAATAATACACTTACCTATAAAATCCTTAAAAGCCACATCCATTGCATGTTGAAAGGTAGCTCCAATGTTAATGAGTCCAAATGGCATGTGCCGATAGGAAAATGTCCCCCATTTTGTAGTGACAGAAATTTTCATCCTGTCCTCATGACTGACAAGCACTTGGTTATATCCAGAATAGCCATCTAAGAGTGACATCATCTAGGATCCATTAACAGTTTGTAATACCTCATCAAGAGAAGGAAGTGGATAGTTATCCTTATCTGAGGCTTTGTTCAGATTCCTAAAATAAACACACAACCTGATCTCCCCACTTTTCTTACGTACTGGAACTAGATTGGCAACCCACTTGGAGTGCCTTACTGGTAAGATGATCCTTGTTGATAAAAGCTTTTGCACTTCCTTTCATATTAAAGGCTCAATCAAAGCATTGACTAGGTGCTACTTTTGACGAAAGGGCTTGGCTTCTAGCTTCAACAGTATTGTGTGTGTGATCACAGAGGTGTCAAAAGTTTTCAAATCTTCATAACTCTCGACAATTTCTACAATATCTTCTTTTAACACCTTAATTATTTCATTTATGATCTCCTCAGGGCAGGTCTTGCCTATAAGGACATTTCTTTCGAGGCTTGAATCAACCAGATTAATAGATTCATACTTCCCTCCTTCACTTTGCATTGGCACTCTCTCTGGAGCTTGAGGATAAGAATCAAATATCCTTTCTAAGGCTACCATACCCTTGGGGATGCTGTTACTCTTTAAGCTCATTATTCCTTCTGCATCACAACCTTCAAGGTCCCATTCTCCCTGATCTCTATCTGATTCATCTATGATCTACCCTTCAAAGACATCTGAACTTGCCAAAAAGGAAAGTATGTGTTGGTCGTCATTGAAGACCTGAAAGTTTTGAACATTATCAAGGACTGTTGGGATTGAAACTAGCTCAACTAAAAATATTTTCAATTTGGAGTCCTGCATAGGCTCCAAAGTACTAGCAGTAATTGCCAAAGCATCTGCAATCTGATTTTGTTCCCTAGGAATCAAAGTAATTCTGAAAGCATCAAAGTCCTCGATCAGATTCCAAACCCTATTTTTGTAAGAAGCCAATCTTTTATTATGGCAAGCATATTGGCTGCGAACCTGTTTGATAATGACTTCAGAGTCCCCCATCATCATTAGAGATGTGAATTTCTTCTTATGAGAAAACATTAAGCCCCTAGCAAGTGCTTCGTACTCTGCCTCATTGTTTGTGCAACCAAACTATAGCCTATAGGAAGCAAAGTAAGTCTTCCCCTTTGGATTGGTTAATTCCACCCCTGCTCCACTTCCTGATTTGGACTTAGAGCCATCAAATTTTAGAATCCATAATTGATCTAAGGCTAGGATCTCTTTCTTTTTCTGGCCTATAGTATTTTTCTTGGCAGAAGTATATGGCGGCTTGGACTGGTGCTGATCATTAATACTTGAAAGTAACTGGGGGCACAGTTCATCAGAAGATTCTCCTAAATTGAAAATTTGTTCAAGAAGTGATTCTTGAACCTCTTCTTGAGATAGGTAATGATTTAGTACCTTTTTCACCAATTCCCTGGGCATTGGAAGTGTTTCTAGGGTAAGTGTAATTGGAAAAGACTGAGACTCCTCAGTCTCTAGTGGTAATTCAGAACACAGAACTTGAGTCTGATCGAGTTGAGAAGATGATTCCCTCTGAGCAAAGCCGGTTCTCATAAGGATGGTTGCATCCTTTGGTTGAAATGGAAATTCATTAGTAGAGGCTTGAGGTTGACATTCACAAGTTTCTTCTAGCCTAGAGACATGTTTTAAAATGTCTACACAGGCTTAGCAAGTTAACTCATACTGATTCTGGTAATGCAACCTACACTAGTTAGGAAGTAGAAGACTCCACATATCAACCTCCTCTCCTAGTACTAGCCTATCCTGTTGTAATTTCCTTGTTAGGACTTGCTGATTAACAGTAATCATTGGGTCATTTTTCTGTGAAAGGGGTGAGTCATCAAAATGAAGTACTGAAAAGGTCATGATTTCCTCCTGCTTGTAAACTCCTATCTCAATTTTGAAATAGGCTACCTCATTAGGGGAATCATATTCAGTGATCATGTGTTTGAGCCTAGGCTCACTTTCAATTATGATCTAGCTTGCTATTCCTTTCCAGGGCAGCCACATGGGTGAGAAATCCAAAGACAAATATCCACCTAGACTTTTCATCAGGTCTCTGCTCAAGAGCATACCATAGGTTTCTGGGATATCTGCTACTTGGATATCCACATAAGTTTGGATCCTTGGATCATATCCAATTTGTACATGGATATTTTTAAACTCTCCTACCACATTAACTTTTTTTTTATCTAACTGGATAACCTTTTTATTTGTCTAGAGTGGGCTCAGACCTAACTTCCTATGTAAATTCTTTCCAAAAATCCTCAAACTTAGCAAGAAAGGTGGAGTACCAGTCTTACCTTTATAGAGAGCTACATTTATCTCATTAGTAGGAGTCACCTTTTCTCTTCCTTTGACCTATTTTCTTCCCCAAGGGCTTTCAACAAGATTTCCTTTTGAGCTGGGCACCATTTCAAAATATCAAAGAAAGACATTGAAGTCTTCTACCTCTGCATCTCTGTAATGAAATCAAATTTTGAATCATTCCTAACCTAATATTTAGGAATTGAAGATGAATTACCTTTGTTATGAGAATCTGATGGTCCCTTTGGTGGTGGTGGATTATTATCCACATTCTGATTTGGCGGGACCATGTTATTAGGAGGGGCAGAGGTCCTGAATGGCCCTCTATTTTGATTTCTAAGGAAATGGTCCCCCTTGGTTTGGAAGGCTTGGGCATCGTACACATCTTCTACTACTTCATTGTCTTCCTGGTTGGGAAATGGAAGTTCTTCCTCAAAGATATCATATGCCATAGTAGTATCCATTGATCCACCAGATTTGTTAGATGCACCCTAGAATGGAGCATCAGCTTGGGCTATCTTAACCATATTTTCTATTTCGAGGAAATTTACCATAGAATGGACCGCAGTATCATATAGTCTACACCAATTGGTCATAGGGTTGAGATCTACCATGTTAGCAATGTGTAGCTTCTCATCTCCCGCTTGATAATTGTGGGAAACTCCTCCATTATTGGGTCCAGTATTCCATGGCCTAGTGTTGTTAGGCCTTTGTGTATGGAAAGCTAAGGTACAAAAAAAACACTCCTAACACCAAAACCTCAGGGAAGAATGCAGAGGTGTCTTTAAATTTTAACAATTACCATTCAATTAAGATATTCATGAAAGAAATAACATAAACAGAGAAATGAACATACATAGATGAACACCATATTTATGTGGGAAAACCCTTATGGGAGGAAAAACCACCACACCAAGAAAAACCCCTTTGTATTACAATAAAAAAATTACATACAGAGTACAAGCTTCACTCTCTGATGTCAATTTATAGCAGCATAATATTCACTAATCAACCTTACACAAAAATTCTCTCAGAAAACATCCATCGAATTCACTCAGAACAATTCGTATTCAAATGAGCAACACTTCACTATCTCACATTGTTACTCATCCAACTATTCATCGAATCATTCATCATCTTCTATTATAGAGTATATCTATGCCATTCATGGTCTATTGATCTTCCTCACAGGAATGGTTACAACAGTCCAACTACTAGCGGTTCACCTTTCACTTCTCTAATTGGTAAAAAAAAACCACGTAGGATACACAAATGGTAAAGGTGTTCAAACTGTGTTGCATGTCAGTGAGGCACTAGGCCATGTCTCCCCGATGCCACAAAGCCCATCTGTTGTTATTGGCCAGAGTCATCACCCATCGAAAAGAGTAATATCGAGTTGCAAGAGTCATACTGATATCCACTTCAAAACCATTGGCCAAACAATCACTCTTAGCAAGAGGTCATACCAAACGCAAATCCATCTTGTGCAAATCTATCGGCAAGAGATCCACTATCGCCAAGAGTCTTAAAGATCCTCTATGTCATACCAATGTTCATACCCATCGGCGAGAGAAAAAACCATTAGCAAGAGTTCTTACCAAAAACACCTGACTGTCAGCGAGACAAGACATATTGCTAAGACTTCATACCGATGATCAACACATGTAGCTCTATCGGCAAGACCATCGCTATCAGTGAGACATCACACTGAGCACAGAATAGTCAGAGAGACCACCACTATTGCCAAGAGGTCATATAGAAGTAATATACCCATCGGCGAGACCACAACCATCGGCAGGAGATCATACCAAGTGCAAACCTTTCAACCAAGAGTATCCCCGATGACAACCTTGTGAATAACCGTTGGTGAGACATACACTGTCGGGATGAGTCATTCTGAACGTTCAAGTCTCTCCCCGATAACCATTAGACACCAACCCATCAGAAAGAGATCTACTCAGGAAAAAAGAGATGGGAAACTCACAGCGATCGACATGTCTAGCCAATGACTCCCGTCGACAAGACAGAACCAAAGTCTTGGCAACCCGAGCACTTCAAGGATTTAGAACAGTACTGCTAGTCGGTAAGACATTCAGAGAGTCTCACCAACTTTTCTCTCATAGGAGTTTACATGCCAGTAAGATTGAGGCACATTTTCCAACACTTTGATTGTATCCTCCATTCTAATTTTGATAGTTTTGATTAGAGGAGTTTTGGTTCTGGAAATTCCTATTGGTGTTCTGGTTGGTATTATAATTCTGACTAGGATTTTGGTTAGGATAACCACCCTGATTAGAATATCCTCCCTGATTCTGAAAACCTTGGTTCTAGTTCTGAGGGGGATTCTATTTGAGTTGAGCCATGTCATTAGACATCTAAGACAGTGTCTTTTTGAGAGTCTCCATCTCGTTGCTCAGTTGGAGAGTCTTTTCACTTTCTACATTCTTCACAACAAAAGATTGATTAACTAAACTTGATCCTTCAGCTTGATTTTGGTAATTTTGATTTTGCTGGGAGGAATCCTGGGGACCATTGTTAAAAAATGGCAAGGGAGGTGAAGCTTGGAACTCAGACATGGGTCTGTATTGGGAATAGGACATCCCTGGGACCGTATTGAATAGAGGGGGTGGATTGGACATTTGGTATCCTATAGGAGGGAGAACTCCTCCTAGACTCCCAGATTGTAGATTGATATGTTGTTCCACCTAAATTGCGAGATGATATACCTTAGCCAAAGAGTTAGTTTCATTAGCATTATATGTCATTTTCAAGAACAAGCCAATCAAAGGGTCCACAACCCTTAAGTATGGCAAGATGGTGATGTTCTCATCCACCAGGTAAGGATCCTGCAACCTTTTGTACATTCTTTGGAACCTGGTGTTGAATAGAGGCAGCGGTTCATGGTGTTCTTTTCTTATAGTGGCAAACTAGTGGTAAAGGATAGCAGGGTCTACATAAACCCTGAATTGATTGATAAAGGAGTTCTCTAAATCTGTCCAACTTAGAACCGACCCTTGGGGTAAGTTCAGGTACCAATTGTATGCCATGTCTCCCAACGAATAGGGGAAAAATCTACACACAATGTCCTGATGAGCCACCTGAGCAAGGGTATAGGCATCTTTAAATGCCTATATGTGCTCCTCGACACTTCTTGACTCCCCATGCATGTACTTAGGACAGATCCTCTCTAGGTTCTTTGGGAGATCGTGTATACCTCCAAGGATAGTCCCTAATGGTTAATGCTTATTAATAAATTAATCCATAGCTCTTGGCAGTGATACAGATTGAGTAGGTTGTGGAATGGGTGAAAGTGGCCAGTGAGGTGGTGTAGGTGGGTTTGGTGGAAACCCAGGTGGGGTGAGCGGTGGTGATAAAGGTTGAATCAAGACTCTGTGAGCCTAGGGCCTATGCCCGATAGGGATTTGGAGTTCAACAAGTGGTTCAGGATTTTGAGAAGATCTAAGAACTCTCTCGTACCTATCTAGTGAAAATGACCTAATGTGAGCCATCTTGTTCTTGAGGCCCTCCTTCTAGCACTAGATCTTTTGATGGTCAAAACAACACAACAACATAAAACCAAATATTACTATTCTATTTCTCCTGAAAGAGAAAGAAAACACATGGAGATCTAACTCCCAAGGTCCTGGTAATTGGTTCTAAACTATGCTTATTTCACTCAGTGGTTGATATAATTGTAATGTTCAAGGGGCCCTTGCTAGTAACAAAGAACAAGAATGCATAACATCAAGTAATCTACATTTGTGGGGGGTTTAAATAAAATAAAAAGATGAATCAAAGATTTAAATCAAATAAACGTGAATAAAATTCTTACACATCCAGACATGCATATTAATAATGAGTGTTTATTCCACCTAACCACAACTATAGCAAGATGCAATCCATAGAATAAACTATGCTACTACATACATCCATAATGCTAATTCAGATACCATCAATAATCACCAAACTTACCTCAAACAAATCACTCACTCATCATCTAAAACACAGATCAAATGAAAATAATAACACTTTAATTCACAAATAATCCAATGATATGATCTTGAATCCAGTTCCTTCTATTAACTTTCATCAAATAAGAAACAATTAGGCACAACAAAATCACTAGCATATGGATTGATCACGTACCATTAACCTTATCAAAATAGATCCAAACTTTAAAATCATGACATGAAAACTATAAAATAATCAAGCCTTTTTTACTAAGCTTTTTAGAGTATCTTTCTAAAACAGTGAAATCATAGATCTAGGTTCTATCTTCTATCATCAGATGGCTAATATTTTTTCATTTAGCCAACCTTTACAAAGTAGATTCTAATAGTACATATAGGGTACCACATGCACGAATTTCTCAATTCTCAATCAAGATCCACAATTCATGGAGTTGAAATTGAACACATAAGTAAACTAAGGAACCCATGTTTCAAGGCTGATCACTCCGTTATACAAAAAAGAAATCTGATACACCAAGAAGAAAATGAATCCCATGAATCAAACTCAAAGTTGAACTTATGTCCTAACCCAGAAAAGAGGAGAAGAGCAGATAGAGCATGATGAAAAGAGTCAATCACATTTGCACTGAATGCTCAAGAATGTACTCATCAAAACTGGATAACATCTGTTGAAGAGTACCCAAATCTGGCCCAGCCAACCAATCACCTTCAAATTTGATTCTTTCAAATTATGTGGAAACCAACCTTTGCATCTCCTTTAACTTGATTAGCTCCTTTCTAGCAATTCTTACCTCTTCCTAGATATCCATAAACTGATCTAACAATAAATTCTCCCCATCATCTCCCTTTTGCATGATTTCCTCAAACCTACTCCTCCATCTCTCCCATAGTTTATCCAATGACAGGCCTTCTTTATTGGAGGAATGTAAGTTGATTAAAATGGCCACAACCGCCTCTAACTCAACCATCTATTGATTCAAATATTTACTCATTTATCGTACTTCTTCTTGACGTCCATGCATAGCTCTTGACTTATACCTTATGATGCTCACATTTTTCTCCACAAAATCTTCATTACCCTGCTCAAGAACTGAATATTCTAGCAAGGTGGACTTGGGAATTTTTCTAATATCCTCAAGCCTTTTAACATATTCCTTGTATTCATCATCCTACTTATTCAGATCCTTAACCTACTGGTCTAGATCTTCTTCCAATTCAAGAGCAACCTTATGAATCTTAGAGCCTTCAACAACAACATCTTCAACCTCCTAGTTGAGCTTATCCAACCATTTATCCATCATCCCTACCTTTCTTTTCATCTGAATCAAATCATCTGCTTCCCTCTTTGTTAACAAAATCGGGCATTTAGGAAGGACAACCTGTATAAAAAATGGGACTTGAAACATCTTCCAAAAAAATATGGAGCTTATCCAATTGAGCCTTAAGCTCATCCTTCCTTTGCTTATCCTTGATCATCTTGTTTTTAGTTGAAGAAGCCACAATATCAATTAAACTCATCTGTTGGTTTCTTGTACGCTTTCCCAAATTTACTACCACCAACTGATAATCAATGATTTGCATATCATCATGGCTCTTCTCCATCACGGGTATGGCACATTCAGTGACAATTTCTCTAGCATCAGTGAGCCTAGTAGAATGAAGAACCCGAGCCTTCTTTTTAGGTTTCTCTTTCCCAATTTCTTTCATCATTTCTTCCCAATTCAACGACTATGGTTCGACAACTTGTTTCCTTTCCAAGTCCAGTTTTATCCAAGTAGGAGTAATAGGAGTAGTGGCTGCCTGGATTGAACAAGAAGCAACAGTAGTGGAAGACAAAGTTTGTAACAATGTAGGATCCGATTGAGAATACACCTCCTGCACATTTTGCTAATCACTTTGTTCTGTTTCCTGTGCTAACCTTTCTGCTTCCTCTTTATCCTTCTATTCTTGCAACCTTTTAGCCTCAATCTCCTACTTTAAACATTCCTCTTCCTCTTTCTTTTCTAACATTTGATCATATTTCTTCTTTAGCTCTTCAACATAGTCCCATGCCCCCTTGGACTTCTTTTCATAATCAGCAATCTCAGCAGCCTCCTTTTCCCTTTTCAAACATTCTTGCTTTTCCTTTTTCCTATAAGCCTCTTCTTGTGCTTTGAGCTTAGCTTCAATAGCTTCTTTTTCTCTTCTTTGCTAAGCCTTTTCCTCCTCAAGGTTCTGGATTTTTCGCTACATTAAAAACTTATCCCCTTCTTCTTGAATTTTGAGCTCATGCTCCTTTTGTTGTTGTTGTTGAGCCAATTCATCAGCTTTGACCTTATCTTCCAACTCCTTCTGCTTAACTGCCAACTCAGATTGTGCCTTGGCCTCCTCTTCTTGGTGCTTGGCTGATGCCTCACCTTGTGAATTAGCATCAACTTCTCTTTTCGCATCTTCAAAGAGTGTCCATTGATCTTCTTCAGTCAATATGTGTTCAATTCCTACATCAACTGTCATATCCAAAGATTGTGATACATGATGCTCTTTATTAGAGGGAGTCTTTTCTGAATCTATTTCTATATTATGTATCTCAATTTCATACTCCATTCTCTTTAAGACCTTTCCTTCATCATGGAGGGCTTCCTATGGTGATTCTTGGCCTAATTCTTGTGCATCAGAAGGCTGAGTAGATGCCTCCCCTGCTACAGATGCAAAAGCACCCACCTCCACAGTTGTTTCATCTTCTTGTACCTCTGGAAGATCTTGAGGAACCCCTTCCCCTTCTTGTGCACTAGAAGGCATAAACTCTAAAGGTTCCTTAGGTGCCATCCTTGTATTTTCCCTTTTATATCCTTTGGTGGTACCTATAGCCTTCCTCTTCATAGATGATGTAGCCTCGGCCTGATTAGTCCTCAAACTCACCCATTGAATACTCCTATCCAACACCGGTCTTGCAATCTACTTTATGTCGATTGTCTCCTCAACATTCCAATCTATTGGATCAAGATCTTTAGTACCAATCTTGCCTGCATCATGCCTGGGATCCAAAACAATCCCATCATCAAACAATGTTTCTAGAATGTCTTCCTTTATCCCAAACTCAACCATAGGTGGCATAGGTATCCTATCATAATTCTTCTTCCTAAGATCATACACATCTTGCAATTCCTCCCAAAAATGCTACAATAGATTAAAGTGTTTCTCAAAGACACTGGGAAACAAAGCCCTCATCTTGTGCTTGGGGTCATAGTATTTCCTTGCAGTGTACAAGCCCAACTTCAAATAAACTGATTCATCACAAACAACCTTAGTTTCCTGAATGTGTGGACATTAAAATGCCCCCAGCTTCATTGGAAACTTATGGCACCTAGTCTTGTGTTTGTTGCTAAACTAGAAATTTGTAGCCAAGGCTTCATAAATAAACTCCATTCAAATGAACCTATCACCACAACATCTAGGTAGCAAATGGGGGTGACCATCAAAGCCTGCAAACCTAAAATAGGTTAATGTGGGGTACTGGATAAACCAATGCCCCCATTCATTCACAAAATCCATTGCCTCCCTACTAAGCCTATACCCTGCATCACCATTAAGCTTGTTAATAATGACATAAAGAAAGGCATCATTAACCCTTCTATACTGTTGCTTTGATGCCTGCAAGGTGAGCTGGTTATAATACTCCCACACTTTCTTCTATCCTTGGGATTCCCCCAATATACCTACTATTTGAAGTCCAAGAAAAATCCCCACACGGGCGGCTGCATAAACTTCATAGGTGGTCATAAAGAAACACTTGGTTTCTCTCACTTTTATCATCTAATTGTGAATGTTGTCTGATACTATGATTGACCAGTCAAATTTTTTCCTCCCATCCAAAATTGTTTGAATGAAAGGAAACATCCATTCTTTAAATAGTGAAGCATCCCTTTTACCAAACACCTTAGAGAGGAACATGATTATATCTGCAATTTCTTTCCTAAAGTCTTCCCTCTTAGGCTAGTCTGGAATCTTGGTCAGAGACTTCTTCTCCACCCTCATCCAAGTCTTATTCATGTGAAACCTATTCCTCTCCTTATTATCCTTGTAAAGCTTCAAAGCCTCCACCTCATTCAATTGCTTAGGATTCTTGGGATTAGGTATATATGTGTGTATATGTTAGTATGTAATCTAATTGAAAACAATAAACACAATTGAAAGAACTTTAAACTAAAGAAATTGAAGTGAAATTAAAATAAAACAGAAATTCTTTAGAAGCATTCCATCTTTCTCTATCTCTAGAGATTTGTTCAAAGCTATTGCTCTCAGATTATGTAAGCTTGGCTTCTCCAAATGGAAGTCTACAGAATGATTATGCAAAGTGATAAAACTTCTCTATCCTATATGTTGGTGAAGGTGAGAATGCTGACGGATATGGATAGGGGCTGTGGATTATGCATAGGGGCTGTAAATAGAAGATGTTATGGATATGCTATGATATGCCATGATTCTATTGCTATAAAATGAGAATACTGTAAATGAAAAGGCTTATGAAGGCTATGCTATTACAAATTGACTATAATTTTTCTGCTAAAACCTTCTATATCCATTTCAAAGACTCGACAATCCTATTTATAGTTTTTCTCAGGCAAAATCCTAGCTGGAAAAGATCAATGGCTGTGAGATTGTCTGGTAGAATTGAAAGGTGAGAGATGGAGAGGTTGAGAGGAAGATGGAGAATGTTGGGAAGTTGGAGAGAAGAATGGAGCCTTGTCTTCAACCCACGGGATAAGCTCGCAGAGAAACAGAGGAATTTAATTGTTTTCTATTTCGGCAATTTGCTTCACGGCTGTTGAAGATAATTCCCAAATTAATTAAATAAATAAATTTATATAATTTCATTTATTGAGTTTGATTTTTAATTTTAGCACTATGGAAGATTAAATTAAATATTTTGAAATATTTAATTGTGATGTGACTTTAGAAGAATATGAAATATTAGAAGAATTAATTAAATGTTTTGAGATATTTAATTATGAATATATATTTGAAGAATTTGAAATGGTTTAATCTTTATTTGAATAAAATATTCAAGCTAAGATTATTAATAATTAATATAAATAAATCTTAATGTTTATTTAATTAATTAAGAAACAAATATGAAAAGATGATTAAATAAACTTATTTATTTAATCAAAATGGAAGAATGAACAATATAAATAAATTATTTAAATTTATTTATGCGTAGATGGAATTCAAAGATTTAATTAAATATTTTAAAATATTTAATTAATTACCAGACAACGTGATGTGACCATTTTTAGGTGTATACATTCTGCCCCTCTTTGAAGTGATGTGTTTTATGCATTGCTTCAAAGAATTTTGAAATTTTCCCTAGAAATTTGAATGTCGAATGTTGATAGGTATATGCCCCCTCGAACGATGAATCGATAAGATTTGAATTTTTTTTTTGTGAATTTTTTTTTATTTTTTATGATTTTTGAAGATGTTGATTCATCGTTCGAATATAATAATATGAAGAAACTAACTCGGAGAGATGTGAAATGAAAATTAATAACTAAAATTTCTCCTGCTATGTTAAAATGTGATAAAAATGCCCCAAGTTTGCCATTATATAGGTTAAAAATGTCATTTTCCATTTTAACCTAGTAAAATTTGCAAATTTTGAGCTCTGGAGAGATAATTATGGCACTTCCGATTCACCATCACCGTTTCGACGAAATCAGCGGCTGGCAAACTATGGACCCCCGGTATGAACCTCGTGAAACTCCTGCTTTTTGAAAACTTTCCGTTCATTGCACGTTTTTCGATGGCTGATTTTGAAAATCTGTGTTTTAGCGCCCTTGAAAGTTATCATAGTGCATTTGATAACTTCTGTAGCACATTTTTTTTCGTAGTGCATATGATAGATTCTGTAGCACTCTTAACATTTTTTGTAGCGCATTTGATCCTGTAGTGCTCTTAATGAAAATGGTAGTGTCCTTAATCATTTTTGTAGCACATTTGATACAGTAGCGCCTATGATAAAAAGCATAGCGCATATGATGCTTTCTGTAGTGCCGTTAATTGGATGTTGTTGTGATAAATAAATTTGTTCGCAAAGTTGTTGGAAAATAAATAATAGCTGATAAATTTGTTTCTAAAGTTGTTAAAAACAAACATGATTTTAATTATTTGCTTTCATGATGATGAAAAAAAAAGAATTTGATTGATTTGTTCGCTTCTAACGTTGTTAAAAACAAACATGATGTTGATTATCTGCCTTCCATGAAAATGAAAAACAAATAGTTTGATATTTAGATTTGATTGATAAATCGTGATGATTTGATATTGATTTTGCTTTGATGATGTGTTAATAGGAGAGATTGGGCATTTTGCAGTCACGGGAGACTTTCTCGAGTACATGGGGTTTGATTCCACATCTGTTACAGTCAGATCGAGATGTGATTGATGCATGTGGATTGAGTTCATTGCTTGACATGCCTGAGGTTCACCTCAACAGGGCTTTATTGACAGCACTCGCTGAGCGGTGGCATAGTGACACCAACACATTTCATTTACCGACCAGAGAGATTATAGTGACCCCTGAGGACGTATATCGTATCCTGAGGATCCCAATGATGGGAGAGATAGTGGTCTTTGATAGCCGAGAGGTTGGAGGCAATGATGCTTTGAGGAGGATTTTCAGAGATGATCAGATTGCCGAATATTTCATCCCATGGGCCAAGTTGACAAACACATATCCACCTTTACCATCTGTTCTTGTAGGATTCATTAGAGGTGTTTTGTGCCCTGACCATAGGTCGAAGGGGTTCGCAATCGGGTGGGGTCGTGTTTTGGAGAGTATGGTGATGCAGGGGACACGATATGCGTGGGGTACATGCATGCTTGCTCACTTATATGATGAGTTACATCATATTGTTTATGGTAGGGGCCAGAGTTTTTCTATTGGTTGCTTGTTATTACAGATATGGGCATGGGAGCACTTTGCTATTTTGCGACCATTGACTCGAGGACAGCAACCAGCTGGTCGATCGTACAGATGGAGATATGCTGATATTATTGCTCATCCGAGACTAGGCAAACTAGAGCATTGGGAGCATCTCTTAGATGATCTAGATACAGTATGTTGGTGGCCACATTTAGATTGTGGGGCATGGCTAGAGGATGCGAGGGAGATGCCCTATGTCTATACGTCCAGATTTTTGATTGGGCATACTTCATGGATCATTGAGAGATTTCTTGCTGGACAAGTATGTCAGTAATTTGGTCAGATTCAGGGTATGCCTATGGGTTCTGCCATTTATGCACGATGACAGCTAGAGCTTGCAGTGTGGGGTCCACGGATTTCCTATGAGACAGCGGTGGCAGAGTTCACCAGTTTAGGAGCGGTGATGTGGGATTACCGAGTTGATGTCCTTGACGTAGGGACAACCCCAGAGTATAGCTAGTATGTCCTAGAGCATCCTACACCATGTAGGTTTGATTCTGATGAGCTTATAGCTCCTGTTGCTACACAAAGATGACGACAGAGAGATTCAGCTTCAGAGGGTGACGATTCAGAGGGAGGGGATGATGACAAGAGTGGAGGAGATGATGATGAGGAGGGAGATGATGATGAGGAGGGTGGAGGTAGGGGTGGTGGTGGTAGGGGTGGTGATAGAGGTGGCAAGAGAGGTGATAGGAGAGGTGGTAGAGGTGGACCATGGATGAGACACACAGATCCCTCTTCTTTAATAGATCCAGCAGTATCAGGTCAGATATCCTCTCTACAGAGTACAGTATAGAGTTTACAGACTCAGCTAGCATAGGCACAGGCCTTGATTACACAGTTGCAAGGACAATTGACTTCAGTTACTGCTGAGAGGGATACAACTAGACAGTGGGGTGAGCAGGCCATTGCTTTGGCGGATAGTCTACAGAGAGTAGCAGCTAGCACCCTACCTAGTGACATGATGAGAGAGGTGACTAGAGCCACCCGAGAGGCCAAGTTTTACAGGACCAGATATCATGATGTTGTTCCACCTGAGTGGAGGGAGAGTTATACTCAGTCACGGTCTGCTCATAGTCGCTCTTGTACTACCAACAGGGGTGTCACACAGCCATTACCTCCAGGAGGGCCATCAGGGACAGGCGGAGCAGGTCCATCAAGAGCAGGTGGTACAGGTCCCAGACCAGCTCCATCAGAGGATAGCACTACCTAGTGCATTGTAGATGATTTTTTTTTTGTGATACTCTTTTGAGACATTTGTATACACCCTAAGATGATCTCATTTTTGATGATGTTATATCATGTATAGTTGACATCCTTGTACATTTTGACATTCATTTTTGAGATATATGAAATACAACGATAATTTATGATGAGATTAATGCGTCTATTTTCTTATATTCATGATGTTTATGATATGATGGTTTCCCTATGTTTATGATTATGATATATATGTATACATGATTTATGAGATGAGTGAAAATATATTAATGCATGATTGTATAAACATGATGTACAATACAATTTATAGATGTTTATGAATGTTTATGATGTATGTTTTTTTTTATGATTTTTTTGATGCAAATATGTATGAAATGATGTATGAAATGTTGTTTTGTGAATGTCAAAATATACTCAGTCATGTAATCAAAAAGATATGAACCATTTGATACTTTACCAACTTTTTGAGAAATCTATGAATGCAAAATGCAGATTCTAACATAAATGTAATCTATACTAACCATGCAGGATATTCATACAATATTTCCATTTAGAGAGCTTATTTTTTCTTTTTGGTATCATCATAGAGCATTGAAATGTTGAAAGTTAATACAAGCATCAAAGGGTATGTTAGCACCAATGATGACCTAAGTATTGCTTTCATGATTTTTAATATAGCAAGTTAATACAAGCATCTAGGTATAATTGAACCGAGATGACTTGAGTATTGCTTGCATAAACAAACAAGAGTTAACCCTTTTCCCATGAAAATTCCAAAATGTCATCAATGATACTTAGTAGAGCATGTCTCGCGACCAATTTGCATAGTACTAATGATTTCATCACAAACAACAGACAAAGAAAAATCATACTCCTTCCTTGCTTTTCTAGTTCAGTACATCATTGAATTGCTCCAGAGATATGATAGAAAATCAAACAACCATTGAAATTTTGTTTAAAGTATTTCAAACATTTATTTAGATTAAGATCATCCAAGTTGGTTATCATCACTGATATTCTCATTTTGATAGTTTGTTTGGATCATTTTGTTTTGATTTCCATTGACATTGAATAAGCATGTTGTGGTTGATTTGATATGACAATGTTTGTTGTGTTTTGACAAACCGTCTTGTGTCTATTTGTGATGTTCTAAAAGAAAAACTCGTTGCCCCTCTCTTGTTTATTCTATGTTTCAACTTTTTCCCCTAGTGTGAATACAACCTAAAGATTAAGGATATGTACAAATTTCATCAAGCCATGATGAAACATAAGGATTCTCGTTGCATGATATGGATATGATAGATATGTACAAATGATAGATATGAATGGATGATGCCTAAAGTGAATTCAAGACATAAGATAATAGATAGAGGAGCCCATTTTTATCATAAGTAGCGCCTGTTTACCAGCTTTTTCACCACTTGTTTTTATTGCACTTTTTCAGGATTTTTCTGAATTTTTTTTCAAGACTTTTTCTAATTTATTTATTTATTTATTTATTTTAGGAATTTAGACATAGAACTTCTTCAAATGAATGCTATTGATTGGCTCTTCAAACAGGTCCCCTTCTGACGTGGATAACTGATATGCACCAGAACCATATGCTACAATGATGACAAATGGACCAAGCCAGTTAGGTTCAAATTCCCTTTCTTTTCTCTGTCTTGCTAATTACGTGGATTTTCTCTCAAGACAAAGTCACCTACTTGAAATGTTCATGGTTTAACTCTGTGATTGTAACTATGAGACATAACTTGTTGATAACCCTTCAAATGATCAGCTGCATGTTGACATCTTTCATCTAACAGTTCCAACTCTTGCAAATGAGAAACTCTGTAGTCCTCATCACTTATCAATCCCTTGAGTGAGACCCTAAGAGAAGGTATTTCAACCTCTAGTGGTAAGATTTCTTCTGCTCCATAGACCAAGGCATATGGGGTAGCTCCTGTTGGTGTGCGAATCCTAGTTCTGTATGCCCACAAAGTTGGATTTAATTGGACATGCCAATCACGACCAGCGTCATTTACTGTCTTCTTCAAGATCTTCAAGATTGTTTTGTTGGAAGCTTTTGCTTGACCATTACCCTGTGAATAGTAAGGTGTAGAGAACCTGTGTTGGATGTGAAATCTTTCACAAAGTTCATTAACATCTTGATTCTTGAAAGGCCTTCCATTATCAGTGATGATAGAATTAAAAATTCCATATCGGCAAATGATATAATTCAGGATAAATGAAGATATTTGTTTACTAGTCATTGTTGTCAAAGGAACAACTTCAATCCATTTTGTAAAATACTCCGTAGCTGTAATGATGAATTTATGCCCATTTGACGATGAAGGATGAATTTTTCCAACAAGATCTAGACCCCACTGAGAAAAAGGCCATGTCAGAGTGAAAGGTTGCAGTTCTTGTGCAGGTGCATGAATAAGATTCCTGTGGATCTGGCATTTAGAACACTTCTTGACAAAAGTAAAAGAATCTTTCTCCATGGTAGGCCAATAGTATCCTATTCTGACAAGTTTCTTGGCTAAGGTCAAACCACTTGAATGAGTTCCACAAATACCACCATGAACCTCTTGTAAGGATTTTTCAAATTCGTCACGTTCAAGACATCGAAGGATTGTACCATCAAGACCACGTTGGTAAAGGATATCGACAATTAAGATATAACAGGATAATTGGCGTATGAAGTTCCTTTTTTGGTTGTGGGATAAATCTGGAGGTAAGATGTTATCTTTCAAATATGTATAAGTCTTGCCATATAAAGGTGAATCAGAACCGGTTAAATGACATATGACTTGAGTCTTAGGATTATCATAAGCGGGAGAAAACAATTGTTCCACCAAGAATTCATACTTGGTTTGATCTTCTAATAGTTGTAATAAGGAAGCAATGGTAGCCATTGCATCTACAACTTTATTATCAATCCTTGAGATTTATGAAAACTTGATTGACACAAAATAATTTTTATAATCATCCACCATATTCTTGTAAGGTAACAACTTATCATCTTTAGTTTGATAATCATCATTAATTTGATTAATGACAAGTTGTGAATCACTGTAAACTTGCAGCTCTGTAATCTGCCTTTCCAAGGCTATTTTCAATCCTATGAGCAATTCCTCATATTCAACTATGTTATTTGTGCAAGGAAACATCAACTGATATGATCATGAAATATTATGTCCTTCAGGTGTAACAAAGAGAATCCCTACCCCCGAGCCATATTGTGTATAAGATCCATCAAAGTACAATTTCCATGATTTCTGAATTGTTGCTGTGAAGACATCCACATCAAGAAACTCAATGTGCATTGGATTTTCTTCTTGTAAAGGTGCTTCAGCCAACTGATCTGCAATGACCTGTCCTTTAATAACTTTTCGATCTACATAATGAATGTCAAACTCACTTAAGATCATTACCCATTTTTCAAGTCTTCCTGTTAAAGTAGCTCTACTTAAAAGGTATTTCAATGGATCAATCTTGGTTATCAGCTTAACTGTATGAGCCAACATATGGCGCCGCAAATTTTGAGAAGCAAACACCACTGCAAGGCAAGCTTTTTCAATGAAACTGTAGTTTAATTCATGACTTGTTAGAGTTTTGCTGATATAATATATAGCCCTTTCTTTGCCTGTAGAATCTTCTTGTGCTAGCAATGCTCCCAAGGATACTTCTGTTGCTGAAATATAGAGTATGAGTGGCTTTCCTGGAATGGGTGGAATTAAAACTGGTGGGTGCATAAGATATTGCTTAATCTGATTGAATGTTGCTTCACATTTTTCTTCCCATTTGAATGGGACATTTTTATGCAATAAATGTGTAAAGGGTAAGATTTTGTCTGCCAGTTGAGCTATAAACCACCTGATGGACTGTAGTTGCCCTTGCAATGATGGAAGCTGATTGATATTTCATGGTGGCGGCATGTCCATTATAGCTTGTACTTTTTTTGGATCAACCTCTATGCCCTTTTCTGAAACAATGTATCCTAGGAGTTTTCCAGATGTAATGTCGAAGACACATTTCTTTGGATTGAGTCGAACATTGAATTTCTCCATTATGGTAAAATTTTTTGATAAGATTTCTAGATGTTCTTCTCGTGTGTGAGATTTGGCAATTAAATCATCAACATAGTCTTCCATGAATGTATGCATCATATCATGAAAAATTGTTGTCATTTCTCTTTGATAAGTTGCTCCAGCGTTCTTTAACCCAAATTGCATTACATTCCAGCAATAGGTACCCAAAGGACATGTAAATGTTGTTTTATCTTGGTCCTCTCGTGCAATCTTTATTTGGTTGTATCCTGAAAATCCATCCATTAATGAATACATTGCATGGCCAGTAGTTAAATCAACAATCATATCTATGTTGGGCAAAGGGAAGTCATCTTTAGGACAAGCCTTATTTAAATCTCTGAAATCTATACAAACTATGATCCTTCCATCTGGCTTTGAAATAGGTACAATATTGGAAATCCATTCTGCATAGTCAATAGTTCGAATGAATCCAACATCCAAAAGCTTCTTTAATTCTTCTTTGACCAATAATGCAACATGTGGATGCATTTTTATGAGTTTTTGCTTCATAGGTTTTGTCCCTAGTTTGATAGATAAATGATGCATTATCAGATTAGGATCTAACCCTGGCATATCAGCATATGACCAAGCAAAGTTAATCTGATTCTCTTTCAAGAACTCCATGAATTTCAGGACTTCTTCAATTGTTAATGACGCTGCAAGTTGCAAAAATTTTGGCTACTCTACTGTACTTATATTGATTGATTATGTTGGTTCGATCAAAATTGAATATCTTTCATGATAATACTTGGGAAGAGTGTTAAGTTTCTCATCCTTCAATGCCTCAGAAATGTTTTCACTGTCAAATTCGCTCTTTATTTTTCTCTTGTTGTGATCTACCACTGCCATTTTTTGGTTTTCACCTATAGATCCATGTTTTATTTCATTTATTTTGTAGCTAAGAGACTTGACACCCTCATCAAAATCATGAATATGAAATTCTTGGATGAAACAATTTTTTTCTCCATTAGAGGAACAAAGGAAATTTATAATATCCTCATCATCATGGAACGTAGGGATATGGATAGGTGCGTCAATGTCCCAATCAATAAGTTTTGGATAAACTAAAGGCATGGGATCATTAGGTTGGGTAAGATGTTGAATTGTCAAAGTCATGATGTGGCTATCATCTTCATGGTAGACAAGGTCTATGATGGTATTCTCCTATTGATCATCAATCTCGTTAAAATCTAAATTGTCCTCACTCGAGTCATGATCGCTTTGTAAAACATAATCAAGTGGAGGCCCTGAACCTTCTCCTTGAATGAGAACAAGTGCATATTTGTGTATGGTATCAACTTGTTTGTCTCTCCAAAATTCATCATTATAAATGGTGTCCCATTCATATTCATTAGAATCAGTATCTGAACTATTCTATAATTGGAAAACTGATTCATGAGGTTTATCTGACATTGACCCTGCTTCATGAGTTGATTGTGCTTGCTGTGAAGTAGATTCTTCTTTATGTTTACCATATCCAAGTCCTGTTTTATCACTTGGATGTATTGAAATAGGCTGAATTGGTTCCACAGTTCCTTCTCTTCTCTTTCCTATAGGACTATTTCCTTCATAGCCCATCTTCTGCATGATAGTGTATCCCTTACCATATTGTTCTGTAGGTAACTTAACATGCAAGAGAGATTCATTTTCATCTTTATATAGCCAATTTAGGATGTCCCTATCTTTAGCTTCTTCTTCGATGGTATTGGCTCTAAAGAATTTTTCGTCAAACTTTGTGATTGGCACAGAAGCTTGGGATGTAGCGGCTGTTGCAATCTTTTGATTTGATAAGGTAGGCTGACCATGTGACCTCAGAGAAGGAGGTAAAGTAGAAAGAGACAGTAAATATTCACCTACCCCTTTGTCTTTAAATTTTAACTTAGTGTCAAGATTCTTTGTCAATTCTTGCAATTGGCCTTGTAGATTAGAAGAAGAAACAGCAAGAGCCTCCCTATTGTGTGGCACAAAGACATCTTGAGTTGCTCGAAGATTTGAACAAGTTTGGGTACTATTGTAATCAGCTTGTATAGTTATTTCCTATCCATCATATGGAAACTTGATGCATTGATGATACGTTGATGGTACTACTTGCATATCATGAATCCACAGACGACCCAAAAGTATGTTATAAGAAAGATCCTGATCTAGAACCTAACAAAATGTGTTCTTCACAATAGGTCCCACTCTGATAGGCAACAATATTAATCCTTTAGAAGCTCTTTCTTCATCATCATATGCCTTGATAGTTATTTTCCTTCGTGGATCAATAGAATTTTCTAAAATTCCCAAGGCATGTATTAGCTTTAAGGTACAAATGTTTAAACCAGCTCCTCCATCTATTAAGACACGTCTAATTCGGTGTTTATGGATAATGACTTCGAGATAGAGCGAGGAATTATGTGGATGTGTCATGGAGGCATCATCTTTATCGGAAAATGAAAGACAAGTGGGGGAAGACAAATGTCCCACCATAGCTTGAAATTTGTTTACATCCAAATCAGCATCGACAGTTGTGTTTACGAGAGCTTCTTCTAAAATATTCTTGTGTATGGGGGATATTTTAAGAAGTTCAAGGATGGAGATTTGAGCTGATGTTTTTCTCAATTGATCAACCAGATTATATTGACTTGGAGAAGGAATAGTTGCTTTAGATGAACTTCCTTTTAGAACAACCTTTGCTTGTCCTCTCGTAGTCACATTAACCTATTGATACTCTTGTTTTCCCTTGATTTTGATAACATTAACCTGTTGATCATCAACATAAAGGTGACGGATTATATTGTCTTCAACATTATGTATACTTTTGGCTTTTGCATCTGATGTTTCCCCCTTTTGATAATTCGGTAAAGGATCTTTGAATGCTTGATGATTGTCATTGGTATGATGTCCTTCGATTGTAATGGTGCCATTGTCAATTAAATCTTGTACTAGATTTTTCAAAGCTTGACAATTATTCGTTCTATAACCTTTACATTGATGATAATTGTAATAATACGATTCATTCCATGATGGTGGTTTGACTTGTGGCTCATAATCTCTTTGTGGAGGTAAGGTGATAACCTTATTATCAAGAAGATCCTTGAGAGCGGACTCAAGAGATTGACCCAAAGCGGTAAAATTCTGTCGATTTGAAAAGAATGAAGGTCTAGATGGATTTGACGTTTGAGTATTGCCAAGATTGTTATTGAAATTACCATGATTATCCTTGGTGTTTTGATTGGTCATGATTTCTTGCTTGGAGGTTTTTCCTTGTTGATTATTTTTTCCTTGTTGGCTAGTATTTGCTTGTTGATTGGTTCATGGAGCACCTGATAGATTGAAGACAAATGGTCTTGTTCGTAGATTATTTGCATCTACTATACCATCATTGACAACATTTTTATTTCGGTTCGAAAACCTTGCTTTATCAATGTTGTTTTGATTTGATGTACTTGGATTATCAAGTTTTATCACTCCTTGTTTAACCAAATCCCCTTCAATGGTTATTGCATTTTCAATCAACTTTTCAAAGTTATGAGGACAATGAAGATTAAGCCTATAGCTTAATTCTTGATCTAGGCTATTGATGAAGATATCCATCTTTTCCTTTTCAGGAATAGGATGGGAATATCGTGTGAATAACCTTCTCCACCTTTGCAAAAACATAGTGAAGGGTTCTCCTACTTTTTGTTTCACTTTACAAAGATCAAGCATTGTTATCAGGTGTTGAATGTTGTAGGCATATTGTGTTATAGACTGATTTATTAACTCCTCAAAGGCTTTGATGGGTGGAGTGATCTTAGAAAGCCACTCCATGGATTGTACACCTAGACTTTGTGGAAATAATCACATTAAGTAGGTATCATCATAGGCGAATTCTAGACTCATATTTCAAAAATCTCTCACATGGTCAATGGGATCAGTTTTTCCATTATACCTATCATACTTAGGGATTTCACAATGTTTTGGAAATGGGATCATTTGAAGACTCCTATCAAATGGATAAGGAGATATGTCTTCCAAAACATAATTCTTTGTTGTACCCCCTTGCATCTCTTTTATTTTCCCTTGTAATTCTTTTATCTATTGAGTAAGGGCACTAAAGTCGGTAGGAGGAGTTTCAGGATTCCGCTTAATCGCTTCAATGTCAAAATTGTAAGGTAACTTAGCTCCTTGATTAGCTAATGAAAGAAAATATCTTTCTTTGTTTCGTTCTAAAATCCTTTCCATAAGAGTATGGAATTGAGGATCTTGCTCTGCTTCTTGAAGCTTTTCTTCTATTAATTCGTCAACATTAAATGTATCCTCTTCTTTTTCAGTATGGTCGCCCATTTTGCTTATAGTGGTTTCTCCCTCATCTTTCTCCACGTGTTTTTGAGATCTCGTGAAGACAGGCATAAGTTTTGTTCCAAATTCTACTCACTTTTGATCAAAAGAGTGAAATAGTGCAATTTGTGATAGATATAAAAGTCAAAATAGAATGAAAATTCTATGACTTGAAAAGTTTCTAACCTTTAGCTTGTGTTGTTCTCTAAGTGAAAGGATGAAAATCCTATTGGAGGGAATTTAAGAAAAATATCAAGAAAAAGATGATTTTGCACTTTATAAAGTTTTTATCATAGCTTTGTAAAAGGATGGATTTAGTGATGAATGCCTAATGTAATCTAAGTTCTCTATTGCAAAATTTGATTTGGACGAGTAGAATATTCAATTGCAAGTTGGGGAATATAACTGAAATGAATGCGTTGACTATGGTTATGCCTTTGAGAAAGGGCTCTTCTTTGAAAGAAAGCCTGTGAATACAAGGGTTCTATAGCATAATCATCAGAAAGACCTCTAACACAATCATGATACCTATGAAGAAAGGTTCTATATTTGAGTAAAACTTTTCGGCTTTGATATAAGAATCGTCTCTTCTTCAATAGTTTCTTGTGGTTAAGGGGTTTCTTTGGCTTTTTAATCTTTTTAAAAATGGATTTCCTTACAAAGGTTGTGGATTTCCAATCTCGTAACATGAGAGTAATCAATGTGATAGTGAGTTATGGATGATCTTATCTGAATTAGTGTATTGAAAATACATCAAACAATTTGTAGAATAGTTATCTTAAGTCCCATGCTAAACATCTAGTGTATGATCAAAATGTTTTTCAAAAAAAAAATTAACGAGTTTTACACATGATAAGCATTGCAAACATACTCACTCTTAGTTCTCAAGTAGGTCATCATAGTAATCAATAGCCCACATCTTAAAACTGCGTCGACTCACACAACCATGTCACCTCCGAAAGGGTGCCTGTGTTTTTGTCTTTTCCAGGTGTGTACTCAGAGTGACAGAGGTGGATACCGGATCCCTTTAGCAAACAATCCTTGGTAGTTATATGGTGAGTATCTTGGGGGTAGATTCTTCCCTCCCCTACACTGTGATTATTATGATGTTCGGAAACTGACAAGTTAGATACTACACTAGGTTCGTAGTAAGGGTTTTTGTTCGGTGCAGCAAATGAGAGACTCCCTCAAGAGATCTCCCTACCTTTAGAACAAAGGCTTTGGGGATGGTTATCAATGCACACTATCGTCGAATGGGATTTTCATCAACCATCCGCATTTGATTAAAGTGGGTTGGAAAACTTGGCTTTAGTTGTTCCCACTTAGGTCGTTCCTGTAGGGTGAGTACTTTTTCCCACTATGGCAAGCCTTCTAAAAGGTGTTAATAAAACAAAAAATTGCATAAAATAAAATAGGTGAGTTTGGCATTTTGATCACCTAGTTAAGGGGAGAGCATAGGCCTATCACCAAAAAACAAAGCAAACAAGGATTTATTTTAAGCCCAAAATAAAGATTTTGTTATGCTAAGTGAAGATGTTGCTTCACACAAACATAGAATTCATTTTAGTCCCAAAATAAAATATGAAGTGTCTACCCTAGGATTGCTTCATTTTAATTTATGCGACTACCCTAGGATTGCTTCGTTTTACTTTATATGTCTACCATAGGATTGCTTCATTTTACTTTATATGACTACCCTAGGATTGCTTCGTTTTACTTTAAAGCTATTAACTGTCCATAGTCACCTCAGATTCAGTTAAACTATTTTCAAAGTACAAATTACAATTTGTAGGTCTGTGAAACATGCGCTATAACAGACCTTACGGGCGCTGCAAGATTCTTTACAGGCGCTGCAAAAATCTTTATAGGCGCTGCAAGATGGCTCAGGAGTGCTACAAAATGGATTAGGAGCGTTGCAAGATGTCTCAAATGCAATGTAGGATTACTTAAAAGTGCTGTAAGATGTCTTAAGAGCATTGTAGGATTGCTCAAATGCATTGCAGGATTCTTCACAGGCGTTGAACTGGGTATGATCTTTCTAAAACGTGTTTCTTGCACTAATTCGTTGTTTTTGGCCGTAACCTATCAGAGAAACCTTCAAAAAGATGTTAGAGTTAGGGGCAAGAGCCCCACGGTGGGCGTCAAAAATTTGTATATGTTAATATGTAATCTAATTGAAAACAATAAACACAATTGAAAGAACTTTAAACTAAAGAAATTGAAGTGAAATTAAAATAAAACAGAAATTCTTCAGAAGTGTTCCATATTTCTCTATCTCCAGAGATTTGTTCGAAGCTACTACTCTCAGATTATGTAAGCTTGGCTTCTCCAAATGGCAGTCTGCAGAATGAGTATGCAAAGTGATAAAGCTTCTCTATCCTATATGTTGGTGAAGGTGAGAATGCTGACGGATATGGACAGGGGCTGTGGATTATGCACAGGGGCTATAAATAGAGGATGCTATGGATATGCTATGATATGCCATGATTCTATTGCTATGAAATGAGAATACTGTAAATGAAAAGGCTTATGAAGGCTATGCTATTACAAATTGACTATAATTTTTCTGCTGAAAGCTTCTATATCCATTTCAAAGACTCGGCAGTCCTATTTATAGTTTTTCACAAGCAAAATCCTGGCTGGAAAAGATCAACAGCTGTGAGATTGTCTGGTAGAATTGAAAGGTGAGAGATGGAGAGGTTGAGAGGAAGATGGAGAATGTTGGGAGGTTGGAGAGAAGAATGGAGCCTTGTCTTCAACCCATGGGAACAAGCTCGCACAGAAATAGAGGAATTTAATTTTTTTCTGTTTCGACAGTTTGCTTCACGGCTGTTGAAGATAATTCCCAAATTAATTAAATAAATAAATTTATTTAATTTCATTTATTGAGTTTTATTTTTAATTTTAGCACTATGGAAGATTAAATTAAATATTTTGAAATATTTAATTGTGATGTGACTTTAGAAGAATATGAAATATTAGAAGAATTAATTAAATATTTTGAGATATTTAATTATGAATATATATTTGAAGAATTTGAAATGGTTTAATCTTTATTTGAATAAAATATTCAAGCTAAAATTATTAATAATTAATATAAATAAATCATAATGTTTATTTAATTAATTAAGAAATGAATACGAAAAGATGATTAAATAAACTTATTTATTTAATCGAAATGGAAGAATGAACAATATAAATAAATTATTTAAATTTATTTATACATAGATGGAATTCAAAGATTTAATTAAATATTTTAAAATATTTAATTAATTACCAGACAACGTGATGTGACCATTTTTAGGTGTATACAATATGAAACATGACTTTGATCATTGGAGGCTTGAAGTCAATAATGGCATTACCCTTTACATCCACACACTGCCTAGTAGCAGGGTTATATGCTCTAGCTATTGCAAGAATCAACTCCGGACATTGAATATATAGGGGGAAAATTGCAACATGTGCCAATATTGATTGAACAATCCCTTTTGTCCTTCTTGTGACCTTCTCCTCAGTGAATGTATCCTCATGCAATTCTTCATAGTTAAAAGGACCCAAATTGGTGTTCGTAATATCAGTCCAGTCAGAATCAATTTTGCTAGCCATGAGGACAACCTCCCTATGCTTACATCTCAAGGTATACAGGAGTTGTTCCACTTTGATCTTCTTCAGCCTAACTCCTTGCCATGAAGTTTCACCTGGTTGGCTCCTCTAAGAGGCCTCATCCATTGCTCCCAACATTTCTTAGTACTTGCAACAATTCCCTATATTATATGAGTAATGAATCTAAGTTATTCAATCATATAATCCCTCCTCTATCCTCCTAAAATGTTATTTACTTTTTCAAACCATTCCTTTATCGGAGGTAGAACCGTAGAAGCATTAGGCATAGACAATGTTTCTTATCATGCAGCGGGGTCGGGATTGGAACTGGACAAGGAGCAAAATAGTGTCAGAGGTGGGACCAGAATGGGAACCAGAACCGAAACAGTGTCAGAGGCAGGGCCAGAATGGGAATCGGATTAGAAACAAACGTTAGCTACCAAGTTCAACCTCCCCTGTGGATCTGGTTCTGAACAAGAGTAAAGACATAGTAACAACATAATAATCAATGGGAGTGGAATAATTCTAGCAAATGGAGAGTATTTCAAACAAGGTATGGTCATATGGACCCTAAACCCTAGGTCACATGGGCCCCAAAGGAAACTAGAAATAGCATAATTTATCCCTCCTACAACTCCTCTGTACAAAAGTAATTAAAACCATAGAAAACGTTATCTTGCAAAACCCTAGTTCACTTGATATGTCATTTCCAAAAAATAGAGCACAACAAGAAACGTATACGAACAAACCAAAATCAACGTGAGAAAACTATAATAGGGTCTCAAAATGAAATACATTACCCAAGCAAGGAAACCCCTTCCAAAATTGAAACCCTAGTCAAAACCAGAGCACGAAAAAAATGGACCTGTCACGAAAGCAACAACAGAAAAAACAACAAAACACAAATGAAAAATGGAAAGACAAACCCAACAAAATGGAATGAAATGGAAAAGAGAGAACCAAGGAAACAAAATAAGAAGAACAAAAACAAACACAACCAAGCGAACAAATTCCCAGAATAAACTCTCCTATGAATACGCTAAAATGACACATGCGGAAGAACAAACGGGAGAAAGAAAATCAAAAGAAACCTACCTCAAAACGCTCTTTAGGACTGACTAGAATTTAGCCAAGATTTTCTCTGCAATTTGCCCCCGCGATCAAATCAATTCTCTCGAGACTTTCCTGGCCATGGTTTTCTTAAACAATTTGCATAATAATAACAATGAGGTAGTTTAAGCATAATTAAGCCTTTAATCACTAATACGCACGCGCAAACAGGCTACATTTAATGCCATAAATGTGGTAGTTCGAGGATGGAGCCAACGACATGAACAAAAAGTTAAGTCAAGTCCACAGAACATCAAAAGGTAAGGTGGACATGGAGCTAGGTCAGAGAAAAAATAAAGAAACCAGATAAAGTTAACTACTTCATTTCCAACCCTGGATCCAACCCCGACAAAAGGATCGACCAAAAACAACAAACAAAGACAGGGGTGGAGACAAAACCGAAATGGAACTTCACATAGTTCGAAGTTCGATTCCAGGTCTGGATCTGGTCCCAACCAAAAAAAAAGAACAAAACAAGCACAAGGGAAGCAGAACCAGAGCGAACATCGGACCCGACCCAAACAATAAAGAAAATGAGAAAGAAAACAAGCTGAGACGGAGTTGGGACTGGAACATAAAATGGAAACTTGAAACTTCCTTCATTAGTTCCAATCTTGGTTCTGCTTTCGCGTGAGCAAACAAACAAAGAAAAGTGAAATGACCAACAAGCAAGAGGACAGACCAACCCAAGTGTTTGTCAAAAACAACCAACAAAATAAAGGAAAAACAAAAGAGAAGGTGGAGTCGGAGTCGGAACTGTTAGCTCTCAAAAATGTAGGCAAGATACCTCAAGAGGCTACCAATCTCTTGATATGCTTCAGGGTAACAGAGGAGGTTGGAAGAATTTAACCTTCTACTCTTTAGGTGTTGCAGAACCTAGGTGGGTGTACCTCTCTGAATAATGCAGACTTAACCTATAATCAATCTTCTTGTAACAACTTGTTCACAATGGCAGATGGGAGTGAACAAATATAATTCAACTTGAAAACAATAAAAATATTCAGATGTGGATTCTGAAATAAGTGCTCAATTAACAGATGTAAAGAAAACTAAATGAGTTCAAATGGTGAAGTGCAGAGACCAGTGCCTTGTTGGGTATGCGGAGTCAAATGAGATCAAAATGAACAACACATCACTAAGAAAATTCAAATTATCTGGCATATGTTATGTTTACAACTTGTATAAACATGCAAGAATATGACTGCTAAGCTCTACTTGAATAATCCAATTGAATCTCTCTTATTACTGTGATTAACTAAAAGGATTTAGTCTTTACTTGAAAGAACCAATTAATCGATCACACAAGAACAACAAATGTGTGTTGATAAACTGAATGTATACTTGTTACATCAATTTAAACAACTAGAAAGAATCCATTTTGGAGATAGCTTAACAATACTTTCATTAAATCTAACAGATAATTGACACCAAAATGTGCAGTAACATCACTTGACTTTCGTAAATACCTCCACTTTGAAAACATGCAACTTTGTCTCTGATCTGATGAATCTATATTACTGTATCCATCAAAAAATGCCTACTGTATATCAAATAACTCATAAAACGGTCCCTATTACAATTGTCAAAATGCCTCTTTATACACAAGCATTAGAAAATAAAACATTTGAAATAACATGTCGGCCCTCCATAGAATTCGGGCTCCAATCGAGCTGGCAAGCAACGGTCATCCAAGTAGAAACATGTCGGCCCAGCATTTTGAAATTTTGTTTTTTACCAATGAGACAGTCGATGAGACATAGATCATTGTCCTTCTGAAGGAAATTCAAATGCTTATCCCTATGCATTGTATTTTGCATTCGCCGTGACCACCAGCTTGCTATGTCGAAGTCAAGAAGTATCTATTTTGTTCCTTTTATGTTTTCCCATAGCCCATCGCCTTTAGTGAGAAGTCACAGAGATTAAAAAATGCTTTATCGAAAAGAACTTTACCTCCAACTTGTCGTTGTAACAACCCGTTAGTCATACCAAAGCCACATAGTATTCCTTTGTTCCTGCTCTGCTTCGCTACAACACATAAGTATTAGGGAGACCATATACTGAGACCAAAATACCATGCCGAAAGGCATTCACTTTTGTTTCACATTTTCCATGACAAGGAAACACTTACTCCAAAAATCGTCTCCCATCCGCCTTTGCTAAGACAATGCAGTGTCGAGGAGAGGTTACATAGATTGCTCCAAGTTTCACCGAAGGGCCCGAGCTCACACCTGTTCACCAAGACACTATAGATTTCTCACCGATAGAGTCCTTATGCCCCATGTATATTGCTATAGCTTTCAACCTTCGGGGGGACCTCTTGTAGATTATCCAATGCTTCACCGAAGGTCTTCAACTATCCCCGCGTCACCGAGACAAGGCAACACCTATACCGACAAGCAACTACATGTGTTCCATCAGTGAGACCGAAGGTTACTCTCCGAGACCTCATGCCAAAAACCCTTAGCTTGGCTAAAACACCTCCATATGTGCCAGTCGGTATAACATGTTGAGCTCGCCAAGACATGATACCAATAACCCATAGCCATGCCGAAAAGAAACCCACATGCAAAGTCGGTGAGACATATTGTATTCGCTAAGACCACTTGTTGAAACCAAAAGGTTACACCGCGCAACATCATTGTCATATTAATCCTTGCCGAGACATAAAAAACTCCTACTGAAAATCATTTGGTAGAAAACCTTTTGCACCATCGGTGAGACAAACTCACCTCGCCATGACACTATACTGAAGGCACTCAACTTATACTGATGAACCACCCAAATGCAAAGTCAAGGAAATAAGTGATATTCGGTAAGACACCACCCCGAAAGCCATAACATATGATGAAGAGACCCATAGTGCACCTGTCGCTGAGACAACATGACTTCGATAAGACGTTAGCCTGATCACAAAGACATATGCTGATAACTGCCAGCAAAAGAAAACTTTAATCAGCAAAACAAGTGAAACGTCTTGCCAATAGGCAACAGACGTTTACCAGAAGAAGAATGGGTTGGGGAGACCTCACTGTTGTCACACCGACACACCTAAAATAGAAAGTATTAGCAGAAAAAACATAGTTGGTCGGGGAGACAATGGGAGACCTATGTCGATATGGACCAGACTGTAAATATGCATAACTTGATGGACTCAGAGGGGAAATAGGGAAAAATATAGATGAAATATGCATACGGTAGGATCAAAACAGTACACTCATAAGTGAAAACACATGTAAAAACACCATATTTTTATAGTTCCAATAGTGGCTCTGTCTGGGGATGTATGATAGTAAGATCATTGCAAGGATCTAGAATCTTAGGTGAGTAGACCAGACATAAAATGATGAACCAGAAAGGAGAAAAGGAATGAATGGTAATGGAAATGAATGCAAAGTGAATGCAAGATGGAAATGAATGGAAAATGATAAAATCCTAGACTACTGTGCATGGAAAATAATTTTAAAGAGGATACACAAGAGTTGTCCATGCACTGGCAACCCTTAATCCTCTATGTTGCTCAAGAGAAAAAAAGCTTCAAGAATTGCCCATGAACAGGCAATTCTTGATATTCACCAGCCATGTTTTGTAGATAGTATGAATCTTCGCCCTTCTTGCCAACAACAACAAAAGGTCCCAACCAAAGAGCTTCAAATTTTCCATGCTTGCCTTTCTCCTGACACCTTGCATTCCACATCAACACCAAATCATTTTCTTCAAATTTTCTGTTCTTTTCCTTCTTGTTGAATAGATACTTCATATGTGCCTGTAGCTTCACATTTTGACTTTGGGCCTCTCCTTAATTCATCCAGTTTAACAAGTTGCTCCATTCTATCTTCCATGGGTTCAAGAACCTCCAAATCTTCCTATAAGATAAACTTATAGACTGGTAAAAAATTCTACAGAGGCATCCTAGCTTGTGCTCCGTACACTAACTCAAATGGAGATTTTCCAATTGGATTTTTTCAAAGTGATTCTGTCAACCCACAAAACCAATTTTAACTTTGAATCCCAAGCCTTCTTGTTCTGTCCCAGCATCCTCTTTATAATCTTCAAGAGACTCTTATTGCTAGACTCTGCTTGACCATTGGCTTGTGGATGATAAGGAGCTGCATAAGAAATAGTAATGTCATACCTATCACAAAAGATTTTGAATTCATCTGACCTGAAGCACATCCCATTGTTAGTGATTATCCTCAATGGTGTACCAAATCTTGTGATAATGTTGTCCATCAAGAAATTTGTTACAACTTTACTTGTAGCCTGCTTGGTTGGGATTTCTTCCACCCACTTTTTAAAATAATTAGTGGCAACTAATATCCATCTATGTCCTCCACTTGATTTCTCCTATATCTCTCCAATGAAATCAATTCCCCAAGGATGAAAAGGGGCATCAACCTGCAAAGGTCGAAGTAGAAAAGCACCCTGATACTTCAATCTCCCAGAAAACTTTTGGCAAGATTCACATTTTCTCACATATGTAAAAGAATCATTAAAAAACTTTGGCCAAAAATACCCAGCCCTGAGAATTTTGTGCGCAATTGTCTTTGCTGAATAATGACCTCCACAAACTCCTTCATGCATTTCCTTCAAAACATGCCTGGCCTGTGACTCATCCAAACATAACAACAATATGCCATCCCTATTTTTCCAAAACAGATCACCATCCATAAAAACATATTTGGATGCCTGCAACTTTAAAGTTCTCTTTTGGCTGTCACTCAATCCATCTGGACACTTCATATATCTAAGATAATGCATAACATCAATATACCAAGGAGTGTGCTCAATGCTTGCAACTGTAGTCCCTTCTTCAACATTGCAGATCTAATTTTCCTCAATATTAGTTTTTTCCATCAGCTTAGCCAAGCCTTGGCCTCGTACCAGCTTAGTAATTTGTATTTCCATGTCAAATTCTTGAATCTTGTTGATACATCTGCATCTTTTCCTTGTAACTTCATATTGTACTAAATGCATGAGGAACATAAGCAATCACCTTGGCTCCAACAAGATAAGGTTTAAATGCTTTTGTGGCCTTCACCAATGCAAAAGCCTATTTTTCCATTATGTCATACTTTAATTCAGACCCCTGCAATGATTTACTAAAGAAAGACATAGGCTATTCATAACCATCCTCATTCTTCTGTAACATAACAGCAATAATTGTATCCATTGAGGCAAATGAAAAAATTTGAAAGGGCTTTGTAAAATTCAGAGATTTAAGAATAGGAGCCTCTTTGATAGCCTTTTTGATAGACATGAAAGCATCTAAAGCTTTAGCAGTCCAATCCATTTTTTGTCCTTTCCTCAGCATTTTAGATATGGGCTTGATGATCTTAGCAAAATTAGAAACAAATCTTCTAACAAAATTATTTTTTCCAAAGAATGACTGTATTGCCTTAATAGTTTTGGGAATAGGAATTTTATCAATAGCTTCCACCCTCTCAGGATCTATTCTAATTCCCTCTTTTGAAACAATATGCCCCAAGATCTTACCCTCTATGACTGCAAAATGACATTTCTTTGGATTCAAACTAATACCATATTCAAGAGCTTTAATAAATACCTTTTCAAGATGCTACACATGATCTTCAGCCTTCTTTGAATAAGCAGTCAAGTCATCTTGATACACTACCATGATAACATTAATCAAATCAGCAAATGCTACGTCCATGGCTCTTTGGAAAGTCACTCCAGCATTAGTGAGACCGAATGGCATTCTTATGTATACATATGTTCCCCAAGGAGTTGTAAATGTTGTCTTGTATTGTTTAGATTCCTTGACTTTAACCCGATTGTACCCAGAAAACCCATCCATCATAGATAACAGCTCACAGCCTATCACCTTATGCAATATTGCTTCCATGTTGGGTAGAGGATAATTATCCTTGAGAGATGCCATGTTTAGATTTCTAAAGTCCACACACAATCTGATATCACCATTCTTCTTTCTCACAGGAACTAGATTTGAAACCCACGTTGAATGTCTGATTGGTTTGATAATTCCTCCATCTCTGGGCTTTGTCAGTTCTTCTTGCATTTTAAGCTCCAATGTTCAATTTATAGGTCTTTTCTTCTTTCTAAAAGGCTTGGCGTCTGGCTTCAATGGTATTTCATGCTGAAAGAAAATCTTCCTTGTATGCTTTCAGATCTTCATAAGACCAAGAAAAAACATGCTTGTACTTTCTCAACAACTCTATTACCATTCTTCGAATTTCAGGGCTGATCTTCTTTCCAATATATACCTTTCTTGGTGCTATCTCAGTCCCCAAGTTGACTTCCTCAATATCTTCTCTTTTGACTGGTGTCTGTTTCATTAGAGATCTATCATTTCCATCATACAACCTCTCCAATGCCACCAGACCCTTGGGCAATTTATTTGTTTTGAGCTGCAATATCTCCTTAACACAGTTTGCTTCCCATCCACTTCTTCAACAAAAGCATTAAAATCAATTTCCTATGTCTCATACTGATATATACAATTGAGGAATTTCAAAAGGTCATTATCATCATTAAAAACTTTCCAGTTATAAATGTTATCAGGCACAGTAGGCCTTGTCTTAAACTCAATCTATGATACCCCAGCCAGTGTGATATCATCTCTTTTCAGCGCCACATTTGCTAAAAAATAGCCATTATGTTCTTTGATCTGTCAATCCACTCAATTGAGAAGGCATCAAATAATTCAATCGTATCCCATACAACATTCCTATATTATTTTAATCTTTTGTGCTTTGCTGCATATTTGGATTTAATTTGTGAAACAACCAACTTAGAATCACCAAAAACAGTTAACAACTTAATCTTGTGTTTCACAGCTATGTTCAAGCCTGTCAATAAAGCTTCATACTCTGCCAAATTGTTTGTACATTCAAATGCTAACATAAAAGAATATTTAAAGGTAATACCTCCAGGCTAAACAAATACAATCCTAGCTCCATTACCTTCTTGGCTACAGGCTCCATCAAAATACATCTTCCTGACACCATTGCAATTTTGTGCACCATGTTTTTCAATTGGATCACTATTAGTTAACTCTGCCTGAGCTGGTTCAATCTTAAAACTTCCAAGATCAACATCATAGAAACAATTGATCTGATCTTGAGGCACATAACCAACAAGTTGGTTCATTCTTGGCTCTTGATACAACTTGACTTCTTGGCCATTCACTGGTATTGTAGCATAAGACAGATCAAATTGAACATTTCCACCAACAACTGCTATCCACTATCTTGACAAAAGCATACCAAATTGCGGAGGAGTATCAATAACCATTATATCTATATTATAAGCCACTTGTGGATAAGTAGCCAATTTGACTTCAACATCCTTCATAATACCAACCACAAGAACAGGTCTGTTATCCATTGCATAACACTTGCCTCCAGTGATATCAACCCACATACTAAGTTGTTTCATGACTCCAACAGGCATGATGTTTATAGCAACACCAGAATCTATCATGTAGTTCCTTAAAAATTTATTATTAATAAGCAACGTAGTAAAGAAGGGATCGACTTGAGGAGGAGTCAATAATATATCACTCAAGCAGACCTTAGAATTATTTATTTTCTCCTGCCTATTGACTGCTTTAACAATTATTTTATTTTCAGCATTCACATGTTCTCCATTCGTTATCAATTGAACAACAGTATCCCTATATTCTTTAATTTTCATCATCTCAAGTAGTGGAACATACATTTTTACCTGGGACAATGCCTGAGTGAAATCAAAAGAGGAGCTCTCCACCTTGATAGTCTTCTTTAATTCTGGCGCTTCTCTTTTGCTTTCCTCTTTTTCTTTTTTACTAGACTGGTCAGGCATCTGTATTTCTTTATTTAATTCCTTTACTTCCTCCTTTTGGCCTAGTTTCTATTCAATTTTATCATGCTGCTTGTTTCTTGGCCTTTTTGTAATTTCCTATTTTGTCTTTTGATCTTTTATAAAAATTCCCCCAGGAACTCCATCTAGCTCATTTACTTTTCCGTTTCTCAACCAGTATTTACTTTGTGCTTCCTCAACTGTAGCAATAGTGATGCTTTCTATTTCATCCTCAGTAAGTCTACTTAAATTGCATTAAGCAGGTGCTGCATCAGGATGTGGCTCTGTGTAATCTTCATCAAAATCATAAAAAATCTGTTGTTCAGCCATATGGACATTATACTTCTGATTGGACACATCATATTCATAGCCTTCATCCCCCGAAGATGAATTTCTTTCCTCAACATGGTGAAAAAAATTTTGAAATCAAATACACCTTGTGATCTTCTCCATCATTCTCCATCAACATTCCCTCTTCATGCATCCTTTGAACTACAACACAATAGTCTAGAGAATGTGGCTGATTACAAACTTCACAAAAGTAATTATTACTCACCATGAAAGTCCCTTTCTTGTTTAATGGATCTGGAGTTTCTTTATTTCTGGGCCTAGCTGCCATAGGTTTCCCATCCTTCCAATTTGTATTGTAAGGAATGTCATGCAATCTTGGCCTTTCATTTCTATTTTCATTCCTATATGTATTCTCTTGTCTGTATTGAGAATTATTTTGCTGAGGAGGCCTCAGGTTGTCCCTCCTATTAGTTATAGCAGCAGCCTTCCTGTTATTTTCAATTGTCAAAGCGATCTTCTGTGCTTCAGCCAAATCTCTTGGAGATCTACTTCTCAGTTCATACCTTATCTTGGGATCAAAATCATTTAAATAAACACTTAATGCAATAGAATCTAGCAACCTTGATCCAGGAGGAACTTTAGTATGCAACTTGTTGAATTTTTGGTTGAAATCATAAATTGAATCATTTTGATTTTTTTGAATTCTCATTAATTCATGAAGAGTTGCATCTGGAGCATTTTGATTCCCATATTGTTCTAAGAGTTTGTCTTGAAATGCTTAAAGAGAATTAATTGAGAAAGTTGGAAAGCTATTGAACCAATCCCTGGCATCTTCAAGAAGTGACATCATGAACAACTTCATGTGTAAATATTCATAAGGCATATCTATGTCCTGAATGAAAATATTAAAACTCCTTAAATGTTCTTCAGCTGTGATTGAATTACTCCCTGTACATTTGGGCACCATATTTCTCCAACTGCCATCCATAGGGTAAGGATACAACTGAAAATCAGCTAAATCAAACTGTCTGATCATGGTTGCATGCTGATGAGGGGGAGGGATAGGCGGATGTTGATATTGAGGCAGGCGATTATTGTACTGTGCATTGTAATGTGGGATATAATTCTAACCAAGAGGTGGATACATACCTGTATGCTGTGTAGGAATGTGAGGTGGATGATTTGGCTGCTTGTGGTGGTTTCCTATCTTATTGTGAGGAGCATTTTGTTGATTGTAAGGCCCTGCACCATGATCACCCTACTTGTGAGGTGGAATATACTTTGGGCCACCAGCTGTTTGATTAGCAATCTGGGCTTTCTACAATTTAGCCTCTAGTTCCTTTATCTTCTTCTCTTTCAGTTCCAATAGTGATTTTATTCATCAAAATTAAGAGCTCATGGTTTCCCTTAGGAGTTTCGTGATTACCTTCCATCCTCTGATTGTATTCATGTTGAATTCTAATCTATTCAACCCCTTGTTCAGCTCTAAACTCAGCCCGTTTTTGAGCTTCAAACTCAACCATCTACTGAGGATCGAGAGAAGAGAAAGGATTTCTTTGATCTTTAGGGGTACAAAGTTCTGCACTTGAATCATCTCTCCATGTATCATATGTTTCACAATGTGCTCTTGATTTTTTTTCTTTTCCAGTCATGCACATGTCCTCATTTATCCTTTTTCCCTTATCAACCTTGTCAATTTTATGTGTCTATTTACTGTTACCAGTAGGAGCTCCGGTATGACCTCCCTCTGAGATCTTCTTGCATTCATGATTAACAACTACAAAAATTTATGTTAGAGTCGCCACTCACTTTTTTCAAAAGTGAGAAAATATTCAATGCTTCTTATTCCTAGTGGAGTCTAAGCAAGACCTTTGACTCTATGTTTCAGGCTTTGATTCTGATTGTTCCCCAGTAGAGTCGCCAATTTGTTAGCTCTCCAAAACATAGGCAAGATACCTCAAGAGGCTACCAATCTCTTGATATGCTTTAGGGTAACAGACAAGGTTGGAAGAATTCAACCTTCTACTCTTTAGGTGTTGCAGAACCTGGGTGGGTGTACCTCTCTGAATAATGCAGACTTAACCTATAATCCTTCTTCTTGTAACAACTTGTTCACAATGGCAGATGGGAGTGAACAATTATAATTCAACTTGAAAACAATAAAAATATTCAGATGTGGATTCTGAAATAAGTGCTCAATTAACAAATGTAAAGAAAATTAAATGAGTTCAAATAGTGAAGTGTAGAGACCAGTGCCTTGTTGGGTATGCAGAGTCAAATGAGATTAAAATGAGCAACACATCACTGAGAAAATTCAAACTATCTGGCATATGTTATGTTTACAAATTGTATAAACATGCAAGAATATGACTGCTAAGCTCTACTTGAATAATCCAATTGAATCTCTCTTATTACTATGATTAACTAAAAGGATGTAGTCTTTACTTGAAAGAACCAATTAATCGATCACACAAGAACAACATATGTGCACTGATAAACTGAATGTAAACTTGTTACATCAATTTAAACAGCCAGAAAGAATCCATTTTGGAGACAACTTAACAATACTTTCATTAAATCTAACAGATAATTGACACCAAAATGTGCGGCAACATCACTTGACTTTCGTAAATACCTCCACTTTGAAAACATGCAACTTAGTCTCTAATATGATGAATCTATATTACTGTATCCATCAGAAAATGCCTACTGTATATGAAATAACTCATAAACCGGTCCCTATTACAATTGCCAAAATGCCTCTTTATACACAAGCATTAGAAAATAAAACATTTGAAATAACATGTTGGCCCTCCATAGAATTCGAGCTCCAATCAAGCTGGCAAGCAACGGTCATCCAAGTAGAAACATGTCGACCCAGCATTTTGAAATTATGTTTTTTACCAGTGAGATAGTCGACGCGACATAGATCATCGTCCTGTTGAAGGCAATTCAAACGCTTATCCCTGTGCCCTGTATTTTGCATTCGCTGTGACCACCAGCTTGCTATGTCGAAGTCAAGAAGTATCGATTTTGTTCCTTTTATGTTTCGCCATAGCCCGTCGCCTTTAATGAGAAGTCATAGAGATAACAAAATGCTTTATTGAAAAGAACTTTACCTCCAACTTATCGATGTAACAATCCATTAGTCATACCGAAGCCACATAGTATTCCTTTGTTCCTGCTCTGCTTCACTATAACACATAAGTATCAGGGTGACCATATACCGAGACTAAAATACCATGCCGAAAGGCATTCACTTTTGTTTCACATTTGTCGTGACAAGGCAACACTTACTCTGAAAACCATCTCCCATCTGCCTTTGCTAAGACAATGCAGTGTCAGAGAGAGGTTACATAGATCGCTCCAAGTTTCACCAAAGGGCCCGAGCTCACACCTGTTCGCTAAGACAGTATAGATTTCTCACCGATAGAGTCCTTATGCCCCATGTATATCACTATAGCTTTCAACTTTCGGGGGGACCTCTTGTAGATTATCCAATGCTTCACCAAAGGTCTTCAACTATCCCCGCGTTGCCGAGACAAGGAAACACCTATACCAACAAGGAACTACATGTTTTCCATCAGCGAGACTGGAGGTCACTCACCGAGACCTCGTGCCGAAAACCCTTAGCTTGGCCGAAACACCTCCATATGCGCCAGTCGGTATAACATGTTGAGCTCGCCAAGACATGATACTGATAACCCATAGCCACGCCAAAAAGAAACCCACATGCAAAGTCAGCGAGACATATTGTATTTGCTAAGACCACTCACCGAAACCAAATGGTTACACCGCGCAACATCATTTTCATATTCATCCTTGCCGAGACATAAAAAGACTCCTACCGAAAATCATTTTGTAGAAAACCTTTTGCACCGTCGGTGAGACAAACTCACCTCACCATGACACTATACCGAAGGCACTCAATTTATACCGATGAACCACCCAAATGCAAAGTCGAGGAAACAAGTGATGTTCGGTAAGACACCACCCCGAAAGCCATAACATATGCCGAAGAGACCCACAGTGCACCTGTCGCCGAGACAACATGACTTCGGTAAGACGTTAGCCCGACCACAAAGACATATGCTGATAACCGCCAGCAGAAGAAAACTTCAATCACCGAAACAAGAGAAAAGTCTTTCCAATAGGCAACAAACGTTTTCCAGAAGAAGAATGGGTCAGGGAGATGTCACTACTGTCACACTGACACACCTGAAACAAAAAGAATTAGTAGAAAAAAAATAGTTGGTCAAGGAGACAATGGGAGACCTACACTGATATGGACTAGACTGTAAAATATGCATAACTCGATGGACTCAGATGGGCAATAGGGAAAAATATAGATGAAATATGCATATGGTAGGATCAAAACAGTACACTCATAAGTGAAAACACGTGTAAAAGCACCAAATTTTTAGAGTTCCAATAGGAACTATATCCGAACTAGAAACCTTGAGAGAGTTCCAGGTTTAGATTTGGTTCCGGACCCACCTCCAACATAACAAAAGACAAACTTAGGAGCAAAACAAAGAACTCCTAAGACCCAATGAAATAACCAAAGGTGAAGACAACAAAACAAAAAGGGGGACCCATTTTATTCCAACACAAAATGGGGTGGTTATGAAAGACATAACAATGTGGTCATGAAACTCTTTGTTCAATCCTTGAAGGATGATGCCAGGGATTGGTAATCATATCTAAGAGTAGGTTCCATAGCTTCATGGAATCACTTCATGACAAGCTTTGTTGACCAATTCAGTGAAAGGGTAAGTCCAAAAGTAGTGAGAAAATATTTAATAGAAATTCATATAAGTGAGGGTGAATTAGTTCCTATTTTCAACCTTCGATTTGTAAAGGCAATCTTGGAAATTCAAAAAGACATAAGGCCAAATGATGTAGAATGTTTGGTTGTATATCTAGGACCATTTGACAATAGGATGAGCTTCTTATTAAGAGACAAAGATCCCACAACTTTGCACTAGGAATATCACATTTCCATTTACATTGAGAGAATTTTGAGATATTTAATGATGAGGAGACCTATGACAACTAGTAATAATCCTAGCATTGCCCAAACTTTTGAACCAAATAGATCAGAAGGTAAAAAGATTTGTCAAGGAGGGGATCTCATGAATGTTGCATCTACTTTACTCACTATAAATGAAAAATGTTATCAAAGATCAACTTCACATCAACCAAGGATGGGAAGGTCTAATATAACTTTTTCTATCAAAAAGCTATATGAAATAAAGAGACACGCAAATGAGTCACCATCTGACTTATTCTTGAGATTTTTGGATGCTTTGATGGAAATACCTGAGTTTGAGACCTAGTGATCTAATGTGAATTAATTTGTTTTGTGAAGCATATATGTTAGGGTCTAGCTAATGGTCTAAGGATCTAAAGCCTCATAGCCTTGACCAAATAGTGGATTGGATTAAATTTGTGGAAAACATTGAGCATGGTCTTCTACCCCTATCTATTTCTCATGATGTGACTAGTGGTTTCCATGTTGAAGATTAAAGGTTAATATTATCAAGTCAAAGAGAATCATTAAGATTAGAACATTTGACTGTTGAATGTTGTCATTTCACTAATAACCTAGAGGTGGAAGCCAACGGTAGTGCAGATGATGAAGTGGGTGAACATGAAACTAAGGAGTTGGTGCCTAATTACCTTCCTTGGGATGTTGTAAGTTGTGAAAAACAAAAAAAATGCAAGATGAAGCCTCACAACTTGATGCACCAGTAAATGAAGGGAATACACTTGGTCCCAATGCTATGGAACATGTATGAGGAATCAAAGTGAAGAGATTGAATTTGAGCAATCTGCTATTGAATATGATTCTTCATATGAAATGGAGATAGAATCCCTTGCTTCAACTAGGGAGTATGTTTATAGCCTTGAGGGTGTGTGTTTCCTAGGAAGTGAGCAATTATCCTCATGCGACGAATTATCTGAGTATGGGTCAATTTTTGCAAACACAAATGATGAGAATTTTGAGATTGTCTCTCTTTGTTCCTTAAGTGACTGTACTAACTTTGAGCACATTGATAGTATGAATTGTTGGAATCATGACTTTAAAGATGATAAGATACATTCAATTAATGTATGGAAAAATATTTTATTTGATGAAGATGCCTTGGACAGTGATATTGCAAATGAAAATCCCCATTGGTGTAGGAGAAATCCTCTTTTTAAGGATACCTCTAATGAGTATCTGATAGGTACCATCAGTGGATATGTTGTGGATGATCCGTGTAAAGATCAAAGTGTTGTTGATGTAGGTAGTTGTGTCAATGAAGATGTCACTTCTAACTTGCTAAGTTCCAAACTGCATGGAAGGTGTGGGGATGCAGACATCAATGAAGAAGCTCCCAAACATTATGTCAACTCTAGATACAGTGTGGATATCCAAAAGGATGCACATGGGTGCATTGACTCTCCTATGGTAAAGAGTTGTACACTTGAAAAAACATCTGAAAGGTCAAGTATTCATGTTCCATAGGATGATTGCATGGATATTCCAACAAAACTACCTTTTTTTGAGGAGAAGGAATTGATGATTCTGTAGAACATGCAAATATTATAGTACTTTTTCACCCATGTGAAGGGAAATACAAAGACACAGGTGATTATGAACATAATACAAGATAGTATGAAGTTGCAGTGGAGTTCTTTGCAGATACTCCTTATTTGATGGATTTGATTATGGAACTTCTTTCACCTCGTGAGAATAACACTTGTGATAAATAGGTTAACAATAGACTTGGTCATGCTTGCTTTCCTGAATTCACTAAGGATTGGCCTAATTTGAGCTAGAGTGTATATGAGTTTTTCAAGTTTGATGGGAAGATGGAATCTAATGATATAATTCATGACAGTGTAGAATATGAGGGATTCCTTTTTCCTGTTCAGTTTGATGAGCCTGTAATGGAAAGGGACAAATGTGGCAATGATACTTCAAGTATTATAGACAATGTTCATCAAGATAGTGTTGATAACATGGGACTACACGATACTCATATGAATTCACTATAGGATAAATAATCCACTATCTTTGATAGAGGGAAGAATTGTCCCTAAAACTTTAGGGGACTGGGGCCTCCATCTTATGGAAATAATCCAAAATGTATATTTTGTAAGTAGTGTACATATGCTATTCTAGTTTGTTGGTTGTTGTTGGGTTTGCTTACCTTTTCTGGGTGAGTTCCTTGGTTTTGGTCTTCTACCCTGGTCTGCTTTAACCGGATATTCTATCCTTGCCATACCCACCAGGGGTATGTATCCCGAGCATGAGCCACTGATGGAGCATCTAAAATTCTAAGGAATTTTCTCTTTGCCCCATGGGCTTAGTCTCCATTTTTTAACCCTTGTCCCCATGAATGAGTAGGGTTTTATTTACAAGAGTATGCAATCATTATAATTGCAAGTTGACCTGCTCCATCAGTCACTGATCTCTTAAGTCATCTCTTAAGCCACATTGCATGTCAGTTCATAGGACCCATTAGCTTGAAGCACCAATCACCAATTATTCCACCAACCTAAGCTTTTTCATAAGTGGGTATGTGCAGGATCATCATGGAAAAAGCAGGCCCTTAAGTGGCAAAAAAATTAGAAAAATCAGAGTTACGAAACTTAACGTAAAAATTTGACTAAGTTATCTATATTATTTCAAAAATATGTAAGAATAGAATTTGTAGAAAATTAAATGTAGTTTCTAAACTACTAGGTTTTTTCTAAAAGGAAATCTATTTGGTGAAAATTTGAAATTTCAATGTAGTAGTACTTAAATTTCAAGGAAAAATAAGAAGTAGGTGTCTATCTAACCACCCTAACCACAATAAAATGATAAAAAAATTTATAATATTTTAGATATAAGTAGAGGACTATGTCTCGATGTGATGCATATTTTTGTAATTTTTCCCAAGTAAATAGTTAATTATGAATTTTTATTACAACTTTTAAAAATATAAAAAACTCGATGTCTGACACCTTAACTTGGTCAAAACTTCATGAAATTCAATTTTTATTGTTTTAATCCTATAGTATGCGAAGCATAGAATGTGATGCATGTTTTGGATTCAAAAAATGTGATACCATTTGAAAGCTATAGATTTTTTTCAATCAATCTATCATCAGGACTTTAGTCATAATTTGAATAGAAAATGAATAATAATTACTTATTAAAGTCAAAGTAAAGCATAATTTATATTGGTGGAAAGATGAGAATCTCCTTTAAAAACCCTTTTCATTTCATCAATTTTGGGTAAAAAAAATGCCATCAGCCACATATCATATTGCCACTTTTTTGCCCATCATGATCCTGCACATACCCAAGACAGGTTTTAAATTTTTCCCAGTGACATAAGCCTAATTCATCTATCCTCAAGGGTTCATGTTGCTATCGGCTTAATCAAGTCCTTTCTATTTAATGCTAATATTGTATGGAATGCAGGTTTTAAGATTTGAGGATCTAGGATAAGATCTTGGTCGTACCCAGCTAGCTCGCAGGAATTAATTGTTAGCACGTTAAAATTAGTGAGGCTAGAGAGATTAGGATGCATATCCTTGTACGTCTATGGGACCCAATCCCCACCACCATTCCCACCATCTAAATCCTTCAACAAATGGATGAGATCATATCTCGAGAATGATCTCCACCTTTCCCTACTGGTTCACTCGGAGAAACTGAATGCTATTTAAGACTAGCGAGATCAGTGATATCATGGCACATGCCTCCAACCACTCAATCTATGAGACACACAAAGCTCGCCAATGGTGAAACTATTTATGAGGTACATCACTACCATTTTTCAAGAGAAAACTAGCGATGCTTTGTTGGATTTCAAACTTGGTCAGCTTAGGGTGAACCGTTTGATTTGCCATCTCTTCAAAGGATGAAAAAGTAATATTCAAAGTTGGCGAATGACACGTGATAGCCATTTAAATCTGTAACCATCATGTATTGATGACTATTTTTCTACAGGATTGATCAAGTTGATCTCAATTTGTGTGGAAACACAAATGCTAGTAATCATGAAGTGTGATCTACGAATTTCCATGTAATTGGGAATTAAATGGTGATAGTACATATGACAACGAGCTACTTAGATTATGCATGTGTTTTTCTAAACATTTATTGTGGGTGCCTTCACTTCCCATGATAAATACAAAAGGAATAGTTTATATTCATGTCATTCACACTTGGCAGATAGAAGTTTTCTTGATTAAGACAAGGTGAGTTTGAGCAATTGTCAGACAAAGAAAATGAGTGAACCAGTGAGGAGGTATGTTCACTTGAGCTCTCAGAAGCTTAGTGCTAGTGTATTGGAAGCTGCTTCAACTATGGAGGTTGATGTTCCTACTTGAAATCCTATAATTGCACTCACAAGGTGGAACCAAAGATTACAATTCCAGAACACTACTGCTAAAAAAGTAAAAAATAAAGGCAAAGAACCAATGTGCTTCACTGCTAGAGGACACAAAAGAATCAGGTATGGGCGTGGCTCCTTCGGGCGCCAAAATTCACCCATTGACCTTATTGAGAGCCCATCAAATAGTGAGACTAAGATAGACTTCGGGTTTTGGCGGTAGCTCAAAACTCTTGGTCAAACTCAGGCCCCAACAGAAGAAATATTGTATATTCCTCCACTGGTAGTCAGAACTCCAAGTGGGTGTACTAGTATTGTGATGTGTAAGGAAAAGGATGAGGAAGAAGCTAATGTTTTCTCTCCTTCCGTTGTGATGACTCAGAGCATGCGTGTGTATCGTTTTTTGGACACTGGTAAGAGTGGGGTGGCTGGTTGATAAAGAATTGCCATGTGGGGTGGTAAATTTTGGTTTTGATATATTGTTGTGGCAGTTAGTTTCTTCCATACATGTGACTATTACTTTTGGGTCTGATATTGAATGTGTTCCCTCATGGCAATGCAGAAATTTGATGTGGTGTGTATTGGGTGATAAAGGAAGATTTTGGTCGACATTTGCATTTTCTCTTTTGGGTGGCTGTTGTAATTTTCATTTTCCCTATGTTCAACATGCTCTTGCATAATCAGTATGTGGGAATTTTTGAAATGCAATTGAAATTATAGGTCAAATGAAATTTTGTGATGAAATTGCATTTGAGCCTGAAGCTTGTTGGTCCCTTATTCTATAAAAGGGACTTCAGGGCTCATTTTGTAGGGGCATGAAAATTTTGGTTAGGTTTTGAGTCGGGTGTACATGGGTAGAATGATAGGAATAGAATAGATAGTCTGTTTTGAGCTTTTAGAAGAACATGTGCAACTTATCTTAAATTGTTATGTAGATATGATTGATAAACATGAATGAACATATCATTCTGATATATTTTCTCTCCTTATGTGAATTTGTGTAAATTTTGAATGGAATTTTAATGATATTTTCATTCTTCTTTGAACATATGTTCAAATGTATGTATGTGTTTCTGCTTTGATTCTAGCAATCAATTAAGTGCTTAAATGGAGTCTCATATTTACAATTATTCTCAAGGGGTTTGATAAATAGTTATGCATCAGAAAGAGTGAACTCCATAATGCAAAGCTATTATGAGACCAGTCCATCCCATAAAATTTTAATTCATTTTTGTGTTACTGGTTCTTGTGTATGTGACTTTGTTGCCCAATGTAACAAGGCAGTGGTCTATTCCTTAATGATTCACCTAAAGGGTTGATCAAATAATTGTCTAATGACCAACCTAAAGTCAGTATTTGAATTCATTTTTAAAATTCATCAATCTCGATGCATGTATTTGTCAACTATCATGTAGAATGTCCTTTGTTTTGATGAATGGGTGAGCAATTTACTTAAAGATAAGCCAATCTTGTAGCAATTGTAACATAATTATCCTGCATTCAAAATGATATGTGAAAATGATGTGTTCTATAAATCATATTCTCAAATGAACACAATAGGAACACCCTCCTTGGCTCCACAGAGCCTAAAGTGTAGAAGATCTCAATCATTGACTAGATCTTGTTAGTTGGCCAGTCATTTCAGGAGTCTTAAGCATATGAGTTGGCTATCCCTTAGAGATTTCTTAGGTGCACTAGAAAAAACCAACAACTCCATTGGTATCCTTCTTGAAGAAGTTTCTTTGCTAAGATACATGCACTTGAATGCAACTTTTGAGATTCTTGATTTGCTTAAATGTTGATATTGGAGTTAACTCTGTCTTTGTGCGCACATCGTGATAGAGTACCTTCTGAATTCTTATGATGAAGGGTAATTTCCAACACATGGTCAATGTAAGAATTGGATATCATGCGTGGAGGTGTGGATGTAGTGTGTTTAGGAATAAAATATGGATTGGTTGACAGTTTGGAACCCTTGAATCTCCAAACTTGGGAAGATAAGTAATGATGGGTGAATATGAAAGTGTGCATGGAATTAGGACCAACCACCTGATGTATTTTGTATGTTTCTTGAGAAGCCTACTTTTTCCTTTGTGGAAATATTTGATGGATACTTCTCCCTTTTTTATCTTGCCCCATAGTTTCTTTGACTGATGGAGTTTGATTATAGAGATAATCTTTCTTTGTATTCTTTGGTATCCATGTGTATTTGGTTTGTCCATTATGCTCCTTAGCTTCTTTTTCTTTGATAATATTCTTTGTGCTTTGATTCAAATATTTCTTTTGATGTTGGTCCCAATTTGTGGATGGAGTGATGGGTGGATGAAGATTCATGATGTGTTTGGTTGTTGTATTAGCATTTGTTTCATCATAAGGATTCTTCAGGCTCCCTATGTTGATGCTTGCACTAGATAAAGTTTCCCCTAGTATTATAGAGGTGTCACTAATATGCTTAGATCCCTTAATTATCAAATAACCAAGACCTTGATGCTTAGGATTACCAATAATCTTCATTGGTTCTAGGATACCCTTTTCATGTAGGCCTAATCATCTGCCTTGATAATTCAACTGTTGAAACATTTTATTTGCAATAGTATATGATTTACCTTCAAAACAAGGTGATAATCCTTCTATGCTTTGTTGTGGATTTCCAAAGGTGATAGCTTCTTCATTGATAAGATAGCTTACCCTTAAAAAGGTAAGTGATCCTAGTTTATAAGTGATAGGATCCTCCATAAGTGGGATAACTTCCCAATTGATATCATTGGCTTGATCTTGTGAAATATCATATTTTAACGCTTCTTCAAGAGGTGTTGATGATTCACTATCCCCATTAAAGTCTTCCTTATTATTCATTTTTGATATGCATTCACAAGATGTTCTTGATTCACAACTTCTATAGAAGCCCTCTTCACAACCCATTTCTGATATGTCTCTAGATTTTTTTGTATCTTGATCATGTGTACAAATGTTAAGAGTAGGAGACTCTTATTCCTTGGTAATGATATCAAGAGTATGAGACTCTTGTTTTGAATGAAGATCATCTACATGTCCATTATGAGTAAGAGTAAGAATCTTATGGGTAGATGAAGGAGTACATGCTATATGGATATGATCATGATCCGTGACATCTTGTATAGATAGGAGAGTATCCATTAGATTATTGTAGTATCGTGGAGATACAAATTCTTGATCTTGGTTAATGTTGGAATTGCTTTTCACAGGCTTTGAATCAATTTCTTAACATGGGTTAGCTTCAAAGGATGGATTGCTTATAAAGGGTTCTTGGACATCATCATTAGGCATGGGAAGTGGCTCAATATCCTCTTGATTTTTAAGTGGACTTGGATCAAACATTGAGTTGAGGATCCCTTTATTATATGTAACCATGAGGTCAAAGGATGTCAATATGTCTTGGAAAGGGACATTGCTAGACTTTGGTGAAAGATATTGATCATTCTTTGAAATAAATTCTTGAGATATGTTCTCTAACTCATTAGGTGATATAGAGACATTTTCAACATGATCATTGGTCAATGGGTTGTGGATTATGTCAATAGGATCAAATAAGTCTAACACCCCTTGAAATAGATCATTTCAAAATATTGTTGAGGGATTTTGATCATGACTAAAAAATGACTCTTGATTCACATTGATTTGATTATTGGATGGGGTAGAACACATTCAAGGTGCTCATTGATGGATATATCTTGATCATTGTTTTCAACAATTGTGGTGGAGAGATTTTCAATGCTATCCCTAGTGGTTGAATCCCGATCATTGTTCCCAATAGTTATTATTTTTTGATCAATAAGGTCTTGGATGAGACTTTTGAGTCGAATACAATTTGATGTTCTGGGTCCCTTTATTTTGTGAAAATCACAAAGGTGCTTCTCATTATACTATGGTGGTTTAACTTGAGGCTCTTGATAATTTTCATAAATAGGGATTTTGATGAGATTTTCTTGTACCAACTGTTGCATGATCGATTTGATTGGTCCCCTAGGTGGTGTGCATTTTCATTTGTTACCTTGTGAGATTTATACTTTAAATTGACCTTGTGGTGATTGATATTTGAGATTTGGTGATTGATCTTCAAGATGTGGAGGTTGGGTTTGTTGTTGATGTTGTTGACCTTGATATCCAACTTCTTGACATTGTAGATATTGTTCTTGATGTGGTTGTGGACACAACTCAATGTTTTGATGACATGGTTTAACCAATTGAAGAGTGTATTGATTTTGAGGTGGAGATGTCTCTTGGAACAATGGATCAACTATTTTTGCAAGTGAAGCAATTTGATCTCACAAAATTTGATCTTGATTTTGATCTTAACACCCTTGATATAGTTGATTTGGTTTTTGTTCAAGCAGATTTGGAATACATACTTGTGTTGTTTGCATGGGACCGTGGAAAAATTGATTTTGGATAATGTTTTGATTTGGGATGATGTTTAGATTTGGCATGGGTTGAAATTGAACATTGTTGTGGTTGGGAATCACATTGCCTTGATTTAGGTAACTTTGATTTTGCATGGTGTTACCTTGATTGGGATCAATACATGGAGTCGTTATCATTTTGTTTGGACTTTGAATAACATTTGTATGATTCACAAACATATATCTATCCCAAATTTTACTAAGTTTGGATTCGAAATGTTCATGTTTTGTAAGCTTGTATTTGGTATATTCACATTTGGCATTTATGGATTTGGTGGGATAATGTTGTTTTGTTGAAGACTATGATGCATTGATTGTTTGGTTGATAGATTTGTAGGTTTGGAATTTGATTTAAATCTACCATAGGGAAAGGTGTTCCAAAATTTAGATTGGGGATACTCACATTTGTTGTACCATTAAGGTTTGTACTTGAGATAATGATTCCATGTATGGATTGCATAAATGTGAGTTTTGATAATCAATTGGCATTGTAAGGCTTTGACAGTTTGGTTGATTTAGACCACTCATGATGTATGAATCAAGTTTATATTCCATGTTTTTCTTGTGTTTTGACCTTGTTGACCTCTAAGGGATTTAGGACCAATGATGATATGAAGAATGAAAGGGGTGAATGATATGGGTGTTGAAATTTTAGGAACCTTGGAGGAAATACTAGACTTTAGGACTTTTGGATTTTTCATTTGGATTTTACTTGGATTTGATAATGAACTCATAAACCCAAAGAGGTTGGATGTTGTCCTGGAATAAATTTTTCCACAAGGTGATAATTTAACTAAGTGTATGAAGAAGGATTCATCTACACACACTTAGTCAAACACGATGATTTTGATTTGATTTAGAGGATTTTCCCAAAAGTATAGTATGAAGGATTTTTCCAAGATTCCAAGAGTTGTTTGTGAGATGGGATTTGATTGATGTTTGAGATGGATGAAGTTTTTGATTGTGACCCTAGATGAACCTAAGAGGGACTTTGTTTACAAGAGTGAGATAATGAAGAACATGCTTTACCCTATGAGTAGTTCAAACCAAAAGACCAATGATTGCATGAAAGATCATGGGAAAAAACATGACAAGCATATGTGTGGGGTTCAATTGATTTAATCTTGGTTAATGGCTTTCTTTTTTACCACATGCACTTGTCTTGCTTAGTTTTTCAAACTAAATGTCTATGTATCAATTTCCTTTTCATCTCCCAAGGTCCATTATGTGGAAATCAAGAGAATCAAGGTAATAGTTCCCTAATGTTGACTTTAGAGAGAAAATTGAGAAATGCTCCTAAATACTTAGAAGCCTCTAGGTATATGCAACATCATCATGGACAAAAAAGGCCCTTAAGTGGCAAAAAAAATAGAAAAATTAGAGTTAGGCAACTTGATGTAAAAATTTGAATAAGTTATCTATATTATTTTAAAAATATGTAAGAATAGAATGTGTAGAAAATTGAATGTAGTTTCTAAAATACTAGGTTTATTTAAAATATACATATATATATATATATATGGGTATGTGCAGGATCATGATGGGCCAAAAAGTGGTAATATGATGGGTATGTGTAGGGTATGTGGCTAATGACTTTTTTTTACCCAAAATTGATGAAACAAAAAGGGTTTTTAAAGGAGATTCTCATCTTTCCACCAATATAAATTATGTTTTACTTTGAATTTAATAAATAATTATTATTTATTTTCTATTTGAATTATGAATAAAGTCCTAATTGATAGGCTCATTGAAAAACATCTATGGCTTTCAAATGGTATCACATTCTATGCTTCACAAACTATAGAATTAAAAAAATAAAATTTGAATTTCATAAAGTTTTGACTAAGTTAAGCTGGTCAGACATACGAGTTTTTATATGTTTTAAAAGTTGTAATAAAAAAATTCATAATTAATTATTTACTTGGAAAAAAATTACAAAAAAATATGCATCACATCGGGACATGAGTCCTCTACCTATATCTAAAATCTTATAAAAAAATATTATCATTTTATTATGGTTAGGGTGGTCAAACAAACACCTATGTCTTATTTTTTCCCTGAAATTTAAGTACTACTACAATGAAATTTCAATTTTTCACCAAATAGTTTTTTATTTTTTTAAATAAATCTAGTAGTTTAGAAACTACATTCAATTTTCTATAGATTCTATTCTTACATATTTTTGAAATAATATAGATAACTTATTCAAATTTTATGTCAAGTTTCCTAACTCTAACTTTTCTATTTTTTTTGCCATTTAAGGGCCTGTTTTTCCATGATGATTTTGTACATACCCATATATATATATATTTGGTGAAATTCTGAAATTTCAATGCATTAGTACTTCAATTTCAAGGAAAAAATAAGAAGTAGGTGTCTATCTGACCACCCTAACCATAATAAAATGATTTATTATTTTTTTATAACATTTTAGATATAACTAGAGGACTCATGTTCGGATGTGATGCATATTTTTTTATAATTTTTTTCCAAGTAAATAATTAATTATGATTTTTTTTACAACTTTTAAAAAATATAAAAAAATCATATGTCTGACCACCTTAACTTGGTCAAAACTTCAGGAAATTTAATTATTTTAGTTTTAATCCTATAGTATGTGAAGCATAGAATGTGACGCATGTTTCAAATTCAAAAAATGTGATATTGTTTGAAAGGTATAGATGTTTTTCAATTAGCCTACAATGGAATTTAGTCAAATTCAAATAGAAAATAAATAATAATTAATTATTAAATTCAAAGTAAAGCATAATTTATATTAGTGGAAAGCTGAGAATCTCCTTTAAAAACCCTTTTTCGTTTCATCAATTTTTGGCAAAAAAAATTCATCAGCCACATACCCTACACATACCCATCATATGGCCACTTTTTGGCCCTTCATGATCCTACACATACCCCTCTAAGGATGAAATCCCAAGGGACAAGCAATAGCACTTGGATTATTTCAAAGGTATTTGCCCCTCTAAAGGGTTTGAAAATTTGATGTTCATGTTGAATGTTTGTTTTCCAATGTTTTAGATCCAAGCAAAGCGTTTTGATTCCAAAATGATGCACAACCCTAGGATAGAATGAGACAATATTTTTTGAGTTCCCACTTGGATAAATCTAGTTATGGCTACTCTTAGCAGATGATTAGATCTGCTTGACCACACTAGCTTCCCTTCACAACACTCACTTCTTATGTCATCCAAGCATTAATACCCATGAAAATCCAATGTAATACTTCTCATATCTACTAAAAGTCGTAAAAATGTGGAACGGCTTCAAAACAACCATTCTCACACCAACAAATAGATAAGGATTTGGGCTTCTAAACAAAAGGTTCTAGTATATAAGCATTTTGTTTGTCGGGGATCATCCATACAACAAGAGACCATTGATGCCGTTCTTGTCAGAACAATCCTTGTAATACTTGAACTTTCCTCAAGTATCCACACATATATAATGGGTGGAAGTCGTTTGGCTTTAGCGTGTTACCGGTTAGGTTGTTCCCTGAGGTGATTACTTTTTCCCTCCAAGTAGGCCCTAAGGATAAAAAGAAGTGAGCAAGCACATCTGTAGTTCTATCAATCTTTGTTGAGAAACAAAGAGAGAACATACGCGATATACTCCACTCACACTAGCAAGATTTTGTTCAATTTTAGAATCCAAATTCAAGTGTCCTTTTGATTCTCAAGATCATTGTGAGGCATGAGAGAAGTGCATATGTCTTTTATATGATATCATTTTGGATAATAAATTACAAAACATAGAAGCACGTGTTCATTTTAATCCCTCAAAGCAATAATTGGATTCTTTTTAAGAACCAAAAGGAAAAGTGAAAGTTGCTTGTTGAATTTTTAAACCTTAAACAAAATCTAGTAAGTTTCTGAAGGTTCTTTTTTAATCTTTTTGTCTTGTTCTTTTTAAACTCAAATTGAAATATATTGAGTCCTACAAGCATGAAAGATAGCAAATCCTTAGAGAAGGGATTATAATTTCTCCCAAAAGTGTTTAAAAACACTTGATTCAATGCGATGATGATGTCATAGAATTATTTGTCCTTGTTTCCCTCCTTCACCTTTGAGCAAGCCAGCTTACAAAAGTTGGTTAAACTACAAAAATAGAGGTCAAAAACTAGTTAGTAGTCAAAAGCAACCAGAATAAAAAAGCACATGTTAAAATTTGAAATGAAAAAAACATTTTACCCAACTCTAGCGACACAGTCTGCATATATGTCATAGTTTGTAGAGGTGAATGATGCTATATGGAATTGCTAGGACAAACAGTGATGATATGTAGCAGGACTAGTGAGCATGATTGTGGCGCTATTCTAAGCAAGTGGCACAATTTTGAATTTGGAAATCCAGCGATAGAAAAGTGGATCACCGTCGGAGTTTGGAAATTTGAATTTCTGGGTGGGAAGACTTCAACAACAGAGTTTGGAGTTTGTACTATCACTATGTCACACTGTTAGATTGTTAGCATCATTGTATGATGCCTCTAGATTGATAGTGGCATAGTTTCCTTTAGGCAGAAAAAAGTTCAAAAAATAATAGAATTTTTGAAAAAGAAGTGTTAAAATCTTAAAATTCTGCCCTCCTTCTAGCACCAAAATGTGAATGGTGATCCTATACCTACACAAACACAAGGAACAAACATATTATTAGTTCAATATGCAAGTTAAAAACAACATTCCCCATGAAATTCATTTGAAATGCAAAGAACAAGAACTAACATGAAGAACGCAAATAAAAGTTATGAAATCCTATTCAATACAAACAAAATCTCAATCCCATGGGGGAATTGGTTCCATTTTGATGTGTAAAATATCCCTTTCCCAATTCCTTGCAAACTTGATGATGATTTGTTGATGATTGATGCTCCTTGATGAGATTTCTTCATAACCTAGCTATGGAATGATTAAAACTTGACGAAAATTGATGAACAATGGATGAACTTGTGCATCATGTTCTTACATGGATTGTGTAGAAGATTGTGGAGGATTGATACAATAGAGGAGGCCTCTATTTATAAGAAATAATGATGGAGGATTGAAAGATAGGATGAATGTGGGATTAAAGATCAACCAATAACAAAATGCCACTTGTCAACATGCTATTGGAGAGAGATCGAGCACATTTTGGTCAATGTGCATGATAAATGCCATTAGATTCAAATTTTAAATTTGAAACATGTGTTAGGGGGAATGTAAGAAGAGTCAAATTCCACTTGGCTCAAGCCAGAGGACATGTAAGAGGTTTTTAATGCCTTGTTGGATGTACAAACCCTTTTGGAGGGATTTTTCAAACTTGGAGAATATTCCCTTTTTTATGTCTTTTTAAAAGTAAATAGAGATTTAATAAATCAATTAAAATTATTTTCATGAGAAAGTTCCAAAATATAGAGGATTGGAGTGATTAATATTAGCAAATTAATCAGGATTTGTTTAATTAAGAGGGAGATTAGCTGATTTGACAATTTTGGCTTAGACTTTTGGATTAATTTAAATCAAAATGAGACGGAAAATGATTTATAGACTTAATTAAATAAGGTTTGATTTATTTAATTAAAAGGAATGATGTTAAATTAAATCAAATAAAAAACTTAATTTATTTAATTTAATAGAAAGACTTTGGAGCTTAATTAAATAAAGTGAATTATTTAATTAAAAGAGAGACTATAAGATTAATTAAATAAAATGATTTATTTAATTAACAGGAGATGATGACTTAAAATTAGATAAAATTGATTTATTTAATTAAGAGATGAAATATGATGAATTTAATCAAATAAAGATTATTCAATTAAATGGTTAGTAAAGGAGATGATTTAGGGTGAACTGGTGTTAGTAAATCAAGATCAAGTGCATGATATCAATCGATATATTTTCTATGTCTACAATAACAAATCACCTATCCTCAATTGAAACCTTGGATAATAAATCAATAATCTTGCATGAAGTGACCTCAATGGATACAGATCTTGATCACAACACTTGATTAGAAACAATTCCTTAAATATGCTTAAATTGATCTTCAATGCTACATTAACACATTAGCTCAACAACATGCATGATGCATTATACCTATGAAATGATGAAATGGATCTTGATTGTTCCAATAATCTTCTATAATCTGCTCTTGAATGCCTTAGAAATGCTCTTTTGAACTCTTGATCTCATAAATTTTCTATTAGGACTTGAACACTTGAAAGCTTAGATGAAACTATGTGAAATAACCTTATATTTTGTGTAAGGGGGAAATCGAGTGTGTGTTACTTGTCAATTTCATGCCCCCCCCACTTTTTCAACCATCTTGCCTTCATGTGTCTTAGTCAATTTACATGAATTCATGGTCAGACGGTGTTTCACTGTATGTCTCAAACTTAGGTGAGGTTTTCGCTAGTTCTACTAACCTTCTATTTCACTACTTCCATTGTTATTTCATTGGCTTAGGTAGTGTTTTATGGATTTATCCTAACATACCACTCTTTTAAAGAAAATTGGGCTTGCATATTATAAGTATCCCATGCAATGAGTTGTCAATTGTTAGAAGTTAGATGATAGCTTGTCCTGCAAGTTATATTTGTAGGTGGTATTTCTTAGAGAGTTTCAAACCTAGGAAATGCTCTATTAGGTTCTGCAAACTACCTAATTTATCGCCTAGAAGCACTTTTTAGTAATTAATAGAATAATAGTGAACATGGGTTTATGAAACTAGTGTAATGTGCAAGAAAAGAAATCAATACCTTCATATTTGATATGAACAAAAATAAAAAAATCCATACATACAAGAACAAAGAGATATCAAAAATATATTTTATTATATATATGTATGTATATACATCGCATTGGCACCATAAAATTGGTCAATTCGACTACAAATTTGATATTGATAACAAAAAGAAAAAGTGAAACATTTATTTTCAAACACACAGGGCAAACATCAGGACTCAGATGCCCTCAACCGAGATCTAGATGTGTTAAATTTGAGTAGGAGACAACAATTTATCGTGTGATCTTACAAAAACTGGGCAAAAAGCCCCATGTCATTCCTCACAACTCCCTCACAAAGAAGAGCAATTAATTCCTCAACAGTATCATTCTAAAGAGCTTATGTAATGAAAATGGAATCACCTACCAAGCCCCTTTGAGGATAGTGACTGAGCCCAATGATAGCTACATTGACATGGTGATGAAATTTAGGCCTCACCAAACATTCAGATGCTCTCATACCCCAATCATGGTGACAAGAGGTCTTGATGACCATGTATACAAAATGCTCTAGCATGGTCACATTGTGCACATGTGTCTGGCTAAAAAACACTTCACCTAGAATGTTGTGAAACACCTCTTCTTCAACCTCACTCTCTATCACAAAAACTTCCTTCAATTGATCAGACATATGCGATAACAACGGACTGTGTTTAATCTCCTCTAGAAAAATGAAATCATTTGCAGAGACACCATCACTCTAAGTGCTTGCCATATTGGACGCTTCTGAATGATGAAGTGCAGTGACAGTGGTTGGATTTATAAAAGGATGGTTGGGAATTAGTGCTTTCTTTCCTAGATTTGGTGGGATGACAACCTAGTTTGAATTAATGGTTGATTTGAACCAACTTCAAATCGTATCCCAAAATGGACATCATACACGTGCTATCATATGGTATTCTCTTAAGGCTTCATTAATTATTTGATTGGGATAAGTTATTTGGTCATCATTGGTGAAAACAAGATCAATTTTATTGCTTGATTTCCTTTCATTTGTCAGACAAAGTATTTTAGCTAATCTTTCTTTAGTCATTTCCAAGAAGAAGATAGGGACACAAGAAGATCACCAAATTTAGTAACAGTTTTAGTAACCGTTTGAGGGAACATGTTTTCTATATATGGGATGAAGGAGAAAGATATGGGACCTAATCTCCAAAGATACACTTGGTTGTACTTTTGAGGGGATCTTTACATTAATCTATGATGTAATGATTCATAATCTTGGAATTATGGATGAAATGAGATGCTTAGTGTGTTGATCTTTGTGTCATTTGTGTGATAGAGCCGTGTCTTCTTTGTGAGATGGAATTTATGGCATCCATTGATTATAGTATTATCTCATTTTTCTTGATATAACAAAGATAGGTATTTTAGCCTTTGCATTGATTTTTTATGGCTCTCTGCTTTCACATTCACGTTAGCCCAATATTTATGAGCTAACATATATTGGCTTATTACTTTTTGGTTAAAAGTTATCTTATTATTAACTAGATTATACGAGGAATTTGTACCTCTCCAATTCAGAGGAAAGTCACAAATATTATTGTGACATTTCTAGAGTTGTTAGTGGTTGGCTCCAGTGCTTTAAGGGAAAATTAGAGTTAATTTTTTTTATTTGTTTCAAGTGGCCAACTCATTTGCTAACCGATTTTTAGTGACTCTACTAGGGAGAATTGATTTTAAATTTTTGACAAGTTACCATCATGTCATGAGATGGGATGGAACTTCATCATAATGATTTATTTCCCATCTTGCAACTTGATTTAGATAGGGTACAAGCAGAACAAGAATACATCGTTTCATAATTAAATACACTCACCTAGAGATATAGAAGGAACACTGCATATTACACACGAGCAAATCCTATGTTGGAAGAAGAAGAAGAATTGGCCCAATGTCCACCTGCACTGATAGTTGAGCACCCTCCAAGGCTAGTATTCGTATACTATGATAACTCTCCTTAGAATCCACCTCTGGCTCATCCACCACTCAAACATTGATTCAATGATTTTCTTTCCCATTTTTACTCCCCTGTGAGTTGGTGACTTTGATCATCCATGGCCTTGAATCCGTAGTGTAATCATGTTGGTCCTCTTGCCCTATTGCAATACCACAACCTACCCAATGGCTCTCGAAAATGATTCCCTAAATTCTTTGGTCAAGATACACAAAACCCTGAAGAACATATTCAAGCAATGACCATAGTAAGCATAATTTTGGGAATCCAAGATGAAGATTTCTTTGTAAGGATCTTTATTGATAGTCTAGTTGAGAAGGAAGCATAATGGTTCAAAGGACTTGAAAATGGAAGCATCAACAAATGGAATATTTTGAAGGAAAAGTTTCTCTAGTGTTATAAAATTCTAGTCAATATTGTAGCCATCTTGTGACTATTTTTTAAAATCATGAAAGATAAAACTAAGACAATGAGGGATTTTTTATACCATTTTAATCAATTACTTCAATGAATTCCTGCTCTAGAAACACCCAACAAGGGGATTCAGTTACACATATTTACTTCTTCCCTGGATCTTGATGTTCAACTAATCCTCCAAAGAGATAAAATTCAAGGAATTGAAAAGGCTCAGTTGGAAGCAATAAAATGTGTGGAGGATGATTTCATAACTATGGGAAAGTGGAAACTAGAAAACCATAAGGATTTTAGAACAAGTTGCAAGCTATCCTTTGACCTCCTGATTGAATCAAATAAAGTAGTAAAACTTCCTCACCCAACAGCTAAAGGCATTAATTTGATAGTTTTGGGCGACATGCAATAGTTGAATGAGGAGGAAGATCGACATTACAATGCCCAAGCTTTTAGTTTGTATACTGAAATTTAGGTTTAGGATGATCTCAGCTCATCTAGTGATGATGAAGATGATTCACCATAGAATAAATTTATGGTCACCTCTCCCTTTCATATCCAGGATGAATCTTTCTCTCTCGAAATTAGTTCAAAAGAAACGATGCCATTTTCTTTTCTTGATCCTGAATATGAGACTTTCTTCTTTGAATAAACATCTTGTGAAACCACATGTTTCCACATGGAGGAAAGTGAAGACCCCACATATGATGCTTCCCAAGAAAAAATAAAATGGTCGATCAATGCCAACCCTTTGTTTATCTTTGATGAGTTTGAAATATATGATAATCCCCTCTTTAGGAATTCTATTGTTGATCAATCTATGTATGACATGGAATATTGTTCATCAATAGTTGGGAACGGGCATAATTGGGGACACATCAAGAAAATTGTAGATCCCTTATTGAAGAGTGAGAATGGTGATGTGTTGAGCCTTCCCTTCATACCAATATCAGATATACAAGGGTGGATGGTCCTTGATAAGGGCAAGAAGATAATTAAAGATGGTGTAGTGTTGGCTAGTTGGCAGAGTGATGAGATTTTTTACCAGAGGTGGATTTTTGGAGGGTTGTCTCTATTTAATTATGACATCTTCTACATTTATGCTTGTGTGTTCTTATTTCTTGACCTGCTTTAGAAGTTGTATATAAAGGTGGGTCATTCTTCTCTCAACCTATTAGTGGGTTCATTTGACCTTTTTTTCTTTCCATCTCATTTCTAGTGGGTTTTCTCTTGCCTTGTAAATAGTTACATTTTTGGTTTTTCCTTTTAGGTTTTGTATCCCTATCATTTTGACTCTATGCCCAATGGAAAGGACTGGTCATACATGTTGGGTTCTCTACATCCTTTGTAGTCATTGGCCCCAATCAAAGCCATTGTTACTTGTAAATTTCATCCCCCCCACTTTTTCAACCATCTTTCCTTCATGTGTCTTAGTCAATTTACACGAATTTGTGGTCAGGTGGTGTTTCACTATACATCTCAAACTTAGGTGGGGTTTTTGCTAGTTCTACTAACCTTCTGTTTCACCACTTCCATTGTTATTATGTTGCCTTAGGCAGTGTTTTATGGCTTCATCCTAACCTACCACTCTTTTAATGTAAAGGACAAGTGTGTATTATAAGTATCCCATGCAATGAGTTGTCACTTGTCAGAAGTCACCTAGTAGCTTGTCTCGCAAGTTATATTTGTAGGTGGTATACCCTAGAGAGTTTCAAACCTAGTCGGTGTTGTATTAGGTTTTTCAAACTACCTTCTTTACCACCTAGAACTTTTTAGTAATTAAAGGAATAACAGTGAACATGGGTTTATGTTCAAAACTAGTGTATTGTGTAGGAAAAGAAATCAATACCTTTGGATTTGATATGAAAAAGATTAAAAAAATCCATGCATACAAGAAAAAAGAGATGTTAAAACAATATTTTATTATATATATGCATGTATATACATTGCATTGGCACCACAAAATTGGTCAATTCAACTACAAAGTTGATATCGATAACAAAAAGAAAAAGTGAAACATGGGTTTATGTTCAAAACTAGTGTATTGTGTAGGAAAAGAAATCAATACCTTTGGATTTGATATGAACAAGATTAAACAAATCCATGCATACAAGAAAAAAGAGATGTTAAAACAATATTTTATTATATATATGCATGTATATACATCGCATTGGCACCACAAAATCGGTCAATTCAACTACAAAGTTGATATTGATAACAAAAAGAAAAAGTGAAACATTTCTTTTCAGACACATAGGGAAAACATCAAGACTCAAATCCCCTTAACCACAATCTGGAGGCATTCAATCTGAGTAGGAGACGACAATTTATCATGCAATTACAAAAACTGGATAAAAATCCCCATGTCATTCCTCATGACTCCCGCATGATGAAGAGTAGTTGCTTCCTCCACAGTATCATTTTAAAGAGTTGATGCAATGTAAATGGCATCACCTACCAAGCCACTTTGAGCATAGTGACTAAGCCTAGTGATAGCTTCATTGACGCAGTGATCAAATTCAAGCCTCACCAAACATTCAGATGCTCTCATACCCCAATTACAGCGACCAAAGGTCATGATGACTATGTATACAAAATGCTCTAACATTGTTACATTGTGCACATGTGTCTGGCTCAAAATTGCTTCACCCAAAATGTTGCAAAGCACCTCTTATTTAATCTCACACTCTATCACAAAAACTTCCTTCAACTGATTAGATAGATTCTTGAATAATGGAGTGCATTCAATCTCCTCCAAAACAATGAAATCATTTGTAGAGACACCATCATTTTGAGCACTTGACACATTGGATGCTTCTAAATGATGGAGTGTACTCACACTGGTTGAATTTATAGAAGGATGGTTGGACATTGGTGCTTTCTTTCCTTATATTTGGTGGGATGACAACCTAGTTTGAATTAATAGTTGATTTGAAAAAACTTCAAATCATATCCCAAGTTGGACAGCATACACATGCTATCATATGGTGTTCTCTTAAGGCTTCATTAATTATTCAATTGAGAGATAGGTTATTCAACGATCGTTGGTGAAAACAAGGTCAATTTTCTTGCTCAATGTCCTTTCATTTGTTAGAAAAAGTATTTCAACCAATATTTCTTTAGCCATTTCCAAGAAGATGGTAGGGAAACAAGAATACCACCAAATTTAGTAAAGGTTTTAGTAACTATTCAAGGGAATGGGTTTGCTATATATGGGATGAAGGAGAAAGATATGGGATCTGATCTTTAGAGATACACTTGGTTGTACTTTCAAGTGGATTTTTACATTAATCTATGTTGTAATGATTTAATAATCTTAGAATTATGGATGAAATGAGATGCTTAGTGCATTGATCTTTGTGTCATGCATGTGATAGAGTCATGTCTTCTTTGTGAGATAAACTTTATGGCATTCATTGATTGTAGCATTTTCTCGTTGTCCTTGATATACTAGTCATAGGTCTTTCATTATTTGCATTGATTATTTATGGCTCTCTACTTTCACATTCACATTAGCCTCATATTTATGGGCTGACATATGTAACTTGATTAATTTTTGGTTAAAAGTTGTCTTATTATTAATTAGATTATATGACAGAGTTGTACCTCTCCAATTCAGAGGAAAGTCACAAATATTATTGTGACATTTCCAGAGCTATTAGTGATTGGCTCCAGTGCTTTAAGGGAAAATTAAAGTTAGAATTATCAATTTGTTTCAAGTGGTCAATTCATTTGCTAATAGTATGCAAATAAGATCAATGTAATGAATTGAACCTAATATTATTCAGAATAGAAATCAAGATTCATGACCATTACTCACAAAATAAATGACACAAGAACAATGAATTCAAGAAAGTAAATGAAACAAAACAAGAACAAATAAATTCACTATGCTATATTGTTACCCATCTCATGTTGGAGTGTGTTCACGAAAATGTTGGATTGTTCGTATCAATGTGAAGCTCCATTATGCATAGCTAAACCTTCAAGAACATGCAATGTCATTGATCAAAGATATGTGTAAAGCTTCAAAAGAGTCTATTGTGATTTTTTCATTACATCATCGTGCAAATGGTATTGATTCTCTAATCATTTTTGATGGAGAAGATGGTTGTTATATAGAATTTGTGTTTCAAAATGAACACTCAAGATCGCGTAGTAGAATATCCTGATCAACGGTTGAAAACCATTGAGAGGATTTAGATGGGAATAATCTATGCATTTTGATTACGTAATCGGTGTGATTGAAGAAATCATTTTGAGTGTTCAGTGGGATTGAGGAAATAGATTGAATAATATGTGGAATTGATGAATAGATTGATCTATTAGGAAATAGATGGATTAGTCAAAGAATAGAGTGAGCAATCAAGCGATCATAATTTTCTCAATCATGAAAGTGGGTCAGGATAATTAATTAATTGATTTAATTAATTAATCTTTTTGGAGTTGAATGTGCAAATCATGTTTGACTTTTGTAAATAAAGTTGTATTTGCTTGATTTTATTTTTGAATGATGTTTTGAATAATTTATTTAATTATTCATGTTTGAGGGAAAGTGATTAATTAAACTATTATGTTTTAATAATTAATTGACATAGGGGAATAGGGTGAATTAGCGACATAATTAAATAATTAATATTATTTAATTATTCAAGAGGAATAAAGTTAGATTAGGAATTTATTTAATTGGTCAAAAGTGGTGAAAAAGTGAATTATTTAAATAATGTCATATTATTCAATTAATAGAGGAAATTAGGGTTTTTGATGTATTTGATGTGAAATGGAGTGATATTTATTGATAATGATGTCGATGGTGAGAAAATATCATTTAGGGTGTGTGATAAGCATTAGGTCAATTTTACATGTCTACATATTTATACATAACTTAAGATTAATTCTTGAAATTCAAATAATACAAGTTGACATCAGATCTAGAATTTCAAACCCTTAAAATATCACCAAGAACAAATCCCAAGGAGGGGTCCTAGGTCTAAGTGAGGACCCATTCACCATGTGGCAAATGGTTCCTAACTCACTTAGTTAGGACACACTTCAAACAATGTGAAAATAGTGTCCTAGGACCTAGTGAGGACCCATTCCCCATGTGGAGAATGCATCCTAGATCACTAACCTAGGACACACACCTTGTAAAATTAAGTGTTGTGTAGTATCATTTATGAATGTCAGGTTTTATCCCTCATAATCTATAATTAATAGGCTTAGATTTGAATTAAAGGGTACAATTAACCTTAATTAATTAATAAAGCCTTAGATTAGTGTGAAAGTTTAAGGGTACACTTTACAAAACTCTAAATAAGGCATCATTAAGTCCATTTTATGAAGGATCCTAAACTTAATGTGAATGTGTAAAACACATTACAACACTATTAAATCAAGGCATAATTAATCTCATTTTAATATTAATTATTCTCAAATTAAGTTTGAAAATGGGATACTTTTTTCTACACTACAATCCCCAAATGAATTTCCTGGTTGGCTCTTCTGATCTTGTTGATATATTGGCACATATTTTAGTAGTTCAAAAAAATTATCCCAATATTGTTGAACATTCAAGGATCCTCATCAAAGGTTGTGGAATTTCATCATCTTCTCATCAAAAAGTTATTGCGGTAGCCACCTTTTATGAAAGTGTTCAACAAATTGTTCCCATTCTATATTTTCCTTAGTGTACTTATTTTGTTCATTGACATTAGTCCAACAACTAGGTGCTTCACCAACAAGTTTGTAGGACCCCCATAAGGCCTTAGTAATTTCACTAAAGTACCTTAACTCAAAATAATTTTCCATTCCATTAATCTAGTTTTTTGCTTCTTCTCATAGTTGTTTCCCATCAAATTTTGGAGGGGTAATTTTCTTCAAGTCCTTAGTTAATTCCAAAATAGGATTCCCCCTCCTTAGTGCAATAACATTCATTATGTTCCCTTTTGATTATCCCCCTCAAGAGGGTTTCCAAGTTTAGGTTCAACTATGTTTTTGATATTATCTCGCCTTGTTCAAAGGTCTTGTACTATTTTCTCCGAAGAGTTTATTGTATCCCTCTATTCAGTTAATATTTCTATTATTGCTTCAATCCCAACTTTATTTCCCCCTTATTCTTGTGGTTCATCATTATTATTCCCCCCTTGGCCTTCGACCGACACTAGCTCGAGTTGCTCTTCCCCTTTCCATTTAATATTTCTATTTATCTATTCAATTGAATGATTTGTAGTAATCTCAAGGCCTAGTTTTGGAATCTTGCTCTAATACCACATGTAAAGAACCAATTAATTTTAAACCCAAAACATCAAAGTGACACAACAAAAGCATGGTGGGCCCATAACCCACAGGTCCTAGGATTGAGACTTGACTCTAATACCACATGTAAAGACCCAATTAATTTTAAACCCAAAACACCACTATTTTTTTTATGTTAAAGTATTCATTCATAAGTATACTTGAGAACTTCTGTCCACATGGGATTGGTACATATTAACATGGAAAATCATTTGTTCATACAAAAAATGAACTCACTTCGTCTATTCATATGGAATAGGAATACATCTATTCATTCAATTGGAATAGGCATCCACCTAAATGAGGTAGGCATCTATCATACAATAAGTATGTGCTCTGGCAACAGTCTTGGACTCATCTATATCATCCAAATCTTGAGTCGCTTCCTTGATGACCATACTTTCTATTGAAAGTGTATTGAGGTTTCCATCCTCAAGGGTATGTATATTATAATTTTAAGCTTGAAACTCACCTCGAAATGTGGCCTAAGGCCTCAAGGAATCAAGCAATCCATATGGGATTCTTTTGAGTATATTTGTATATATTTATCTCTTGGGAATGTTTAGGTGATCTATCTTTCCCTAAACCCCATTCTCAAATGATAAGTACTGGGAGCATCCTTCATTTCCCAAACTTCCTACATACCCTACTTCCAAATGGGATCAATGCATAAAATATGAAGTTCTATTTTCTAGACTATTTTTTTCTGTGAACTATTATAAAAAGGTGGGTACATAACCCTTTCTAGGGTTCTTGTTCCCCTAGATAGTTCATCTGCGGTTGCTACCCACGAAGGGAATCATAAATAAAAAAATGTGTGACTTCATCATTGTTTGTTTACCTAATAGCATTCATCTAACCTATTTCTTATCAATATTCATCACCCTTGACCTATTTAAACAATTTCATAATTAACATACATTGATAACAAAAAAATAATTCTATATCCGAATTACATTAAACCATTAAAAAATTGTACTTTGATTTTTCTAGGATGCCACTAGTGAAATTTGATTCATTTCATTTTTATCTTGTTCCAAAGAGGATTTCCCTCCCATTGGATTTAGTCAACTAATATTTTTTATTTCTCCTCAAGCGATTCATAAGGACAATGCCACAAATGTCATTATTGCAGTTGTGTTAGGCTATAGATGCAATAGTTCAAGTGTGATGGCATTACCCATAAACGTGAGCTAGAGACATTGTTAATACTGAATACTGTTGGTTTTGTTTTCCTTTCTTTGCTTAAGTTTTCAAAACTACACTTAACCTAATTAATTTTTTATAAGGAAACATATTTTAAATTTATAATACATAATAACTTTAATAATACTCATCAAAGAATAATTCCCAATATAAAAATTAGTAAGCATTGTTCAAGAATAGGTTTCTAATCTAAGAATTGTAAAAGAAGCATTTTATCTTAACCTTTTATTGAATAAATAATTGAACTCTAGATTACTCCTCCCCATTTTATCTAATTGATAGCCATTTGATCATTTCATTGTGAGTAAATACAAATTAAATAAATAAAGATTTATGTAAGCTAATAATCCTATTATTAAATAAGATAGTACTAATCAAATGAATGATTCACAATTATCAATTTATATGCTCATGAAAACTTAGTACCATCTTAGAGATAACGCCTTATTAAAATAATGCTATAACCATGTAATGTTGTCAATCAATACACATAACTTATATTAATTCATTGATCAAGACAAAAAAAAAATTGTATTAGACGTGCTCATTTAACTAATACCTTTTAAAAGTAATTTGATAACAAAGAATAGTAATATTATTTCTAATGATCTGGATTTTGATAATAGTTATGATTAACCAATTTTCATAAGATAATATCATTAATAATCTAATAATGGACATCACTCACTATTTTAATTTTTTTACCTAAGTGATCCTACTTGAATAATAAATTTAAGATTTGGTTCTCAAATGGACTAGGTATAGGACATTTAATTTGGATTAAACTCCTTTCCACCATATAATTTTAAATAAGGAAATTTTTTTATTTTCAAAAGTTAAGAATTAAATACACTTCAATAGTTAGTGTGGAATCATTCTACACTATCAAGTACTTGCAATTAGTAAGCGTAAGACCTATTCCTCTCTACCTATGGATATTGCGATATGACTAGCTAATTATGTGATGATACTTCGGGGATAGAGAACATTAAGAGGTAACTCCATTTATTGCGATTATTGGGTATGCTAGGCAGATGCATAATAGATTTTCATGCCTGTTAAATTAGCAGTAATGCATTCATGTACCAGGTATAAGATCTTTGATACACTCCAATGATTATTTCATTTCCTCCAGTTTGATCACAGGTCAGAGACTCCTATGTTTGGATTCAAGAAATAACATTCTCAAGAAGAAGAAAATCAATATTGTTCATTTTATTCTCCCTAAGAAATTATATTTCTCTTTTTCTATCGTATGCGATCTCCGGTATATTGCTTATTCATCAATTTAAATGTACAAATTAAAACCACTATGGTGATTCATAAGTGTATGAATTCGTAATGTAGCCCCAACCATCACAATAACATTATGCATATGTATCTCTTATAGGAACGGTGATCATGGATACTTACTTGGCTGCGCTAAATCCTGACTGAGATCTAAGACAAAAGAATGTCTAGGTTAACATGTCTCCTCCCCGCTCGATCTGCGACAAACACTCCTCTGGAACCTTTCAAGGCTTGAATGCCTGCTCACTGATCCATTAAAGACGGAGCACAAAACTTACAAACCAGAAAACACAGAAACATAGGATTGGAGCGCTGCTAAACATAGGCATGTCCAGTAGATTTATAGATAAAGTTGTATTAAATTCGTTGCAAACTGTAGTATGAGTTAGCTCTGAAATTTATTATAGGCAGTTGAATTATAATCCAATGTGAATAATATGGACTCGATGAGGTGATCGAAGTCAGCGTTGGGCGGCCGGTGGACAGTGTGTTGAAACTTGGTCGACCAGTATACATGTTGCCTTTGCCTTCATAACTTCCAAACTTACGTTTTATTTGGTTTCAATTTAATGATTAAAGACTTAGGATATGTGGGAGAAGTTTTAGAGGAGTGGAATTAGCTCATCGCTAATTGGTAATTTCTTCAATTAAATCATATTTTCTATGTTCTTTGTTTTAATACTTTCAAACCCTAGGTTTATTTGGTTTTCTAAATACTTTCTTTTAAATGTGCAAACACTAGATTCATATAGTATTGTGCATCGATTTTTGAAGCTATGGTGGAAGTTGCAAATAAGGGCTCAAAAACCTCAAAATCCTCTCTCCACAAGTCTATCTGTACCTTCAGTCATTTTGCTACTTAGAAAATCTCCTAGGTTTTGGTTTTCAAATCATTAAAATTATGTTGGAATTTTTTGTTTTTAAGGTTTTGTTTTCAAGTTTTCTGTTTAATCTATAAAAGCCTTGCTTTTTTTTTGTTATCTTATTAATTTTTTAAAATCTAGGGTTTGATATTTATTTAGCGAATAATTCATTGAGACTCTGACTTTGGTAGCATTTTAGTATATAACTTTCAAAAAATTGATCAAAGCCCTTATATGTTTTCATGATTTTGCTTTTGAGTTTGCAAAAAAGATAGAACCCTAATTATTTTCTAGGATTTTATTGTTGATATTTGTGAAGAATCAATTAAAATCCTATTTTACTTTTAAAAATCTCTTTTGTATCTTAAAATTGTCTATGTTGCACAGTGGCTTTTTGGGTTATTGTGTAAAATTTGACCAAAATTCTTTCAGAATCTAGTTTTTTGTTATTTAACTTTTTCCCCTTTTTGTCACTAGGTGAAATATGTTAGGACATGGAAAAGGTGGAAAGGACCTAGGAAAGGGGGGAGCAAAGCGGCACATAAAGGTTTGGAGAGATAATATTTAGGTAAATAAAATGACTATACAGGAAACAATTAATTTACAAATTATTTTCAGAAGTAATTATAACATTTTGATTTTTTTTCTTTTCATTTTTAAGGTATTACCAAGCCTGCAATTCAATGGCTTGTCAGGTGAGGAGGAGTGAAGCATATAAGTGGCCTAATTTATGAGGAGATGAGGGGTGTGCTCAAGATTACAGTTGATTCTATTCATAGGATAATCTTGTGAAGAACTGGGTTACCCACATATGAGCAATGTCTCATCTACTATGGAAAGTAATTACAATAGGATCAAACTTTGGCAGACTATAATGTTACTAATGATGCAATGCTTCATTTGGTTGGTCGCATGAGAAGCATAGCACTTCAACTTTCTTGAAGGTTTGTTAATCATTTAGTGAGCACTATTTGGTTGCTATGTAGCAAAAGTGATAGACCAAATGTGCTACAAGATATGGTCTAGCACCGAGTAAAATATTTCTTGAACATGGTTGCAAACCTAGTACCTCCTTCAAATCATATTCAAGTCTTTCAGCTTGCAAGAGCTACCCAAGTTTTGGTGATGCTACTGCTTTCCCCCCTAGATAACAATTCTAAGTGTCCAGAATAATGTATTAAGTTGTTTATGTCATCCAAAGATATGATTGTTTTCCAAATCATATTCAATACTATTGTGCTCCTATTCTTTTGGACTTTTGCAAGTTGCTAGCCAATAAAGCTCCCAATGATAGTTTATACCTAGTTTGTAGTAGCTCTCTATCCTCTCTCCTGGACACAATCAGTGCTGCCCATGGAAACCCTTATTTTAATGAAGTAAGGGCATCAATTATTGTACAATAATTTTCTCCTTTCCTAAATGAGCTACCAAATAGGCTATCATCAAGTTTGTACTGGACTAGAAAGGCTTGCTCATCTAAAGATATTGTTGTAAATAATTTTATACCTCTCAAAGAAGGGCAAGAATTCACTGATATTATAAAACCTCTCTGTAAAGCCATGAAATATTGCAAAGGTTAGTTATTCCCACATACCATTGTATTCTTTTTCTATATTCATCACTGACAAAAAAGGTGTTTGAAAAGATCTATCTCAGAAACTGGTCATCACTGCTAAGTTGCTAACTATTATGTCAACTTGATCTATCTTAGAAAGTGAATCCCACATGCCATCATATGATTTTTAGGAAGCTGCTTCTTGAAATTGGGAGTTGCCTTGAAGCTGTTGAAGATGTTCTTGTTGCACCATGTTATCTTGTAGTCAATTGGCACATGTTTGAATTCAATTATTATTAGATATGATTTTTTGGGAATGAAGTGTGTGTTTAGCATGAGGAAATTTATGTGATATGTTTTTCCGGAATAGTGGCTCACAAGAACCCATTTTTCATTAGCTTGCAGTCCCCTCAACACTGTTTGCAGTAGGTGATGGTCATTTATTGGTAATCATCTTGCTATATTTTTTGATATTAACATTTTGAAGAATTGAAAAATAGCAAATGCATAATAGAAAATTAAATTATGCTCTTTCATAAATAATATGAAAGCATGTGTATGTACATAATAGAAATAAAGATGCACCTAGATTCCTTAAAATTTAGAATGGGTTGACAGTAATGGTAGATCTAATTATTTTATGTGAGCCTATCAATCTATGTAATTGCTTGATTTGTCATAAAAATCAAAATGGCTTAATATTTCCTTGTTAATCTTAATGTACTTTTTCTTTTGAATTTTTTATTGCAATATAGCTAATTAGGTATTGGAGAGATATGTTGTCTCTCCTAGGGTATATCCCTTTTTTCCACATATGCTTCATTCTTTTATCATGTAAAAAGTTGTTTGCTTCAACAGTTTCTTCTATTATAGAAACCTTTATTAATCTTCTTTATCTAAATTGTCAACTCTCTAAATTTGGGCGGGTGCATGAAGTTGGGTTACACTTTTATGGCCAACTCCAAAAAAAATTTGAAAAGAAAGCACGTTATAATGCACTCATGTTATGTCATTTTAAAAGAAAAACAAAAAGTGAAAGTGATTCACTTTCTATTGTCTATTTTTCTGCTCTGGCCACGGCCAAAAACCATTATTTTCATGCTTGCGTTCTAGGAGGAGGCATTCTACAAAATTCATCAACAACAGTTGCTTTTCCTTTGCAAAGATGGCACCACGACGATGAAGAGGTGTAGGAGGTAAGTATTGTTTGCTATTTGTTTTGAATTTCTTAGTTTCAAATTGATTTCATTTGTTTTAGGTTAGATTTTATTATTTTTTTAAAATTTGTAGGAGATGCAAATGATTCTGCAAATCCTCAAAATCCTCAACAAGAAGAACAGGAAAATACTCCTCAACAAAATCAACCTCCCCCACCAATCACTCAACACCCTCCTGGCACTCAACAAAATTTGAGTGAAATTGAGAACAACAAAAAATAAATTAAGGATCTTATCAGTAGGTTGAGTGATCCAAATGCTTCAACCACAGAAAGATTGACACTAGAAAATTCAATGAAAGAGATGTTAAAAAATGTAAATTCAATAACCCAACAAATAACGGGATGCCAAGATAGGAGGTAGGCAGTTAGGGCCTATTATGTAGATAAACTATCATATAAACAAGCAAAAGATTTAAAAATTACTAAAGGTGATTTGTGCACTTTATTCATTGACCCTAGAACAAATCAAAATCTTAGCCTCAATGCAAATAGGTTTCATATTCATTGGTGCCACCACTAAGAGATTAGGAGTCATTTTTATGATACATGGTACTTGGTCTTTGATTACCCACTGTGCAACAATTGTGAAGTCCCCCAATATTTTCTTAGGAAACTATACAGTGATTTCTTATTGAACCAAATCCCAAATTATTTTGATATGAGGGAGTTCCAGGGGAGAGGTGGGGGGTCAGCTCAAGATAGGCCCAGTGCATAGTCAAATCCTATGCGGCAAGGGAGACAACCTCTTGCTAGGCCGCCTCGTGAGCACATTGTTATGTTTTTCATTGCAAAGGAGAGTGCCAATGTAGAGACATTGCAGGCGATCAACACTTTGACCTGGAGTGTCATCCTTCATACAATCCCTATTGTACAACACCATCCAAGGGAGTCTTCAGGTGGTGGCCTTCAAACCCATGTGTGTCAATCTTGTGGGGCGACTTGTTCATATGACCCCACCGGCAGTCAGGAGGCTACTCGCAAGATCTGTATGCTACTACGCAGGATCCATATGCTACTATGGAGAGGAGAGGATGGTTGACATTTTGCATCATGCATATGACATTGATAGTCAGGTAAAATTTAGCATGTTCATTGAATTTAATTTATTAAATTTTGATTTTGAAATGCAAGATTAACTAATTTAGTTTTATTATTTTAATAAAATTGCAGGGTCATAGTGTTGAGACTAGATACACTGGTCTTCCACCTACTTATTTATGCAATACACCTATCATTGGGGTATGTAACTAGTAAACAGTTACAAATTTATTACATGTTAATAGCATTGTTTTATGAATGGTATTTTAATATGTGATTTTGGATGTTGAACAGGCTACTATTGGAGGTTTCAAGCAAACACCTCCTAGTGCCAGTGGATTTACTCAAACGTACACAGAGGTAATAGAATAAAGATAACTTAACTAATGAATTCTACTTAATATATTTTTGTAGTTTATATTCATATTGTTGGTTATGTTGCATTACACATCATTCAAACTCAAAGCATTACTTCAAATTCCATAACTAATAACTAGATGTTGATAGATGACAATATTTCAGCTGTACAATATAGTTGTTTAGAAAGTCAACATAAGCAACACAATGTAATTACTTCACATGCAATCATGTGCTTGCAAAGGTGCACCAGCATGACAAACTATGGATGCTTGGAAAAATCTATGAAACCATAATAGTAAGCAATAGCATAGACAAGGTAGTTAGTGATGTAGAGCATCGTATCAAAACACTCAATCATTAGGGTACATCTGATGCAGAGAATCCAACAAACACCATCAACATCATTTCTTCAAGGGATTTCAATCACAAATAGAATTAGGAGAAGATCAAATATAATTTCATTAGAAATCTACTTTTCATTCAACCAAAATCCACTCAAATTCTCTTAGCCATTCCATAGTCCATCATTCATCATTCCACTAATCAGTATTCCAATTGACTCATTCAAAGAAAAAACCATATAAGAAAACTTTTACTTAATCAATTAGATTGACATCATTCTCAGCCACCATAAAAACAACATAAACTTGATTATTGACACTTGAACAATTCATCCTTTCATTTATTTACCAAGGCAACAAATCAACTAAAGCATACCTCATTGTTATCAATACATTATCAAGCACTGTACTCACCATCGTTTGACTGCAGTAGTCTATTTACATGTTACAAACTCCTGCTACAACAGAATCTTGAGTATCATCTTGTGGTTAATCACCAATTTTCTCAAAAGGCTTCATAATACTCACCCTCCAACCATCAAAGTCACCAAACCTATCTTATACACCTTAACCAAATTTAGTAATATCAATCATATCATTAGTTTGATAGTAACCAAGCACTCAATATCATCCTTTCCACTGTTTAAAAAAACATCTTTGTTTTGATCAGACAATATCATATTCCTCTAGTAGGTCTGTCAACCATTGAATCGGGTAGTTACATTCCTATCTCAAAGTTTATTAAAAAAATAAATGAACATTTAGAAACACTTCCAGCACATCACAACATATCAAAGTTCTTAGATGTTTTACATAAAGAAAATCATCAGATTTCAGACTTTCCTCTAAAGAAAGGCTAGTAGATTAGGCCTATTTTACAAAGGAGACCCTTCCAAACCATTCCAAATCACTCAAAACCTCAAAAAATTCTTCAATAATGTCTTATAACTCAATATTTCACCATTTATAGGGATTGAAAACCATGAAAATGTTCTGATCCAATAAACCCTCATTTATAGGGTGTAAAAACACAAATGAAGGAGGGTTTTGTGAAAAATACTCTTGCGAACCTCAATTTCTCTGGCCACCACCTAGAACATGATTTTTTATTTCTTCCAAGACCTTCTACATCATTTCCAAGCCTCTGCAAGCTTTATTTATTCATGACCCATGACTGTAGCATCACTTTGTGTAGGAAAATCCTCTATTTTCCAGTGTAGCAGCAACTCCGCCATGGTATTCTTTCTTTTCCCTGCACTTACAATCATCAAAACATGAAAAAAACCCTAACATTAACCTACTACACAAATTTACTTGACCTACATTAGTGGATTAGTGAAGAAAACCCTATTGGACTCTCAAACTTGCTTCTAAAAGGACTCTATCGGGCACTGAACATTGCCTTTGATTCTTTTATTTCCTAAAACTAACCTTCCAACTCTTGAAATTGGAACTAACTCCTCTTTACATGTATTCACACTATGATTTAACTTTGGGTGTTCCTAAATTATCAACACAATAAAACAAAACAATGGAGTAATGTTGCAAACTCAGAAATAAGGAATTTTTATTTCAAAATCTAATTACAAGAACACAAACTTCTGCTTTTTCTTGCCTTTACATTCCTTTTAAAGATATTTCATTTTCCAAAACTATCTTTCCATTGGTTGAAACTACCCCTTTTAACCCTTAATATGCTTGATTTCCTTGTTTTTGTCAATTTAACAACTTTTAACAATATTGCATTATTGCATTGTTTGCATTTTCCCACTTTGACCACCTAGAACTTACCCATCACCTTAAATACATTCAAATAAGACCTCATATGACCTTGAAAATGCACTTTACATCATTTGTCCATGACCTTTTGTGATTGACTCAATACAAATTTGAACACTCATCCCTTTTGCAAAATTGAAAATTATTTGATGACCTAGGTGCTCCTGCACCAACATCTGACCCAATTGAATTAGGAGAAGATCAAATTGAATAAGCAACTAAAATTTCTTTCTCTTTTCATCAAAAATCACATTGTTTCATTTGTAAACCACAAGGCAACAACAAGCCAACTCATTTCAATACTTCTTCTTATCATCCTCAAGCTTCAAACATGTTATTTATCAAAAAAAATGACTAATCCGTACACAAGAAACCTAATTAGAGTCACTAAAGAATCCGCTCTTTCATCATTCACCAAGGCACCCTTCCACTCAATTTGTTTTAGCTAGGCAAAATAGTAAGCATGATAATTAGAAATATATGGATAGGGAAAATAGTAAGCATGATAATCAGAGATATATAGTTTAATACTTGTACTCAAAATTTAGTTCATTAGATCTCATACATTATAAGTCATGTGACGTGGATTGCTATTGTAACTTTTTTGTGATTGAATAATTTGTTGTTTTATTTTCAGATATTGGTTGTGGAAACACCTCCAAATGTTGCACGGGCAATGGATATCAGTGTTTCATCCACTATACAATCCTCGATGGCTCTGATAGGGAAGGTATGAGGCAAATTACTAAATTTCAATTTACATTCGTTGTTATAGATGTTAGTTCTAGTGAAAAATCAAACCATTATTGATTCGTAGTTTAATTCCTATTTGGATGGTTTATACAAGGCTTGAGCACTTCTTAGCATTGGCGTGCAAATATTTCATCATGGAGAGTGATTGTGAGTTGGCCGTAAGTGATTATTTTGTTAAATATATCATTTTTATAATGTAATTTCTATATATTAATGTCTTTAATTCTTATTGTAATAGTTAAAACTTCACTAGGAGCTAAAACCTAGGAGGAGCAGTAGGAGTACTCCTTGAGCACAACATAAATGAGTGATAGACTTATCGCCATTGGATCACCAAACAAAGGGAAAGAATTTATTTCCAGAGCATGGAGAGAAATGAAATTTGATTCCAGAGCCCTTTGTTGTATGCCTAGACATGGCAATTTTGTACATATTTTGTATTGGATATATTTGACATTGTATACCTATATGTCATTCTCGTAAGCCTATATAGCTATTTTGTAACTATATTTTATACTTATATCGACATATATTGATGTATGCGTACGTGGCTATTTGGTTAACACAAATCTTTTTTATCGATATTTGGTGTCCATATTTGAACTGAGAATTTATTACGCATTTGTAGAGAAACAGAGGAATACTACAAACTAAAACACATTACACTTTTGTTCTCACTGGTCACTTAATGTACTCTCCAACATCTCTCTTCTCTCATGCGAAGAGTTAGAACTGCTTGGCCATGCCTTTGCATCATTCAGGAAGTTTTTCTCTTTTTGACAATGTCAAAAGAATGGCTCCATACAAATTAGGAAAAAGACTTTTCCTTTTAGATTAGCAATGCATGGAAGTTTCAAAAAGTATCCTTGATATTACAAAAACATATGTGTTTATACCATAGCAGAAAAAAATCTTTTGGGGAAGAAATCAGCAAACCAAAAGTATAAAATTTTTTGAAAAATTTGGGAAAAAGTCTGGAAAAAATTAGAAAAAAATCAAATTTAAAAAATAAGGTAAAAAAAGGTAGTACAAGAGATAAAAACTTGTTTTATAAAATTTAAAGGAATTTCCATAGCATAGAGATATAGAGAGCAAATAAAATAGAGAGTTTAACTAATAAATTGTAAAAAATAGATTTTTGTAGTTTATATTCATATCGTTGATTACATTGCACTGCACATCTTTGAAACTCAAAGCATTGCTTCACATTGCATAACTAATAAGTAGATGCTAATAGATGAAAAAGTTTCAATTACAATATAGTATTTACAGAGTCAACCTAAGCAATTATGCAATTACTTCACATTGCATAACTAATAACTAGGAGCAGCTACCAATTGCATTTGCTTGTCATGGCATTCTATGAGACCACATTTCTTTGAGGCATTTTTTCAAACAGTTCACTGCCTTGTCTATACGACCACATTTTTTATACATTTATACCAAAGCATTTTGGCAAATAATTCACTGGCTTGTTGTTATGGCTGAAAGCCTAAAACAAGTGCTTTTGAACAAGCTATGGATGCTTGGAAAAAATCTATCAAAAGCATAATAGTAAACAATATCATAGACAAGGTAGTGAACTCTTTGAAAAAATGCCTCAAAGAAATGAGGTCTCATGGTGATGGAATGCCATGACAATCAAATTTTGATTGTCATGGCATTCCATCACATGAGACTCATTCTTCAATTTTTCAAAGAGTTCACTTTGTCTATGCTAACACATTTTCATACATGTCTATCAAAGCATTTTATCAAATAGTTCATTTGCCTTGCTACTATGGCTAAAAGCCTAAAATAGTTCTTTCAAACAAGCTATGCTTGGAAAAAATCTATCATGTAGCACAATAGTAAGCAATAGCATATACAAGGCAATGAACTATTTGAAAAAATGCCTCAAAGAAATGTGGTCTCATGGTGATGGAATGACATGACAAGCAAATTGTTGGATTGTCATGGCATTCCATCACCACCCACATTTTTTTGCATTTTTCAAATTCACTACCTTGTTTATGCTACCACATTTTCATACATGTTTACCAAAGCATTTTATCAAATAGTTCACCTCCTTTGCTTGCTATGGCTAAAATCCTAAAATAGGTGCTTCCAAACAAGCTATGGATGCTTGGAAAAATCTATCAAAGCATAATAATAAGCAATCGCATAGACAAGGCATCGAACTGTTTGGAAAAAAACCTCAAAGAAATGTGGTCTCAATGGTGATGGAATGCCTTGACAATCCATAGCACTTTTCTTGTCATGGCATTCATCATTCCATTCCATCACCATGAAACCACATTTCTTCGAGGCATTTTTTCAAACAGTTCACTGCCTTGTCTATGCTACCACATTTTTCATACATGTCTGTACCAAAGCATTTTATCAAACAATTCATTGCCTTGCTACTATGGCTAAAAGCCTAAAAAAAGTACTTTTGAACAAGCTATGGATGCTTGGAAAAAATCTATCAAAGCATAATAGTAAGCCACAAGCTATGGTCTCATTGTTTATTTTCACGGGAAAATCAACGTGATTTTATTCACATTTTTTTGCAAGTTATAAACTCATATCTTTTGGCAATTTTGTTGTTTTAAATGGCATTCAAGTTTATGGTGGTTTTGTTGTTTATATGATGATTTATGATCTTGTAATCCTAATTCATGCTTCTAGGTTGCATAGATATATATTTTATTTTTACATGTTTTTTGTACCAACAAACCCAAAATGAATTGAACCCTCCTCCAAAAAAATTTGGTCAAACCAACGAACCAAACCCCCGAACTTGAACCTCAAAACCTATTGCAACACTCTTCGTTCTGCTTGCACAAACTTAATTGACCACCAAATTATTTTGACCCTTGACTTTACCCATGTTTACTCCCTCAAACCTTTCTTTTTCATTCAAAACCCCTATTTTCCCAACTAGAGCATGTCATGCCATAACATACTTTTGACCTCCCCTGTCCTTGCAGACCTTTTGAACACATCAAACTCCACAATCTCACCCTATTTCCAACCTATTCTAACTTATTTTAAGGAAACTTCTTCTTTTCAACTCTTCTAGCCTTGCTTTTAAAGGGCC
>VDFB02193867.1:529576748-529615960 GCA_007258455.2 Sequoia sempervirens
TTATTTAATTAATCTTATGGTTCCTCTTTAATTAAATAATTCCCTTATTTAATTAACCTCTAAAGTCTTTCTATTAAATTAAATAAACTAATATTTATTTGATTTAATCTAACATCATCCCTTTTAATTAATTAAATCAAACCTTATATTAAGTCTATTAATCATTTTCCTCTCATTTTGATTTAAGTTAATCCAAAAATCTAAGTCAAAATTGTCAAATCAGCTAATCTCTCTCTTAATTAATCAAATCCTAATTAATGCTAATATTAATCACTCCAATCCTCTAAATTTTGCAACTTGCTCATGAAAATCATTTTAATTGATTTATTAAATCTTTATTTACTTTCATAAGGTATCAAAAAGGGAATATTCTCCAAGTTTGAAAAATATCTCCAAAAGGGTTTGTACATCCAACAAGGCATTAAAAACCTCTTACATGTCCTTCACCTTGAGCCAAGTGGCATTTAACTCTTCTTACATCCCCCCTAAAAATGTCACTTTCAAATTTCAAATTTGAATCTAATGGCATTTATAATGCACATTGACTAAAATGTGCTCCATTCCTCTCCAATAGCATGTTGACAAGTAGCATTTTGTTATTGGTTGATCTTTCATCCTCCATTCATCCTATCTTTCAATCCTCCATCATTATTTCTTATAAATAGAGGCCTCCTCTATTGTATCAATCCTCCACAATCTTCTACACAATCCATGTAAGATCATGATGCACAAGTTCATCCATTGTTCATCAAGTTTTCATCATTCCATAGCTAGGTTATGGAGAAATCTCATCAAGGAGCATCAATCATCAACAAATCATCATCAAGCTTGCAAGGAATTGGGAAAGGGCTATTTTCCACATCAAAATAGCACCAATTCCCCCATGGGATTGAGATTTTGTTTGCATTGAATAGGATTTCATAACTTTTATTTGTGTTCTTCATGTTAGTTCTTGTTCTTTTCATTTCAAATGAATTTCATGGGAAATATTGTTTCTAACTTGCATATTGAACTAATAATGTGTTTGTTCATTGTGTTTGTGCAAGTCTAGGATCACCATTCATAGTTGAATATTGTTGTATATTCATCGTTCCTTTATTCATTATTTCATTTCAAGGCTTAATTACCAAAATGGGGTTTGACCAAGGAAAACCCCTATTCCCTAACAAGTAATATTTTTCTCTCCTTTGATGTGTGATTGCAGGTTTTAGGTTGGAGATCATTTGGAGAGAAAAATCGGAGAAAGTTGCAATGTTGTTAAAGTAGTCACCTTTCTTGCAAAATCACAGAAATTAAACTACAAAATTTATTTTTGGGTTTATGATAGTCTTTGACTAGGATCTAGGAGTGCAGACATTGAAGAACAGAACCTAAAAACTAATTTTCTAGAACCCTAGCTAGGACCCATTCACCCTAGGGAGAATGTGTCCTTAGTGAGGCTTGAAAAATAACTTTTTGCAATAGGTACACAATATTTGACCCTCTTAAAACTCTCCTTTTTACTAGTATTTGGGTTAGGTTTGATTTCTAATACTCAATTACACATTATAACCCTCATAATTGAATGTAATACAAATAAGTAGATACATTTTTCACCAATTCATTTTGGTGAACCTATCTATTTGTCTATGTTTCATTATGGTGAACTCGATCTTTTGAATATTGTAGTTTTCTAATTTTGGAGTACTTTTCATCCTAGATTTAGATCTTGCATTCATTTTAATTGACTTGCATTGAATTAGATCTCATTTAAGGTGTTTAGTTTGCATTCAAATTTGCATCTCATCTAGGGTTTTAGGATTGCATTATTTTTTATTGTTTAAATTTGAAAAATACAAAAAAAAAAAAAAGTTATCTTGCATATCATATACATTTTATTAACTTGCATTTGAAAATTGTAACAAAATTTGCATATCAAACTAAGTGTTTTAGGTCATCATTTTGTCACATTTTGCACTTAAATTTCACTTTGAAATCTATAGAAAATCAACCTAAAACTTACTGTAGCAAATGTGAATCTGATAACCACTAGAAAACACTTGAAAATCTATAAGAATCAGTTTCAAAACATTATCTAGGACCCATTCGTCATATGGCGAATGAGTCCTTGATCAGTTCCAGATCTACATTTTTGGAAATTAAAATCTTCACTTTTGTACTTTTGTTTACTTCTTTTAGATTTTTGTTTCAGTTTGCTATGGCTTAATGAGTCCCTTGGATCAATTCCCTCGATCCAAGATTTCTGAAATTAAAATCTTCACTTTGTAATTTTTCATTGCTTCTTTAGATTTTGTTCTTTAGCTTGGTCGAAGCTTTTATTCTCATTAATTTCTCTATATCTAGCTTAATTTGGTACATTTAGTTCATTGTGTGATTTCAAAATTTTATTTACAAGAATTCATTTTCCAATTTTTGCATAGTGTTATTAGTAAATTACCTTGTTTAGAACATGAAAATTACATTTACACATTACATTTTATGTCATTGCATTGCATTTTAAGCCTCTTTCCATTTTGGGTTTGCACACTAAGTTGGTGAAAGGGTATGTGCAAGATCATGATGGGCCAAAAAGTGGCAATATGATGGGTATGTGTAAGGTATTTTCCTGACAACTTTTTTTCTACCCAAAATTGATGAAACGAAAAGGGTTTTTAAAGGAGATTATTAGTTTTCCACCAATATAAATTATGCTTTACTTTGAATTTAATAAATAATTATTATTTATTTTCATTTGAATTTACACAAAGTTCCCAATTGATGTTGATTGAAAAACATTTGTATCTTTCTAAACGGTATCACATTTTTGAATAATAAACACGTCACATTCCCATGCTTCCACATACTATAAGGATTAAAATAAAAAATGAATTTCACGTGTTTCTCAATTGCTTAAGCTAAGCCAGACATACGTTTTATATTTTTAAAAGTTTGTAATAAAAAATTCATAATTAATTATTTACTTAAAAATTTTATAAAAATATGCATCACATTAGAACATGAGCCATCTACTTATATCTAAAATCTTATAAAAAATTATTATCATTTTATTGTGGTTAGGGTGGTCAAACAGACACTAAATTCTTATTTTTTCCCTCGAATTTAAGTACTACTGCATTGAAATTTCAAATTTTCACTAAATAGATTCTTTTAAAATAAATCTAGTAGTTTAGAAACTAATTTTAATTTGCTAAAAATTATAACATATTTTTGAAATAATATAGATAACTTATTCATTTTTTTATGTCAAGTTACCTAACTATGATTTTTCTGAATTTTTCACCACTTAAGGGCTTGTTTTTTCCATGATGATCCTACATGTACCCGAAACTTGTATGAGCTTTACAACTCGGTGTCCTATTAGCAATACTATTGTTCAAGACATATTTTGAGACTCATTTCATCCCACAATACACCATTCACCACACGCGAATCTTCGGTTTTCTAGCTCTCTTTCTAATAGTGTTGATAATCAACCCTTGTAGATTATAACATGCATAGCTCATTTACCATGACTTCCCTACCTACAACCAATGTGCATGATGTTAACAAAACCATCCCTACCATGAATAGTTGTACTCAAGCTTTGGGTATACCCAAAGCCAAGGTGGAACTTCAATTCCTCCTTCTACAATACCCATTTTCATCCCTACATACACTAGTACTGAAGTTACCACAACCATCCAGCCTACTAGCAATGTCAAAACTTCCTTAGGTATTTCCATAGGGAATACTTCTAGCTTTGTGCATTCAAATACAATATCTCCTCAACCATCCTCGCTAACAAACTTACAATTCACTCAATCCCTCTACATACATGCACCACTCCACCTTACTCCCCTCCACCTTATAATAACAACAATGATGACATCCTTAACACACTTTTGCAAAACATGTTAGCCCTTCAACAACAAATCACAACCATAAATCAAAACAACAATGGTTAACCTTCACACTAAATAAAATCCAACCCGTTATCCTTGGAGATATTGAGAACACAAATGCCACAAGGTATATAAGTTCCTAGTGTGTGCAACGTGTTTTTCTACCCTAAAGATGTAAAAGAAAACGAAATAAAAATGGAAGAACAACACAAAGCACCACCTCAAGATTAGGGCCTTAAGTTGAAACTCAAATTGAAAAAGACAATGAAACTCATTTTACCTCATTTGAGCTTGATGGAGCTATTTACCCCAGTTGATGGATTGATATATGTGCTCTACATCGATTTTGATAGCATAATGACTTGTTGTAGCTTGATTTGGATGCAAGGATGGAGGATTTTGGATATGGATGCAAGATGGGTAGCTTGAAAGATGGAGATGATGAGGGCTTAGGATTAGGGTTGGATGAGAAGAGATTGTGAAGAATGTAAGAAGAGGAATGACAAAATGGCCAAGTCTTAGCCATTTAACCCAGGGAGATCAAATGGATGGTGGAGATTGAAAGAGGGAAAAATATCAAAGGATGAGATGAAGGGTTGACTAAAGGAATTGAAAATTCCTTTTTAATGAGCATGGGAATGATAAAAAGAATTAAATATTCCTTGGGAAAGATAAAAGGAATTAAAAATTCCTTGGGAAGATGAGAGAGGAATTAAAAATTCCTCAAAAAGGACCTTGGGAAGACAAAAGGAAATTTAAAAATTCTCAAAAGGACCTTGAAATGGCTAAAAAGGAAATTTAAAATTCCTTTGGGGAGAAAGTTGTGTTGGTGTAAATAAAGTCTTGGTACCTAGTTAATTCGTTACTAGGGGACTTATTTACACATGTTAAGTTTACTTAGGTCATAGGAAGGAATCTTTCTAGAAGATGTTAGCTGTCACTAGTTGTTATCCTATCTTTGACAACTACTACATGTGAACCTAGGTAAGTGTGATTAGTTGTCTCATGTCATATGATTAAGAGACTTGTCATGATCCTATGACATCTTGCATCTCAACTTGGCTATATAACCAAGGGATTTCTCTCATTTGTAATCAATCACAATCATCTCATATCATCACATTGAATACGCTTTATTCTTGTCATATTCATCTCTTTTTGTGCCTTCCATTTTGTCTCAATATCTTGACATTCATATCCAATTCTAACATGGTATCAAAGTGGGTTTGGTGCCATTACAGGGTCTTTCTGAAGAGAGATCTCAGGATTTGGGGAGTCTCCATTTTGGCTCCTTTGTTGGGTGCGTTCATATCGTGAGCTTTCTCGGGTGAAAATCTAAGCTCACCATCAAGATCTAGAAGATTCAAGAAAGCCTAATTTTTTCCTTTTGTTTAGTATAAACTCCCACATATGTGTGGCCAAATATATGAGGGTTTGAAGCTAAAGTGTGATTGCCAGATCTAGAAGGTAGCTGTAATTTTGGAACATTTTGGGTCAAATTCGACCCTACCATCATGTCTAGAAAGGGCCAAAAACCCTAAGATCAACAATCAATTCATCCATTTTGGAGCAGTTGTCTAGTGAGGCAAAAAAATGCCTAGAGAGTCGTGACGACTCTAGGTCATAATTATGACATCTACATAATTTTTTGAAAAATAATTATTTTATTTTGCCATTTTTTTTTTGAAATTTTAATGAAAAAAGTCATTCTTGTACCGACAAATTTTCTATTGTTAATTTTTATTAAAAAATCAAAATAAAATAAAAGGGCAAGTTTGTACTGCGGAATAAATCCATCAGTAGAGTACCTTATGTACTCTTGTACTCCATGGATTTTCCCAACAAAAGCCACATGCTCAAAAGGTTGTGGCCTCCTACTACTCCCACCAATAATTTGGTAAATCGGCCAATAATAAACTCCGGGTATTCAAAATTTAAAGTTACGGTCAATTTATGCACCGACCTAATTTAAATCTTAGAACCCTCAAGGTAATAAATATTCTCTAAGAATATTCCTATGTAGGCTGGTGAATAGCCTCTTGATGGGTAAGTCCTCAAATGTAAGATAATGGTTTGTCGACGTACCGCTAGCTTTGAAATTTTGCTCCCTCACAGCTTGAGTTTTTCGCTTTTATATCTCAACCAAGACCCATAACTCAAGCAATTTTGGCCCTTTTTCAAGCAATTTTTTTTATTTGGGATAATTTTTTGCGCTCTTCATAGTGGTGCAAGTATTTTTTGGTTTTGGTGTCTGGTTTTTCTAGAAATTATAGATTATCATAGGTGTTGCTACTTCATCCCCTAATTTTAGGAACTTTGGGGAGCTCATATCTTGCTCCTACGGTAACATTTTTGGGTGCAGTTTTTTTTGAAAGTGCATTATTTTTCATGTACATATCAGTGGTATGATCAAATTGATCTCATTGTATGCCAAAAATTTTACTTGATTTTGTGGCCTATTTTGGGCATTTGCATGTACCAAGATCAAGATGACTTAGTTATTTTTGGAAAGTGGCAAATGTAAGCGCACTACTCATAAAGTGCCAAGCTCATATACTACTAGGGGGGTTCTCTGATTGAGTGAATTTGGAGGGATTCTTCTTGTGGTTGTGGTTGCATTCCTCTTCATTGGTGTTCTTGTTTCATCATGGAGCCATCTATAATTCCACTTCTAACACCATACAACTATCCTAAATGGAAATCAGAAATGAACAAATTGCTAAGAGTAAAAATATTGTATAGGATAGTTCATGGGCTTGATGGTGAACAAAAATATGATGAAGCTAAAAAGAATAAGTGGTTGAATAGTTGTGAAGAATCAATTGGATATTTTTTCTTGTATGTCTCTCTTGAGTTGTTTCACATTGAGAATTTTGATACACCTATGGCTATGTGGACTGCATTGTCAAACTTATTTGGGAAAACAGATGAAATTCAAGGACATTTGTTGGAGAATGAATTAATCAGTTTAAATCCATGTATATTTGACAACATATATGACTTCATCACCAAATTCAAGTCACTAAGAACACATTCGAAGGATTGTAAAATTGGGAAATTAGATATACAATTAATCTTAAGTGTTCTTTCAAAGCTAGGACCTGAATATTTAGTGTTTGTGTCTACTTTTGATGCTACAAAGAATTCCCTTGGGAGTGAGTTTAAGATGCCTTCCTTTTATGATTTTGCTATGAAACTCACTAGGGAGCAAGATAATCTTATTCAAATGGGCACTTTGAAGTCTTCAAAATCACATGCCTTGGTTGCAAAGGATGAGAATTCTTCAAGCGGCAAAGAAAAGAAAAATAACAAGCCTAAGAAGAACAAACAATCCACATCAAATTCCATAGAACATAAAGATTCATCTTCAAAAGAGAAAACATCTAAGAAGGAGAGGCCTTTTTGTGCATATTGCAAGAATGATGGACATGAAGAACATTATTGTTATAAGAAGGATATTGATGAGTTGAAAAATATTCTTAGAAACAATCAAATTGATTTTCCTTATAGAATTTCTAAATCACCTCCTTCTCCTTCTACTTCAAAATAGTCTAAAAAGGACAAAGGTCAAGCATCTACATTAGGAAATAAAAGAAAAGCTCTTTGTCCTCTTCCAAGTCCAGGATTAGGGAGATGGCTTCTAGATTCAGGAGCATCTCATCATATGGCATCTTCACAGACTATCTTCTCTTCATTTCAGCCTTGTACTATGTCTCCTATCTTGATGGGAAATAATACATACATGAGTGTAATAGAGAAGGGGTCTATTATTTTTGGGTGCAACACTTTTCAGGATGTCTTATGTGTTCCTCATTTGATGAACAATCTTCTTTCCATATATCAGATTACACATGGTGGAGATGGGACAACTGTGGAGTTTATGCCTGATTCAGTCATCATTCAAGACTTGGAGACTCTAGAGATCATTGCTACTGGGGTGGTTGATCATTCATCTCAGTTGTATACTTTTGCACATTTTTCTTCTGATCATGGTGGAATTGTTCCTTCAACTGTTGATCACATACAACATGATTCAGAGGAGACATTTGGCTTCTTGAACTTGGGAATTCTCACATTAGATCCAATAGTTGAGCCATGCATTTCATCTCCTCCATCTACTGTTGTAGTTGATGATGCTTGTGACTCCATAGTTTGGGTTCCTTGTGATTTAGTGCAGTGGGATATACATAGTCTTCTAGATATGGCTACTTTGGATGACTTCCTGATAGGTATTTCAGACTTGTTTGTGGAGTCTCATCTTGTAGATTTGGAGGACACCATTGATGAAATTCATCTTCTCTTTGATGAAGATGCTCCTTCTTCAATTGTTGCGAGGGAACACCTTGGACCTCTTGTTCATTCTCTACATGATAATTTTTCATAGACTGGCGTGAGTGTGGATACTTTTGGATAGCATTTTGAGGAGGCTTATTTGTCTTTCAAGGGGATATCCTTGTCTTTGGATTATGTTCTACATTCTTCTCAACTAGATGTTGGATTTTCCTCTTTAGCAGTGTGGCCTAGAACACCTGTTTGGAGTGTGTCAGCTTTTGGCATCGACATGGAGACACTTGAGCATGCTTTAGAGACATCATCATACATCATCCATATTCCTGACATTCTGCATACATTCATTGTTTTGTTTCTTCCTAAGGGGAGGAATTTTGTTTGACGAGATTGGATCATCTTCAACATTGAATGTCGAGCTTCTACCATCATTGCAAGAGACTCAACATTGAGGGGGGGATGTCTTGTCTATCTTCTACTTCTCTCTTATGGGGGTCTTTTTCCTCACATGGGGTTTTTACCTTCTCATTCTTCATTGAGAGAATTTCTATTTTTTATTTCATCTCTCTTTTGGGGAGGAGTTTTGTCCCACTTGGTTTTCTCCTTTTCTCTGTTTGTGAGAGATTGCATTGCATTTGTACATGGGTACCTAACATGGCCTCATAGTCGGGACCCATCCTTGCATCTTTGTGTCATTTGCATAATAATCTACTACTCCCTAAGTTGCACTTAAGGGGGGGTGTTGGTGTAAATAAAATCTTATACCTAGTTCATTCATTACTAGGGGGCTTATTTACACATGTTAAGTTTACTTAGGTCATAGGAAGGAATCTTTCTAGAAGGTCTTAGTTTTTATTAGTTTTTATCCTATCTTTGAAAACTACTACATGTGAACTTAGTTAATTGTGATTAGTTGTCTCATGTCATATGATTAAGACACTTGTCATAATCCTATGACATCTTGCATCTCGCCTTGGCTATATAACCAAAGGGTTTCTCTCATTTGTAATCAATCACAATCATCTCATATCATTGACATTGAATACAGTTTATTCTTTTCATATTCATCTCTCTTTTGTGCTTTCCATTTGGTCTCAAGATCTTGGCATCCATAACCAATTCTAACAAGTTGACTAAAGGGGGTGATTAGACAAGTTAATGAAGGATTAGAGGAGTGTTAGGTGGCTAATGAGGGTTAGGAGCCAACTTGAAAAAGTTGGAGGATGTGAAACATCCTAATTTCGGTGTTAGTTTCTACATTTTGCCCCTCTTTGAGTTGGTGGTACGAAGTAGCGTCATTTCAAAGAATATTAAAAGATAGGACCAAGAAGAAGATGGTTAGATTGGAAAATATGCCCCAATCATTCAAATTAGTGACTAAGAAGAAAGATGATGGGGGTGAAGATGAAGATTAGGGATTGCAGATGCCCCCTTGAGAGGACATGTGGGTTCAAGAGAACACCAGTGTGCACTCGAAATGGATGAGGTGATGCAAGAGTAGATGGGGAAGATGATACAAAATGATGGATAAGGGAGGATGACATAAGATGAAGACAGAAGCAAGCACAAATGGATTCAAGGAAAAATGTGATGTTGCCCCAGTCAAGCTACAATCCCAAAATGGATTGATGATGGGTGGAGAATTTTCAATGAGATATCCCAAAGAAATGAAAAAGGGATAGGTAAGGATACATCCCAAGACAACACCAAAGGATAGGGAAGGATACATCCTGATTATGATGATGAGAGTGTTGTCAAAAATGTTTTTGATGAGGTAAGGTACATCCTAAAACAACACCAAAGGATAGGGAATGATATATCTTAATGATGATGATGATGAGAGTGACGATGAAAGTGTTGTTGATGAGGAAAGGATACATCCTGAAACAACACCAAAGGATAGGGGAGGATACAGCCTGATTATGATGACGATGATGAGGATTGGATCAAGGCTTGTAGAAAGGTTGGGAATGAAACCAAGGATGTGATTAGAAGATTTGTGCTAGATTGAATGGATGAGGATTCGATTGAGATGTGATATAGATGAAAAGAATGAAAATTATTGAGAAAAAGATGCTTAGAATAACCAATCTATATTATTCTAAGATCAAAAAGAGGATGAAATGATGAGGATTGATGAAAAGATGTTTAGAATAAAAAATCTAAATTATTCTAAGAAGGTTGAAGAGATGATGATATGATGAGGATGGAAGAGAAGATGCTTAGAATAACCAATCTATATTTTTCTAAGAAGGTTGAAGAGATGATGAAATGAGGAAGATGGGGAAGTGAAGGGGTGAAAATTGATAGTATAAAAACATGAGGAGAGTGATGAAGGATGAATGGATGGTAATCAAATCAAGAAAGTTAATTTTTATGCATTATGATTCCATGTAATGAGCACTAAGTTTGATATAGCATGAGATATTATGCACTAGGGTATGAAGAACCAAGGTGACTCCATATCACATGCATGGGACTCACACAACAAACAAAATTTTAGTCCAACAACCCAAAGTCATAGGGGCTTTGGTAGGGCCAATATTGGAAAACCACAAACACAAAGGATGTCTTAGTGTAACACAAGACCATAAGGATCTTTTTGGGTACTACGTGGGACAACCAAGAAGACAAAAACAAACAAAAGATCAAGATATGCCCTTATGTTTACTAGTCATAGCACGCCATGATATGATGGATAAAGGTGACCATGACGAGGTGTGATAGGGAGCTCAAATGATAAACAAAAAGCCAAAAGCATCCAAGGATTACAATCAATTTCAAATGTGCTTTTCCACAAGATCAAGAGGGTGGATGGGATTGATGTAGTCTGTTAGGAAGGATACATCCTATTAAGACAAAAGATGGAGACTAAACTAAGTGATTGAAATGATGTAGGATATTCAAAACTGATTGGATTTGATGATACTGGTGGATCTCATTTGTTAAGAACTAGTTAGATAGGGGCATACTTGATGACATGACATAAGAGATGAGACACAAGACACAAAATTGACACACCCTAAAGACCTAGGGGCTCGAGGCCCAATCAAAGATTAGCCTTGCCTACGTGAAAGTGTAGAGCCCTCGTAGTTTGATAAGATACGAGGGATAAAATAAAAAAGAATACAATGGAGATGATGATGGATGAAAAAGACAAGATAGAAAAAATATCCCCAGGGATAGATCAAATGATCGACCTTTCCCACGTGAAAGCGTAGGGGAAACATAGTTCAGAAAGAGACCAAAGACAAATGATGGATAATGGATGATGAGATAACCATGATAAATGGATCAAATGATGAGACTGATACAATGAGACAAGATAGACCTATTGGAGAGGATGGTGGTGATATGAATAAGATGTGTATTAGGTGAAGCTCAGGTCAAAATCATCAAAAGATGAATTGGGAGGATGATATGATGGATAGATGAGTGATGAAAAGTGATAGAAGATGGACAAGATGTGTGAAAGAGGTGGGAGTGATGATTGTGAAATAAATGGCATTGGGTTGCATAGGGGGAAGCCTATAGCTAGATACCGATGACAAGGGATTATGACATGAGATGAGGATAGAGATGAATGGATAGGGAGATAAGGATAGGGGATGGAAGGGATGCTATGATGGATGGTTAGGAAGATAAGGATGGGGAGATGAAAGGGATTTTTGGATGGGTAAGGAGATAAGGATGGGGAGATGAAAGGTATTTTTGGATGGGTAAGGATATAAGGATGAGGAGATGGAAGGGCTTCTATTATAGATAGATAGGAAGGTAAGGATGGGGAGATGGAAGGGATGCTATGATGGATGGATAGGAAGATAAGGATAGGGAGATAGAAGAGATTATATGATGGATGAATATAGGGATAAGGATGAGGAATAGGAGGGATGTTATGATGGATGAAAGATGTCTCCAAGGACAATGTCACAAAGGAATTAGATGCCCCCACTCTAGATATGTCATGTGTGATGAGGCAGGAGGGACGAAAGATGAGTGGATGGGTGGATGAGGGAGGAAAATGGATAGTAGCATGATGGGTGAACAAGGAATATAGATGGATGTGGATAAGGATTAGGATGGTGTATAGATGAGGGTAATGAATTCCAAGAGGTGTCCAAAGTATTTATATATGTTTTCCCCTATGTATATCAAGATCACCAAGAGGATGGAGGGATTGAGATAAATGGGATATTACAAGCAAGAATTGTAAGATACGTGGGATGGAGGAGATGGGTGAAGGAGATGTAGTTGCCCCCAAGTGTGGAAGTAAACTAGATGAGAGATTTACACATGACCCCTATTTTCTAGGTTTTCATCATGGTATTTATCCAAGGAACTTGTTTTCCAAGTTTTCACCATTGGACAAATTATTTCTCTTTACTATTTTTTTTGTTTTGACAATTTTTTTTTCTACTTTCTTGACTTTTTGGATAGTATGCAAAGGGAGATGGATAAGGATAATGATGTGGATAAGTGGATTTGGAAGACATGTGATAAGGGGATATATGGAGGACTCAAGCATCAAGTTCCTTACAAGGTATTAAGAGCCCATGTTTGAAGTGACTATTGGATGTTGGTACAACTAAGGTAAATGAAGATGGATGGATTATGCAAGGGAATGGATTAAAGGGATTGGATGAGGGAGATATGGAGGATAATGGATGGTATGTTGGAAATTGTATGGGTGGAATGATGGGGTAATTTTTTTAGGACCAACATTGGCACATATGGTGGTGGATGTGAAATGATAGGAGGATTAAAGGATGGATGATGTGGGGATAATGGAGGAGATAAGATAGTGAATTTTGGGACATAAGGACCGAAAATAGATTTAGGATATGGAGGGGGCATATGATTAGCTTTTGGATTAGCAACTTTGGATGTTGTTAGAGATTTTTTATATAAATGCATTGCATCATTTTTCTTTGGGATCCACATGGTTTTGATTTTTGCTTTGGTGGGTCGTTATGGCCGATGGGTTTGATTTTGATTTTGGATTTTATTTTTATTTTCTTCACCATGTCCTTTATTAGGGAAATGGGGATCTTTAGGGTATGTGTAGGATCATCATGGAAAAAATAGACCCTTAAGTGGCAAAAAATTCAAAAAAATTAGAGTTAGGCAACTTGACGTAAAAATTTGAATAAGTTATCTATATTATTTCAAAAATATGTAAGAATAGAATTTGTAGTAAATTTAATGTAGTTTATAAACTACTAGGTTTATTTTAAAAATAAAAAGTACCCATTTGGTGAAAATTTGAAATTTCAATGTAGTAGTACTTAAATTTTAGGGAAAAAATAAGTAGGTGTCCTATTCTAATTTCACCCCCAACCACAATAAAAAATGATAATATTTTAGATATAAGCAGAGGACCTTACTCGGCTGTGATGCATATTTTTGTTATTTTTTCCAAGTAAATAATTAATTATGATTTCTTTCACAAATAAACTCTCCAGAGGTCCTAATTAACTTAACTTACTGGAACCTTTCATAAAATTCATTTTTTTTAATCCTATAGTATGTGAAGCTATAGAATGATGTATGTTTCAGATTCAAAAATGTGGGATAATCGCTGCAAAGGCTATAGATGTTTTTCTAACTGCTATCAATCAAGACTTTATCATAATTCAAATAGAAATGGATAATAATTATCTATTAAATTCCCAAAGTGCAAAAGCATAATTTATATTGGTGGAAAGCTGAGAATCTCCTTTAAAAACCATTTTCATTTCATCAATTTTGGGTAAAAAAAAAAGTCGTCAGCCACATGGGCCATCATATCAGTTACATATCACCACTTTTTGGCCCATCATGATCTTGCACATTAAATAGAGATTCATGCAGATGTTTAGATTTATGAATTTTTACTTTGGCATCCATAGTGCTTGTGATAATAATGGGATGGGTATGAGGAGATGGCTGATGTGGAGGAAACATGAATGGAGTGATGGAGGTTAGATTTTGGGGATGACATGTGGATGGAGGATGTGTTAGTACATGCCTTTGTTGATCTTGATTGGGGAGCATGAGAGTGGGATGTTGATGAGGGGTGATATGTATAGGTGATTGGTGGATAAAAGGATGAATAGGATGAGATGGAGGAGGTGATTTTGGGATATAAGGGTCCAAAATGGACTTAGTACCTGGAGGATGTGTGATGGCTGATGGAGGGACATAAGGACCCAAAATGGATGAAGTAGATGAAGGATGGGAGAAGGTGGATGACGGGACATAGGGACCCAAAATGGATTTGGAAGACGAAGGAGGAATATGGATGGTTTTTTGAGGTGATACAATGGAGGGGGATGGCAGAAAATGGTTTGGTAGAGTAACAGGAAGAGCCTATTTTTTTTTGGAGGAGGCTCATTGAGGACATATAGAGATTGTACCAACATTTTTGGATTGCATGACTTGAGAGATATATCCAAGACCTTGCATACATAGATTTTCTTTAACATGGATGGGCTCTAAAATACCTTTCTCATGAAGGCCTAAACCTTTTCCTTGATAGTTCATGATCTTGAGCATTCAATCTATAGTAGGATGTTTGTTATTTTGGAAGAATGATGTGAGTCCAATGTTAGGTGGAGGAGGATGGGTCGTGTATATGCTCTATTCCTTTTCTTCAAGGAAACTGCCATGGATGAATGTGAGAGTAGTGAGGGAATATAAAAGTGGTGTGGGGATAGTGCAATTAGGCGACGCTGGAGGATCATGAGATGGAGATGATGGGGTAATAGCATCTTGATCTGGAAGAGTGAGTGGTAAGGCATCAAGAGAGAGATTAGGTGAAATGATAGGATCTAGATTTTTGGTAGTGGGTGATAAGGGCTCATGCGATGGAGTGATTAGATCTTGAGTGAGAAGGGGATCATGGGTTGAAGTGGATGAAGGACTATGATCTTGAGGTGGATCAAATGGGATTGTAGGATCTTGATGTGGAGAAGGGGATATGTTGGTATGCTTTGGATCAAGCTCTTTGCATGAATCATCTTATGTGGGTGTTATGATGATAGAGTGTTTGGGGGACTCCTTAAGTTGGGGAGACAGAAGGATGGAGGATTCATGAAGTTCATGGGAATGGATTTTGGTGATACTAAGAGTGGGAGGAGTAGATTGGATTTGGGTGTCTACAATGGATTGGGTGGATCTAAGAGTAGAAGATGGTGATTGGTTTTGGTTATCTTTGATGGATTTGGTGGCTCTCAGATTAGGAGATGGGGGTTCAATGGATTCAGTGGGTGCGATGGTTTCAATGATTTGGGTGGCACTAGGGGTGTTAATAGTAATGATAGGTGTAGGATGGAGAAGGGTTTCATTGCTAGTGACCATGGATGATGGATTGGGATGGCATGGCTCCACAACTTGAAGTTGTGGAGTTGGGGATGTATTCTTTGTCATTTGTCCTTGGAGGAATTTTGGAGTGAGAATCATGCATATTCTAGGCTTAGCTGGGGTGATGGGAATAGACGAAGGATTATGGGTTGGTGGACAAGGATTAGATGGAGGAATGGGATTGGATGGAAGAATAAGAGTAGGAAGAGGATTAGGACTAATGGTGGGATCAAGATTAGATGGAGGCTTAAGGTAAGAATATTGTGATAGTGGACTAGAATAGGAAGACGTGGATAGTCTATTGATATTGGAGGAAGTAGATTGGGAATTAAGATATGAATATTGGGATGGTGGATTAAGATGGGAATATTGGGATGGTGAATTAGGATAAGAGGACATGGAAAGTGGATTAGGACAAGAGGATATGGGTGGTTTATTAGGACAAGAGGATGTGGGTAGTGGATTGTAATAGGGGTATTGAGATAGAAAATTAGGATGGGAAGATTGAGATGGTGGATTAAGATAGGAGGAAGTGGATGGTGGATTAGGATATGAAGACATGGATGTTGGATTAGGATAGGTTGATGGGGGTGTAGGATTAAGATAAAAAGGTGTAGATGTAGGATCAGGATGGGAAGACTGGTAAGGAGGATTAGGATAGGGGGACATGGATGGGGGATTGTAATAGGAGTATTGGGATAATAGGTTAGGATGGGAAGATTGGGATGGTAGATTGGGATAAGAGGATGTGGATGTTGGATAAGAGAAGAGAAAGATGTAGATGAAGGATATGATGAATATGTGGATGGGGAAGATAATGGATATCCCTTGTCAAATGTAGCATAAGGATTGCTAGTAGGTGTGGGTGGAGACATAATGGGATATCTCGGAGGGGTGATTGGATTTTGCAAAGCGGTTGGGGAAAGCTTACTAGAAATGATAGCATCAAGGGGATCTATGCCATATACCTCTTGATCAACAAGACTCTTGAATCCAATTTTTGGTAAAAAACAAGACTCTAGTTTTTTACCAAAAATTTCCTAAGACTAAGGTAGGATGAATTGTCAACTAACATCCTAATTTTGAAACATGAGTTTTGAGTTATTAACAAAAACAACTTTTCAAAAACTAAAAAAAACACTAAATTGTGATTTTGAGGGTCAAGATGAAAGTTTCAAGCCCTGAAAATGTATCAAAACGGGGGCCAACCAATTGAGGTTCGGATGGGAATCCACATGCCACCTCATAATGCAACCACCTGTGAAATTTTAGCCTAAACGGACACCCAAGTCAAAAGTTATGGCCTCTGAAAGTTTTTGCATCACAATCAAAACCCCTAGAACAAAGTCTAGGTGATTAAGATAGATGAACCGATGAAGGATATGGACCCTAATAATTTTATAAGATGCACCTATGTGCTTTGATCAAGGAAATGATGACTTGCAGAAAGTGTTGATGAACGGGAACAATGATGTTGGGAAGACAGATGGTCTACTTTTGGGCAAATTCGCCTATCTTTGAAGGAAAATAAACCCAAACTGGTAGCAGACTCACCCAAACTAGTAACAAATTTGCCCAAACTAGTAGCAGATTCACCTAAATAGGGAGTATATTTTCCCAAACAATTAGCAAATTCGCCCAAATAGGGGAGCAGATTCACCCAAATAGGTGGAAAATTCACCCAAACAAGTAGCAGATTCACCCAAATAGGGAGCAGATTCACCCAAATAGGGAGCATATTCTCTGAAAACACAAAAAAACTCACCCAAATAGCTAGGATATTCACCTAAAAAGGTAGCAAGCTTTCCCAAAGATGTGGAAAAATTGCCTAAACAGAGAGTAGATTTGCCCAAAACTGCTATAAATTCGCCCAAACAGCTGCAAGTTCACCCAAATCGCTACAAGGTCACCTAAACTGCTACAAATTTTCCCAAACACTAAGAAAATTTTCCCAAACATCTGCAAATTTTCCCAAACAGTTGGAAAAATCACCTAAACTCAAGGAAATGGGCGGATTTGACTTTCAAGATCACCTAATGGGGTAAGGACCTCGCCTATTTCTTGAATAAGACAAATGGGAACAAATTTTCCTGGAAACAAGATCACCTAATTGGGAAAAGAGGCTCAACTAATAGACAAACAAACTCAATGAATGGATGAACGAGCTCCACAAACAGATAAATGGACTCACCTAATGGATAAATAGACTCCCCTAAAACATGAATGGACTCCCTAAACGGGTGAAAAAACTCTCTGAACGGACGAATGGACTCTCCTACCAAATAAATGGACTGATTGAATAGATGAATAGACTGACTGGACGAAAGATGTGCTTGGTTGTTTAGGGATAAAATTCACCCAAACTGATGGAAAATTCACCCAAGAAGGTGGAAAATTCACCCAAACATAAGAGATGGGTGAATTTGATAACTCAATGGATCGATAGGGACTGAAACAACAAGAAAATTCACCTCTATAGTGTGCAAATTTTCCCACAACAATAGAAAACTAGCCCAAATAGGAAGAAAATTCACCTATTCTATAAAACATGGGTGAATTTGATGAATAAGGACTGATAGACTCACCTAACGGATGAACAAACTCGCATGTTCCAAGAAATGGGTGAAAATAGGGTCACCTACAAAAGTGACCCATAGGAAAATTCACCTTTGTCAAAGGAAAATTTGCTTAAATGGGGAGATCTGGACTAGACTAGGATGTAAAATAGCTGATTGTGGCAAAGGATGATAAACACGACAAACAACAGACAAAAGGCCAAAGTTGACTCACCTGAAAAGAAAAACATTGGTATAGCACAGAGAAAACACACCAGGCAAGATGATCCTAGAAGGGTCTCTATCTAGGGAAAATAAGGTGTTCTAGGGGGTCCTTGATATACACATGATATGTGAGGCACAACCGTGAACACTAGCCCATCACAAGTGTGAGTCAAGAGCCCCAGTGAGGTACTGGAAACTTAGACCAACTCTTCACATCTTATCTAGGTATCACCCTAGATTGGATGCTCTACTAGACATGACATTTTCGGCTAGTCCCTAGACTCGCATGTAGTGCAAGGGGAGAGCTTAGACATACTAGCACCTTTTGGGTAACACAAATGGACTAGAGTGAATTGTAATTTCTCATCACCTAGGATCACCAAATGGCACAAAGGGATTGGATATGTCAACAACCCACTCACAAACATAGAAACAAATATTTATTGACCCTCTAATTAGTTCTATGTGTGCCTAGATTAGTATGGAAAACAAGAAGCAAAACTAACTAAAGACATTGGACCGCTCATTTTGTAGCAAATACATTAGTAATTTTCCACCTCTGGTCTTGAATGAACGAGAAACAACTACACAAACATTAGCAAAATAAGGCACACTCACAAACAAACAAGTTAGTAGGTCAGTACCTAAAAATGAAACCAAAACAAAGTAAAAAATAAAAGGATTAAGTCTTTGTTTTACCTCAAATTTGCCTCTATAAGAGGAAAATTCGCCCAAATCAGTAGCAGGTTCACCTGTTTAAGGTGTAGATTCACTTGTTTAGGGTACATATTTTCCTATTTATGATGCATATTTTCTTGTTTAGGGTGCAGAATTTCTTGTTTAGGTTGCAGATTCGCCCAAACCAGGAGCAGGGTCACCTATTTAAGTAATAGGGAGAAAATTTACCCCTTTTTGATAGATGGGAAAATCTACAAGATGTAGATTCACCTCTATTTAAGGTAGGCTTTCCTATTTTGATAGCAGAATCACCCTTGTTGCTACAAATTTTCCTATTTCAGTAGTAGAATCACCTCTGTGTGTAACCTGAACTTGCAAAATTTAAAACAACAGAGCACGTGAAAGAACAGACCTATTTGTGGGTCCCACCAGGCATAATAAAAAAGTGTGCAACATGTTTTTCTACCCTAAAGATGCAAAAAAGAATGAAATACAAATGGAAGAACAACAAAAAGCACCACCTCAAGATTAGGGCCTTAAGTTGAAACTCAAACTTGAAAAAGACAATGAAACTCATTTTACCCTGTTTGAGCTTGATGGAGTTTTTTGTCTCAGTTGATGGCTTGATATGTGTGCTCTATGTCAATTTTAGTAGCATAACGGCTTGTTGTAGCTTGATTTGGATGCAAGGATGAAGGGTTTTGGATATGGATGCAAGATGGGTAGCTTGAAAGATGGAGATGGTGAGTGCTTAGGATTAGGGTTGGATGAGAAGAGATTGTGAAGAATGCAAGAAGAGGAATGACAAAATGGCTAAGTGTTAGTCATTTAACCAGGGAGATCAAATGGATGTGGAGATTGAAAGAGAGTAAGAGATCAAAGGATGAGATGAAGGGTTGACCAAAGCAATTAAAAATTACTTTTTAATGTGCATGGGGATGATAAAAGCAATTAAATATTCCTTGGGAAAGATAAAAGGAATTAAAAAATCATTGGGAGATGAGAGGGGAATTAAAAATTCCTCAAAAAGGACCTTGGGAAGACAAAAGCAATTAAAAATTCCTTGGGAGGTGAGAGAGGAATTAAAAATTCCTCAAAAAGAACCTTGGGAAGACAAAAAGTAATTAAACATTCCCTGGAGGATGGGGAGAGTTGACTAAAGGGGTGATTAGACAAGTCAATGAAGGATTAGAAGAGGGTTAGGTGGCTAATAAGGGTTAGGAGCCAACTTGCAAAAGTTGGAGGATGTGACACATCCTAATCATGAATTAGGAATGTGCACATTCCTAATGATGAGATTAGGAAGTGGATTAGGATTGGGTGAGTGGATGAGAGGTAAAGGGAATTAAATAAATGGATCATTTATTTAATTCCTTCAAGGAAAGGAATAAAGGGTAAGGTATTTAATTATTCAACCAAATACCTTATGGATTTAGAGGAATTTAAGGGTATTAATTAAATAATAGAAATATTACTTCATTAATGTAAATAAGAGGATATTTAGACAAAAACAAATAAATTTGGACAAATGTAAGTGTCCAAATTTAGGTGTCTACACCTAGATTTCAAAAATATGGTGGGAAAGGAGATCTTGTTAGCCATTTTTTTGCTTATACAACCCTATGCAGTGATTTCATATTTGAAGATAAGCTCTTGGCTAAACTATTCTTTAGGTCATTGAAGGATACTACTTTAGAGTGGTTTTTTTCTTTATCGAATAATTCAATTGGATCATTCAATGAGCTTTCTTATGCCTTTTACAACCACTTCCATATTCACATGGGTCCCAAGATGACCCTAGTTGATTTAAGGACATGCAAGCAAAAGGATGATGAAAAGGTTATTGATTTCATCGCATGCTATCAAATGCTTTATTCACAAATAAACACTAAGATTCTAGATGCTTTCCTTTAATGAATGTTTATTTCTAATTTAGAAAAAAATTCCAAACCAAACTTGAGATGTTGAAATTTCCATCCTTCACACAATTTTATGTATAACCCTTCGTGATTATCAAAATATGGCTTATGGTTTTGATATAAAAAATACCCCTAGCCATCCTAAAAATTCTAAATCCACACTTTACCAACCTTTAAAAAAACAAAATAAGGAATTTCTACAACTTAATTCGACTCAACCAAGTCAACAAGCTGATAAACAAGTGGATGATATAAAGATGAAAAATTCATATTCCTTTGCAGATAGGAATAGAAAATTTACCCCTCTAACCAACAACCTTCATAATATCATGTTGTAGCTTGTGCAAAGGAATATGATTTCTCTACCTCCTTTCTGAGCACTTGATCCTAATAATCCATTACCCTCAGGCTATAGACCTATAGTAATGGAAAAAGTAGCCTTTTTTTCCTTACTTGGTTTGATAACTGATATTAAAACTGAATTAATGGTGTCTTGGAGTGGTGTTGTAATGTGTTGTACACATTCACACTATTCTAGGACCTTTATTTGATTAAAAAATCATTTAATTGATCCTTTGCAATAAAGTGTTGTAACACACTTTCACACTTTTCTAAGATGTATTTGCTTAATTAAGCCTAACGGGCCCCTTTCTAAATAAAATTTACATAGTGTGTACCTTGTTTAGGTGTTGTAAAGTGTTTTAGGGCACTTTCACACTTACTATGGTGGTCTTAATTAATTATGGTTAAATGTAGTTATTAACCCTCCTTTAATTCAAATTTAGGCCTTAATTTAGGCACCTCCTGAAGATCTATTCCGACAATTATAATTTAATTAACAAATTATTTCATTGGGGAAATTTTGGTCCTTGTAAGTTGATCTAGGACCCATTCACCCTTGATGGTGAATGGGTTCTCCCTTAACAGGACCCCCCTTTCTCTCTAATTTGAAATGGGTTTTTAGCCCTCTTTCAATCCCTAGGGTTAGGTCCTGGTAAATTGAGCCATGACCCATTCACCCAAGATGGTGAATGGGTCCTCCCTTAATGATACCCCATTTTCTTAATTTAATTGTAGTGGGAATTAAGTAATGTTTCTTCCCAGATCTAGTGTTAGCCTTAATTATTTGAATTTCAGGGTTAATCTCCTAATTTAGTATAAATAAGGGGTTAATTCACATTGTTTCTCCTAGCAATTCATTCTAATTTTTCAAGCATTCAATTGATCAAGCATTAGACCATTTCAAGGGAATTCATAAGGCATTTCAAGGTAGATTTCAAGTGTTTATTGCAGCAATTCAAGATCACATAATCATTTCAATGGTTTCATGCATGCATTCATATTGTTGAGTTGAAGAGGTGGATGTAGCATTAAATATCTATTTGCAAATATTGTTCAAATCATTTTCAAGGATCCTAGATCTACATTCTTCATGGCCACTACATGATAGTTTGTAGATTTGCTTCACAATACATCATCCAAGGTGATATCAATTAAATTAATTCATATTCATTCTTCATTTTTTTATTTCATCAATCAATTTAATTACCTACAAGGGGCTTGACTGAGGAAAATCCCCATTCACTAACAAACAATGAGTTTTTTTTCCCTTGAGTGTGAGATTGTAGATTTATAGGTTGAATATCAAGTAGAGCAAGATTTGGAGCAAAATTGTCAAAGTTGCAAAGTTGCTAAAGTTGTCATTCAAAGTGCACGATCATGGAAAGAGCTCTACAAAATTACCTACAAAATTTCAAAACTTGATAACAGGGAATTTGAGAGTGTAAAAATCAAGGCACAAGCTCTTGAAATTAGTTTTCCAAAACCCTAAAAGGACTCATTTGCCACTAAAGGTGAATGAGACCTCCATAGCTCAAAAAAGAACTTTTTGGCCATGTACACAACTTTCAATGCTCTAAAAACATCCCCCATAGTTGCTATAATAGTTAGGTTGCATTTTTTTATAGTTATTGGAATCTTATTTTACATAATTTTAGGTGTTTAGGGTTTTATAAAAATAATTGGTCCATCACTTTGATCCATTTTGGTGGACCTTATTTTCACCCTCAACATTTATCAGTAAACCCGACTCATTCAACATTGCATTTTTTTCATTTTTGGAGTATTTGCATCTTAAGTTAAAATATTTCATTCATTTCATTTAGATTTGCATTGAACTGAGATATCATTTAGGGTTACTTATTTTGCATTGAAATCTTGCATATCATATAGGGTTTAGATTTGCATTATTTTGCACTTCTTAAATCTGAAAATTAAAAAAAGAAATCAGCCATTTTGCATCTCATTTTGACCTCATACAATTGCATTTAAAAATAAAAACAAAATTGCATTTCAAATTAGGTCTTGCATTTCATATTTTCATTCTATTTTTACATTGAATTTTTGGAAAATCTAAAGCTGAAGCTTACTATTTTAAACCTAGAACTAAAAGACATAACTAAGAGATTGAAAATAATTAAAATTAGTTTTAAAATACCTAACCATGACCCATTTTCCTTTACTAGTGAATACGTCCCTAATCAGGTCTGATCCGAACCTTCTGGAAATAGATCAAGCATCAAAATTCACTCTGAAATCCACATAAAAATCCTTGAAACACTTAACCGGGACCAATTCGCCCTTACTAGCAAATGATTTCCTATTAGCTATAGATCTACATTTTTAGGACATTAAAATCTCAATGTTTAGATTCTTTTTGGTGAAATGTAACCTTTCTATTTTAGTTTCCTGATTTGTTGTTTCATCAATTTCATTGCATTTAGCTTAAATTTGTTCATTTTAGTGCATTGTTAAAAGTTCAAAATTGCATCAAAACATTTCATTTTCATCTTGTTGCATTGTAATCAACAAATTGCATTGCTTAGACTCTAAAAATTGCATTTCATTCTAGGTTATTACATTGTCCCTTTTCTATTCTAAGGTTTGCACACTTAGGTTGTAAAACTTGTATGAGCTTTACAACTTGGTGTCCTATTTTCAATACTATTATAAGACATAGTTTGAGGTTCATGTCATCCCATGATATCCCACTCATCATGGATCTTGGGTTTCCTAACTCTCTTTTTGATAGTGTTTATAATCAACCCTCCATGGCTCATAGTTTGCATACTTCCTTTCCTATCACTTCACCTCCTATAATTAATGTGCATGATGTTATTGACAAGCTAGATGAACAACTAGAAAACTTACAAGCCTGTATCCCTAGTGAATGCATTGAAATTAGCTTGGTTCCTATCATACAATATCTAAGGAAAGTGCTTAAAAATTTAAACAAAACACAAATCATCTATAGCCTTAGTTACTTCCTTCACGAATACTTGAACAAACAAGATAATAGCAACATACATGTCACAATCAATCTTCCTACTAAAACTAAGAACAAAGTTAACGCGGATCATGATCATATGCAACTACCTCGAATGAAGAAAGTGATAGTATTTATCAAATCTAGACCCTATAAGGGCTTGACTAGACAACCTCCTGACATTGTGTTCTCACAAAATGACATACCTAAATGTACACTTAATTGTCCTCTTTACATAGCTAGGAAAATCAATAAACCCACTAATGGGATATTGATTTATCCCATCTATGGAGGGAATGTGATCACAAAAGAATTATTATATGTGCATGAGCTATATCAAGAAATATATGATAACCTGAAAGCATGGATAAGGACACATAATAGATTTTCTTGCCCTAAAATAGGCTTGATAGATATCCCTTTAAAAGTGGGACCAAAAACATTAACAGTCTCATTCTCCATCATCCCAAAATCAAACCAATTTTGTGTGAAGATAGGTTATCCATGGATTTTCTCCATGAATGTCATCCCTTTATTTTTACATAAATTCCTAAAGTTTCCATTTAGTAATGACATATTCACTATGCATCATAGTGAATTTCATCCGGCCTCAGAAAAAGTGGATTTTTGACTAGATTACTTTTTCCCCAAGCCTATGGAACCTATCACACTTCTTGTGAAGATTTATTTTTCAAATCATATCAAGAATTTAAGGAAAATAAAATAGCGGAACTATCCCTTCGCAACATGCCTCAACCTATGACCGAACCAACCATCCTTGATGAGATAATGATTGAACCAAAAAAAAATTTGACCATACAAGAAATATATATAGAACAGCCTCCTACAATTTCCCACATGAGACAATGAGATAGTACAAACAATCCCATTGTCCCTCCTAGATTCAAACAAGTTAAATACAAATTCAAATAGGAAATGGTTGAGCAAGGTACTTGTATAGGAGAAAATTTATATCCCTTATGAAAATTCCCCTTTTACCCTTCCTCACTTTAGAAAACAAAATTCAAAGGCTAAGTTCCACATAAGCTCGATGCCTTCATTCCACTTGGCACTTTTTTTGTGTGTAAGCATAGGAATAACTTTCAAAGACGCTCGGACACCACACAAATTTCCATGTGGCGTGCTTATGTCCCTAGCAAATTCTTGCATCTAGAGCCTGTAGAGGCATTACACTTCCCATTGGAGGTCGATTTGTAATTACCTCTTTGACTAATCGAGCTGAATATGGTCGCTTTCTTTATGAACTCTCTTTCAAATTCACTATTCACTCTTTCATTTCATCTTCTTCACAATCCTACAATGTTTCTTCAAGCATTATCCAAACATTCTAGATCCATAGTAGTAGCAACAATACTCCATCAACTCCATATTGCAAGTGTGGAACAAACACCATTGTAGTAGAGGCTTGAGTCCTCTCATTTTCTCCTCCATTATCTAGTGAGCTCTTGGTGGAGGTGGTAATATTTCTACTCTTCTCTAAAATTTTGTTGAGTAGCATATTGTTGTTTTGTATTGATTTTGTGTTCTTTACTTCATTTCTTTCTTTATCATATATTTCTCCATTGTTGCAAACATGGTTTTCCATGGAGGTGGAAACACCAAAACGGGGGTCTAACTAACTCAGCTTCCTATACAGCCTCCTGAAAATTTTCCTCTCTCTTCTATGTAGGTGGAAGTATTCTTGGAGCTAGATGGTGAATGAGTACCCTTGTGAGATCATTCTTTCCACACCTCACTCTTGTATATTTACTTTATCATATTCATTCATATCTTTCCTACTTCATAGCTTTGTTTTGGCCCTTTAGAAGTAATTAGCTAGGTCGTTAGTATGTTTTATTGTGTTTAACCTTGTCTCTTTAGTCCTTTGGTCGTCTGAACACCAATGCACCTGAGAGATGCCAGCATGCCACATTGTTTTCCTAGAATTGCACTTTCTTCCTCAGTCAGAGAGTTACCTAAGGCACAATGTTGAACCCAAAAACTAACTCACCTTGCCCCATTCTAAGTTTTGGGTCTGCAGAGTTATTGAAGGACCTTATAGTCCTCATCATTCTCATCCTGCATCTCCTAACATCCCTTTAAGTTGAGGTAGGTTAGGGCAGCCTTCTACTCTTGGCTCTCCATGACCTGGGGCCTTGAACATGATCGGTTCCCCTTTCTTACATTGTTGGTGAACCCAACATGAACCAATGCTTGTTCATCTGTTGGTGTTGAGGCTTTCCTCTTGTACCTTGTGATTATTGTGCACCTGAGTGTTGTGAAGGTTTATGAGCATCACAAACTAGTTCACAACGTCCAGGTATATTGTTAGGAGAAAAATATGACACCTTCTGATGGAAAGGATGAAGGTCACTATTGGTTTCTCTACGTGCCTTTTCTCTAGTCCCATCATTGGTCTAGCCATGCAGGAGTAGTTTTCAAGGGGTGAGATAGGATTCTATGATGAGACCGATCATGTCCCCACTCCTCCTATGTCTCCTACACCATCATTAGTAGATGAGCATGAGGCTTTTCACACACCTACAAAATATGTCTTCTCCCTTAGCAAAGGGTTGGGTAACTTGGAACATCACCTAGAAAGAGACCCAAAGTTGGCAAGAGCCACACAGGTTATCAGCGAACTAAAGCGCATGGTGGGAAAATACTAAATAGGCATAGAACTCTTGGCTAGTCTCTCTAGTCTGACTGATGCTTTTTCTCCTCCAAGAAATCCTAACATTATACAAGGAGTCACTTTTGAAGATCATGAGAGACAACTAGGACCGTTGATGCCTCTTACGTCTATATACATGGACAATACCGTACCCTCAATAAATATCCCCTCTGCCTTTGAGGGACTAAACACTATCAAAGTGAACAATATCCCCTTGGGTTTCAGCTTCACCCCTCTCGCCTCCTCTAGTGGTGGAGGTTTTGGTGGGATGAATGGTGGGGGATTTGGTAGTGGTGGTGGCTTTGACAATGGAGGTGGTGCTAGTGGAAGTGGTTCTGGCAGAGTTCATGGTGGTGGCTTTGGAGGTGGAGGTGGCTCCAATGGAGGGCCTACTAGTGGTCATGGCTCTAATAGCAGTTTCAGCGGTGGTCACAATAAAGGTTCTAGTGGTGGCTCTAGTGGCAGTTCTGGAGGAGGTTCCTCTACTCCTCTATCTTCTAATGATCCTATTTTGAACACTCTTCTTTAGAATATGGGGAAAATGCAAAGCTATCTAGCGAGTCTCTCCCAAGCCTCTACCCAACCTATCTTCCAACCCTTCTTCTAACATAGCCTATTGTCAGTTGTGATTCTAAACACTCGCTTTCCTCAAGGAATGGAAATTCCTAAATTCAAAAAATATGGTGGCAAAGGGGACCCAAAAACACATGTGTCTTCCCTTAATTCCTTATGCACAGACTTCTTCCATCACAATGAGTTGATGACAAAAATATTCCCTTGATCTCTCAAGGATACAACACTCGAGTGGTACTATAACTTGCTTGATAATTCCATTTTCTCATTTGAACAACTTGGAAACCAATTTCTATGACAATTCGAAGCTAACATCAGGTTGAAGAATGACCTTTTTGAATCTCTTTTGATGCAAACATGGTGATAATGAAAAGATAATTGATTTCATAGCACAATATCAGGCACTCTTCTCACAAATCTCATATCCACTGCCCAATTCTGATGTGTAGAAGGTATTCATAGGGAACTTACAAAGGCCTTGGTAGGAGAATTTTTCCCTTATAAAATACCCTTCTTTCATGCATTTGTGTGTAGCCCTATGAGAGTATCAACAAATAGTGGTTCAGTTCAGGGGACCCTCCTCACACTCCCATTCTGAAGGGAAGTCCATTGTATCGATCTCTAGGAAAGCAAAAGGTATTGCAAATGTAGTAGCCACTGTAGATGACAACAGTCTTAGACACAACTAAAAGTTTACAAAGTTATCAGAATCTTATTCCTCCATCTTGCAAAAGTTGTTGAAGGATAAGATCATAACCTTTCCTTAGCTGGTATGATGCAACTACCTACTGTTAGTACCATCAAGTTAATGAACATGATATTGAACACTGTATGCGCTTCCATCATGAGATATATGACCTCATCGAGGATGGTACTATTCATCTTAATGGTTGCAAACAAAATGAAAACAAAATGGTGGTGAAAGTGAATAGTGAACTATAGATATACATGAACCCATTTATGTCATATTCTGCTAACATGATTGTCGATCCCACTGATTCTATTACTCAACCTAAGGCCTATGTTAACATGGTCACAGTCACTTCTACTGCACAGCCTATGACCAGTTCACCGGATGTAACATTCACTTCGTAGGACTTGCCCTTAAATAACAAGCCCTTGCCTCTCTATATTCTCATTCACCTTAATGGCAACATTGTGACATGGGTCCTAGTAGATCCTACGAGTTAAGTGAATGTTATCACAAAAGAGACATTTTGGCTTAACTCATTACATAAAAAAGAATACAAAGAAACAAATTCTACCATCCACATGCATGATGGTCTTTCTCTGAAGCCATATGGATTAATAATTTTTTTTCGTCATAGTTAGACCTAAGGCTGTTGACATAGTTTTCAATGTCATTCTAGAGTCAAATCTATTTAGGATGAAGCTAGGCATACCTTGGCTATCTTCCATGAATGGAATTTCCTGTGTTCTTCATAAATGTATAAATTTCTCCCTCGAAGGTGTTGTGCACGTAGTGCATGACACTAGATACTAGCCTTTGGTGTCCCATGGGGGATATTCATTAGACCATTTTTTTCCCAACTCGGTTGGTCTACTTCCTCCAAGAATAGACCTACTTTACAAAAACTATGTAAATTAATCTAGACCGAGGGTAAGGGATAGCCAAAATTAGATATTCCTATAGCACAACAACCAGTTGCCTCTCCTTCCCAAAAAGGGAAGGAGAAGATTGCCTCCCATCAGGATCACTCATCTACTCCCCTCTCTTGGGAGGAGTATTGGATGAGAAAGCTTTGCTTTTACCCATTGAGTTCAATGATCTTGCCATAGCGTAGACCCAAGATCAGGATATTGGATCTCCCCACTAAACTGCCTGGACCTTGGTACTACCTAGATGGTAGAGGATAATATCCCCGTGGAGAGTCCTCTTCATCTAAACCTTTGCGGCCTCCTACCACTCCTCCCAAAGCAATAAAAAAAAATAGGCCTACTGTTGAGGCACTTGATTCGACTCCCCCCACTACTTCTCAACCTACCCCTCCTGCTCCAGTTGAGGAGTTTGTTCCTCCACTGAAAATGGCTATAGTGGACACTCCCATGGATGAGCAGGAGCCTTCCATTTCTTTGTATCATTTGGAAGCTGGTACAAAGAGTCGTAGAAACCACCTTATGTGCGAGTGCAAGCACCAGCGAAAGGCTCTCATGGCCGAGTAGGTCGCCTTACAGAAGAAGGAAGAGGAAACAACTGCCCTTGTATCAAGGCCTCCCATTAGGTCCTCCTCTCTCCTCCCCTCTGCTGCCATTCAAACTAGCTTTGTATCACTTCTAGCTTCCACTATGAGTGTGAATGCACCTGAACCTAAATATGTGTAGGTTTTCATCACTCCTTTGATGGAATTTCCTCCATTGATGTCCCTTCCAGATGTCTCACCTTTCCCAAAACTTGTAGATATTATGAACACTTCGGTTGTATCTACTGCAGTTCTCTCATTGTCTTATTCCTTTGCTGTTCTTGCCTCGTCTATTGGGATTTCACCTCCTCTGACAAAGCAGGAGGAAGAGAGTGCTCCTTCCAGCAATGGACATAAGAGGAGCCCACCTTCTCTAAAAGGTGGTCCTACACTGACTTGTTCTATCCTAGTGACAGAACTAGTCTCGGCTTCTCTCGAGTTTGTCTAACACTATTTCCTCTTCATCTATGTTTGGTGCCACTTCATCTCTATTTTTTTCCTCTTCATCTCTCACATTCTATAATTCTATCATATATTCATAATAATTGTAATCCTAAGGGCTTATACCACTATGCCCATATCTTATCATATGTTGGTAAATCATATTTATTTTTCTCACCTTTCCACCAAGATAGTCATTGCATGGATATGGATATGTGTCCATGACCCTAGCATTGGCTACTCTTTCATCATATGCATGGTATTGATTCATAGTCAACCTTCAATGTTGATCCATTTGTAGTGTTCTACACATAGCAACAAAAACATTTTGGGGAAAAAATCAGCAAACCAAAAGTTCAATATTTTTTGAAAAAATAAAATTTAAAAAATGTAAAAAATTGTAGAATGAGAGAAAATAAATTAAAATTGAAAGGAATGTCCATAGCAATAGAGTTATAGAGAGAAAGTAAAATAGAGAGTTTTAACTAATGAATTATAAAAAATAGACTTTTGTATTTTATATTCAAATTGTTGATTACATTGCATTGCACATCTTTCAAATTGAAAGCATTACTTCACATTGCATAACTAATAACTAGGTCTCATGGTTTTTTTTGGCACAAAAATTAGTGTGATTTTAAATTTACATTTTTTTGCAAATTTTAATCGTATTTTTTGGCAATTTTTCTATTTGAAATGGGGAATAATATCTGTGGTCAGCTTTGTACATTTTTTAATTGTATGATTCTCATAGTTAGTGAAAAAGTTAGTGTTCATGAAGGAATGGAAAAGATGCATAGAGCCTTTGAATTTTACCTGTATTGTACAATGGAATTGAATCATTTAGCAAACCATTTTTTCTTCACAGGGAAACATTTTCTTGTGGAATAGTTGACTAAGACAACTCTTTTTTCAACTGACCATCCTCTCATGAAATCTCATTCATATTATAATCTTTCATGATCTTATCATAGTAAAGGTGATTATGACACCACTGGATGATACTACATGGCATCACTCAAGGAAAGCTAGAGGCCATAGGATTTTGTGGACATGTTCAATTGAAGCTGAGAGATCTTAAGAGTTCTCTCTCAAATTTTGAAAAGGTTGTGGAGGTCCACCCTAAGAACTGTGAGAGATTAAAATTTGTAGGCCATACATATGCTCAACAAGCGCAAGTAGAGAATTCTTTGGAAATTTTAAGAAAGTAAACTCACATAGATCGATGTGATACCCATGCATTTATCAAGACGGGTGAGTTATTAATATCGGCAAACCCGAGTGCAACATTAGATTCTCTTAAGACTAAAAAGTCTCTTCTGAAGAAGACTAGAGAAGAAGTACCCATATTATTGCTAAACAACATTGGGGTTCTTCATTTTGAGCATGATGAACTAGAGTTGGCTCAAAAAACTTTTATGGAGGCATTACGAAATGGAATTTTGGTTGAATTCATATAAATAAAAGCCCCAGTGCCAATTCTACAAAACAAAAAATTGTGCGCTTTAAGAATATGGAGTTCTTCCATCAACTAGAAGGTGGTGGTTCACTTGAGTTACCATGGGATAAAGTCACAACACTATTTAATATTGCTAGGTTATTTGAATAGCTACATGATACTAAAAAAGAAAATCTTTTATACAAGCTAATATTGTTCAAGTTTCTTAATTATGTGGATGCATATCTATGTCTTGTAGCCATGGCTCAGGATCAGAATGAGATCCAACTAAGCCTAGAATTGATTGGGGATGCACTTAAGATGGATACAAACTCATCAAATTCTTTATGCATGCTTAGAAACATGGAACTGAAAATAGATGTCTGGCTTAAAGAAAAAGAAATAATTAAAGTTGCACAAAGTGAATCAAATGTGAAGAATTCTTATGTTGACATTTCACTTGGAAATTGGAATTATTTTACAACTTTTCACAATGAGATGAGGGGTCCATAGAATGAGGCAACACATCTTGAGAAGGCTAGAGAACTATCTTGTAAAGTGTTGGAGCAAAGACCAGTAAATATTTAAGCTACAAATGGGGCAACCATTGTGCTAGCTGAAAGGGGTCAATTTGATATTACAAAGGAAATGTTTACACAGCTATAAGAAGTTGTTGCATGAAACATGGGTAAGTGCACCAAGATGGTTCTCAAAAAGGGGGCTTAAGTGGCCACTTTTTTTCTGAAATCAGGAAATGCTGACCTTCGACGTGAAATTGAGGATAGTTACACTCAAAATTTTAGGATGGAACAAAAACAAGGATTGAAGTGCTCTGAGTCTACTTTCTAAACTACTAATTTATTTTTAAAATGGTTAAGATTAAGGGGTTCAACAGAGGTATGTACAAAAATTGGTGTTGTTTTTGTCATAAAAACATAACATAGCAACTCTTGTACAACCTTAGCACGGTGAACTTTTTTTAGTATTTTTAAAATCACTATGGTCAGAAGTTAGCTAACAACATCTAGTTGATGCATAATTTTTTTGATAATTTTTTAATGAATATTTGATTTTTAACTAATTTTCTAAGTGGGCACTTTGTATGTTGAATACTGTAAACATTTGCTTGATGCTGCCAAAGTTCATAGAGAAGTAGCAGAACGTGAAGAGTAGCAAAGCCATCAAAAGTTGGGAGTAGCATGCCAACTTGTCTTGGCTAATGAAGCAAATGAAAATCTGATGAAGAACAAAGGATTCAAATGGAAATGAGAAAACAAGAAGAACTTTGGTGGGAGATGCACAACAAGAGGAGCAATTTGAACATGTAAAGGAATTTTGGAAGAGTAAGCATAAGGATAGGGATGATGACGATGATGAGGCTAGTTATTTTGAGAAGAAATGAAAGAAGGAAAAAAAGAAAGATAAGAATGATAAGGACCACACAACTTATGATTCTTATATGGAGGAACCTGATGTTTCCATTTAAGATGAGGCAAAATATATGAGTGATAAGGAAACAAGATGATGCAAAAAATTCCTAAGATCTTCTTGTAGCTCCAGGTCTAGAAGACTTTAATGATGGCAAGAAAAAATCTCCAGTTTCAACAAAATCATGAAGGATACATACATACGTTGATTTTGAAGATGATGAACCAATGTAGAAACATAATCCGAGAGAAGATGATACATATGATGATGATGTCTAGGCTTATTGAACTTTAACCAAACCTAACCATTATAGAAATAGATTCAAAGAGAAGATGATGATTTCAATGACGATGGATAAGCTACCTCAATATTTTAGTCAGTCAAATATGCTTTGTCCCTTCAAAATCCATTCAAAATAGTTAAATGAGATCTTAACAAAAACTTCAAATGAATCATCTATATGTTATCTTTTAATTTTTCCTCTTTCTTGTTTTTGATGAGAAACCTATTTTAGTATTTATTTTAGAACATTTTCTATGTCCTTGAATGTATTATGCTTTATCTTTCTATCAAAGTCTAGATTAAAAGAACCTATAATTTTGTATCATAGATTTTTGGCGCTTGCTTTCTAGCTCTCCTAAGGTTTTTCACCTAGAAGGAGAAAGATGGGCCAAAGATGCTTATGTTACATTCAAATTCAATGCAATATGAATAGAATAAGGATGTAATATGCCTAGATACAATGCTTGAATGCAATAAACGAATGAGATTAATTGACTAATGAATAGAAACTAAAGGAAAATAAATTGTTTGAAAACACATTGTGCATTATAAAATCACCTATGTAAATGAATAGAAAAATGCAACAAAAGTGGATCAGATTGGAAGTGTGCACCTCAAACTTTGATGAGGACTGTAAATTGATGCTAGAATGTTGATGATGCTATTTTTCAAGCCTAGAAGGACTCATTTTCTATTCTGGGTGAATTAGTCCCAGTTCTGGTAAACTATGTCGAAACCCGTTTTTGACAAAAGGGTACTCAAAAATGCATAAAACTCAAAATTGACCTTGTGGTGGGACTCATTCACCACCCATGGTGAATGATTCCACTTTTTAATTTTTTGATTTTCAAAGGTGGATTCTAAAGCTTCCAATCTACACTTTGATGCCCTATAGGTGTCCATTTTTGAAACTATTAGATTCGGGTCTAAAAATCACTTTTTATTGATACTGACTTGAATAAAGAGGGGAATACTTTAGAAACCTTGTAACTTGATCTTCAATTATTTTAAAGCTTCCAAGAACCTAAATCTATAAACACTAAGAAGAGAGAGAGAGAGATGTTGAATGTTAGGGCATGGGGGTTTTCCTTGGTCAAACCCCATTTAGGTAATTAAATCAAAATGATGAAATAAAATAATGAAACATGAAACAATGGAATGGATTACCTTTCCATGATGATTGATCTTGAAATTTTGCAACATAACATGTAGAATCTACCCTTGAAAGTCTAAAAATTGATGTCTTGATGCCTTGAAATGATAAAACCCTAAGTTGCTTGACTTGAGAGAGAAGAATAATGAATGACAAGAGATAAGAGATGTGAAAATGAGTTAAAATACTTTTATTTATAGGAAATTCACCTTATTTTCCTATTAATTGGATCCTTAAGGCTGACATGGAGAAAAATTAAACTTAAAACCTAATTTTTCTTGCTCAAAACCTCAAAAAATGGCTCAAATGGGACTCATTTGCCACTAATGGTGAATGGGTCCCACCTAGATAGTACTAATTCATCACTAATGGTGAATGGGTCCCACGAATTAGCCATTTTGCAAAGGCTGGAGATATTAGTACAAGAAAATTAGGCTTATATGATGATTATGCGTTGTTTCGTCAAATCGTACCTTAGGATCCACAATATAAATTAACAGGAGCCTATTAGTGATGATGTAAATGTCAAGCGGGGCTTAGGACACATAAATCAATGTGAGAAATTGTGATTTAATATACTTTGCTTGGCACTAAAATAGGAGTCACATAAGCTTAGAAAGGCACAGAACCAGTAGCCGAATGTACAAGACACATTAACTAGTTTATCATTAAATTTAATTCAAGAACGCTACCATTGATGCAATAGAAAACATTAACACGTTATAATCGGCCAGATTAGGATAAAATAGGTTGTTTGAGTGAAAGAGGCGTGAAATCCTTTACAAGACTTTACAACCTTACCCTTTCCAAGATATGCGTTAAAAGAAATATTATTCAACTTGCAAGGAGTCTAACACCTAGTTTGGATGCATAAAATACCCATACAGCATTAGATTAAGACCTCATTAAAATGTTTTATCATGAATTAATACCATGTCAAGCAAAGGGTCCTTTTTTCTATGGCACATTTATCCCCCACTTTAGTGAGAGGATGAACTTGCTTCAAACTCACACTAAAGTAGACATTCAAGAGAGATCCTCATGCACAAATGCTAGATGACAAAAGAATCCACCAAAATATCAAAGTTGCACAAGCCACCTTGATAGAAGATCTAATCAAGCCTCCAAGATACAAAGATGTGCAGTACTTGGAGATAGAAAGATAAGTGGAAAGATATGCTCCTCTTGAAAGGTAGGAAATGAGGACTTGACTGGATTTGTCATGGTGAGAAAGAAGTCAATGGTATACTAAGCTCTAGGGCTGCAAAACTAGTTGTATGCAAGGTGAGAATCCCAAAATTAAAGATACATCGCTGGATTGGTATGCACTCTAAACACAAAGAGTAGCTATGGGGAGGAAATTCTTGCACTAGTTAGGCTGCCCTTCCAACCATTTTTGGGAATTACCCATTGATACTTTAGCAAGGTGCAAAGAGTAAAGAAGGGAAATGTAAATACTAAACAATATAGAAGTACATGCATGCAAGTTGTGTTATGCATGGTGGCCAAGAAATGCAATAATATAAAATGTAAAAATGTAATGTGAAAGATTTTTCAAAGGAGTCTTGTTCATTTTATGCAAGGTCAGTCACTTTCAAAGCATTGTGTCTAATGTCTCCAAGAGAGAACCAATCAAAGAATAGTATATTCACAACTTAGGGTATGCAGTGCATCGCATCAAACCACTAAGAGGAATGTAATATGCTGAGAAAGATCACACTTATGAAGGACATCACACCCAATTCCATCCAAAAAGTGACGAATGCATCATGTAAACGACAAAGCTACACTAAGAAGCATGAATGCACAATGAAATAATGGTAATGTATGCCCCCACTTTAAAGGAATTGCTACACATTGTTCTGTGAAAAATTACTTGAAAGTAGAGAAGAAAAGAAAAAGAAAAAAAAAGAAAACAAGACATGAGAGCCAACTTGGAAAGCCCTATGCCAAGTCATATGTTTTGAAGTTAGGTTTTTTCATGTGAATGAAAATGAAAGAAAAAGAAAGGGAGTATGTCACATGTGATTCAATCTTAAGACATGTCATTCACATCTCAAGCTTGCTCTTATATGTTCATGAAAAGTTAACGAGTAGTCGAAAGAGACAATGATAAGTGACATACAAGGGATAAGGTTGTTTAACTCTATGCCCCCCACTTAGTGTAGGACAAGGGTGAGTCTAAAGTGGATGACGGTATGTTGCCTCTTGCAAGGGATGTGAAACATGTAATAGTGAGAATGCTATGATCCTACAACTATTACATGGCAAGGAGCAGCAAGTAATGTTATTTATGTATTGATTTAGTATGTAACAAGGTTAAAGGTTTCTTAGAAAAATGATTGGTGATATTATGGATTTTGAGTGAACGTTTATCAGATGGGTTGATGGCTATGAAAGGACAATCACGAAAACCATGAATTGGAAGAATGAGGGTGGGCGTATTGTGAGATTTTTTCTTAGTATACATAGGGTGATGATGAAGGGTTGAATTTATTTGGGCATCATGAGTGAGGATAGGAGAAAAATGTTTGATTTGGTTGTTGGGTGTCACTAAGATAGCATTCTTATGTGCCATAATATCAACCCTAGGGGGAGACCTAAAATGTTCATCACATGTCATAATTGAATTTGGCAAGATAGCTTCATCGCTCATAGGAGGGGTGTCAAAAGAAGGATTACTAGGAGTGTCATGGTTACTCATGATTTGAATCTTGTACACAAATAGGTCTTCCCAAATGGTAGGGGCATCAAGAAAGGGAGGAATAAGATTTTCATGAGTTTCCGTAATGATATCTTCTAACACTAAGCAATCTTCTTCATATGTAGAGAAGATATTAGGAGAAGAAAGGGGTTGATTATCATGATTAGAAACATTTATAGTCACATGATCTATGATTTTTTCTTGAGTGGGTGAGGTTATAGAAGAGAAGCTTTCAACATTGTCATGATTCTCAATTAGTGTATCTTCTAGCACCAAAATACCTTCATCACATGTAGGAGAGATATTGGGAGAAGAAGAACTATGATTATCATGAGTATCAATGCTTTCATCTGCTTGTTTCAAACCTTTAGTGGATGATTGAGGAGAGATGAAGTCATTAAGGGCTTTATCTAACATGTTCTATTCATCGCCACTAAATGGTTTGGGGGATAAGTTATTAATTTTGTTAGTTTTCTCATGAAAAGCATTAGAGGATGAAGTGAGCGAGATAAATTCTTGAAGAACTTCATCTAACTTGCCTACATCACCACCACTAAGAGGCTTAGATGAGAGGGTTGTTTCAAATTGGATCATTTGATGGGTTTTGTGATTGATTGTTTATATGTGCTAATGTTTCCTCAATGTAAGCTGGTCTAAAAGGACTATGAAATAGAGTTGAAAATGGAACTTGCAAAATTCTAAATGCCATGAATGTAAAAAAAGCTTAATATTGCTAATGATCTAAATGTATGAGAAGCTATGTATAATGCAATGTAAATACATAGGATGCAATGCAACTTTTCAGATTTCAAACAAAGTAATTTATTGATGAAACTATGCAATGAAAGATTGGAAATGCAAATGTGAATTTTAACCATGCATGAAATGAGCTATTTGAAGTGAAATCTATTGAAATTCATGCTATATAAATGCAACTAACTGATATATATAGGTTAAGGAACCAAATAGAAGCCTAAAAACAAATTTCTAAATTCTATAAAATGTTGTTTTAGGGGGTCAAAAGGGACTGATTCGCCCAAGGTGGCAAATGAGTCCCAGTATGGAATTTTTTCAAAATTTTCAAAAAAAATTAACTAATTTTGATGCTTTATGAGTGCTATGATGCAAACCTAAATGGAAAATTAAGAAATTTAGAACTTTTCAATGATTAAAGATGAAACAATGCAACCTATTATGCACTTTTTAGGAATGCAAAATTTAACACCTAGCATGCAAATGAATCATGCAAATCCTAATGTAAGCTAGATCTATGATGATGAAGGACTCTGAATCAAAAAAATAGAAGTATTTGAAAAGTAGGTTCCCCAAAATGTAGCATAGATTTTGGCACTCGCATGCTTTCTAGCTCTCCTAGGGTTTTTCACCTAGAAGGAGAAAGATGGGCCAAAGATCCTTATGTTACATTCAAATTCAATGCAATATGAATAGAATAAGGATGAAATATTCCTAGATACAATGCTTGAATGCAATAAAAAATTAGATTAATTGACTAATGAATAGAAACTAAAGGAAAATAAATTGTTTGAAAACACATTATGTATTATAAAATCACCTACAAATGAATAGAAAAATGCACAAAATTGGATCAGATTGGAAGTGTGCACCTGGAACTTTGATGAGGACTGTAAATTGATGTTAGAATGTTGATGATGTTGTTTTTGAGGCCTGGAGGGACTCATTCACCATTCTGGGCAAATCAGTCCCAATTTTGGTAAATTGTGTCAGAACTCGTTTCCAACAAAAGGGTACTCAAAAATGCAAAAAACTCAAAATTGACCCTATGGTGGGACTCATTCACCACCCATGGAAAATGAGTCCACTTTTGAATTTATGGATTTTCAAAGGTGGATTATGAAGCTTCCAATCTGCACTTTGATGCCCTATAGGTGTCCACTTCTAAAACTATCGGATTCGAGTCTAAAAATCACTTTTTATTGATATTTTGACTTGAATAAAGAGGGGAAGACTTTAGAAACCTTGTAACTTGATCTTCAATTATTTTCAAGCTTCCAAGAGACCTAAATCTATAAACACACAAGACAAGAGAGAGAGATGTTGAATGTTAGGGCATGGGGGTTTGCCTTGG
>VDFB02193867.1:529616060-529692070 GCA_007258455.2 Sequoia sempervirens
TGGGAGAGGGTGGGAGAGAGGGTGGGAGTGTTGGAACTATAAAATTCTGAGAATTTTACAATTTTTTCATACCCATGATTTTCTGAATGAGTCCTTACCATAGACACAAAATCCTCTCTTCATAACATTTTGCCCATATTTTGCCATGTGGTCCCATAGAATCCATTAAGTCATGAATATTTCACTATATAATCCATATTGGCAAGAGATGGTGAGGGTCTCCCTGATCCCTAATGTTTTTTTTGCTAATATACATCTATTGTAGGTCTATCGGCAAGACTTCAAAGATGTCACACTGATCATAATTCATATACAAACATCCATCGGCAGGACACAATTCATTGTTTCGGCGATAGAATGACATATCGGTGAGAAATCTTTCATCAGGATGAGTCATAGAAAAATCATATTGTCTTACCGATCGGTGCCTAAGAAAACGTTTCGGCCAAACCAAAAGTCTTTGAAGTGAGGTCTTGTCAAATGTATTATGTCTCATCGACTAGCTCACACAACGACATATCAGCTAGACTAAAGGTTATTGGAATAAAGTCTTAGCAAATGCACCTGGTCTCACCGATAAAGCATAAGGGTATTATATCAAATGATTCTCGAGATGAGGTTATGTAGTCTTGCCGACTCATATGTCTCACCGAAGTGTTTCATTAGTGAGAGAGTAAATATGTTTCATCGACTGGAAAACATACCATGGGGTGTATCTCGGTAAGACACAAAGTATTCTATGAAACCTCTCCCCGACTCCAAAAGTCATAGCGAAACATAAGATAAAGGGATATCTATCGGCAAGACAGTGGTTATCACTATATGTCATAGCGAGTCATTGTAGGTCATATCGATCGAAAAGAAAATTGAACTTATTTCCAAGACAATAATTATTGAGGAGAGTCATATCGAACACATAAGAGTCTTATCAATCGGGATACAAAGGGTTACATCGGCCAGACTTAAGCCGTCAGTGAAATGTCATGTAGCATCTGTTTGGTCTCACTGATACTGTTGAAGGTGGGTCCCATCACTACCATCAGAATGAACTCATGAAGTCTTACTAACTCCTATGTCATAGCAACAAGATTCAAACTTGGAGATATGTTCGGTGAGACTGGCTTCTTCGACGAGAGCTATGTGAATCATACTGAATGAAGGTTCATCGGCAGGAAAATTGCTGTCACAACAATCAAAAAGTGAACTTAAGGAGATGTTTTGGTAAGACATGAAGTGAGTTGTGGGACATCCTGCCAACTCCATAAGTCACAGCGATGGTTTTCATCGATGAGAGTTTCAGTGATATACTTTTTATTGAAGGAATAACCGTCGATGAGACATTGAACATATGTAAGACTATGTAATGTCTTCGTGGGAGTTTGATGAATAGGTGTAAAGGCTCGAATGAAATAATTTCCTGGATGTGAATGCAAATGGACGTGACTTTTCATGTGGCCGATATATAAAACCCATTTTTGACAGCAGTGAAGAGGAGAGACAGAGTAAAACAAATACAGTAGGATACAAAATTTTTTGAGACTATGATGCATGATTGAAAAACAATGGAGATTTCAATTGAATTTCTGATGTGATGACATTTTTCTGGTGTCAATTGTATGTTGTGCTCATTGAAAGTATTACTAAAGTTATCTCCAAGATTTATGCTTTCTGGTTATTTAAATTGATGTAATAAGTTTATATTTAGTTTATCAGTGCACATTTGTTGTATCTGTGTGGTTGATTGATCGGCTCTTTCAAGAAAAGATTAAATCCTTTTAATGGATCACAATAATCAGGGAGATTCATCTGGATCATTAAGAAGAACTTGTTAGTCACAGTCTTGCATATTTATACAAGTTATAAACTAAAACATATGCCAAACAATTTGAGTTTTTGCCAAAAAAAATTATTCATTTAAGATTTCATTTGACTCTGCATACCCAATAAGGCACTAGTCTCTAGTCTCTGCATTTTTATCATTTAGTTTCATTCATTTTTTACATCTGTTAACTGAACATATTAGGTTTTAATTTTAATGTTGTTATATAATTTATACCAAATTCTAGTTTTATTTGTCCACTCCCATCTACCACTGTGGGAAAAAAACTTCAAGAGAGATAAGCAGAAGTCAAGTCTACCTATCTCATATAGGTACACCCACCTAGGTCTGGCAGCCCCTGAAGAGTAGAAGGTTCAATTCATTTGGCCTTGTCTGTTACCCTGAAATGTTGCGAAAGCTTGGCAACCTTTCATGGTTCAAACCTATGTTTTTGAGAGCTAAGAAGGAGAAGGTGGACGAGGTTGGAGAGGGTGGGAGAAGGTGGGAGAGGGTGTGAGAGGGTGAGGGAGGTTGGGAAAGGGTGGGAGAGGGTGGGAGAGAGTTGGAGAGAGCTATCAACCTCTCCCCTCGCATTCTCTCTCGAGCATAGGTCTCTCTCTCTCTCAACCCTCTCCCTTTTACCCCCTCTCCCTCTCTTATGTATCTCTTTCTCTCTCAAACCTCTCCCTCCTACCCCCTCTCCCTCTCTTAGGTCTCTCTCTCTAAACCCTCTCCCTCCTACCCCCTCTCCCTCTATTAGGTCTCTCTCTCTCTCTCAACCCTCTCCCTCCTACCCGCTCTCCCTCTCTTAGGTCTCTCTCTCTCTCTCAACCCCCTCCCTCCTACTCACTCTCCCTCTCTTAGGTATATCTCTCTCTCAACCTCTCCCTCCTCCTACCTCCTTTGTTAGGGTTCTCTCTCTCCCTCTCAACCCTCTCCTACTCCACTCTCCTCTCTCCTGTTAGGGCCCTCTCTCTCTCAGTCCTCCCTCCTACCCCCTCTCCCCTCTCTCACCTTCTCTCCTCCTACCTCCTCTCCCTCCTACTCTCCTCTTAGGTCTCTTCTCTCAACCCTCTCTCCCTCCTACCCCCTCTCCCTCTATTAGGTCTCTCTCTCCCTCTCTCAACCCTCTCCATCCTACCCCCTCTCCCTCGCTTAGGTCTCTCTCTCTCAGTCGCTCCCTCTATCTCTCTCCCCTCTACCCTTAATTATAAACCTTAAAATCTTCACCCTTAAATCCTCTACCCTCTACCCTCTACCCTTAGCCCTTCCCTCCTTTATCTCTCTCTAACTCCCTTCCTCTCTCTCTCTCTCTCTCTCAAGTATCTCCCTCTCTCAGGTATCTCTCTCTCTCACTCCCTCTAGCTCTCTCCCTAGTACCCTTAATCCTTTACCCTATAAATTTACCATCTAAAGCTTTAAAAAAACAAATTTATCATAATGCGAGTGCATTATTAACTAGTAGAGATATGTCCATTTAGGATTAAATAACACGAGCGTGTTTTTTATTTCACTAAAAAATGGTTAAAAATCATAATATACCTGTGATGTCAGCCCACATTTTGCATATTCTCCTGGTTTTGTGCGTGCCCCAACAAAAAGTAGCTTTTTTGTGATTGAGTGAAGTGTGCATGCATGATTTTGAGATTCCACCACCTTTTGAATGTTCTTTCCATCACCTTTGCATGAAATAGCAGAGTTTTCATGTTGAGAGGCATATAATATCAATTCAAGTTTGAATTTCACAATGATAATTGATATAATGCATTGAAATTTGAGGGAACAAGCTTTTGAAGAAGTCAAATTTTTGAGGAGTTTGAGGAAGGAACAACTAAAGGCTGCATAATTGGGTAGAACTCCTCCATTTGAAACTTTTCTTTTTTAGGTATGTGAAATCTTTGTACATTTTCTTTCATTCTATTATGGCTTGCTTTCATTTTTGTTGTTTTCCTTATTCCATGTTGATCAAATTGTTTGTTTGTGATGCAGTATTAGATTGCCAAGCCACTCAAAAACATCATTTCTTTAGGGAACTTCCTTCCCAAATCAAATCAGGAGAAGATCAATTTATACAAAAATTTTCAAATTCATCCAAAACTACTTTTCATTCAACCAAAATCCATTTATTTCATTTCAAGTTATAAGGCTATCAGTAGCCAATTCACCATCTCCATATAGAAAACCATTTTCAGAATCAACTTTCAACTTTGTTCTTGTCATAAACAATACAACAATCACTCATCAACTCAACTTTAGCCTTAGTCCATGTAGAACTCTACAAATAAATATTTCTGGGTGATGGGAAATGCCCATCAATACACAAAATCAGTAAACACTTGATTATAGGGTGAAAACACACCAACCATGAGGGTTTCTTTAATGAAACATTTGCAAAACCTCTACTACTCCACCCAACAATTGAAACATGCTTCATTAGGTCTAAAAATTATTTTGAAATCATTTCTAACCTCCTCTACATGTTTCCTCAAACCCTACTTGGAAACACCATTTTTTTTTAATGAGAAAATTCATAATTTTGTTCATGCAACGGTATCCCAACTTCTTATTTCTATTTACGCCTGCCACACACATATTCACATTGAAAAGACACTAAATATGATCAATTCCACTGACCTACTAGCCCTACATCGGTGGAATGGCTAAGAATCAATTTTTAGACTCTCAAAATAATTATAAGGAAACCACAGACGGAGACTTAGGAAACTAAGTTCAAATTCTTGATTATTTGAATTACAATTCCTACAATTTTCAAGAATGAAAGAAGTCTCTTTCACTGATAAGAATCAAATCTTAGAATGCTTGAATCACTATGCAACCTGAAAACAAGAATAGAAAAGCTTTCCAAAATAACTGAGCAGAGGTTTTTTTATTGATTTTATGGATTTTTGGGATACAAGATCTACCTTTCTCGAGCTTAAAATTCTTTTTAAAGGTGTATAAATTAATTGAAATAACTGCCACTTCATCTTCATCAACCCCTCCTTTCCCTTCCACAAAAAAGACTCTTCACCTTCCTTCTTTTGTGCAATTTTACATTTTTACAATAATAGATAACTTTTGTTATAAAAAGAAACTTTTCAATAATATCACCTAATGACCTATTTCATGGTGAAAATACATTGAAATTCATCATTTCATGACCTTCACTCATCATATTTACTTGAACATTACAAATTGAACAAATTAGCCTTGGCTGAATTTCTATGAATTCAGTGTGCTCCCACAACTACTTTGTCATGTTACAACCTACTGTCAATGGATCTCTTTGCATAAGCCTCTAAAGCTTTCATTGAGTTATGCTTCGAAAGCTTTCAATTAGTTAATTTGACAACTTAGCACTTTTTGCATAGCTAAAATTATTCGTCATGCCGAAGAAACGAAATGTTAAAAGGAAAAAACTAACAGATGATCTGCTCCAAGCCTAGAGAGATAAAGAGAAAAAATGGATGAGGGAATATCATGGAAAGTAGAAATTGGGAACGATTGATGAAAATAATCTAGTTGTAGAGGAACCTCAACCATCAAAAAGAGAAAAGAAATTGGCACAAAGGAACCACTGGAAAAGAGTTTGCTAGGAGATAAGATACCATAGTTGAGACACACACCCTCTACCGCAAGTGAATACGGAAGGACACCATTAAGCACAAGCCATCATGGAGGACAATTCATCTACCACAAGTGAGCATGGTTGGACACCATCCACCACACTTAAAGTTGAGAGTACATCATCACCGGGTTCACTAACAAGGTATTCCATTATCCTTAATGAACCTCTATGGTATGTCTCTATTCCACCCTCGGATCGGCTGTGCACGACCCAGCTCCACCTCAATCCAATATTGATGAAATTTCTAATGTTGAGATGTATGTACCTAAGAGAACACCACCCAGAATTTTGCATAGAAAGCCAAAGTTTTATTAATATTGATGACGAGCATTTTGTAGCACATGGAAGGTAAATGACCTGCAACACACTTGTGAAGATATGCTTCATAAGATTTGGAAAAATGTTCTGAAGGCTAAATGAGACCACACAAGATGTCAACTATTTGTTCGCTAAAATGATGCTGTTTAAAGTATATGAAACATCAAGAAGAATCTTGGCTGGAATACTGAACGCATCATGAAAACACTATTGGTGAAGAATCTAATGGATGCTTGAAGTGACAATGTGGGTAAGACCTCATGTGCCCAAAGTATGCAATGTCACCACATGCCAGCCATGACCAAATTTGGTAAGCTATCAACAAAAGAGAGACTGCCCCATTAAAAAGACAAGTGAACAACAAATTAGTAGAAAACTTTATCAAAAGTTGTTCAAAGGCAAGAAGAATTGAGGGCACCAATTCAATGAATTACGGGCATTCTTCTGGGAGATCACACACAAAGATAAAAAAGTCATAGCGATCATAACACTAATTGAAGATTATCGAAGAATAATACAAGGCCATCTCCAAATCAAAGGGATGTCGTGAAGAAGGAGAATTCAGAAGTCGAAACCGTGAGCCACATCCAAAGCATTTTTTGGATACGACTCAAACCCAATTTTTCATAAATTTCAAAATGATTATCCTCAAATTAGTATTTCTCAAAGATTTTTTGAAATGATTAAACTTTTTTATGTCAAGTTAAATCACACACGCACTACTTGTTGCTGTAAACTACATATTGAATTCTCTAACCATTATGATTTTTATCGTTCTATATGTTTATGTTTGCATACTAACGATGTTTTGCAGGATTGTGGCATAGAAGCCCCACCAAAATCTTCAAGAGAGTTCTTATCAATTTTTTTATGTGAAATAGAGGATGGCTAAATATTCTACATGAGAACGCGGTTTGGATGGTTCATGCAACCTGCGCTGGCTTGCAAATCTAATGCAGTATGTCAACATATGGAAACCACAGATGAGGTGGGGCATAAACTAGTACATTTTGGGAAGTATAAAATAGTGGCATACGCTACAAAAGATGGGTCTCAAGCAAAAAGGTGTGATTTTGTTGTTGAGAAGATTCCAGTGTATCATTTTATGTCCATGTTTCATGAGAATCTAGTGTATGAGTATGCAAGGCATACCCATAGAGCCCGATGGCTGGACACAAAATTTAAGCTATGCAAGGAAACCTTTCCACTTGGTAGCATACTATCAATGGTTGAATTTGTAGAGAACTACACTCTATAGCCACAACGTGAGGTGCTGTCATAGTATTACAACTCCACACAGGTTTCAATATTTGTGCACATAGCATTCATTCATGCAACTGATAGTACAAAGGACCAAAGGAAGGTATTGAGGGAGTATCACTTTTATATTAGTGATGATCGCATGCATTCTCTAGAGTTCGTGCAAGGTTGCTTCCAGATGTTCTACATTCATTTGGATCAGAGGGGCATATCATACGGTTGGCATATAATATGGTCAGATAACTATGCAACATAGTTCAAGAACACACACATTTTCTATTAGATGTGCATGATGCATCTCACTACACGTGTTCAACATATGTGGAAATTTTGTGAGGCCGGACATGGAAAGGTGGGGCATGACGGTGCAGGACCATACATGAAAAGAGCATTAGCACGAGAAGAGTTAAAGTATAAAGACAGTGCACAGTTGAAAGATGCAAGATCAATCATCGAGTGGTGTAATGCTTCGATGGGTCTAGATAATGAAGGTACGTCTTTAGTTCATAGATTTTTTTGGTTGATGGATGATACTAACATTGCACCATATGAGGATTGTTGTACACTAACAAGATCGAGTGAGCGCACTCTTTCCTCAGCTCAAATGTGTTCATGGATTATCGATACACGTGAAGATGGCATGCTTTTGTTCTTCATGTACAATGCAAGCCTGGAATGATTGTGAGTTAGGGGAGTGGGTTGACAAATGGTTGACAAGTTATCTTAGCCCACTTCACACATATCGCCCTCCGATGGCATTGGAACTAACATAGATGGAATCATCGGTCAACTTTGACCATGTATCAGATCTAGTTCAACTAGGTAATATATCTACTTGCTTAGTATTTGAAATTCCATATTGTTATCTTAGTTTGTATTGTATTCATAATGTTGACTAATTTCAAGAGATATGTCGCACATATAAATGTAGGGAATGTTTATGCAGTTATTGCAGATGAAGACAATGAAGAGGGTACAGACTATTACTTATTTCATTGCGTTGAGGCAAAAAAGAAATTGGAAGCCCCAATTATAGATGGAGAAAACATTGAATACCCTACAGGCTCAGTTGTTGTTACTAGAACGTGGCTCAGAAGGTACCCATATAAGAGTGTTAAACATTGGTTGTTTGAGGAATTTGACACGCATAGTAAGATTCTTCATTACTCAAACCTTTTCATGGCATCCAATGTTCGTTTGACCAAATATGGGGGTAGACCTTTGAACAAGACCTTGTGGAAGGTTTGTGAGTCTGATCATGAGGCACTACTTGACAAAATAAAGAGTGGAGCAGACCCAGATGGTTCATTGGATTAATTTGTAAGTATATGCACAACGGTTCTTATTAATTTATACTTGTATCCATGCCAATTTGGTTGATGCCAATGCTATCATCTTATTTTACTTTGTGTATCTGTATGTAACCAAGAAAACATTGATTGGTTTCCCCTTGCATAAAATGCAGATTTATGAGCCATCCAAGAGAATCTCAAGCATAAAAGCAATGCAACATCCTTATTTTGATGATCTTGACAAATATCAATTATGATTTTAATCCATTACAAAAGTGTGTACAAATCTTGGTGAGGCAATTTCAAGTTATTCATTTGAATTTAACCTTATCATGACCACCTATGACATATACATTATAAGAGCATCTCGAATTTCAAGAAATTCTATTCATGAGAGGTGTTGTGTGTAATAGGTATCTTGGAACTCCCAGTGAAGATGTATGACCAAGACTGACTAAGTTGAGAGACTTCCATGCCTATCTATAAGTGCCTTCCATCTATTTTGGATGAGCTATTTCTTTTTATTCTTTTCCTTTGTGTATATGTAACTAAACTAGTAAAAATTGATTGGTCCCTCCTTACAGAAAATGCTGATTTTTGAGCCATCAAAGAGAATCTCAGCCAAAAAAGCAATGCAACATCATTATTTTGATGATCTTGACAAATCTCAATTCTGATTTGAATGAAATCTTGCAATAAAATTTCCTTGTTCATAAATTTCTATGTTTTCTTTCAGTTTTGTTAGCTTTGTACCGCCTGTACAGTAGATTTAGACCTTTTCCTTTGTATATTAAGATAATACAGAGAATTAGGTTTCTTTTGAGTCCATCTAGAAGAACATCCATTGAGTTTTTCCACTGTTAGAGCACATTTTCTGAAATTTAGTTTTGAACCTTCAATTTGAGGTTTTGAGAGTCAAGTAAAGAAATAAAGCATACTCCATTGAATTAGGCTTGTAGATCAGTGGAGTAGGGTTATAGTAGGGTGTTTATGGTGCAAGAGCACCAAGGACAATCAGGATCACAAGGTGGTCAAGTGGTAAATTTTGATTTGTAGTCCATGAAGAATGTTGTAATAAGGTCACAAGGACCATTAGGAAGTGTTTTAAGTCAATCTAGGTTGGTAGGATATGAGGTTGCAATGTCATGTTAGCATGTTGTCAATTTGGTGAAATGAAGCCTTGAATGGCCTAAATGTGAAAATGTATGTAAATTCGCAATGTAAGGGTCAAGATGATGTAATGAGGCCATCATAAGGTCACTAGTTTAGGTATGGAGTCATTTACATAAATACGTCAAAAGTTGCACATAACAATGTAATGTTGTCAAACCAAAAGTTGTCATTTTGTAAATACTTAGAAGTTGAAGGGTCACACTTTTAAAAGAAGTTGAAAAGTGGTTGTAGTTGGTTGAGGAGGTTGATATTCCTTCAAAAAGGTCTTGTAAATGTTGTATGTTGTTGGCAATCATACTATCCAAAGCAAGAGCACCAACTCCATCTTTTCAACACTTGAACCCTTGTGGTTTCTATTATTTAGTCATTTGATCATTTAGGGTGTTCTTAGATGGTTTGAGGTCATTCTATTTCATTTAATAAGGATTCAATACCATTTTTGTATGTATTAGGTCAATTGAGTCATGATGTGAAGAAGTTGATCAATAAGGGGATTCATGTGGTGAACCTTGTAATTTAAGTGTTTTAGGGTTATTTTTGTTAAATAAGGCTTTTACATACCATTTATCATGTAATGTGAGTCTTAGGAAGGAGTATTTAAAGAGTTGCATAAGAAATATTGAAAAATTGCAAAATGTAAAAGTTGTAAAAACTGTCAAAAGCCAAAATTAGCAATTTTAGTGGAAGACAAAAAGACAAAAGTTCAAAAGGAAAGAATATGCATTAGGGAAGATAAAGATACATTGTAACTTCTATTTTAATTCCATTCAAGGCTTAATGTTTGATTCAGAGTTTTCAATGCTTTATTTTTGATTTTTTATTGTATTTCCTGATTTTACTGTATTTTCAAAGTTTCCTTCACCTGTACGGACCCATACATTCTTAGAAGGCTTTCTCATTCATTTTTTCATGTAGAATTGTGAATTAGCTTCCATTTTCTTCCATTTAGGGATTCCAATGTTCATTTTGGAGGGAGAAATACTGATTTTTCTATACCAGCCCGTGTAATAGATTTATCATTGTTTTGTGATTAAAAAAATGTAATTTTTGTCTTCCCACCTATTGTAAAGAAATCTGACTCGGTGGGAAGACTTGAATGCATGTATATTAGGTGTGGAATGAAGTTTCTTGGTGAGGGGGAGTCTTTAAGTCCAAATTCTTACAATGCCTAGGCAGAAAATGTTAAGTTTCTATGTGAAAATGTTGGTTTCAAGTTGTCTTTCCTTAGATTTGTGTTGGGATTGAGTTTAGAAAGGGTTGGAAGGTCTGAGTAGACCTAGGGCAACATGTTTTATGTTTTGGTTTTGTGAATTGTGGCTGTTTGAGTGAAGATCTTGAGAAACCCTAGATTTTAGGAGGGAAAATGAGGGTTTGTTGGAGCAGCAGGTTAGCAGAATTGTACAGAGTATTTGACTAGAAATTTTGTGGTTTTGAAGCACAATTTTTGACTTTCTAGGAGATCTTGTTATGACAAGAAGTTTAAAGGTGGGTTTGTTTGTAAAATTGGGCTAGTTCTTGTAGCCCTTGAGCATGATACCTTGATGTTTCTTTAAGCTTTGGAAGATGAATCTTAGGTGGAAGCTTGGATCTATCTTCTTGATGAAGTATGAATTTTATTTGGATGATCAATGGATTTTTTTACAATTCCCTTTAAGTAATTGGTATTTTAGTTGTTCAGTGGTGAATTGGAAGACTATAGTGTTGACCTTATGGAAGTTGGATTAGATATATGAACCTGAGTTGGTTTCTTGGTTCTTAAGTATGAATTTGTATTCCTCCACCTTGCTCTACATCAGTTGATATGCCTTCAAAAAAAATCATTTATTTGAGAATTTATTTGGGAAGCTAAAGTGATAAAGCCCAAAAATATGGTTTGTATGGCTACTAAAGTAGACCTAGTTGAAAGGAGATAATTGTCAAGATAGATACTTGGGGTTTTGAAAATTACTTGGGACTAATCTAAATGTGTTGGTTGAAAGATTTCAATCCCTTTCTACATTATTTTATTGTTTTGGTTGAGTCGTTTTGTGCAGGGAAGTCAAGAATGCAAAGGTGGAGTTGCTGCTATAGAGCCAAAATTTGAGTTTTTCATCCAAAAATGGAGGTTTTATGCAGGGTATGGAAGAAATAATTAATGCATTTCTAGGGAAATGATTCTAAAAATATTTTTAGACATAATAAAGCATGATCCAAGTGTTGGCTGGAGTGTTTGAGGTTTCTTAGACTAAAATACTTGAAACCCTCACTGATTTTTGTGATTTTCACCCTATAATCAAGGGTTTACAGATTTTGTGTATTGCTAGGAATTTTGCATCTTGAAACTTGTTTATTTGAGAGTTTTTGCACATGGAAAAATACTGTTTGAGGTTTTTTGGTATTTTGGTGATGATTAAAGTCTACTTTCTTTGTTAAAATGGCCTATTTGGGGTTCTTTAGAAGCAAAGAAGTTGGGACAGTAGGCATGTGTTCAAAAATAAGTGTATCTAAAAATAATATATATTTTTAATGGCCAAAATGGGTACCCTAAAATGTATTTATCATGTAAATATTCATTGTGGTTTGCATGTTACACCCAATTTAGTGTTTTAGCACTTACAAGTAAATTTGGTCTTCTAGTGCAAGCAATTGTGAAATCTGATTAAATAGTGTTGTAAGAAGGTGTTTTAGCTTTATTCATGTCAAAATAAAGATGAATAAAGTGTACCAAGGTCTAGTAAAATTTTGGAAGCAAGATTTGAAGGTTAGGTTTCTTTTTGCCTTTTGAAAAGTTGCAAAGTCGTGCAACTTTTGTTCTCCAACTCATCTGACCAAACAAAATATTCCAACACATCTAAATAGAAATTTTTATGCTAGGAATGGTCCTCTTTTGCACCCAAACATGTGGAATCACTCTGAGCTATGTTCAACTAGATCGATCCCTTAAGGGACCAAAGGGCAAAATGGCTGCAAACTTTAGCATGAGGTTACTCGGACACCATGATGCTTAAAAACTTCTTGTCTAATCCTATGGGATTGCGTTGGGCCCCTCTAATATAACCTCTCTCAGTCTTCGTTATCTCAGAGTGGTTTTTTTGTAGTGTCTAGTTTTTAGTTGATGGAAAAAGTGTCAAATGGAAGCAGTGGAAAGTTGCAAAGTGGTGCAACTTTCATTTTGCAATTTGTGTGACCAAACGGATTGTTCCAACACATTTGAATAGGCATTTTTATGCTATTAATGGTCCTCTTTCACACCCAAACATGCGGAATCACTCTAAGCTACGTTCAACCTGATCGATCCCTTAAGGGTCCAAAGGGAAAAATGGCTGCAAACTTTAGCATGAGGTTACTCAGACACCATGAGGCTTAAAAAATTCTCGTCTAATCCTATGGGATTGTGTTGGGCCCCTCTACAATAATCTCTCAGTTTTCTTTATCTCAGAGTGGTTTTCCCGTAGTATCCAGTTTTAGTTGATGGAAAAAGTGTCAAATGGAAGCAGTGGAAAGTTGCAAAGTGGTGCAATTTTTGTTCTACAACTCGTGTGACCAAACAGATTGTTCCAACATCTCTGAATAGGCATGTTTACGCTAGGCATGTTCCTCTTTCACACCCAAACATGCAGAATCACTCCAAACTATGTTCAACCAGATTGATCCCTTAAGGGTCCAAAGGGCAAAATGGCTGCAAACTTCAGCATGAGGTTAGTTGGACACCATGATGCTTATAAACTTCTCATCTAATCCTATGAGATTGTGCTGGGCTCCTCTACAATAACCTCTCTCGGTTTTCATTATCTCAGAGTTGTTTTCCCGTGGTGTCTAGTTTTTAGTTGATGGAAAAAGTGTCAAATGCAAGCAGTGGAAAGTTGCAAGGTGGTACAATTTTTGTTTTGCAACTCATATGACCAAACGGACTGTTCCAACACATTCAAATAGGCATGTTTACGCTATGCATGGTCCTCCTTCACACCCAAACATACAGAATTTCTTTGAGCTACGTTCAACCGAATCGATCCCTTAAGGGTCCAAAGGGAAAAATGGCTGCAAACTTCAACATGAGGTTAGTCAGACACCGTGATGCTTAGAAAATTCTTGTCTAATCCTATGGGATTGTGTTGGGACCCTCTACAATAACCTCTCTTAGTTTTCATTATTCGAGTGGTTTTCCCGTGGTGTCCAGCTTTCGCTGATAGAAAAGTGTCAAATGCAAGCAAAGGGAAAGTTGCAGAAATTTTTTTTTGCAACTCGTGTGACCAAATAGACTATTCCAACACATCTGAGTAGGCATTTTTATGCTAAGCACAGTCCTCTTTCACACCCAAACACGCGGAATCGCTCTAAGCTATGTTCAACCAGATCGATCCCTTAAGGGTTTGAGTGTAGTATGTTGAAATAGGCCATTCCTCCTATTGTTCAGGCTATGTCTTGGTGAGGCCTCATGTAACTTGAATTGTGGTAGCTTGATATACATAGTCTATTGATGCTAGGGTTCAATTTGTATGATTTTGAAAAAAGAAGCCAACTGAGTAGAGTTATCAACATTATTCATAAATCATAAGAATTTGTTTAGTACACTAGCCATTTTGATGCCTTCTTGTAGTCTCAAACATTATTTTGTATCATTGTTACATTGGTTTTCCAAGTGGTAGCTTAATATAGCTCCATAATACAAAATTTGGTTCATGTTGATTTTCACGTGAATCAAATCAAGTTGATGTGAAAAAAAACCATGAGACCATAGCTTGTGGTGCAGGAGTACCTAGGTCATGTAATTCCTTCAAAAGGATAAGTTGTCAAAAATGTATTTAATTCCATGTAATGAAAAAATTAAATGTAATCAAGGCATGAAAAAGCACAAAGTGTAATATTGTCAAAATGCTAAATATGTAAAAGAGAGAAAAAGAAGGAATGTGAAGAGACAAAACAAGAAAATCAAGGAAGAGGAAGAGCCATAGGTCGTTCAAGGAAGATGAAGAGGTAGGTGATGGTTGGAAACTTCTTTAAAATCATTATAAAGGTTGAGCAAAGAGATCATTATATTCTGGAAGAATTAAATTAACAAAGAGATCCCTATTTTAGCTTATTTTTTGTGTTTTTCAGTTGTTTCTTAACTTGTACGGACTGTGCAAGAGTTTAGGGTTAAAATTTAGATTTTTTCTATTAGGTTGGGGAATCACCATTTTTTTCATCCATTTGGGAAGGATTCCAATAAATTTAATGTTTCTTTGAGCATTCTTCTTATGGCTCGGTCTGAAATCTTGTGCATTGAGTTTTGAGAGTCTTATAAGGCATTTCCACACTACTCCACCAATGTAGGTCAAGTAGATTGGTGGAGTAGATTAGGGATAGGTTATTTGTTATGTTTTGATGTTTTTGAGTGGAGGAAAAAGCAAGAATACCTTGAAGGAGTTGCTGCTACACAGGGAATTTTGAGTTTTCCAGTCAAAATGAACAGTTTCCAGCATGACAGTGGAGAAAGAACAAGTGCATGGGTTAGAAGATATTTAAAAATGCCTTTTAGAATGTATTTTGACATGTTCCAATGGTTGGCTAGAGGTTTTGAGGTTTGCATGTAGCCTATACAAGAAACCCTCATTGATTTTTGAGTTTTTCACCCTTTTTAAACAAAGGTTTGTCAATATACTATCAAAAGGAGTCTTTTAATCCCTGAAAATGGATAAATTGGGAGTTTTTTGTTATGTCTAATGACTTTTTTTAGGTTTTAAGTGTTTTGGGAATGTTTGAATGGGGTCTTCTTTGAAAATCAGGCCTATTTTAGTAGCCTTTTTTACAGCGTTCAGACTAAAAACTTCTTATTTCTTCAATATAAGTTATTCTGAGTTTTTAATATGAGGACATGGGCATTAGGAGGTCTCTAAAAGTGTTTTGGATCTTGGGTTTTGAAACTAGTGTGTTTGGTTTACCTGATTTAGGGCATGAATGTATCATTAAGAAGTAGTGCCTTGACTACTCGGAGAATAGAAGTTTGACCTAACAGTGATCGGTGAGTTGATTTTGGGATAATGTTGTCTAAGTGATAGTGTTAGGGATGTATGGAGTCTTGGATAGGGTTTAGGAGTGAGATATGTTGTTTTGATAGTTGGACAATGAGGAGACTTGGTGTAAAATAATACATGAAATTGTAAGTTCAGTCAAAACAAAGTTAAGAGAGAAAGTTCTTGATTTGTAGTAGTTGTAATAATGATGTTCATAGTGCTTGATGGTCTGGTAAAAGTCTGAAATCCAATTGTAATGATGGATTGACTATTTGGGACAAGTTGAATGAATTGATTGAATGGAAGAGTGCCTTGTTGAAAATGGTGTTTTTGAAATGCATGTTGATCTAATTGATTGAATCAAAGTTTTCTAAAATGGTTTTTTGCTTTGAATGAGCCAATTGGAATACAAATTTGTGGAAGGATGACAATGATAAGAGAATTTATGGGATGAAAAGTAGATTTCAAGAATGCTGAAATTTTGTTTGATCTTCTCCAAGATGAGTTTGGGACAAGATTCCTAAGTTGTTGAGTGGTTTGGAAATCTTTCTATTGCATTAGCTTGTTGCTTAATATTATGCTTTTATTGTGATTTTTCCAAGCATCCATATAAGTCCCAAAGCCCGTCCAAATCCAGCAGTGCAGGTAATGAACTATTTGATAAAATACTTTGATAGACATGTATGAAAAATGTGTTAGCATAGACAAGGCAGTGAACTCTTTGAAAAAATGACTCAAAGAAATGTGGTTTCATGGTGATGGAATGGCATGACAAATGCCATGAAAAGGTTTCTTATGGATTGCTGCCATTCCATCGTACCATTGAGACCACATTTTTGTAAGCCAAATAGTTTGTTGCCTTTTCTATGCTATATTGATTATTAGCATGTTTTGATAGATTTTTTCCAAGCATCCATAGCTGAAGCACCTATTTTAGGATTTTAGCCATAGCAACAAGGTAAACCGCTTGATAAAATGCTTTGCAACATGCGATAAATGTAGTACATAGACAAGGCATCTAACTATTTGAAAAATGCCTCAAAGAAATGTGGTCCGCGCGGTGATGAATGCCATGACAACACAATCACTTTTCTAACAGAAAGAGCTCATCACTAGGAATTATATTTCTTTGAGGAATTTCAAACAGCTCATTCCCTTGTCTATGCTATTGCTTACTATTATGCTATGATATATTTTTTCTAAGCATCCATAGCTTGTTCAAAAGCACCTGTGTTAGGCTTTTAGCCATAGCAGCAAGGCAACGAACTGTTTGATAAAATGCTTCATAGATGGGCAAAAAATGTTAGCATACAAGGCGTTGAACTCAAAATGCCCCCAAAGAAATGAGGTCTCATGCATGGAACAAATGATAACCGTTACTTGATTGTCATGTAGTATCTGATCGTCATGAGACCTCATTTCTTTTGAGGCATTTTTTTCAAAGAGTTCACTATCAATATTGCTTACTATTATGCTTTTGATAGATTTTTTCCAAGTATCCATAGCTTGTCTGGAAGTTAATTTGTTTTAGGCTTTTCGCCATAGCAACAAGGCAGTGAACTATTTGATAAAATTCTTTGGTAGACATGTATGAAAAATGTGGTAGCATAGACAAGGTAATGAACTGCTTGAAAAAATGCCTCAAAGAAAGGTGGTCTCATAGAATGCCATGACAACCAAATGCAATGAAGTTGTTTCCTAGTTATTAGTTATGCAATGTAAGCAATTGTGTTAATCGCTAGGTTGACTTTGTAAAACTATATTGTAATTGAAATTTGCCATCTATCGCATCTAGTTATTAGTTGGTGAAATGTGAAGCAATGCTTTGAGTTTGAAAGATGTGCAATGTAATGTAATCAATGTTATGAATATAACCATAAAAATTTATTTTTACTAAGTTACCGTTCATTTTTAGTCTGAATTGAATCAGAACCCATCACGGCCAGTGAGGATTTATTTGGGTTGGGTTTGTTTTGGTTTGTAATACAAACATATAAAAATTAGAAATATATATACATATTTGCAACAGAATCGCCTGCATTACACCACCATATTAATAGTCAAATATAGTAAAAAATACACCACGCCTTCATAGTCAAATATTAAATATTAGTGGAGCACTAATTTATGATACAAAATTATAAATTAAAAGTTCAACATAAAAATGCCGCGTTTATAAATCAACCATTATTGATCATTGACTAACTGAAAAGTGTGAACATTTTTCATGTGAAGGAAAAACAAGAAAAACAAGTATATATAATTATTTACATTGTGAAAGAGCCAAAACCTTTTTCTTGCAGATCATAGAAGAATCTCAGTGATTTTTTGGGTGTCCTTGCCTTGGAACGAAACTATCTCGAGCCATGAATGATTGACCAGGAACTGTGAGAAATAAATAAGATAAATCATGCAACTTACATTGCAATTTCTTTCCTTGGGAAAAGGGTAAAGTTTTCTTTTCAGGGAGAATCTCCTTTAGAGTTTGAACACATTGATAATTTTCTGACATAGACTGAAATAATATGTCATCTAGGTTTGAAGCTTTAGGTAGAATAATGGTTTTTAAAATTTTGTTCAAATTAAGATGCAAGCTTCCTCCTTAGGGAAGAGAAGGCCATCAAACCTAACACCTTATGCAACACTTCTAAGTTCTTTGCTGATGCGATTAGATGCAAAGTTTCAAAATAGGCACATATATAACTCACCCAGGGACTATCATTGCATCAAATTAAAAAAATTCAATCCTTTATGGTCTAGACAAGAGAAGTATGGAGTAGTGTTCCAATGCTAAAGTCTTATTGTGAATCTCTTTGCTATGAGTGGTTCAAAAATGAGGAATCTATCTTCTGCACTAAATGAGAAATATTCACAATATGTGCTAGGAAGGAATAAGTCTATAGATCGAGTACAAGAATCCAAGAATTGCAAAATTGGTTTACGCTTGACTTCCACATACAAATTTTCACTCTTTCATGTTCACATAAGTCAAAGTATATATGTGCGTAAGTTGTAAAGTATACACTGAATACACGTAACTCATATCTATTGAACCATGAATTTATAATGCAAATATGGACACCATTGATAAAAAATATTTGTATTAAAGAAAATAGCTATGTACGATACATCAATATATGTTGATATAAGTATAAAATATAGTTAAACAGCCACATAGGGCTACAAGAATGCCATAGGCATACAATGTCAAATATATCCAATACAAAAATATGTACAGTACTCTAGGTAGTACAATGTGGCCTGTGATTCAAAAAATTCATTTCTTCCATGCTCTAGTTCAAATACATAATTTTATTTCCCTTGCTTGGCGATCCGATGGCGATAAGTTTGTCACTTGTTTCTATTGTGCTCAAGGAGGCCTGTTCTCCTAGTGTTTAGCCCCGTGAAGTTTCAACTATTACAATAAGAAGTAAAGACATTAATATATATAGAAATATACTATAAAAATTGATATATTTAATAAAATAATCACTTTCAATATCCATCTCACAATCACCTCTCTCGATGTAAATATTTCAATATGGCTGTCGAGGCATGCCTGCTCCATAAACCATCCAAATAGGAATTAAACTACAAATCAATAATGGTTCAATTACCTGAACTAGTTCTTTAATATCTATAACAACGAAATTAAAATTAGTAATTTTCTCATACCTCTATCAAAGCTATCAAGGATTGTGGTAGGAGGAAACACTCAATATCCATTTCCTTGTAACGCTTAGCTGTTTTGGCCACCAACATCTAAAAATAAAACAAAAAATTATTCAATCACAAAAAAGTTACAATAGCGATCCACGTGATGACTTATAATGTATGAGATCTAATGAACAAAATTTTGAGTACAAGTATTAAACATATATATTTTTGATTATTAGTTATCAAATTTGAAGTAATGCTTTGATTTTGAATGATCTGTGTAATGCAACATAAGGTCAACAATATGAATATAAACTACACAAATCTACTAAACTTAGAATTCATTACTTAAATTCTCTTTAAATTCTATATTACCTCGCGGAACGTTTGATCAAATCTATCGCACTAGGAGGTGCCTTTGAAACCCAACATCACCCTATTCAACATCCAAAAATAACATATTAAAGTCACCATTCATAAGACAATGCTATTAACATGTAATAAATTTATAATTATTTACTAGTTATACCTCCCACCGATAGGTAAAATGTGAAAATAAGTGGTATGGATGACTGTGTATCTAGTCTCAGATCAGGACCTTCCTACAATTTTATTAAATAATAAACTAATTTGTTAATCTTGTATTTTGCCATCAAAATTTAATAAATTAAATTCAATGAACATGCTGAATTTTACCTGAGTGTCAATGCCATATGCATCATGCAAAATGTCGGCCGTCCTCTCCATCCCCGTAGATGCATACGGATTAGGCTGCGTAGTAGCATATGGATCCTGCGTAGTACCCTCCTGAGTGCCGGTATGGTCATACAAACAAGTCACCCCGCAAGATTGACACACATGGGTTCAAAGGCAACCACCAAGACTTCGGATGGTGCTGTACAATAGGGCTAGTGTGCTGGATGACACTCTGGGTCAAAGTTGTGATCGCCTGCAATGTCTCTATGTCGGCACTCTTCTTCGCAATGGCAGGCATCACAATCTACTCACGAGGCGGCTTAGCGAGAGGTCGCCTTTCCACGAGGGATTCGGGTCAGGCACTGTGCCTATCCTGAGCCGACCCCCCACCTCTCCCCTGGAACTCCCTCATATCAAAATAATTTTGGATTTGGTTCAATACGAACTCACTATATAGTCTCCTAAGAAAATATTGGGGACTTCAATTATTGGCATGATAAAATCAAAGACCATATACCATCTTTCATAAAACGGTTCTTAATCTATTGGTGGTGGCACCAACAATAGGAAACCTCTTGCATTGAGGGTAGATTTTGATTTGTTTTAGGGTCATGAATAGAGAGCACAAATACCTTTAGTAATTAAATCTTTTACTTGTTTATATGATAATTTTCAGATAATATGTTCTTAAGAACCGCTTCCTATCTTGCCATATCCATATTTGTTACATTGTATCTACATTAATGCTATCTTCAATTAATTTTGTAAGCATTCTCAGGGCGCTGAAGCTATCTCGACTTCACTCAACCCACCGATAAGATCCTCGTTGTTTTCTATTGCTCCACTTACCTCACCTCTTCGTGAGTGTCAGGAGGGTATTGAGAGAATGGTGGGGGAGCTTGATTTTGTTGTTGAGGTTGATTTTGTTGAGGATTTTGTCGAGGATTTTTTGTTGAGGATTTTCCTCTTCTTCTCGTTGAGGATTTGCAGGATTTCCTACAAATTTAAAAAAAAAATCAAATTTAACCTAAAACAAACAAAATCAATTTCAAACTAACAAATAGCAAACAATACTTACCTCCTGCATCTCTTCGTCATCGTGGCACCATATTTGCAAAGAAAATCCAACTCTTGTTGATGAAATTTGTAGAAATCCTTCCTCCTAGAACATGAGCACGAAAGTGAAGGTTTTTGGCTATGGGCAGAGCTAAGAAATAGTAAAAAGAAAATGATACAGATTTTACTTTTTTTTCTTTTAAAATCACATAACACGAGTGTGTTATAATGCCCTCATGCTATCTCTTTTCAATTTTTTTTTCCCATTTGGCCACAAAAGTGCAACCAACTTCATGCACCCACCCACATCTTTGTTCAAATGCCTGATGTGTGGGTAAATCTAGCACATGTTTACTTTGCACAAGGATGGTTTGCATTTGTAGTGAAAATGTATCAAAATTATTTGAGGAAATTCTATTTTGGCACTGACAACCAAATTTTATTATATTTAGCTTGAACATATTATGAAGCAAAACAGTGGAAAGATTGTAAAAGAATATTATTAAGAGAAATGAATTTGGCACCCTCAAATTACATGTTACGCTTTGATGTTTGGGTTTCAATGCAAAAGTTTTCAACTTCAATATTTCAAAAGAAAAAACATACAACTGATGAGGTTTGTCAAGCAGTGTTAGAATTAATCAATACACTCTATGTGTTTAGCCAACTATCAATTGTGGAAAGCCCTCATACATGTGGCTTTGATGAGAAGAAAATAGAGTTGTATGTTGAATACTGTAAACATTTGCTTGATGCTGCCAAAGTTCATAGAGAAGTAGCAGAACGTGAAGAGTAGCAAAGCCATCAAAAGTTGGGAGTAGCATGCCAACTTGTCTTGGCTAATGAAGCAAATGAAAATCTGATGAAGAACAAAGGATTCAAATGGAAATGAGAAAACAAGAAGAACTTTGGTGGGAGATGCACAACAAGAGGAGCAATTTGAACATGTAAAGGAATTTTGGAAGAGTAAGCATAAGGATAGGGATGATGACGATGATGAGGCTAGTTATTTTGAGAAGAAATGAAAGAAGGAAAAAAAGAAAGATAAGAATGATAAGGACCACACAACTTATGATTCTTATATGGAGGAACCTGATGTTTCCATTTAAGATGAGGCAAAATATATGAGTGATAAGGAAACAAGATGATGCAAAAAATTCCTAAGATCTTCTTGTAGCTCCAGGTCTAGAAGACTTTAATGATGGCAAGAAAAAATCTCCAGTTTCAACAAAATCATGAAGGATACATACATACGTTGATTTTGAAGATGATGAACCAATGTAGAAACATAATCCGAGAGAAGATGATACATATGATGATGATGTCTAGGCTTATTGAACTTTAACCAAACCTAACCATTATAGAAATAGATTCAAAGAGAAGATGATGATTTCAATGACGATGGATAAGCTACCTCAATATTTTAGTCAGTCAAATATGCTTTGTCCCTTCAAAATCCATTCAAAATAGTTAAATGAGATCTTAACAAAAACTTCAAATGAATCATCTATATGTTATCTTTTAATTTTTCCTCTTTCTTGTTTTTGATGAGAAACCTATTTTAGTATTTATTTTAGAACATTTTCTATGTCCTTGAATGTATTATGCTTTATCTTTCTATCAAAGTCTAGATTAAAAGAACCTATAATTTTGTATCATAGATTTTTGGCGCTTGCTTTCTAGCTCTCCTAAGGTTTTTCACCTAGAAGGAGAAAGATGGGCCAAAGATGCTTATGTTACATTCAAATTCAATGCAATATGAATAGAATAAGGATGTAATATGCCTAGATACAATGCTTGAATGCAATAAACGAATGAGATTAATTGACTAATGAATAGAAACTAAAGGAAAATAAATTGTTTGAAAACACATTGTGCATTATAAAATCACCTATGTAAATGAATAGAAAAATGCAACAAAAGTGGATCAGATTGGAAGTGTGCACCTCAAACTTTGATGAGGACTGTAAATTGATGCTAGAATGTTGATGATGCTATTTTTCAAGCCTAGAAGGACTCATTTTCTATTCTGGGTGAATTAGTCCCAGTTCTGGTAAACTATGTCGAAACCCGTTTTTGACAAAAGGGTACTCAAAAATGCATAAAACTCAAAATTGACCTTGTGGTGGGACTCATTCACCACCCATGGTGAATGATTCCACTTTTTAATTTTTTGATTTTCAAAGGTGGATTCTAAAGCTTCCAATCTACACTTTGATGCCCTATAGGTGTCCATTTTTGAAACTATTAGATTCGGGTCTAAAAATCACTTTTTATTGATACTGACTTGAATAAAGAGGGGAATACTTTAGAAACCTTGTAACTTGATCTTCAATTATTTTAAAGCTTCCAAGATACCTAAATCTATAAACACATAAGACAAGAGAGAGAGAGATGTTGAATGTTAGGGCATGGGGGTTTTCCTTGGTCAAACCCCATTTAGGTAATTAAATAAAAATGATGAAATAAAATAATGAAACATGAAATAATGGAATGGATTACCTTTCCATGATGATTGATCTTGAAATTTTGCAACATAACATGTAGAATCTACCCTTGAAAGTCTAAAAATTGATGTCTTGATGCCTTGAAATGATAAAACCCTAAGTTGCTTGACTTGAGAGAGAAGAATAATGAATGACAAGAGATAAGAGATGTGAAAATGAGTTAAAATACTTTTATTTATAGGAAATTCACCTTATTTTCCTATTAATTGGATCCTTAAGGCTGACATGGAGAAAAATTAAACTTAAAACCTAATTTTTCTTGCTCAAAACCTCAAAAAATGGCTCAAATGGGACTCATTTGCCACTAATGGTGAATGGGTCCCACCTAGATAGTACTAATTCATCACTAATGGTGAATGGGTCCCACAGGGGCCATTTTTGCAAGCTAGAATACTGAGAAGTAAGAAAATTAGGCTTATATGATGACTGTCGATTATTTGATCAAATCATGCCTTGGGATGCACAATATGGGTTAATAGGGGCCTATTAGTGATGATGTAAATGTCAAATAGGGCTTGGGACACATAAATCAATGTGAAAGTGTGATTTAATATACTTTACTTGACACTAAAATGAGGTCCACATAGCTCAGAAAGGCACAAGAACCAATGTGAATGTGCAAAACACATTACAACACTAGTTTATCATTAAATTTAATTCAAGAACCTTCTACATTGATGTAATAATGTTATTAAACACATTTATAATGTTGAATTAGGGATAAATAGGTTAATTAAGTCTAGAAAAGCGTGAAAATCCTTTACAAGACTTTACAACACCTTTCCAAGACATTGTTAAAAGCATGTTATTCAACTTGCAAGGGTCTAACACCTAGTGTGGATGCATAAAATACCTCACAACATTAGATTAAGACCTCATTAAGTCCATTTTATCATGAATTAATCCCATGTCAAGCAAAGGGTCCTTTTTTCTATGGCACATTTAGCCCCCAATTTAGTGAAAGGATGAACTTGCTTCAAACTCACACTAAAATAGACATTGAAGAGAGATCCTCATGCACAAATGTAGATGAAAAAGAATCACAAAGATCAAAGAAAGTTTCACGAGCCCCCAGGATCGAAGATCCTAAGTCAAGCCTCCAAGATACAAAATCATGCAATGCCAGGAATGACAGATGGGGTGGAAAAGATGTACTCACTTTGGGCCGACAGGACTTATTGGTTGTTCACCGGGTGAGAAAGGACAATGGTATACTCACTCTAGGGCTGCAAAACTAGTTGTCTGTGGGGTGAGAAATCACAAAAAGTAAGATACATATGCTAGTTGGTATGCACTCACAAACACAAAGGTAGCTATGGGGAAAAGTCATGCTGTTAGTTGGGCTTCTTGCTCAACTATGTCAAAGTTATACCCGTTGATAACTTTAACAAGGTTCCACAAAGAAAAAGGAAATGTAAATACTAAACAATATAGTAGTACATGCATGCAAGTTGTGTTATGCATGGTGGCCAAGAAATGCAATAATATAAAATGTAAAAATGTAATGTGAAAGATTTTTCAAAGGAGTCTTGTTCAGTTTATGCAAGGTCAGTCACTTTTGAAGCGTTGTTTCCAATGTCTCCAAGAGAGAACCAATCAAAGAATAGTATATTCGCAACTTAGGGTATGCAGTGTATCGCATCAAACCACTAAGAGGAATGTAATATGCCGAGAAAGATCACACTTATGAAGGACATCACACCCAATGCCATCCAAAAAGTGACGAATGCATCACGTAAATGAAAAAGCTACACTAAGAAGCATGAATGCACAATGAAATAATGGTAATGTATGCCCCCCACTTTAAAGGAATTGCTACACATCATTTTGTGAAAAATTACTTGAAAGTAGAGAAGAAAAGAAAAAGAAAAAAAAGAAAACAAGACATGAGAGCCAACTTGGAAAGCCCTATGCCAAGTCATATGTTTTGAAGTTAGGTTTTTTCATGTGAATGAAAATGAAAGAAAAATAAAGGGAGTATGTCACATGTGAGTCAACCTTAAGACATGACATTCACATCTCAAGCTTGCTCTTAAATGTTCATGAAAAGTTAACAAGTAGTTGAAAGAGACAACGATAAGTGACATACAAGGGATAAGGTTGTTTAACTCTATGCCCCCCACTTAGTGTAGGACAAGGGTGAGTCTAAAGTGGATGACGGTATGTTGCCTCTTGCAAGGGATGTGAAACATGTAATAGTGAGAATGCTATGATCCTACAACTATTACATGGCAAGGAGCAGCAAGTAATGTTATTTATGTATTGATTTAGTATGTAACAAGGTTAAAGGTTTCTTAGCAAAATGATTGGTGATACTATGGATTTTGAGTGAAGTTTTATCAGATGGGTTCATGGCTATGAAAGGACAATCACGAAAACCATGAATTGGAAGAATGAGGGTGGGCGTATTGTGAGATTTTTTCTTAGTATACATAGGGTGATGATGAAGGGTTGAATTTATTTGGGCATCACGAGTGAGGATAGGAGAGAAAGGTTTGATTTGTTTTTTTGGTGTCACTAAGATAGCATTCTTATGTGCCATAATATCAACCCTAGGGGGAGGCCTAAAATTTTCATCACATGTCATAATTGAATTTGGAAAGATAGCTTCATCGCTCATAGGAGGGGCGTCAAGAGAAGGATTACTAGGAGTTTCATGGTTACTAATGATTTGAATTTTGTACACAAATAGGTCTTCCCAAATGGTAGGGGCATCAAGAAAGGGAGGAATACGATTTTCATAAGTTTCACTAATGATATCTTCTAACACTAAGCAACCTTCTTCATATGTAGAGAAGATATTAGGAGAAGAAAGGGGTTGATTATCATGATTAGAAACATTTACAGTCTCATGATCTATGATTTTTTCTTGAGTGGGTGAGGTTATAGAAGAGAAGCTTTCAACATTGTCATGATTCTCAATTAGTGTATCTTCTAGCACCAAAATACCTTCGTCACATGTAGGAGAGATATTGGGAGAAGAAGAACTATGATTATCATGAGTATTGATGCTTTCATCTACTTATTTCAAACCTTTAGTGGATGATCAAGGAGAGATGAAGTCATTAAGGGCTTCATCTAACATGTTCTATTCATCACTACTAAATGGTTTGGGGGATAAGTTGTTATTAATTTTGTTAGTTTTCTCATGACAAGCATTAGAGGATGAAGTGAGCGAGATAAAGTCTTGAAGAAATTCATCTAACTTGCCTACATCACCACTACTAAGAGGCTTAGATGAGAGGGTTGTTTCAAATTGAATCATTTGATGTGTTTTTTGATTGTTTATATGTGCTAATGTTTCCTCAATGTAAGTTGGTCTAAAAGGACTATGAAATAGAGTTGAAAATGGAACTTGTAAAATTCTAAATGCCATGAATGTAAAAAATTCTTAATATTTCTAATGATCTAAATGTATGAGAAGCTATGTAAAATGCAATGTAAATACATAGGATGCAATGCAACTTTTCAGATTTCAAACAAAGTAATTTATTGATGAAACTATGCAATGAAAGATTGGAAATGTAAATAAGAATTTTAACCATGCATGGAATGAGCTATTTGAAGTGAAATCTATTGAAATTCATGCTATAGAAATTCAACTAACTGATATATATAGGTTAAGGCACAAAATAGAAGACTAAAAATAAATTTCTAAATTCTATAAAATGTTGTTTTAGGGGGTCAAAAGGGACTGATTCGCCCAAGGTGGCAAATGAGTCCCAGTATGGACTTTTTTCAAAATTTTCAAAAAAAATTAACTAATTTTGATGCTTTATGAGTGCTATGATGCAAACCTAAATGGAAAATGAAGAAATTCAGAACTTTTCAATGATTAAAGATGAAACAATGCAACCTATTATGCACTTTTTAGGAATGCAAAATTTAACACCTAGCATGCAAATGAATCATGAAAATCCTAATGTAAGCTAGATCTATGATGATGAAGGACACTGAATCAAAAAAATAGAAGTATTTGAAAAGTAGGTTCCCCAAAATGTAGCATAGATTTTTGGCACTCGCATGCTTTCTAGCTCTCCTAGGGTTTTTCACCTAGAAGGAGAAAGATGGGCCAAAGATCCTTATGTTACATTCAAATTCAATGCAATATGAATAGAATAAGGATGCAATATTACTAGATACAATGCTTGAATGCAATAAACAAATGAGATTAATTGACTAATGAATAGAAACTAAAGGAAAATAAATTGTTTGAAAACACATTATGTATTATAAAATCACCTACAAATGAATAGAAAAATGCACAAAAGTGGATCATATTGGAAGTGTGCACTTGGAACTTTGATGAGGACTGGAAATTGATGCTAGAATGTTGATGATGTTGTTTTTGAGGCCTGGAGGGACTCATTCACCATTTTGGGCAAATCAGTCCCAATTTTGGTAAATTGTGTCAGAACTCGTTTCCAACAAAAGGGTACTCAAAAATGCAAAAAACTCAAAATTGACCCTGTGGTGGGACTCATTCACCACCCATGGAAAATGAGTCCACTTTTTAATTTATGTATTTTCAAAGGTGGATTATGAAGCTTCCAATCTGCACTTTGATTCCCTATAGGTGTCTGCTTCTAAAACTATCGGATTCGAGTCTAAAAATCACTTTTTAATGATATTTTGACTTGAATAAAGAGGGAAAGACTTTAGAAACCTTGTAACTTGATCTTCAATTATTTTAAAGCTTCCAAGATACCTAAATCTATAAACACACAAGACAAGAGAGAGAGATGTTGAATGTTAGGGCATGGCGGTTTGCCTTGGTCAAACCCCGTTTAGGTAATTAAACAAAAATGATAAAATAAAATAATGGAACATGCAACAATGGAATGGATTACCTTTCCATGATTATTTATCTTAAAATTTTGCAACATAAAATGTAGAATTTTCCCTTGAAAGTCTGAAAATTGATGTGTTGATGCCTTGAAATGATAAAACCCTAAGTTGCTTAACTTGAGAGAGAAGAATAATGAATGAAAAGAGATAAGAGATGTGAAAATGGGTTAAAATACTTGTATTTATAGTAAATTCACCTTATTTTCCCATTAATTGGATCCTTAAGTATGACATGGAGAAAACTTAAACTTAAAACCTATTTTTTCCCACTCAAAACCTCAAAAATGGCTCAAATGGGACTCATTCACCAGTAATGGTGAATGGGTCCCACCTAGATGGGACTAATTCGCCACTAATGGTGAATGGGTCCCATAGGGGCCATTTTTTCAAGTTGGAATACCAAGAAGTAAGAAAATTAGGCTTATATGATGACTATGTCGGTTATTTGATCAAATTATGCCTCAGGATGCACAATATGGGTTAATAGGGGCTATTAGTGATGATGTAAATTTCAAATAGGTCTTGGGACACATAAATCAATGTGAAAGTGTGATTTAATATACTTTACAACACTAAAATGAGGTTCACATAACCTAGAAAGGCACAAGAAAAAATGTGAATGTGGAAGACACATTAAAACACTAGTTTATCATTAAATTTAATTCAAGAACCTTCTAGATTAATGCAATAATTTTATTAAACACATTTTATAATGTTGAATTAAAGAGAGAAATAGGTTAATTAAGTCTAGAAAAGCGTGAAAGTCCTTTACAAGACTTTACAACACCTTTACAAGATGTTGTTAAAAGCATGTTATTCGATTTGCAAGGGTCCAAGACCTAGTCTAGTTTCATAAAATACCTCACAACACTAGATTAAGACCTCATTAAGTCCATATTATCATGAATTAATCTCATGTCAAGCAAAGGGTCCTTTTTCCTATGGCACAAATTGAAAATAGGTTAATTCATCTATTTTTGTTTTACAATCCCAAATAGTTGGATTAAATTATTCTGTTGTTAAAGAAATATTGTACAATGTAATGTCCTCTTTTCAAAATGAAACCAAGTTGAAACTCAAATTCCCATCATTCATTTCCCATGGGCCTTGGGGACTTTTCTCTTGGAAAATAGGAGTATAATAATAACTCAAGAGGATCTTAATATCATAAAAGGGGCCACTTAACTGTTATCATAAAATGTAATTATAATAAAGAGGACCTCAAGTAAATTGAAATTATAAATAAAATATGACTCTTATAATTGAAATCTATTTTAAATTATTCCTCTCAAATATCAATCAAAGGTCATGAAGGAAATTTGAAGAGTTATTTCTTTGGAGGAAAACTCTATTTAAGGAACCCAAACAAGGAGGGGGAATAAGGATCAAGCATTATATTTTTTTGATTTCTACTCCTTGTTGGAGTTTTAGACTTTGGTTCAATTAACTTGATGAAAAAAAATCTCTACGACTAGAATTGGAGGATGAAAACCCACAATTCCTTGGATTGATTTCATATAGGATTCACCATTGAGCTAAATTGTTCAAATTCCAAATTGATATTAATATTAAACCATTGTTGAAGGGGCATTGTGGCTGCTGGAGTAATATTGCATTCTTTTTGGCCAAAAATATATCAAGTTTGTGGTTACCATCCCCCATATAAGTCACTTCCATTAGAGCATGACAATGGTTTCCTTATGATCACTGGTTGAGCTATAGATACATTCCATCATAGGTGTAGCTATGAAAAATGTTTCATATCGCTAGTCACCAACTTCTACATATATAAATTACATCATTATTTCTCGGGTAGTGTTGCAAGTTGGGGCACTTAGATATATGGTGGATCCATATGGTATTTGTAGCTCTTGTACTATTGTCGAAACAATAATCTAAGTTTGTATTATGGTGTACAACCCCTTTAAAATCATTATCACATCTAACGATCAATGTGGCGACTTCATATTTGATCCAGGTATCAAGAATAAATGATCTATTGTTGTTGATGTTTTATGATTGCTCAGATGAACATAAGTCCATATTGTATGATTCATAACAACCTCATTTTACCATTCCATAGACCAATTTTCCTATCAATACAAGTATTTGATTTATTGCATTAGTATTTTTCATTTTCAAGATTTATCTAATATACAAATTGGGTCCATATTGTTGTTTATCTGCACTACACTATATCTATGAAATATCTCAATTTTTGTAATAAAAATTTCTAAAAAGAGGGCATAAAACTAGAAAATACCAAAAAATAATAATGTTCTAGAATTAGGGACATTACAATGGTATCAGAGTTGGATCTTGCTGACCAGTGAGATTTCTTTCTTATATAGTCAAGCGATAGATCCAAAGTATTATCAAAGGGAAATTAGAAAAACTATCCATTTCCTAAGAAACAATTAAAGTTGCACAAATTGAATCAGATGCAAAGAATTCTTATGTTGACATTTCACTTGGAAATTGGAATTATTTTGCAGCTTTTCACAATAGGAGGGATCCAAAGAATGAGGCAACACATCTTGATGAGTAGGTTAGAGAACTATATTATAAAGTGTTGGCATAAAGACTAGGAAATTCTAATGTTGCAAATGAGGTAGCCATTGTGCTAGCTAAAAGGGGTCAATTTGATATTGCAAAGGAAATTTTTACGCAAGTATAAGAAGCTGCAACAAGAAACATCTTTGTTCAGATGCTTGATGCATGGATAAGTTTCCAATCAGAAAGCTATAGATTTTGGGTATGTGCAGGATCATGATGGGCCAAAAAGTGGCGATATGATGGGTATGTGTAGGGTATGTGGCTGGTGACTTTTTTTTACCCAAAATTGATGACACAAAAAGGGTTTTTAAAGGAGATTCTCAGCTTTCCACTAATATAAATTATACTTTACTTTGAATTTAATAAATAATTATTATTCATTTTCTATTTGAATTAAAACTTAAGTCCTGATTGATAGGCTAATTGAAAAAAACTTGTAACATTCAAACAGTATCACATTTTTTGAATTTGAAACATGTGTCACATTCTATGCTTCACATACCATAGGATTAGAAAAAAATAAAAATAAAAAAAATCATGAAGTTTTGACCAAGTTAAGGTGGTCAGACATATGAGATTTTGTATTTTTTAAAAGTTGTAATAATAAATTCAATTAATTATTTACTTGGAAAAAAATTACAAAAAAATATGCATCACATTGGGACATGAGTCCTCTACTTATATCTAAAATATTTTAAAAAAATATTATCATTTTATTGTGGTTAGGGTGGTCAGACAGAAACCTACTTCTTATTTTTTCCCTAAAATTTAAGTACTCTGCATAGAAATTTCAAATTTTCTCCAAATAGATTTTTTTAAAATAAAATAAAACCTAGTAGTTTAGAAACTACATTCAATTTTCTATAGATTCTATTCTTACATATTTTTGAAATAATATAGATAACTTATTCAATTTTTTGTGTCAAGTTGCCTAACTCTGATTTTTCTAAATTTTTCGCCACTTAAGGGCCTATTTTTTCCATGATGATCTTGCACATACCCTTTTATGTTTAATATAATGAAGGTTTTGAATTACCTCTAAATTCACCGTAGAGGGCACCCCCAAATCCAACTTCATTGTAGACTTCAAATACTTTGCAGCAAACACTGAATTCCTTGCCTCCCTTTTTAGAATTCTTCAAGTCATCTCCAAACAATCTTTATCACCCATGCAAGTAGTTGTTGTAACTCAAAATGCCTTAGTGTCATTTGCATGCCCATGCAAGTAGTTGTTGTAACTAAAAATGAGGCACCTCAGTGTAGTTCGCACGCCTCAATGTAGTTTTCTAATTTGTCTAAATGCCAAATTCTAAACACAAATAATATAGAATCATGCACAATACATGACTCCCTCAAGTCACTTCCCTAAATATTTTTAAAATTTGATCTAATTTTTACTCACGTGACTAATTTTTTAGTCATTCTTATTTGTGTCACTAAATAATTTTTTACCTGATGACCAAATTAGTAATTTATTTACTCATTTATAGCTATGTTGCTAAAAATTTGTGGAATTTAGTCATTTTTAGTTTTTGTGACTAAAATTTTTAGTCACCTAGTCATTTATTTGTCATATTCTACTAGTGTGTTTTACAACCTGCTATGCAAGATAGACCATTTATCCTTTTACACAACAACATCAGCCCATGCTCTCACAACATTATTGGCCCAACAAGCTGAAAATGGTAAAGAGCATCATGTTTATTACATTATCCAAACCTTGATTGATTACGAGACTTGACACACAATGATAGAGAAACAATGTTTGGACCTTATATTCACTACTAGCAAGTTGAGACATTACTTATTGAATGCTGAAATACATGTGATGACAAAATTTGACCCTTTGAAACATCTTTTCACCAAAACAGATTTATTTGGATGCTTCGCTAAGTGGGTTATAATGTTGTTGACTAAGTTTGACCTTAAGTTTATTTTTAACAAAAAGCAATTGAAGGACAAGCCTTGACTAACCACTTAGCTGTTGTACCTTCTCCCCTAGCATTACCTAATATAGAAGCATTTCTTGATGAGAATGTATTGACTATTTAAAGAGATGAAGAAACATGGGAGTTATACTTTGATGACTCCAAGTGCAGAATAGGCTCCAACATAGGGATTATAATAATATTTCCCATAGGAAAGCATATTCCCCTATCCTATCACTTAAATTTCCTATGCACAAACAACATAGTAGAGTATGAAGTGTTAATTTCTAGATTACGTGCCGTGTTGAATTTGGGAGCTCGAAATGTTAAAATATTTGGTGATTCATAATTATTCATTAAAGAAATAAATGAAACGTACCAAGCAAAACATGACAAATTATCAAAGTAAAATTATCTCAAAATGAATTTGTTAGAGAAGTTTGATTTGTACACCATTGATAACATCCCATGGAAAGATAATCAACATGCAGATGCAATGGCAAGTGCAACTTGTCTAATATCTTTTCAAGATCCTTCAAAATATTTCACATTTATCGTGCATACAATTAAATGAAACCATCGATAAAATCTAAGAAGAAGTATTATCAACCATTGGTATGGAAAGCTCTAGTGAATGGTATGCTAATTATTTTTAAAATGATCCTTTGATGGTATCTTACTTTCCAACATGTTGTATCGAAGGTCCTTTGACTGTCTCTTACTTAGATGCCTTAAACAATATGAAATCCCCGTAGAACTTGAGGAAGCCCATGCAAGTGCTTGTGGAGAACATTTGGGAGGAAGATCATTAGTTCAAAAGTTAATCCATATAGGATTCTATTGGTGGAATATGCAACAAGATTTCTTTGCATATGTTAAGAAATATCACAAAAGTCAAGAACATAGCAAATTGATTCACGCTCCTACTTCTAAGCTTCACACACAAGTTCCAATTTGGCATTTCTCGATGTGTGGCTTGGATATCATTGGAAAAATTTGACCTCCCTCATCTGCTACACATACATTTCTAATTACTGCAACACATTATTTCACAAAATGGGTAGAAGTAATTCTCCTTCATTCAACAAATGTCGATGTAATATGTCATTTCATATTGGAACACATTATTGCTCGCTTTGGACTTTCTTTTGCTTTAATTTTGGATAATGGAACACCATTTAAGAATAAGGTTGTGAAGAAGTTATTAGAAATTTTTAACATATAACATCGCTTTTCAACACCCTACTACTTGCATCCAATGGTCAAGTCGAATCAACTAATAGATCCCTCGAGAAAATATTAAGAAAAATAGTAAACAAACATAATAGGGATTGGCACACATAGCTAGTGTATGCATTATGGGCTTCTCGTATGAATGTTAGAGCATCAAATGGGAATACCCCTTATAACCTTGTCTTTGGAACCAAGGTGATAATGCCCTTGGAGTTAGAGATTCCTTCATTAATAATTTCTCTCCAAGGACTTATTGATGATAACACCTATAAGGAACAACATTTTCATCAACTTCAAATGCTTGACGAACAACGTATTAACGCTCTTGAGCACCTTCAAGCTTATTCTAGAAGAAAGAAACATAGTTACAATGATAGATTTATACCTTGTTCATTCAATAAAGGTGATGTGGTGTTATGCAAGAATCAGTGTAATGGCAATGCTGCCTCGACTGGTAAAGGAAAATTCAACCCTAATTGGCTAGGACCTTACATAATTGATGAAAGTTATGGGTCTGGAGCATATACGTTAACAAAAATGGATGGCACACCTCTTAAAGAACTTATTAATGTCATGCATCTGCACAGGTACTATGTCTAATCTTCTTGAATAGTGTGAATGATAGAGAAGTGGTGTTAGAGTTAGTAGACGACATTCGATATGGTCTCGCATTGCTTCATTCCTAAAAAAACAATTATACATGTGTGTCTTGAATACTAAAGTAATTACTTCAATTATTTTTTAGTTGATTACTTTAGGTTTCATACTATTCAAGATAATCTTGTATGTTGTATTATATTGGATCCTTATATGCATTTAATGTTCTACAATTATATCACAAGTGCATTCAATTTAGCATAACAAACTTAATCACAATGTTTCATCTAAAAGAAACTAGAATAGTTTTAATAAGATCACATAAAACATGTTAAATCATTGAGACATTTATTAAATAGTCTTACAAAGATTATTTGATAAATCACCTTGCCATTTAACTTAAACACATAAGCATAAACAATCAACCAAATGCAAATGATCATATATATATCACAAAGTTTTGAGTACATGTCATCTAGTATACAATGCTAGTGTGGCCTATGGCTTCCAAATCCCTAGGGATTTGGTGATTTCATCTATCTAGAGATAGTCTAGCAAGAGAAGGTAGTATGTGATCATGATCGTGAACTAATCATAGAATCGAATACATACTAAAGGCCATGTGCTCGTCTAATAGCTACGGTCTCCCATGCAATAGACTCTATGTGCTCTCACTCTATGCGGTCTCTTTTTTCTTGTAGCCTAGCTACCTCTACATGAAGTCTATCAACCTCTACTAGTCCTCGAGATGATTGAATCTCCTCTTATGTAGCATCAACTTGATCAATGTGGATATTAGTGCCCTCATATGTTGCACTCAATCTAACATAAGGCTCAAATAACTCTGGGTCCCACAACACAGTGGGTGGGGGCATGTAGTCTATACTAATAGCCTAACTGAAGACTAAAGGAGGCACTATCTTTGTAGCTACCTGTCAGTAGAGATCCTATAAATCTCTCACAGACCTTGTAAGATAGAAATCACAAATATAATCAGTAAGCATCATGATATATATAAATTAAAATCATAAGCATAAGCATAATAATAAATAAAGTGTCATCACCTAGATCTCCGACCGGTTCTATAAAGACAACCTCATTCTATGTAGGAGGCATGGAGGATGTGCTAGCCTCTCCCTTCTCATAAGTGTTGGTGTGTGCTATGACTATCAACTATGATCTGGTAATATGGGTGGGAGCTAGATATCCCCACTCATAGGCAACTAGACCCTCATCTAACATGTCACTGTCCTCACTCATCAGATGCTACTCCTCCTCGTCCTCCTCCTCTCCCTCATAGTCTACATTTGCCTCCTCATTGTAGTCCTCATCGATCTCATCTTCAAATAGATACAAGGCCCTAAGCCATATATCCTCACCTATCTCCTCCTCATCCCTTTGATCTGGAAGTGGTCTTGTGAAGCCTAGAGGTAGATCCATGGGGAATATCATAGTTGGTCATGTTGCTACCCACCACTCCTCGTATGCATCTGTAGCACCAATTTCATCAGCATCAGAGACTGGAGGCATAATAAGGTCATCATCATCTTAGTCATTAAAGATGACATAATTAGAGATGAATCATCCCGTATCTCCAGGCCTCTTAACACTCTGCACTAATCCCTTATAAAAGGTTTGTGCTATTGGTGGTACCTATATATGCCTAAACTATTGCATAACATGATCATAGTAGAATTGTCTTACTACGTAATCATGCCTACCTAGTAGAAACCTATCCATATGTCTCCTCCTCAATTGTTGGGTCTCATCTAGCCACTATGGTATCAATTGGTAAGGTCTCCACAAGATCTCCTCCTAATCTAAGCGGTTGAATCAGACTCTCCAAAAATGTAAATCTACATAGTTCCTGTAGACACCTAAAAATGACCTAGACCTGCAAGCTTCATTTTTACCACTTTCGTCCTAGCATAATTAAGTCACTTAATTATGTCGTTGGTCCACATTCGACTATTGATTAAATAACTCATAATTATTTAATTAATTCATGTCAGTTGTTTCCCCTTGATTATTAAATAAATAAATGTTATTTATTTATCTAATACGTCATTAATTATCTAAGTCTTCCTCTAATTAAATAAATTTCTTAATTTATTTAATCCCCCTTTTGTCATTCATTTCTCCTTGATTATTAAATAAATAAATGTTATTTATTTATCTAATACGTCATTAATTACCTAGGCCTTCCTCTAAATAAATTTCTTAATTTATTTAATTCCCCTTGGTCATTTATTTGGTTATTAAATAAATAAGTCTTATTTATTTAATTACATCACTAATTAAGTCCCCTTCTTTTAAAATTAAATAGATTCTAATTTATTTAATTTTTGTCCATTTCTCACTATAATTAAATAATTATTTTAATTATTTAATTATTCATTAGCCTCTTCTCTCATCAAATTAAATAAATTTTTATATTTAATTTAGCCCACTCTCTGGAATTTTGAATTAAATCATCATTTAATTCAAAATAATTCCTTTTGTCACATTCCTCCATATTTAAATAATATCTACTAGTCACCTGGAATAAATAAATTTTATTATTTAATTTCTCCAGCAACCTCTTTGTCCATGCCAATCTTATCTCTTGACATCTCATTTAATTTCAGCCCTTGATTGAATTATTTTATAATTCAATCTCAACCCTTCATCCTTATCATTGCCCTAATTTTGACCTAACCCTATTTCACATTGCAGCATTTAATCTTGACCATTGATTCTAGGGTATTTGTCATCTTCTCATCCTAGCCACACATTCAAAATTGTAGTTTTTATAAAATGGCAATTTTGTTCTCATTTGTCTCTCTCATGCTCAAATTTTAACTTAGGCTATTATTATTGTTGCAGTCATTGTCATTTGCAGCCATTGTCATTTTTAGTTTATTGTGAGGTCATTGTGAGGTCATATCTTTCATACAAATCCTTCAACACTTGCATAGGGCTTTGTCATTTGTCATAGTTGCTCATTCGAAATCTGAGGGCATCTCTATTTACTGCAAGCTAGGAGGTGTAACAAAGGTAAACCATCGAAGATGAGGACTTAGGGTAACATTGTTCCTTTTTTTTTCATATTATTTCCTTTTTGCTTTGTTATTTCATTTGGAATTTTAATGTTATTGTGCTAACCCTTTAACAAATCTAACTTTCCCTTGATTACATTGGTGAACCCGACTCCGTTTTTCTATTTTTCGTACGGTTTTTTGTTGTTTTCTGTTGTTTTGCAGGTACAGGTACGGATCGCCGCAAGTGTTTTTTTTTTTAAAACATTGTGACGCACTTGATGCGTCGTGACACATCCGCTCACGTAAGAGATGCATACACTCTGACAAGCCGCAACTGATAGACAAAACGCCGCATTTTATTTCCAAAGCCACATCTAAGGACCCGAATGATGCATATGCCATAATGAGCCGCATCTGTCTGCTGTGTTTGTCGTGTACTTTCTATTTTCGTAGGGTTTTTTGTTGTTTTCTGTTGTCTTGTAGGGACAGGTACGGATCGACGGAAGTTTTTTAAAAAAACATTGTGATGCACTTGATGCGTAAGCGACGCATCCGCTCACGTAAGCGACGCATATGCTCTGACAAGCCGCAACTGATAGACAAAATGCCGCATTTGATTTCCAGAGCCACATTTGACGACCCGAGCGACGCATCTGCTTGTCGCACCGCATTTGGCTGGTAAAATTTTTCTTTCAGTTTTGAGGTCTTGATTTTTGGATTTTTGGGTTTTTCTGATTCTGGTTCTCTGATTCTCTATTTTTCTGTTTTTCTGTATTCTTTTTTATTCCTGCATGTTAACTAGATTAGATTTTTTCTTGTGTTACTGATCTTTTCTTATAGCATGTGGCAATCCTCATTTGTTTGTCGAAGACCATTGCATAAGAGACTACTAATATTCATTGTTTACAGATTTGAATGTCAAAGAAGGATTAACAAAACTTTGTGCTTGCTTTTCTTAGAGTAGCAAACATTTAAATTTGGTGCATATAAAATGAAATCATGTCTTTTATGCTTGATTGTGATTGTGGAATGGTAGGTGAGTATGCTCTCACTTGGTGAAAACCTTGTGATCAGAAAACCAGACCCATTCTTTTTTGTTATTTTACCCTTCACGATTCGGTATATCGAAGTATCCTCTCCCCTTGCGCATTCATGCAATCCTAGGTGTAAGAGAAATGGTTGCTGACTCTAGAACTTGGGCCTATTCTGGTGGGAAAAAGTACTCACCCCAAGACAACTCAGACCGGTAGCACCCTGACACCGAGGGACTTCCATCCGGTATATAAAAGTGGGTTCTTGAGGAAAGCCCAAGAATCACGAATGTGGTTCTGACAAGATGGATCTGAAAGGGGACTCTCACCACATGGATCATGCCCCACGAACAGAATGCCTGAATTAAACACCTCTTGTCTTAGTGTCCAACCGTTCTTTGGCCGTTGCTTGATATAGTGCAGGATACAGTATCATGCCCAAAGATACTCACTACTGATCCCCTTGAGTAGAGATAGCAATTCTTGGGATGTCACTACCCAAAGAATCTGAATTTGGTGTGCTCGAATGATGTTAATGAGCCGTGGAGGGGAGCCAATGCCACCAAAATTCTAAGCTATCCGCTCTCGAGAAGGAAAGGTGTTTATCACCAATCCGGGGTATAATAGATGGGCTATATCAAGTATACAAACCCTTGGCCTATTGGCCTTTTAGGATTGTACTTGTCTCATGTGTGCTTGCTTATACTAAAACGTTGTGTTTGTCAAGTGTTTTCTAGTTTTTACCACAGTTCAAAACAAAACATTCATCAAACAGATCAAAACTTCCATCAAAACAACACGAAAATCACTTTGAAACAAAACTGTCATATCTGTTGACTGCAATTGACATCTTGCAACGCAACTGCTCTAATAAACCGCATCTGAGACTTGGAACAACGCATCTGTAGGCGTCGCAATGCATCTGACAACTGAAAAGCCGCATTTGCTTAACCGAGTTGCATTTGACTGTCAAAAAGCCGCATCTGATAAACTGAACCGCATATGCTAAACTGTGACGCAATTGCCAAACTGAGACGCATTTGCCTGTCAAAATTTTAAGCTTCATAGCCAAAACCTGAGGTCTCCAAACTGTCAACCATTTGTCAAACTCTGTCACCAAGAAGACTCTGTCAGAAACCTAACTTGAAATTGCTCAAAGTCTTGACCATTAGCTCGCATTAGTCACCATAGGTTTCATACCTCATTCCTTTTTCGTTGCATACATTTGACATTAGACTATCCCTAGGTTCCCATTTTGCATAGTTAGGAGTAGGCAAATCTTAAGCACCCCTTGGCAAAGTCATTGTTTTTGAAATTAGACCCTTTTGGACCAAGTTATCAAACGTCCTTTTAGTCATTGTCCTCTTTTGTGAGATTTCTTCCAGCTCAAAAGTCTAGTTAGGAAGACTCACTAGTCACTTAGGTCTTGTCAACTTGTCATTTACAACAAAGTCCTTTAGCAGTCCAAATCGAAAACAAAGAACAAGCTTAGAAGTGCTTAGATAACCTTATCTTACATTGCATACACATTGCATACCTTATTCAAAAAAAAAAAAAAATCCAAAAATATTAGTCATTCTAGGCGTCATTTTGAACTTAGACTTCACATAGTGTCATACTTGCATTTAGTTGTCATTCCCTTTTTGAGCAATCTCATTTATGGTTGAAACCAGACTTCAAAAACAAAAGAGACAAATGGAAAACTTTAGGCAAGACCCCAACAATCCTCCATATGACTCAAACTAGACCTTGTACGATCCATTTTCTAATCTAGACAATCAACCTCTTGTGACAACACAATCCTCATCAAACAATACATTCGAACTCTACTTGCAAAGAGATGAAAATGGCCAACTACTTCAGGAAAACATAGAGGCATTGACACAAGACCTAGAGGTCTATCAGCTTGCTAAAAAAATAGCGCGTCAAGATAGAGACAGATTTGTAGCTATGCTCTTGAGTGAAGGAGCTAAGTTACCACCAGGATTTGACATTAACACGTTAAATGACCCTAACGTCAACAATGCACATAACATTTCACATAGTGGTCAATCTCCAAATGCTACGAGCAACACCCCTTTTGACACCACAACGACATTGCATACCACATCCAACATCCCAAACATCTCCAATACCATAAACGCTACTTCTATTGGGGGATCACAATCGTCCACAACATCCACAACACTACCCCAATCGGATGGAACCACTCTTGGCTCCCCAACAACATGGGAAAATTATTCCAATCCTCTTTTTACCACAACAGTAAATACCACGGGGGCATCACCAAGTCACCACAATCCCCCTTTGACAACTACATTTACTACCATGAACACAACTTCAAAAAATCCATTTAGTAATACTTCACAAAATCCTCCGAGAGGATCCACAGGACGTATCTTTATCCAAGGACAACAACAAAACATCAACACGACAACACAGTCAAATGTCATTACCTTCCAAGGCACAAACACAAACGTCCCGCTTGTTCAAAATCAACAATTTACACAAGGTGGCCAAACAACACCGCCCATGACATCACCAACACACTATAATAGTCATGGCCACTACATCCCTCAAATAACGACACGCATGGGTGGGGGACACATACCAACATATTCATCCAACGTTCATACTCATCAACATGCACCCAACCACAACTTCCAATACCAACAACACACGTCATACGTACCACAACAATCTATACCACCACAGTACACCAACATTCATACACAACAGACAAGAACACATGGTGTACTAGGCAATTCGACATATGGAAATGTAAATGACCCTACCATAGATGAACTCAAAACAAGAATGAGGGATATGGAGAAAACTATGCAAAACATGTACATCTCAGGCAGGAAATCAAAAATATCATATGACCTGGATGTATACCCATTTGACACAAACTTATCCAGACATGGGATGAGCTCAAATGAAAATTCATACACAATTATGCGTACAACGTTGACATGGATACCTCTATTACTAGCTTGTGTAATCTCACGCAAGAAGACTCGGGTGAGACATTTATTCCATTCTTTCAAAAATGGAGAAGCCTTGCTAGTCGATGTCACATTGACATTCCTGAAAGAGAAAAAGTCGACATGTTTGTCCAAACACTCCTAGGACCCCTCAAATTCGCATTACAAATACATTGTTGCACAAATTTCATAGAATTAGTGGAAAAGGGGGTCCAGATTGAGAAAGCCCTTATCGCAAAGGGAGAATTGAAATATGGTTCTAAAAATATGAACACCAACCCACCCGCTGACAAAAACAAATATTGGGTCAAGAATAAACATGTTACAAACGATGGTGTTGTGGACGCCAAGACTACAAGTCCCGTATTGGCCCTAAAAGGGGTCCAACAACAAAATAGACCAACTACAGCATCGACACCTCCTTCCAATACTTCTTCAAACAATCAAAGTGGTCAAAATAGTCAAGGACAATATTGTCAAATGAGGCAATTTCCTAGGGGTTGCACATACACCAATTTAGGTGAACCCATTGAAGAAGTCCTTAAGAAATGCATCCAGCATGGGGTCATCAAACTACCGAAAATCAAACCTTATGACCCCGGATAATTCAAACCAGCATGGTGGAATGACAATACAGTTTGCGAATACCATCAAGCCAAGCGGCATATGACCTCTAACTGCCGACAACTGAAAAAATCATACAAGACCTTATCGAAAATCGCACCCTCGAAGTGGGTGGATCGCAATTCAACTCCAACTCAGACCATACTATCCACAAGGATCCACTGCAGGATCATGGTTCCCATAATGCTTCCACTTCAGGTCCACAGAACCAAGCTAACTTTGCCTGAGCCAAGTACGATTACTCAGGTGGACCAACAATAAATAATGTTAGAACTGACGATGAGTACATCAACACCATTACGATCAAGAGAGCACCACAGTGCACTGCTGCTACGCGAAGTGGCAAGGTCACTATAGCTGGTCCACCTCCCCCTAGACAAGCCAAGATCATTATAGTAGGCCCATCTGCCAAGCAATCACAACCTGCTTCATCTGCTAAATAGCCAAAACCTGTCTCAACCCCACAACAGTGGAAATCCAAAGGGCAATTCAACCTAATTGACCAACTAGGAAAGACTCCGGCGCAAATATATATCCTTGAGCTGCTTCGTATCTCTCCTGCACATAAAGAAATCCTGGATAAAACTCTCCTAGAGTCGTTGGTCCCAAAGGACATTGATGTCAATCAGTTTGAAACTATGGTGGGATATCTCACCACGCCGCACCATGTCACCTTCTCGAATCAGGATTACTCATCGTCTAAAACCAACCACAATGATGCATTACACAGAAGTTTTTGTCCACAAGCACAAAGTTAGACGGGTTTTAATAGATGGCGGAGCAGGGTTGAATATATGCTCTCTCAAATTGGTTAAGGCTCTTGGATTCTCTGATGCATGCGTAGACCCAATGAAAAGAATAGTGATCAAAGCATATGATGACGAGGAATGCTCTTCGCGAGGTGTTATCTCTCTCCCTATCAGAGTGGGACCTATCATTGTAGACACAACCTACCAGGTCCTGGATTTGGAACTACCATATAACATCTTACTTGGCCATCCATGGATCCACGAATTAAAATTTGTTCCGTCAACATACCACCAATGCCTCAAGTTTCCTTTTGATGGCACAGAAGTAACCGTATATGGAGACCCTGACCCTTTCCAATATTGTACCAACTTAAGGGGTATCTCTGAAAATCGAGTACCAATTAATCGAGAAGCACCTGGCTCCTCATCGTCCAAATATATCGACCCTTCCATGCTCATGTCATCTTCCGCATTCACTCCATCCATGTCTTCTGCCATACCATCACCTTCCACCAACCCTAAGACTCAACCAACTATCAAAATCCAAGACCTCAGCTGCGGAGAGTTCAAACTTAACACAGCATACAGCATAACTACAATACCCACTCCTCCAAAGATATATGGTCGGCCATGTTTCAGAATGGAACCTCAAGAAACCTTCAAAGTGCCACCAAATACGGTTTTTATCAAGTGGGGAGACATGAATGATGAAGACCTTGCTGACATCACAGGATGGATCTATAATGACACAGTCACATTACCTCCATTACCAGTTCAAAAATATGGCAAGGGTTACAACATCATGAAGGCTAAAGGCTACGATGGTACTAGTGGTCTTGGGAAAAATAAAACCGGTCAAAGGGAACCCATAGAAACTTTTCAAACTCTGAAGTATCTTGGATTAGGGTTTGGATCACTCAACAATGATGATCAATGTACCTCTGGACTTTTAAATGAGCGAGTACATGCTTCTGACCGTGTCGAGACTACTAGGGAAACCCCCACCGAAACAGACTCCCATGAATGGGAATTTGGCTCAAAACGATCCCTAAGTGACTGTTGTCTTGATGATTAGTTTGTTGAACCAGGGGAACTGACCTCTGAACAATGATTTTGGCAAACATTCAAAATTGAACGAGCACCAAACAGTCAAAGTCCTACTACAACTTCCCATGACACATTACACCCGTCACCTGAATTCCATCAGTCCCATCAGTCTAACCAGTCCAATCAGTCTGAAGTGTCAAACGATAGGGACAACCAGGACTCTAAAACCTTCACCCCTTACTATGACAACGAACATGATACTAGTGAAGGAGAATATTGGATAGAATCCGATATAGAGTTGGATGATGATAACCTCATTTACAACATCACCGAATCCATCTGCATGCTGTCTGCATCCTCACCCGAATTCACTAGCCTTGATGATGGCATCTCCTTAGTTTACCCTGAACTAGTCGATTGGGACCAACAAGGACCACCAGTTTTGGACACATTCCAAAATGATGAAGCCATTGCCGAATTCATGGGATTAAGAGAAGGCATACCAAGTGGGGACCACAAATCCAGGTTTTCCATTGATTTAGACTGCACGGCATACTTCGGCGAGACTGTCCAGTCCTCTAGTCGCAAAAGTAAAAATAAAGTAAAAAAATGCAACGTCTCTAGGTGAAAACTGAAAGGCACCTCTTGACGATAAATAGTAAAAATAAAGGATGAATCTACGGGTGAAAACCTCTCTGAGGCACCCAAAGATGGAGGACTAGACTTTCTTCCCATACAACAGGAGAAATCGGCCATGCTTATTGAGGACACAATAGAGGATAACATTTCAACTGCAGAAGACCCCAAGATGGTCCTATTTGCGGAATCATTGATTGATGAAGAGAAACCAGAATTTCATAAATTCTTTGCAGAATGGAAAATCAACTTTGCATGGTCCTACACAGACATGCCAGGATTGGACCCCAAGCTGGTTTTGCATCATCTGCCACTATTACCTAATGCTAAACCAGTCAAGCAGAAGTTGCACAAAATGCATCCCCAAGTTGCCCTATTGGTCAAGGCAGAGTTAAAGAAACTATTAGATGCCAGATTCATAAGGTCTATTGACTACACTGAATGGATTTCCAACCTGGTCCCAGTCACAAAACCAAATGGGTTGATCCGTGTATGTATAGATTTCTGGGACTTAAACAAAGCATGTCCAAAGGATGACTTTCCTTTACCAAACATTGACATCATAGTGGACCTTACAGCAGGACGTGAGCTGCTATCCCTCATGGATGGTTTCTCTGGCTATAATCAAATCTGCATCGCTCCTGAGGATCAGCACAAAATAGTATTTACGTGCCCATGGGGTACATATGTTGGAACGTCATGCCCTTCGGTCTCAAAAACGCAGGTGCCACGTATCAAAGGGCTATGACCACGATCTTCCATGACATGATGCACAATATAATGGAGGATTATGTAGATGACCTATTGGCCAAATCAACAACAAGGAAAGATCATTTGAAGGTACTCGACAAAATTTTCAAGAGACTGGAAGAGTACAAGGTTCGGCTAAACCCTAAGAAATGTGTTTTTGGGGTCACGTTAGGTAGGCTATTGGGGTACATAGTTTCCCGAAGAGGCATAGAGGTCGATCCAGCAAATGTCAAAGCAATCATAGACATGCCTCCACCCAAAGGGATCAGTGAACTCAGAACTCTGCAAGGCAGAATACAATCTATTCATTGTTTCATCGCCCAATTGGCAGATAAGTGCCACCCATTCCAGTACTTATTGCGCAAAGGTGTCCCCTTTGTATGGATGGATAAATGTCAAGAGGCCTTCCAGAAAATCAAAGATTACCTACTATCAACGCCCGTCCTCATGTCGCCTATTCATGGAAATCCATTAATTCTATACATATCGACCACTAATTCAGCACTGGGGGCATTATAGGCCCAAAATGATCATGAAGGGAAAGAAAGAGCAATCTACTACATCAGCCGCACACTGATAGGGTATGAGTTGAATTACACATACATTGAACGTGCATGCCTCACGGTTGTCTTTGCAGCCCAAAAACTAAGGCATTATATGCTCAATCATCAGACACAACTGGTTGCCAAGATCAACCCATTGAAATACCTATTAAGTCGAGCAACGTTAACAGGCCGATTGGCAAAATGGGTCATGATCCTAAGTGAATACGACATAAAGTATGTTGAACGCAAGGCAATAAAAGGGCAAGTAATAGTAGATCAACTAGCAGATGCACCAATGCAAGTCTCTCATCCGTTGGTAACTGATTTTCTGGATGAGTTTTTTTCATACGGAACCAACAACACCTTGGAAGATGTATTTTGATGGGTCTCACACTGGTCATGGCTCAGGCGCTGGAATCTTGTTCATCACACCACAAGGGGATTCAATTCCTAAATCATTTCGAATCACTTTCCCTTGTACAAATAACATTGCCGAATACGAAGCACTAGTTACAGTTCTCAAGTTGGAAATCAAATGGAAAATTCAGACATTGTTTGTATTCGGGGATTCCCAGCTGGTAATCAACCAAGTGAATGGTGACTATGAAACAAAGGATGAGAAGTTGCTTCCTTACAAGAGGATGGTGGACAGTTTCCTAACATACTTCCAATCAGTGTCTTTTGACCAAATCCCCAGGGCACAGAATAAGGCAGCTGACGCAATGGCTACTATTAGTTCTCTCTTGGACATCCCCAAAATTGTGTCACAATTTGAATTCCTAGTAGAATAGCTATTGATACCGGCATATGATATCCCAGAGTCGAAAATAGTTTGCGAACTTGTTGGTCCCAACTCTCCTTGGTATCATGACATTTATGACTACCTAAAGACTCAAACCCTTCCACCAAATCTATCCAATAACCAAAGGAAGTCCTTCATTAGGAAATCCGCAAGGTATGCCATTATCAGTGACACCCTATACCGCTGTGGTTTCGACAATACCCTCCTTAGATGTCTTGACACCGATGAAGCATGTACGACCTTACGAGAAGTGCACGACGGTATATGCGGATCTCATTCAATTGGTCCTACTCTAGCTAAGAACTAACGAGACTTGGATATTATTGGCCGACAATGGAAAAAGATGCACTGGAATATGTCAGAACCTGTCGCAAGTGTCAGATTCATAGTGATTTGGTCCATGCTCCAGCACAAGAACTTCGGCCAATCACTTCTCTGTGGCCCTTCGCTCAATGGGGACTCGACCTCGTGGGTAAGATTCATCCAACCTCCTCCAACGGCCATAAATTCATTATCACCACCACTGAGTACTTCACAAAGTGGATCAAAGCCATCCCATTGACATACATTACTGGCAAACAAATATCAAGGTTTATCCTCAACTACATCATTTGCTGGTATGGCCTCCCACAGTCCATCATCACTGACAACGGACATCCGTTCAAAAACCAAGATGTCCGTGAGTTATGTGAGCGATTCCATATCCAACACCACTTTTCATCCCCATACTACCCCCAAGGAAACGGCCAAGCTAAGGCGTCGAATAAAACCATTGTCAAGATTCTCAAAAAGACTGTCAATGACGCTGGCCGCGATTGGCACATACAACTTAACCCTGCTCTGTGGGCTTACCGAACTAGCATTCGTACACCTACAGGAGCTACCCCATTTGCCCTGGTCTTTGGTGTTGAAGCCATCTTACCCATTGAGGTTGAAATTCCTTCGCTACGAGTCTCCTTGAAGGGTCTAACTAATGAAGAGGAGTACCGACAATCACGCTTGCACGAGCTGGAAATGCTGGATGAGAGAAGACAAAACTCACTAAATCACCTCCAAGCATATCAAAACCGCCTTTGTTGTAGCTACAATAAAAGGGTTATGGTTAGAAAGTTCAACATTGGCGACCTGGTTCTCATGCAGAACCCTAAGAACCGAGCAGACAGAGAAAAGCCAGGAAAATTTGAACCCAACTGGCTGGGTCCATATATTATCATATCTTCTTTTGGTTTTGGAGCATATCAACTGGCAACTCCAGATGGAGAACAGTTGACTGAACCCATCAACAGTTTACACCTCCGAAAGTTCTATGCATAGCATTAGAGGATGGAGCTGAAAACCATAAAATACAAAAAAATTGAAAAATGATAAAAAATCGTCACCCTGATGAAAACCTAGCAAACAGGCATCTTGGTGACACCAAAAAAATCAAAAAATTATGAAAATAGTAAAGAGAAAAATAATTCATCCAATGGTGAAAACCTGGCAAACAGGCACTTTGGACAAATACCATGGTGAAAACCTGGCAAACAGGCGCCATGCATAATCAATCATTGCTCTGCCATCTACTGTCACTTGGTCTAAACTTAGCTTAGGATGAAAGGTATCTTCGCCACTATTCTGCGAATCGCCATCACATCCTACCTTACCTGTCATAGTAGATAAAGGATTGACATCAAGTCCTGACAACTGTTCGTCTACCAAGTCAACACCGTCTCGTCCATATCACTTGTGAATGGCTAAGTCTTAGACCTGACTGGGGGCAAAATGTTTATCATGAAATTGCAGTGGATGTCACACATGCTCAAAAACATTGGCAAAAAGTCCTGAAAAAAGACAAAACATTGGCAAAAAGTCCTGAAAAAAGACAAAAACATTGGCAAAAAGTCCTGAAAAAAGACAAAACATTGGCAAAAAGTCTTGAAAAAAGACAAAAACATTGGCAAAAAGTCCTGAAAAAAGACAAAAAAACTAGCAAAAAGTCCTGAAAAATGACCAAAAACATCACAAAAAGTCCTGAAGAAAGACCTAAAAATCATAAAAATGTCCTGAAAAAAAAAACATCAAACAAAATCATTAGACCACTCGAAGAGCACGAACACATTGTCATTTTTGGTCAAAATCAATCATGTCAAATAGGCCCATGTCATTTGTCTGAACTACATTGTCTCTGCGCATTTGCTACGTAGGCAAGACTCATACTTGAGTCCCCGAGACATTAGGTCAGTCCTTTTAGGTTTGTCAAAGTAAAATCATGACGCAATCTTCGTTCATCAAGACAAAGTCATTGGTCGTGTTGAACTACGAGGTCTCTGAGTATATGACGTAGGCAAGGCCATCTATCGATGAGCCCCCGAGGCCACACTAGGTCAGCCCATTAGGGTTCATGACACTACACTGGCACACAAGTCAAAAGTCTTCAATCATTTCTTCACATGGGAAAAACTCCTAAAACAAGGTAGAACAATCTTTTGTTCAACACGACAATCTCATCAGCACATCACTCAGGTCATCAGGGCAATATCGACATATAGTCAAACACAAGTCAAACTCGGTCAAAGCAAGTCAAATCATTATAAACTGGTCAAACTGTCAAATTTTGGTTAAATCTTCAGATGAGTCCTTCTGAATGATAACCTCTATTATTTACGCCTTAGGATGTGTCCTTCCTAGGCGTCGTCATCATCATTTCGGCATTTCGAGTGATCCTCTTGACATTTAAATGATCACTCTTCCTGACATCAGTACTCTTCAGATGAGTCCTTCTGAAGAACCAACTCGGTCATTTATGCCTTAGAATGTGTCCTTCCTAGGCATCGTCATTATCTCGAGGAACCCCTTACGACCACTAGGGATCAAATCCTCTTGTCATTGGCATCATTCAGGATGTGTCCTTCCTGAATTTACCAAATCTCGACATTTTTCAAGGTCATCAAAACTTTAAACATTCGGACATCTTGACATTATCAAACATGGCATCTCGGCATCAGAACAATGGATATCCAGACACACTTGGCAAACACTTGACAATTGTCTTGTCATCTTTTATCATGTTATTAGTTTTTCAGCGAGATCCCACTAAACAGGATTTAGAGAAGCAGCGACGTAGCATGACGATTGACATGCATGACTACTAGCTTCTCAGCGAGGTCCTGATCTTGGAATTTAGAAAAACAATGACATATCATGATAGAGACTTTATTTTTGTAGTTTGACAATCATGTCACTAGTTTCTCAAGGATGTCCTGGAAACAGGATTTAGAGAAGCAACGATGTTTCATGATCTGTCATTGTCTTTTTCTGCTTGTGGTTGATTATGACAACAAGACTGGGGCAAGCACGCTCCTAGTATGAGTCATAATCATCCTTGTCTGTGGTTGTTTTGTCTTGGGTAATGGTACGACCTTGCACACCTTGATCTATGTCATATCATGGTGTTTGTTGGCCATTACAACAGTTTGCCCAATGATGATTAAAGAGCAACGAATATTAAAAGTCCTACAGTAAAGTTTTGAAGGATTCGTATCTTCTCATAGGTCTCATATCTTCTCCTCTTTGGTTTGATCATCTTCTCATCAGTCTCGCCATCTTCTCTTGTCCATCCCATGATAATATCCTGTGACATCCAAAAACATAAGTGCATACATGATCATACACATTGCATTAGGTCCATACATACATAATCCATGGCATTAAATAAACACATTGCATTAGGTCCATACATACATCATACAAGGCATTAAATCATATACATAATCACAAGCATTGCATTAACATAATCATCATCATTGCATCTTTTACATAAACGCATCATGCACATCATTAACATAATCATATAAATATTGCATCATCATGGCATCAAAATCACAAATAGACATCATAGTACATAAATGGCAGTATAAATTAAGCAACATACATCATACATAGCATAATACATAATGCATAGAAAATCACATAACACATGTAGGTCGCATCAAAACTGCATCATCATATAGAATCATCTCAAAAATATACAATGTCACAGGATAGAGTCAAGGGATATCCCAAAAATGGAGCTCGCAGGCTCAAATAATAAACATAGTGTGTCCAAACACAAATATGCCCCTAGGGAAGGCTCTCATCATCTCCTCGGGGAGAAGAATGTGGCGGAGGAAACTCTATCACGGGCGCTGAAGCAATGGGGGGTCCTGTAGCAACCTCTGTCTGTGATGCTGTCAGAACTGCGAAGGCATGTGTCATCTCAACGGTAGTGAATACCTGTGAAGTCACTGCTGCTAGACTTTGAGAGGACGGATCTGTCACTGGTGGCTGACCCTGTACTGACCTTTGCACTAAACCAATAGAACCCTGACTGTGCCTTGAATGGTGACTCGAAGTATGCTTGCGAGAATGGTGTGACCTGTGGCCTGACGTGTGTCCTGTGGAAGTCGACCCTCCGACACTGGTATGGCTCTTGGTACCACTGCCACTGCCCGACCTATGCCCACTGCCTGTTCTCGTCTGTGATCGGGACAAGGTAGGATCTCGCTGCTCTGGCAGTATTGCATGCTCATAAAGGGTCATGTACTGCCCCAACTTGGTGCTCACCCTGGCAAGCTCCCGAGCCATGTCCCCTGTAGGTCCTGTGCATAGGGCCGCAAACTCTGTGCACCACCGTGCCGCATCCTGCTGGCAGATCACCGCCTGATCCCACTCTACACGGGATACCTCTAGTGCCGACTGTAGAGACCTGACCTATGCCAAGCTGGCGTCTAATCTCTGCTTAAGATCTGCCACTCTTTGATCTATTGTGGCATCTGACGACAATCCTGAGGACAGTATCTCCTCCTCCCCCTCCACCATCTGCCATCTAAGAAGTCTCTCAGCCTCGCCTATGGCATCATCCTCCTCGTCATCATCATCATCATCCTGCCCTGCCACCTCCGCCTCCTCCTCCCCTTCCACCTCCACCTCCACCTATGGTACCCTGACATCCACCTCCACATCCACCTCCACATCCTCCTCCTGTCTCTCCCCATCCTCACCGACCTCAGGGATAGCATCTAACGCTACCCTCGCCACGCGCTGTCGCACCCTGCGACCTGGTACCTGGTCATCTCACCTCCACCTCCGGCTGTCTCCACCATCATCCCCACCTCTGGCTCCACCTCTACCTCCATCCCCACCCCGGCCTCCATCTCCACCCCTGCCTCCGTCATCTCCACCCCTCCCCCTGTCCCTGCCTCTGCCTCTGCCTCTACCCCCGTCTCTACCTCTGCCACCTCGTCTGGCTCGTGGCACTCGCGAAATCACTGATCGCCTGTCAACTGGTGCTGGCCCGTTAGGATCTGTCAATGGAATGGGTCTGCGTGCCTGCCACCATAGGTCATAGGCTGGCGTCGTACCTAGATCCGCTACTCCACCTCTCCAACCCCAGGCCTGGGCTACTAACCCATCTATCTACTGTGTGGCAAATGCCACTGGGATGGCCGGTCCCCATGCATACTCTCTTGAAGATCTAGCATACTCTGTCGTCCCCACAGGCACATCCTACTGCTCGCCAAACTGTCTCAGCACACGTTGCGGCAGGTACATCTCAATGATCAAGGACGTCTGCACTGTCCTACCAATAAGGTATCTGTACTACCTGCAAAAGTTGAGGTGCTCATCCTCATCATCCCATGCCTTGCAATCCCTGTGCGGCCTCCAGATGAACATCACCATAGTATCGATCCGATGCCGCCACCATCCTGTCTCGCCCATGTGGGTCTACTGTAATGCGCCAGCATAATAATAGGAGTAGGGCATCCTCGCGGCAAGCTGTGGTCTGTCAATAGGAGGGCGGAATATGGCTATGTGCTCCCATGCCTAGATCATCATAAGGGTGGTCCCACAGGAAATACTCTCTCCTCTCCTGTATACCACATCGTGAAGCTGGTGATATAGCATCCCTAGCAGGTAAGGGCCCTACACATAAACTGTCCTGTCTCACCTCATGCTAACTAGGACGTCCCCCCAACCAATCAGAAATCCATGTCCTCGTCGATCGGGAACCAAAATGCCAGCAATCAGAGTCGCTAGGAATGCATCGAAGCACCCATAATGCTCTGCTAGGAAATCCCAATGTATCTCGTAACCCTGAATGCCAAGCCCAGCACCCTGATCCTGATAGTACGCACAAACGGTCTGCTCGCCATGACGTGGATCATACACAATCCACTCCCCTCGAATAGGAATCCGGAGAATATGTTAGACGTCCTCCAAGGTGATGGTGGCCTCACCTGTCGGCAGGTGGAAGGAACAAGTCTCTGAATGCCACCGCTCGCACAAGGCCATCAACAAACCCTTGTTCGCCTGAATGGAGGGCATGAACGCAGCATAAAATAGACCCAGTCACATCAATCGTCGCCGCTCTCGCGAGCCCAACTGATCGACAAACCGAAAGGTGGTCGGTCTGCTCTCTCTAGTATAAATAGGGGCAAGCTGTCTCTACAAAAAGATGAACAATGCATTAGCACTTTTTGGACAACTGACAACATCATGAAAAGTAACTAAGGTCATGCAAACATCCAAACAAGTTTTATTAAGAAAACAGGCAAATGCGTTCAGAAAAGCAATTGCGTCACGAGAAAACACTTGCGTCGTTCAAAACAGCATGTGCGTCTGAACAGATCAATTGTGTTGCTATATGACACTTGCGTCACAAAATTATGCGGTTGCGTCACAACATTGCGAATGCGGCACGGCAAAACAATTGCGACATTCAAAAAATTAGTTGCGTCTCCACACAACAATTGCGGCGTTTGACCGGTCAAATGCGACTCGGTATGGCACTTGCGTCGCGCGAATTATCATATGCGGCACAAACCGTCGGTGCGGCCTGTTTATGTCTTGCACTTGCGTCGTGACGCATCACATGCGGCAAATGTGAGAGCAATTGCGGCTTACGCGAACGCATATGCGTCGCGGCGCATTCGTTGACTGCCCTAGAGAGCATTAAAAAACACGTAAAACGGTAAAATGACAAAGTAAGTTTAGGGTACATACCGCTGACTTTGAGCCCTCTGGCTGTCTGAAGGTCCTCACGATCTCCCCGCAGTGCTCTGATACTGGAATAACCATCCTCACTGCTGCGCCTTTCGCTCTGAGCTCTCAAGTTTCGCAAGGTAAATAGTGAAAGTGAATTGACTTTTACCCCTTTGTCAACCTATTTATAAGGTCAAAATGGCATTTTTCAACCAGTCAATACTGGAGACTCATTTCCGCACCTTTGACCTCCCCATAAGTTGCTTTAAACATGTCAAAATCTGAAACCGACTGCGCCGTTGTTTTTCTAGTTATCAAATTGATTTATCGGGACCCTTTGCAATTTTTTTTGGCGCCAACCCAAATTTTGAAAATTCTCCGAGGGGGCAAGGATACTCTGTACCTTCACTGGGGCATATTCATGACTTATTTTTCTTTGTCACAATGTGACAAGCAACATTATGACAAAGAGGGGCAAAATGTAGACACCTAAAAATGACCTAGACCTGCAAGCTTCATTTTTACCACTTTCGTCCTAGCATAATTAAGTCACTTAATTATGTCATTGGTCTACATTCGACTATTGATTAAATAACTCATAATTATTTAATTAATTCATGTCAGTTGTTTCCCCTTGATTATTAAATAAATAAATATTATTTATTTATCTAATACGTCATTAATTATCTAAGTCTTCCTCTAATTAAATAAATTTCTTAATTTATTTAATCCCCCTTTTGTCATTCATTTCTCCTTGATTATTAAATAAATAAATGTTATTTATTTATCTAATACGTCATTAATTACCTAGGCCTTCCTCTAATTAAATAAATTTCTTAATTTATTTAATTCCCCTTGGTCATTTATTTGGTTATTAAATAAATAAGTCTTATTTATTTAATTACATCACTAATTAAGTCCCCTTCTTTTAAAATTAAATAGATTCTAATTTATTTAATTTTTGTCCATTTCCCACTATAATTAAATAATTATTTTAATTATTTAATTATTCGTTAGCCTCTTCTCTCATCAAATTAAATAAATTTTTATATTTAATTTAGCTCACTCTCTGGAATTTTGAATTAAATCATCATTTAATTCAAAATAATTCCTTTTGTCACATTCCTCCATATTTAAATAATATCTACTGGTCACCTGGAATAAATAAATTTTATTATTGAATTTCTCCAGCAACCTCTTTGTCCGTGCCAATCTTATCTCTTGACATCTCATTTAATTTCAGCCCTTGATTGAATTATTTTATAATTCAATCTCAACCCTTCATCCTTATCATTGCCCTAATTTTGACCTAACCCTATTTCACATTGCAGCATTTAATCTTGACCATTGATTCTAGGGTATTTGTCATCTTCTCATCCTGGCCACACATTCAAAATTCCATATTTTATAAAATTGCAATTTTGTTCTCATTTGTCTCTCTCATGCTCAGATTTTAACTTAGGCTATTATTATTGTTGCAGTCATTGTCATTTGCAGCCATTGTCATTTTTAGTTTATTGTGAGGTCATTGTGAGGTCATATCTTTCATACAAATCCTTCAACACTTGCATAGGGCTTTGTCATTTGTCATAGTTGCTCATTTGAAATCTGAGGGCATCTCTGTTTACTGCAAGCTAGGAGGTGTAACAAAGGTAAACCATGGAAGATGAGGACTTAGGGTAACATTGTTCCTTTTGTTTTCATATTATTTCCTTTGTGCTTTGTTATTTCATTTGGAATTTTAATGTTGTTGTGCTAACCCTTTAACAAATCTAACTTTCCCTTGATTACAGTTCCATGCCTATGTTAGTGGATAACTAAATGTGCGTGGGTATCTAAGGGTTGATATAGACATGAACCCTAGCGGTTTGGTACATGTGTTATGCTCTAAGCACCACACCTACAGTAGCATACAATGTACCATGCTATCCACCTCATGATATGTGAACTACTCTAGAACATAATATAGATGTGCAAGAATGTTGTGACCCTATATGGTCCTATGGTGCTCCATCTACCTGATCATATGAACAATACCTTTATCCAAGTGTGCTCCCTAGCCATTAAGGATGAGTATTAGTGCTACTATAAACACCATGATCTATCTCAAGAGTGATGATCATGCATAGAGTAGCCATGCTAACTTAATACATAGCCCTATGATATCCTCTCGAATTGGTCCTCTGAGGAAATATCCTCTATCTAATCACATCTATGCATATGTAAGATCCCTTGCGAAGCGCATGGTCTCACCTCAAATAGGAACTTGAAGGATGTGATATACATCCTCTAGGGTGATCGTCATCTCACCAGTGGGTAGACAAAATGTGCAAGTATTAGCATCCCATCTCTTCACAAGTGTCATCAACATGGCATTCTGGTACCTCATGGGAGGCATGAGGTACACCTTGTAAATCCTAGTGGTCTGTGAAATATGAATGTCCACCTCTAATAATGTCGAGACTAGGTCTCTTAGGTGATATAATTTTCTATCGCTGAGACGCTATCGTGACCAAGGTGAAATCTAACAAAAAGAAAAAATATCTCCTATAAGCATTCTAAAATATTAAATCTATACATCAATAGTCAAAAAGTATGCTAAAGTTTCTTTAGGATACTTTTCTAAGGGTCCTAGACACTTTATTTCATTTTTGGGACATTTCACGAAGAAACGAGACACTTCACAAAAAAGTGGGACACTTTGCGAAAAAGGGGAAACTTTGCAAAAGAAGGGATGCTTTGTGAAATTTTCTTCTAGGGTCCTAAGTCTATCTAGAAATGCATAAAATATAAACTAAATGCATAAAAACAAAGCTAAGGCACAAAAAAATTAACTCACCTAATGTTGAAGGTCACCTCATGCTACCTTCTCTCATAGGCTATCGAGTCTCAGGGGCACGTACTCTCGAATGCTCGGCATTTTCAATCATTCAACAATGAAGTCAAACTACAAGAAGGTAAAAGACAAAAGTTTTGCAAATTACTTCACTTTTTACTATTATATATGTTTAAATTAAGTCTTTAGCATATTAGGGTTAAAAGTGCTTTTTCATTCAAACTAGCATACTGGGGGCTAGTGAACTCCATTTTTGACATTGTTTGTTGCATTAGATTCACGATTTTGCTCCCTTTCCTATCAAAATGTCTATCACTAGATGTGGTATGGTACTTGGAAATACCCTAGATTATATGACTTATCTAATTCGATGTGGTTAGACTTCTACCTTGATTCCACCTCCATAAAGCAAGAGAAATCAAGGTGCATACATCTACCCTCGAATTTAACTTCAAGAAAAAGTTAGATAAGAGGAATTTTGAGTGACTAATGAATATGTGTTGTAGGATGTGGTTCCTAACATTATGGTTTTACAGATAGCTATAGTCGGTAATTCATTCTTCTATATTGTGAATGAATCCATATGAGTATCCTTTAATGAAATTCAAAGTTTATTGTTCAGATTCCTTTAGCCTGCATATGCACATGTAGAGTCATATGGGTGCTAAAGTGGGGCCTAGATTTAATGACAAAAATTGAACTCCCTTCTTGGATATGGTACAATTTCTCACTTAATCTAGACCTATTTTGGTACCCTTGCATTAAATACCCTCTAAATCATCATTAATAGGTTCTTAAGACCCTTTATTTCATATCTCAAGGCTTATTTCAACTAAAATCCTCACAAAATCAACAAAATCATTAAATTTTCTAACAACCCATCATTGGTCCACCTTGAAAAACTAGGGTGGGACTAATATGCCACCTTGGGTGTATGAGTCCCCCTAGGCGAGACCCATATGCCACAAGTGGCGTATGAGTCTTGTGTGGCCCATTTTTAGGGTTTGAGTGAGAAATTCAAGTTTTTTATTCAAAATTTTGGTTAATGTCATATTTTGAGATCTAGTAAATGGTAAATTCGGTGTAATGCCTATATAAAACAAGATTTCAAGTCATTATTTTCATCTAGATGCTAGCAATTTCAAGATCTAAGAATTCATAAGCACTTAAGCATTCTTTCACAAGAACATTCAAGAGCAAGTAGCAAGCAAAGTTGAAGTCTTGGAGAAGCATTATAGTATTTTGGCAACTCTTCAAGCTCACTTTCATTCAAGATCTAGCATTGTCAAGGATTGATTATGGTTGCCTATGGTGAATCATGATGGATTCTAGGTTGGGGAGATGCAACTAGCCATTCAACCAAGCCTAATGACATGTTTCCTAAGTGATTCCATCCTCCAGTATCATTTTACTTTCAACCTAAGGAAGGTACATGTCTTATTATGTCTTATTAGGGTGATTAGACATCTCACAAAGTGAGTCATTCATCTTCATGCTTCATTCATGCATCTCATTCTAGCACATTAGAATAGGGTTGCATTACATTTTAGATTTCCTAATCTTAGATGCACTTAAAATTTGGGTTTGTATGCACATTTACTTTCAAGATCCATTGTTTCTAACAAGGTTTAATCATTGAATTAGGGGTTTGACCAAGTCAGACCCCCCATAAGAAAATCAACACTATATACTATTTTGCAGGTCTTTTTATAAGTTCAGATCTGAAAATCTGGTTGAGAAGGAAGAGCAGGGATAAAAGAGCAGATTTAGTCTTTGAATTTCCAAAAAAGTAGAACGAGATTTATATGCCACTTGTGACGTATGAGTCCTAGAATAGTTAAATTTCTAGATTTTTAAAGATTCAGATCCACCACTGACAAATTCTTATTTTAGTCTAGAAACCCTAGTCTGGGACTGATATGCCCATCCTAGCGTATGAGTCCCAGTGTGCCCTAAAGTCTATATTTTCAGGATTTCAAAGCTTATTCCAAGCACATTTAGATTTATAGGTACACCATTCTGATTTTTCAATTTATTATTTTGATTTACATTCATTTCTAGGTCATTTATTTAAGTCTTGCATATCATTAAGTTTGAACATTAAGTCTTGCATGTTACTAGTCTTACCAAGCCCTAGCTTGATGGGGAACCCTCTTTTAGTCTTTAGCCATACCCTAGGATACCCTATTGCAAGATCTCTTTCCCCTTTCTACATTCGGATTGAGATCTCTAGGGTTTCCTTGAGTGAAACTTGAGGGAAATAGGTCTAGGTCCTAAACCCCTAGCTCATCCTATCTTTTACAAGGATAGGGCATCGTATCTCCGTTGTTTCAAATGTTTGATCTTGGGGTTGATTAGATGGATGTTAAAAATATGCCTTAATGATTATTTGGAGGAAGAGATTTATATATCATATCCAAAGAAGTACAATAAACAATGGTAAAGAAATTTGAGTTTGTAAGTTCAAGAAATCTTTGTATGGTCTCAAACAATCTCCTAAGAGATGACAACAAAATTTTGATTCATTTGTGTAGGGATTAATATATTTTGAGGTCTAAATTAGATCATTGAATATATTATAAAATGCATATTGATCACTTCCTTACTAGTGTACTATATGCTGATAATATGATATTTTTAAATAATTGGAATGATGTGATTTGTGATTTAAAGTCAAATTTTAACATAGTTTGAGTTGACCTGTGGGTATCCAAGTTCATATCGGGGATGGAGATCAAATGAGATATCTAGCTAACAAAAAGCTTTGGTTGGGCCAAAGTAAGTATGCAAACTCAATTTTAGAGAGATTCATCATTTAGCTTCTAAACCATTATGTGTTCCCATTTGAATAGTGATCTCTAGTTCTTAGAAATGTGAATTGGCCTCTTATCTATCTATAGCTAATGTTTGGAAGTGTAACTCATCACAACTTTCCACATCAACAAGTCTAGTAAGAAGTGTCCTAAAATTGGCTTTTTAAAGATTCAATCAAAACTTAATTATGGTATACCAAGTAGTTGAACAAAAAAATCATTTGTTACTAACATAATATCATATTCTTATTTAAAATATAACTTATATGCAACCTAAATGATCACAATACCTTTTGGTAACCATTAATCTTGTTATCTCTAAATTTTATATCTAACACAAATGGATCAATAGTTGAACACAAAAACTATTTGTTGTTATAAAAACAACACATTATTATTTAAAATACAACTTGTATCCAATGTAAATGGATCAATAGTCAAAATTAATTTTCTTGACAATCCTTCACATTTTATGGAAAAATACAAGGTATTTATTATGCTTACCTTTTATATTTGTGATAGGACAAACTATTAATATGAAATACTCCAATGCTTATACATTGTTACCACAATATTTGTACAAATAAAGATCATATTTTTTCACTATGACAACAATACATATTCAAATGTGCACCTTATTTTATAAATGACACTTATAGTGGATAGTTATGATATTTTATTTGAAACAAAAAATATTTAACTCACTTGTTAATGAGTGTATTTATGCTTTTTATATAGTATTAATAAGTTTTCATGTGTTCAAGTATAGGTTCATCTTGACCAACATTTGATTTTTTTAATGAATATCCTATTTAACTTTGCATTAATTTAAAAAAATTACTACATTATTCACAAAAAATCGTTCCCTATGTCCGCCTTCTCCTTGAGAGGACACTAACTGACCAAAGACCAGCAAATGTGTCGTTTGCATTTGATTTTTGTTTAATTTATATATGAACTAACTATCAACAATATATAGCATAAATATATGATAAGACTGAAAATCATAAATACAATTGCTATCACAACAATTCAACCCCACACTTGCTAGCAAATTGTTAACTAAATTTAATTACAGTAGTATCTTGATGAAGCATATACTAATACTGAAAGACACAATTTCCCAATTCCTTTGGGCCAACCATTTTCATGGTACATGTGAAACTTAATACGACACCAGAAAACACTAAATACATGACGTACGAGCGTGTAAAACTTTCTACACCCGAGCAAAACGTTGCTAAAATCTGCATTATCCGGTACACAGAAAATCTATCAAGTTTGAACAGAATAATGGCGTTTTACCTCAGCTAGGAGACGAGCAGAATTTTTACCTTCGGTTCTTCCCGAAGCAGCAGAACGAGAGGAGAAAGAGTTCGATGTCGAAAGCATCTCAGATGACGATGACTCCGCATGAGAATTAAAACCGTCGCTATACACAGCTACAGGCAAATTCCTGGGAACATATGGCAATTCAGCATCAAATTTCAGTATCTTTAACACCTCTCTCATCGTGGGTCTCGCATTTGGGTCCGGATGAGAACACAGCAATCCCACCACCATCACCACCTCTATTTCCTCACTATTGAAATTCCCTTTAAGCTTTTCGTCTGCCGCATCCAAAATCTTCCCTTGCCCATGCAAATCCCAAACCCAGGGTACCAGTTTCAAACTCTGTTCATGCAGGGTGTAGTCAATGGGTTTCCTTCCGCAGGCAATTTCCAAAGCCACAGCTCCAAAGCTATACACGTCTGATTTTGGGGTTGCCTTTCCAGTTTCTATATACTCCGGTGCTAAATACCCACGTGTTCCTGCAACCATGGTTGTACGGGACGCTGTGTGACCAGATTCCACCAGTCTTGCGAGACCAAAATCCCCCAGCTTTGCATTGAAATTTGAATCCAGCAAGACATTGCTGGCCTTCACGTCTCTGTGCACAACACACTGATCCCACTCCTCATGGAGATAAATAAGAGCAGAGGCCAGGCCACAAGCAATGTTGTACCTTACATCCCAATTCAAGCAAACCTTACTTTCATCGAATAGATATTTATCTAGACTTCCATTTGGCAGCAATTCGTAGACAAGAAGAAACTCGCCTTGTTCATGGCACCATCCCAAGAGCCGCACAAGGTTACGGTGTCTCAGCTTACTGATTATGGTCACCTCTGAAATGTACTCCTTTTTCCCCTGCTTCGATTCTTGGGATATTCTCTTTATCGCCACGGCCTCGTTTGTTGTAGTCAAGATGCCTCTGTAGACAGCTCCGAAGCCGCCTCCTCCCCGCATTTCATCTTTGCTGAAGTTACGTGTAGCGGTGCTGAGCTCAGCGTAAGAGAACTTGCGGGGGCATTGAGCAAACTGTTCGTCCAGCTCTATGTCTCTCTCTTCACCCTCGTTCTCCCTCCTCGTTTCTTTGTGTTTGAAATACCATATCTTGCCGATAAACAAAGAAAAGCAGAGAACCAGGAAACAGACGGTGGAGGATATCAAGATCACTTTTACAGAAGGTTTCTTGCGACTCTTTCGGCGACCTTCATGGGGAATTATGGTTGGAGGTCCTAGTGGTGAGAAAACTGGGTATGAGGGAGCGTCACTGGGAGGGAGAGCGGGGGAGATTTCACCTAAATAAACAGAAGAAAAACTCCAGGCATTGACTGTATGGGTTTCCACTGATATTCCAGTGGATGCGGAGAGACCAACCTTGACCTTTTCTGGTATATAGTCACGCAAATCTATGGGATAAGTCAAAATTGGGCTTCTGGGTTTATGACTATAACCATCATTAGAGTTATATAGAAGAAATACCTTGAGCTCCATTGTACTTCCATCGTAATCCACCCACGCGTCCCAAGCTTCCCCATTGCAGAGAGTATTGTTCTGGAACCGACCTTCAGAGCTGAGTGAAACGTTGGCCACGGAAACGACTGAATTGACGTCTATTCCCACATGGTTATCATCGGGGTCAAATTCGTCCATGAATGTGTCGAACTCGACGGCCACTATGCAATTCGATGAGTTCCCATCTCTAGTTTGGTTAAAGAGACCCAGCCATTGGCCAGCAGCATCCGCCGCCGGTTCATAGTGCAGAGGGGCAATGAAGAAAGTGAGTCCCTCTCCGGCGCATGCCCCCCCTCCTATTGAACTGTCGCTGCCTATATTCACAGTAGAACCTGAAATATGGCTGAGGTTTTGCATAACGAACTGAAAGTATGCTGTAAAACTTGCGAGAGCCCCAGAAGACTTGTCCCATAGAGGAACTGGTCTGTTGTAAGTGGCCCAGCCTGCGCTCCATGTGAGATCAGCTGTGGCCTCAGCTATGGTAAGTTGTAATGTGTGCAGTTGAAAGTAAGCATCAAGACCCACCTTGATATCTGTTGGCGGAGGGAAGGCAAAGCTAATGTTTCCGGCACATACCATACAAGAGAATAGAGTAACGATCAAGGAGAAGAGAAGGAAGAACTTCCAAGCAGAGCGATTTGCCATGGGAGTATTCTCCGAAACAATCACAATCGTAATGAGAGTATACGCTTCTATTTTAGGTAATTGCTCGTGGAAAGGGTCTATGACAGGATTTCAATGTAATTTTAAAAAAAAAAATTAGCCGGGTATGAGTACAGTGGATGTGAGAAATTATTTTCCACGTTCAACCGAACAGAAGACCACGAGATGCTGGTTCACAGGCCAAGTAATAAATACAAATGGCGAGATTACCGTGGTCAAGGGTAAAACGAGAAGAGTAGCGTACAAGATTCATTTATGGCTACATAGATTTCATGTATAGGTCTACAAAAAACAATTTAAGCATAAATCTTAGTAGAGAATTAACCTTTACTTAGAAGTTAAGGAAGTTGATTGGTTTTATTTTTGTAAATTCTTTTGTTTTGGTCAATACAAAAAAACAGCAGGAAGTTGATTGGCTTGATTTTTTTTTTATCTAAATTACACTGAATTTTAATAAACATATGTCGTGTAATGAAAATTTTATTCTACATTGCAAACTTTGCGGACACGTTGAAATGTATGATGGTCCAACCAGTTAATTGCCCTTTTTGCCAAAGGAAAGAAAGAATAAGACATTTTATGGGGATGCCAATATGTTAAAAAGCAGTGGAATGTTTTGTTTATTGATTTGCCAGCTATATTTGGGTTAAATTGAAAAGAAGCCCTTCTTGGGCTAGGATTACATCATAACATTATCGCTGATGGAGTTAGACATGTGCTTTTATCTTACATATGGAGAAACATGTGTAAAGTTGTTTTTAATAACCCAAATGATCATCAAGGAGCTGCATTTCCAGGGCCTTACTCAAACATTTTTTATTGTCTAATATCACTCTATTCTCTTCTACAGATGGAGGCAGAGAAGAATTTATAGATTGACTTTCAAATACAATAAATTGAACTCCAAGTTACTCATCTACTCAACAAGGAAGGTCATCATAGCTCAGGGCCTAATGTTTTATTTTCAAGATTGATATTGTGTTTTCCAACTGCTGCTCTATGTTTGATATTGCTCATCTTATCATATTGTTTTGCAGTTTTTTTCCTTGCATATTGTATTATTGTGTAATTTTCAGTCATTTCCTTTATAGTTTGTTATAGATTGGCACATTTTGCTACAGTTATTCCATTATGTTTTGGTTCTTACTTCTACTTTCTGAAGTTTGCTACATCTCTTGTTGTTGTTCTGCTTTGTAATATTTAGTTTTTTCTGCAGTTTTATATTGCATACCTTTTGTAATCTGCATTATTTTCAATACAAAAAAAAGTATTTTTAATTTTTTTTAAATTTTCTAAAATTGGAATGAACATAGCTTACATATATTATTTTTTGCACATTATATTATAAGTTCTTTCAATTATTTTTTTCTTTAAGTTAGTTATGTATAATTTGAAAAAAAATTATCTTTCTTTATTTTGATGATGGATTACAAAATGTGATTTGAAATTTTGATGTAAAAAAATTGTTAGTGTATTCTACCCTAGTTAGGCTAACTTAAGCCTAGTTAGGTGTTGGAGTGAACCCTTGACTCATTCCCCATGAGGTGTCCAATCCCTCTTGACACCTCTCCCTTGCATAGAGGAGAGCAACTCGCCACCATTGGAGGATGAGGAGTCCTCTCCTCATTCCATGACATGTGTGTCTATTCTTAAGGCATAAAAAGAAAAAAAGGTAAAGGTCCTTTTTAAGTCCACGATACCATGAGTATATGGGACTCCTCGTACTCCCCCAAATATGAGGGAGGCACCTAACTCGTGCTCCACAATACGAGGCCCTCGTACTCCCCCAATATGGGGGAGGCACCTAACTCGTGCTCCACAATACGAGGTGTACATACCCTACCCCCTGCAGGATTTGAAATTCTTATGGCTTTTGTTTGCTCATCCTCATGCTATATATTGAGGGTTTGAGCTCTCTATTCAATGGGTCAGCTAAAACATTTTATGCTTTCTTCACTTGTGCTTGAGAACTTTGTTCACTTGTGCTTGTTTCTCATCTCCTTAATTCTCCTAGTTTCTAATATTGTATCAGAGCATAAGGGGAGGTAGTTTATGGCCATAGAGTGAAGAAATTTGTTGTATTTAATTAGTTTTATTCCTCTCTTCCCGTTAAAAATCTATAGGAAAGAGAAAATTGATCCCACCCGTATTCCAAATTTGATGTTTTGGAGTTTTGCAGAGGCATCCAAACACTGGTTTGAGGTGCAATATCTTTGTGGTGTGATTTTTACCTGCAGACCCAAGATACCTCTACTCGTGTCCTCATGGGAGCGTTGTGGAAGGCGCCATTTTTTTTGTCGGGATGTGATTTATTTCGGTGGGCCGATTTATCTTGGGGGCCGCGTTTGACTTATTGGCAGAGGCAATTCAAATCATGATTTGATGTTAGGCAAGTGAAGGCATCACGAGTTGCAAAGCTAGGGGGGTCTTTTTTCGTTGAACAGAGGTGTGTTCATAGGCGACCTACATTCACCATGCCCAAACCCGTGTATCCAAAGCAGCCATACCCGTCCCAAACCTGCCACCCAAGACTGCAACGATTTCATTGAGCACAAGACTTGGTGTCAACCTGCATAGAGATCACGTCACCTTTTTGCCTTGACTCAGCCCACGACCCCTTTGGTGTTTCATCTGCACGATCTCCATTTACTATCTGAGCATCTTCATTTGTGTAGAAATGGTGCTAAAATTTTTGCTATGTGAGTTGATGCCCACATGATTGCTCTTGGAGTCAAACTCATTTTGTAACCTATCAGTTGTGATTGCAAGCTGGCTGATCATGTTTCCCTTTGTGGAATGGTCGAAGCAGCTACAAAAGCCACTTGTGTTTGGTGTAAGTAGAATTGAAGCAAGCGGCATCTCTTTGGTGACCAAGTCAAATTCAACTCCACCACGTAGGCATCACAACTTGGTATTTGGCACTCTCCAACGCAATCCTCTCTCACTCTATTTTTTAGTGATTCGCGCAGCAAGAGATGTGTCAAAATTGTATTGTAAGTCTGAGCATGTGAAGGGTTTCAAAAGACTCGGACTACTTTTTCTCCCATGGCTCAATTTTCCCCTATTCACTATGGTCACATACCCACCTTTTTCCCCTTTGTAAAGAAGGCAATTTTTTTTTACGAACCATTAGCATTTATGTTAAGTTATTTGTGGTTATTTAACTTTTATGGTTTAGTTAAATTATCCACATTAACATAGTGGTTTTGATCAACTTCAAAAGTTTGTTAAAAAAGTGGAAAGGAAATTTTTTTTGCCATAGGTAAAATCAAACTTTTGTACTAACCATTTGTGGTTATTTAACTTTTATGGTTTAATTAAAATATCCATATTAACATAATGGTTTTGATCAACCACAAGAGTTTGTAATTTTTGAGGTGGGGCCTTCATTGCACTATTGCATTTTTGCATTTGATCATTGCACATCATAAAGACCATGTCTACATGTTGCATAGTCAAGTGTACATATTGTGGGAGCACTCAACATGGGGATGAATTTTGTCCTCATTTCTCTCACACTATCTTTTCATTATTTTGTAAGATTGTAAAACAACCTACTACTATCGTCTTTCTAGATCCACCACTTTGGGATGTATAGTTACCCGACATTTCATGTATTTTTGTAGAATCCCATCTTGTTGATTTGGATGACACTATTGAGGACATTCATCTTCTTTTTGATGAAAAATTCAATGAAGTTGCATCAGCCTTGTCTTCTTCAGATATTCTTGCTCATTCCTTACCTACTTCAGCTTCTATAGTGACAGTATCATATTCTTATGGTTCCAGTTATCATCATACATTTATGATCCCTGTGGTCCCTATTCCTGAATCTTCACCACACATCATCTTTGGCTTGGAGATCATTGAGCATTCTATGAAGACATTATGGGAATCATCTGCATCTTTGGATCTTGTGCACAATTCAGAGACCTTTATACTTCTTTCTACATGTTCCTATTAGGAATGGGAAGATTATTTGCACACTTATGTAGTTCGTCTTCTTCCTAAGGGGTTCAATGTGGTTCAATGTTCATGGATTCTCTTCGGCATACTCCATCGAGCATCTATGTGCACTACAACATATCTTATGGGGGACTTGCAAGTCTTTGTTTGTATCTTCTATTAAATTGGGGAAATTTATTGTACACATGTGACAAAAGTTGTCCTAGGGGTCATGAAGTCCTCCTTGTTTTCTTTTTCATACATTTTGTTTCTCCTTTTGGAGAGGAGTTTTGTTCCCAGATGGGTTTTCTCCTTTACTCCACCTTATGAGAAACTTTTGTACATGGGTACCTAATATGGCTAGTAGTCGGGACCCATTTCTTCCTACCCACGTAAGCTATGCTTTGGGGGGGTGTTAGTGTATTCTACCCTAGTTAGGCTAACTTAAGCCCAGTTAGGTGTTCGAGTGAACCCTTGACTCACTAACCATGAGGTTTCAAGGTTGTCGAGGTGTCTTGAGAGGTGTTCAATCCCTCTTGACACCTCTCCCTTGCATAGAGGAGAGCAACTCGCCACCACTACAGGATGAGGAGTCCTCTCCTCATTCCATGGCATGTGTGCCTATTCTTATGGATTTTGGTTACTCATCCTCATGCTATATATTGAGGGTTTGAGCTCTCTATTCAATGGGTCAACTAATACATTTTATGCTTTGTTCACTTGTGCTTGTTTCTCATCTCCTTAATCCTCTTAGTTTCTAATAAAAATGAATGCAATTAAATTTAGAAACATTTCATACTATTGTAGTGGATTATAAAAAAAATCATTTTAAATTGTATTTTTAATATTTTTATTATGAAAATAAATATATTAAAGAAATTATGAAAAAAGACCACAAATTTCCACAATCCATGAAATTGGTCAAAACTGCTTATAGATTAGATTGTGTGATAGTTTTTTTCATCAATGTTTCAGATCACATTCTATGAGCCATTATGAAAATGATAGAACACTTTTAGAGATAGAAAATAGATTAGTAGCAAACCAAGATAGCTTAAAAGGAGAGGAGTGAGAGGGGGTTGGCATATGAAACAAGGCAAGAAAGATAACAAAACCAAAATAAAAAAGGGAATAAAAATAAAAATTACACCAACTTAAGGAATTGTTTTTTATCTATGTTTTAAGCATTTTCTTTTTGTTTTCGCCTTTTTTCTTTAATATTTCATTTTTATTTTTCTTTTAGGTTAGTGTGGTTTTTATTTTTATTCCTTATTTTCTTGTGTTGGTTTTGTCATCTTTATTTCCTCATTTGTTGTGCCAACCCTCTCTCACCCCTATCTTTTTAAGCTATCCTAGTCTATTACTAATCTATTTATTTGTCTCTAAAATCGCTATATCATCCTAATGATGAATCAAAAAGTGTGATCCAAAACATTGATGGAGAAAACTATCACACAATCTAATTCATAATTAGTTTTGACCAATTACAAAATTTGTGATAGATTACATTTTACACTTTTATAATTTTCAAATGGAAAAACTATTACTAAAGAAAGAAAAGAGAAAATACAAGGGGGTTTACTCCTATACTAAAACCTATAGAATAAAAAATAACTCAAATCACCATGATCATTGAAAAATAAGACCTCTTATTCCTTTCTAATCTAATCATTTTGAATAAGTTGTAAAAGATAAGAGAACTTATCAAAAGGAAATGGTCTTAATAAAGAAACATGCCAATGAAAAAATCCCTCTAAATCCCACTTATCAAGGTAATCAACTAAACCATTCCATTCCATAGAAATATAAGAAAAAAATATGGCTTCAAAATTTAAAGAGAGATGAAGGATCTAGTCTAGTAAAGAATAAATTCTCCAGGAGGACTCCTAAGAATCTAGTTTTGTTCAAAAAGGAAATGAATATCAAGGAATCAAATTCATATATAACCTTCTTCCAACCCAACTCACATGACTTCTCAAGATCCACTAAAATGGTGTGAGGTTACCTTAGATTGTTAGAATTAGTGCTCATTGCATAAGAGAAGATAAACAAGACTTACCATCAGTATCATGACCAACTCCTCAAATTCTAATAACACCTTGGTTACTTTGAGAAGAACCGTTAATATCAATTTTAACAAATCAAAAGGGGAAGGGCGCCACTTACCAAACTTATTCACCTTCTTAGAAGACTAGGATTTAGAGATGGATAGAAATTGAAGATTTGTAAGTTCCAAACTAATTTAAAGAAGAGAGTTAAAATAAGATAAGATCCCTTCAAAAGAACATTTAGTAGCAATATTTTTCAAGTGGGTGATCCCACAAAGCTGGTTTATAATTTCCGGGAGATCTTGATTTTTGTTGAAATCACATATTTTTAGAAAATAGAATGATTTAAGCCTTGAGAAGTTATATTTAAAGGATTCCAACTAAAGAGCGTTTGATCGAACCACTTTAGATCAAACCCCCTTGGATAGAACCCCGCTAGTTTTAAACCATACCTATAACAGAGTCTCCTTTACACCTATCAAAATGTTGATAAAAAACCACTTTTGATTTACCTTTTGGGGGATCAAATGAATTCATTTATTTTTTATTTTTTTAAGTATGTAGTTCTTAAAAAAGTATAATTTTAAATTATTATTTTTTATTATATTTATTTTTTATTTCTTGTGAATGTAGGTATTTCACCAAAAATTAAGCTCTCTATTCTGCACATGTGGACAAATAGAAGATTATCAAAATAAAAAATTGAAAAATTGAGTGCACCAGATATTGAAGTCCTTGATCCAACAAAAAATAATAATTGAATTTCGATATATAGAAAAAAAGTTATGCGTTATACGGTCCGCTTATGTCTGAATTGTGATTGTTTTGACTTTGAAACTTGATTAAGGAAAAAAATATTCAATAAAACACTATGAAACCAATTGGAAGCACTAGATATCATAGTTACAAATCTAAATTTGAAAAAAATAGAATTTTATCCTTCATGGAAAAAAAGTTATGCATTATACGGTGAGCATCACTCCTTAAAAATATTGTTTACTTAAAATAATAGTTTTCAAAGGAGATGGAAAAAGAAGTGCAAGATCTAATTCCAAAAATTTTGAAAAAAAGATATTTAGAATCTACAGACAATATTTCACAAATCACTAGTTTGCATCATGTTCAAATTCCTCATGGTTTAGCCACTATAGGTGCCCAAAAGTGAAGATCTAGTTAGAAAAAATTATTTCAGTGTCTAGTTTGGCCAAAAATTGTAAACTAGTATTGTGGGATCACCTGAGTATAACCATAATCTCCATCCAAAATTGTTTAATTAGACGTTAGTGACTCTAAAATGTTCTATGATTCTTCTCTAACCATATTTTTTAATAAATAAAAATAAGACTAATATCACAAGAAACCACAAGGAAAGAGGATGATGTAGGAGGGTATCCTTTGCTAGCCCAAACATTAATTAAAGTTGAAGCATGAATAATAGGACAATTTCATCATTTCCACCAATCTCTCCAAATACCCAAAGAGAAGGGACATTGAAAGAAAAGGTGAAACATTTTCTTCACTATTTCTTTATAGAACACATTTTGAAGGGCCTAGAAATTCTCTTTCTCTAATATTGTCCAATGTAAGACACTTGATCTGACACAATAAACATATTAAAAAAATGCATTTAGGTTAGCTTAATTTATTATGTAATTTTCTCCACTAGAAAAATATTTAATCCCATATTTCTTCTTCTCTAGAAATTGACATCCAAGAGTCATAGAATGAGCCGCTTTAGAATCATAACTCCAAGCAAGAAAATCATCTTCCTCCAAAGAAAAAATAGACCGATACTTAAAAATAGATGAGTGAGTATCTCAAGCTTCAAGTGAATGCCTTGTACACTAACTACTAGAATCCTTCCAACAATATATCCAAGAATTCCCTAAAAAGACGAGAAGTTTCAAAATCAACCACAATTGACTAGGCAACTTCTTGAAAAATATCAATAAATGAGTAAAGAAGAGAATTAAGAAGAACAAATTAACACATTAAGATTACAAGGAGCATTCCCAAAAATTGATTTATGATATTTTTTATAATTCAAAAGAGTCCTTCCTTGACTATGACAACTCCTCTATTAAGAGTACCCAAACTATTGAACCTTTTCCACACGAATCCATCCTTACAATATGTTCATTAGAAACACCACACAAATACTTGTCATTAAGAATTCTAGCTTAAAGTGTAATTTAGCCGCGAAAGCTTGACTATAAAGTTAAATTTGTCAAATGCAAAAACCACAATACCATTTCGATTGATGAATCTGTTTCATATTAATATTAATCGTTATTCTAAAATGGTTATTAAATTTTTGTTATTCAGTAAAATTTATTTTTGAAACCTTTGAATGAATTCTTATATTAAAACTTTTGGATTTCCACAATTCTTGGTATTATGTAATAATTTTCTAGATTTGACTGAATTTTTGAATGTCGACAGAGATACGGAGGATTAATGTTGTCGTCCGCTCTTCTGAAATCTTTGAATGAATTCTTATATTAAAACTATTGAATTAAATTTGACTGAATTCTTGCATGTCTAACATATATACGGGGGAATTAATGTTGTCAGTACGGAAGCTTCATTAATAGCTCTCTGTGTAGCCATGTTTTCAGACTTCATTTCATATACTCTTGACAACAAACAAGCACGGAATATTTATATCTCGGATACGTCGCATTTATTTCATTATATGGAAAAACGCTTGCTCCGAACATCTACACCGTTGAGGCAAATACAATTGTAGCCTATATTACGCAATCGCTCATCTCGAAGTAGAGACTCAAATAACTGGTGTACTAAATGTAATCGATTCGGTGCCTTGAATGAGCGCTTAAAAAACGTAAGAGAGCAGGTCAAAATGGACAAGTCTTACATTATTTGCGTATACATCAATCGTCATTTGTATGATCATCTCTCGTCGTTAGAATATAAAATTTCTTTTTTGATAGATCGTGGTCCTACCCCTATTATTTCAAGGGTGGACGAGGAGAGTAGGTAGATGTGAATTATTATTCGTACTTGTGATGTCTTCCTCTGCAGGCTACAGAACTATTGTGATGAATTTTCAAGTCCTTGAGCACGAGATCAATCAATGATTTGTTTCGATTATTTCTTATCCGGACTTTATTTGACCTAAAAAAAAAAATCTTCATGAAGAAATTTTACTTCTTATCAGTGCTTTAATGTCGTTTGGAGTCAGATTTGTCAGACTATATTGTCAAGGAGCTGTCATACTTTTTAATATTTTAGGTACCTTACCAGCATATTTTCAATAATCTGACATGGAAGGAGGGAGCAACTGCTGTGTTATTTCCATTAGATATGTGGCAGCTTCACAACTTAAACACGTGCTAACCAAGATATCAACACGTAGCAGCTTGCAGCTTAACACCGAGCCTTTGCAACCTCGTTAATGTGTGACTATGTTCAGTATAATAGAATATCCTGCTTTTATTTTTACAACCTACTGTAGCCATGAACTAGGTCAATTGTTTCTGAAATTTACATTTTATTGGCATCTCCTTATAATATAGCCGACAATTTCACTTTGAGGAGCATGTTTCAATTCAAAGTAAAAGTTTTAAATTGTATTAATTATGTTTTTCTCATTAGTTAGATAATAGTTGAATGGTTAAATTTGTAAAAGATGTATAACTTCATAAAATAGGCATTCAATGATTGTGTAGGCAGATTTGTTGAAATTGGAAAATGTGTCATAAGATATTATAGTTAGATGCTTAAATGTCTAAAAGATTTATAACTTTGTAAAAGAGACGTGAAAATAATGAAAATGAAATGATTAAATAAATGAAAGGGAACTTCAATTAAATTGGTATTAAAATGTAAATATGTGCAAACATACATTTTGAATATATATAGAATTTTGAAAATATAGTTAACTTGGAATGTTAATTTATATCTGGATACACCTAAAAATGGTCTGGATAATCTAATCTAATTAAAGACAATTTATTTAATTAATTGACATTTAATTCATCTATTTATAAATAAATAGATATATTTATTTACATAGTTCATATTCTAATTCTTCTATCTTAATCGCATTCTTCCATCTTAATTAAATAAACAAATTCAAATAGTTTGTTTTATTTAATTATCACATTTTTCCATATTAATTAAATAGACAACTTTGAATAGTTTGTTTTATTTAATTATCTTTCCTCCAATTAAATTCAAATATTAAATTGGAATTTTGTCACATGTCTTCTAACTTTTTCCTCTTTCCAACTCATCAAATGGCTCAACAAAATTGAAAGTTTCAAATATATTTAATTATGATTTATCTCCCACAAATGTTGGAACAAACTTAAGAGACTTTGCTCTTTTCCTCCATTTATTCATCCTAGTCACTTGGTAGAATGTTTTATTAAAAAAAACACTCTCCTTGATCTTCTCCAACTTCTTCATCCTCCACCATCGATTCCTTTAGATCAAATCTAGACCCTTGTTTGCTGCCACATCACACTATACTTTAGAAAATCTATAAATACAACATCATTCTACAACAAATGGATCCCAACTTTGAGCAATCTTACTCTGCAGAAATTACATTTGAGCTTTTGAGCATTTAGCAATTAGGCATTTTAGAAGAATATTAGCATAAACATGGCTTTAATATTAGTTGCATCTTAGATATCATAACAGTTGTCATACAACATTTCTATCACAACATTTAACATCATATCATTATCATATCCTTATCACGACATCATTATTATTTAGCAATCATCATCTAGGAATAGATTCATTGCATTTCCAACATCTCATTCTTCAAGTTGTCATTCTAACAATCATAGAGCATACACAATCTGAGAGCCATTGTGATTTAATGAATCCTTGAGGATAGAGAACAATGAGACGACATTAAGAGATTTCTTATTTTGATTTGATTATTGTATTTGAATTCTCTAATATAATGTCTCATTGATTGTGTTGTATTACTTATTTTGCACTCACACTTTACAATACATACACGATACATTTTGGCACCCACCGTGGGGCCTAGCCTCGATTTTTTTAACAATTTTTGGAAAGTGTGCTTATAGATCTAGACATGAACTTCTTTTAGTGCAACCGTGATTTCTTTTGTTGCATATGAAACATCTTTTAGCGCATCCAGACCCTATTATAGCTTATATGAGACATCTTTCAATGCATTCCGCTCATATTTTAGTGCATACAAGGGTTCTTTTAGCGCATTTAATTGATATTTTAGTGCATTTAGTTGATATTTAGTCCATTTAGTTGATCTTTTAGTGCATCTATTGAATCTTTTAGCACATATAGTTAATGTTGTAGCACATCTAGATTATTTTGCAGAAATTCAAAATTTTGAGATCTAATCAATACTTTTTGTGTTGCAGCTGCTTAATAATGTTATCAAAGATAATTATCTGAAACTACTAATGGTGTTTACATGGGTTGGAGCTATTATTGCTTTCTTTTGATTAAATTAGGCACCTAACTTAATTAAAAAGTTAATGAACCCCTTGTCTATTAGGTTTGAAAAGTGATAGGCCTATGCTCTCCCCTTCACTAGGTGATCAAAATGTCAGACTCTCTCATTTATTTTATGCATTAACACTTTTAAAAGCCCTATTGTAGTGGGAAAAATTAATCACCCTATGAGAATGATCTAAGTGGGAACAACTAAATCCAAGTTTTCTAACCCACTATAATCAAAAGTGAATATGAAGAAACTCATGGTTCAATAGTAGTGTGCAAAATAACCATCCCCAAAGCCTTTATTCTAAAGGTTGGGAGGTCTCCTGAGGGAATTTATCATTTGTCACACTGAACAAAAACCCATACTACAAACTTTAAGTGTATAAGCCAGCAGAGTTAGTTAATGAGCATTTGTAATATCACGGTGCAAGGGAAGGGAAGAATCTACCTCAAAGATACTCATCATATAACTATCAGGGATTACTAGCCAAAAGTGGAGGATTCGACTTTGGTTAAGACATGGGAAAGGAAAAATCACAAGTTCCCTCTAGGGGGTGACAGTTATGTGAAGTAACATAGTTTTAAGATGTGGGCTGTGATATTACAGGTGACCCTTGACATTAGGACTACTTGATCTATTTTCTTTTGTGCTATACCCGTGGAAATTAAAGGAATCATACTAGATTCTTGAACATACAATCAATGTTTAATTCATAGATTTGAAACAACTATTTTACAACTTGATGTTGTGCTTGAAGTCATTTTTTAAAGAAATCATCCATTTAAAGCACTTAATTCACATAATTCACAAGCAAGACAACCCAACAAAAAATCATTGATCAGAAGATTATTCCCTACAAACATCCATTTCACTGATTAAAAGAAAAATAACCAAACAAAATACCAAAACAGTGAACAATTTCTAGTTTGGCACATACATTCCCTATGTTGGTGCATACAAAACATTTCCTAATGCATCTATGATGCAGGAGCATCCAGTGGTGTAAGGGCAATTTTGTATCACCCAAAAATAGTTAAATTTCAAGTTTCTCAGTTCTTAGATGTTTTTACATTTTTGGATACCCTTTTCATCATAATGAAATTTCCAATTTACAGTTTTTATTTTCTATTCATGGGTTGAAAGATATTGCAGTTTGAGTTTCCCATATTTGCACATGAAAATCTTTCGAGTTGGATTTGAGGCACTTAGAGCTTCCGGAATGGCCCTGAAACTTGCCAAAATTGGCATAGAAAATTTTGAGCGTGTTCTTGACTTTGAGACTTTTCCAACGGTTCACGAATCAGAGCCCCGGATCAAAAGTTATGGCCCTGGGAAGTTGGCGCACTTTCTAAAAAATACAATTGCAAATGTTCTTTTGAAATTTGAACTTCAAGTTGTAATTTTCGGTGCCAAACTGCCTAAAACTCAAATTTGAATGTTGTTTTGGCTCCAAACTAAGGAGGAGCTCTATTTATGGGCAGGTTTCTAATTTTTGGGTAACTTTTTGGGGACAAGCTCGCATATTGCGAAAGGGTTATTCTGTAGCTTTCTGTAACTTGCATGTGTTGTAGAACTTGGGGATTTGAGATCCTCTGCATGTAAGAAGCTCCATTTTCTGAATAATAAAATTATTCTCTTGTTTGCGGGTTATTTTCTTT